>CAWUFW010003405.1:1200000-1833316 GCA_963921515.1 Calotriton arnoldi | reverse complement strand
GTCGACGACTGCCTTGCGTGGGGAAGCAAAATGGCGGCCGTTCTGTGAGGTGACTGTGCCGAGTCAAAAAATGGAGAGAAGCGCAGCGCGCTTCGTTACACTGGGCAGCTCCTCATGATGTCCCCAAGTTCCGCTGCAGGAACCGCCGTTTTCCGATGTTTAAAGGGTGCTAAAAACACACCAAAAGATCGCGACTTGTCCCCGGTGCGGTGGAGCTTCCCCGTCAGGTGGCCATCTTGACTGGTGCCGAAGCCACGCCCCCAAGACTGTTGGCTTTAAAGAGTGAGAAATCCGAGCTGTCAAACTTTCAGTGGCGCCTTGACAGCACGCGCTTGACAGGATTCTGGTGTACCTGCCCCCCACCCCCAGTCCACGCGCAGTCTGTGCACCCGTGCCGTCTACTTCACGTTGCCCTTGACAGGCAGATGACAGTACACGCTGCTGTCTAAATGCATTCAGGGAACAAGGATATTTGTGATACATGAGGGGCACCTGTCAGTCAGTGGCACATTGCGCCAGGATGGCATGGCAGGAGGGCAGAGCGGCCAGTTATTCCCACAGTATATTACAACATTTTGGGGAATATATATGCCGTCTCTTAAATGCATCTCAGCATCAAATGTTTACAAGCTGTGCTCTCAACGGTATGCCAGTCCTATTAATCATGGAGGCCGACCCCTGGAGCCGAATGCGGACTGGCATGCTAATGCTTATGGGAGGCAGGGCATTTAAAGGGAAATCCTTACCGCTGGCTCTGTGGAAAGGTGGCTTCGTATAATGGGTGCCGGATTAGGGTGAAATCATAAAATGGCAAGTTTTTGGGGAATCGTGCTGTCTGTTTAGGATGAGACACCGGCAGCATCCGGTAGAGGGGCTGTTGGGCTTCGGTTACCGTGCCTCCCTGATCAGAGACCCCACCCAGTGGACAGGGCTGAGTGAACGGACTTTCTGCGAGATGTGAAGTTACATCTGGCAAATAAACAAACAAAAAAACATTATTTATATAAACAAGGCACTACCTTCTTTTATGGCAACATATCTTTCTTAAGATATATCTAATGTTAACTTCTAGGCACTTCATACTGCTTTATTACTGTTTTAAGCGCTGTAAATAACGTGGTGCTAATACCCAATGTAATTGTTCTCCCATTTACCGAACTAAGGGCCAGATGTAGGAAGCCAAATAGCGACCGCAAACGCCGAAATTCGCAGAATTTCAGCCTTTGCGATCGCTATTTGGCTTTGAGCAATGTAGGTAAGATTAAACCTACTCGCAAAATAAGGAATCGCAAAAATTGCGATTCCTTATTTTGCGATTGCATTTAAGGAATCGCAAATTGCGATTCCTTAAATGCAATGTAAGTAGCACAAAAGAAAGTGCACTTTAGCCTTAAGGAATCGCTAATTACCACCAACTTCAAGTTGGTGGTAATTAGCAATTTCCTTTAAAAAAGCACTTTTTTGCTTTTTTAAAAGTGCCATGTGGCACACATTCATGCCCTTAGGGCATGTATGTGCGCCACATGTGCACACATGCACATTTCAGGGATGCAACAGGGTGTCCTTTTGGAACCCTTGCACCCTTGAAATTGCGCCCGGAATTTGCGAGTGCCTCTTGGTTACTCGCAAATTGCGAGCGCAAATCTATTCATTCCTATGGGTCTCTTGGCCCATAGGAATGAATGGGATGGTATTCCTTGATTGCGAATCTCAATTTGCGATTCGCAATCAAGGAATATTAAGGAATCGCAAATATTTTTGCGATTCCTACCTACATTCAATTTTGCGAGTCCTTAATAGCGATTCGGTAAAAATCGCTATTAAGGACTCGCAAAATTGAATTTACCTACATCTGGCCCTAAGATGGTTGGTCCTTGATGTGGCTGGAACTTGTGACCCGCAGACCAACTCGTGTCTTAGCAGCGAACTTAACCCAAGGAGCCATCCACGTTATGTTGGCTGCGTGTCATTATAACCCTACAGTTTCAAGCAAGTAAATCAATGTATTTTAAAAAATAACTTACAACGATATTTTCTTTTCCAAGATTGCCCTTCAGTTTAATTAGAGTGCACATATTTTCATTTTCAGAATCGCTGTTTGTCATTTATCAGGTTTGTTGTATTTTCGATTCATATTGCTCTAAAACCTATAACAATGGTATTCAAGAGCTCAGACATGATACTGAAGTATGCCATTCCATTCCAGCTCCTCTCTACTGACCACATTTCTTAATTTTTTAAATATTTTTTTATGATACTCTGTTTTTGCAAAAATCCAATCGTAGGCCATTGCTCAACTTTTCTCCTCTCTTGCAAATAGATACCAGCTCTTGCAGGTCTGTAAATTTTTAGAATTTTTAGGTGTCCTTCTAAATTTGAACAATCCTCTCCACCTGGCTCAGAATGTGAAGCTTCTTAAAGTGAATTCAGTCGGAAACCCAAAGGCATTTAAGGATCATGCCGGCGCTTTAAACTGCTCCCAAAAGAGCGCAATAAACAAATCAGTGTACGTCATGTAGGTTAAATCTGATTGCGGTGAGTCATGACTACCATCCAGGCAGCAGCGTTACATTGTTTCTATAGGCTGATTAAAGATCCTATGGTATATCTAAATATCGAAGGATACAAATATAATCAAGAAGCTACAATGGCGCTAGACACGTTCCTGATCTACTGGTTGTAATCCACGGACCTAGAAGTGACAGCTTTTCTTCAGATAGAGTATCTGGTGTGCCATAAGTGAACCAGGACCCAGGGTTTTAATCTAAAGAGTGGCAAAACTCAGCCATCTCTTAGGAGAATGCCTGATGCTCTAGGAGAAGCTGGCCAAGTCCTTGAGTCCAAAAGCCCTTAATTCAGTCTTCTTAGTATTGGATTCTATCCATTCTTTATAAACCCATCATTTTATTATTAAATAATGCCCTGCTAAGTTTCAGCATCTTTCTTGCCCTCGCCTGCGAGGCTTAAACACAGCTCAGTGTCAGTGTAATTGCTGCCTCCCATGGCAGTAAGCTTACCTTATAAGGTGCAGGTACATATTGACTAAGTGTGAAGATGGGAGGGGCAGCCACAGGTGGACAGCACACCTGGAAGTAGGTGCTGGGGACTTTAAATTCTGTATGCCCAACCTTTGAATGTGGGTAAACCCTGACATTTTTGTGTTGAACTGAAAGGCCTAACTGTCCATTTCTTACCGTTCTATGGTGAAGAAATAATTACACGCTGTTTTCAGTTGATCACTCATTACAAGTTCACACAACAGTTACTCTGATTTGCGCCTTGAGCAGAGATGATCTCTGGCTTCTGTCTTACTAGCAATGTTACAGCATTTTTCCACTGAACATACTGCTATTACATTATCAGACCACTCGTCAGGTAGATTTTTAAGTATAGCAGCATGCATGTGCCGTAATTGCTCCCCATTTAATACAATGCAAATGGAGCAGTCTATTGCAAGCGGCCTGTTATTAGTCACGCCATTTTAACATGTCTTTTGGTGTAGATGCTTGTGATGTACTTGTGGTGATTCAGGACCTGGTATGCAGGTCCTCTCTTTCAGGCTGTAATCTAGTGCTTCGAGTGCTGTAGTATTCAGAGGAGTCTGTAGATATTTTGTAAGGGCTCTTTATTGTTTTTGGCCAACTGCTCTACCTTTGGGCAAATCACCTGAAGCCACCCCACTTTCGTCTGTTTATGGGAAATCTGGGGAAATGTGAGGAACTGTAAACCTGCCCCCAGTACTTTGTATCAGCTGACTGATGCACGCTCTAGGGCTGGTTGGGTACCACTGGTGAGGATCAGAGCTGCTCCACCACCTCTAGTGTATTCATACAATGGTTGATTAGCTTTAAGCACACAGTAGCCGTGATTACGGGTTGGTTGGAATTCTGTGATCCCCCTTCGTAAATCCCTGTTTGCACAGGGATCAGAATTATGGGAGTTGGGTGGTGTTTGTCACATCTGGCAAGGACCAGGTGTGCTAATTAGCTTACCGTTTGTTAAATTTCAGCAAGCTGCAAGTACCAGAATTTAACAGGGGTAAAGACTGGTATTTACAGTACCATGTGGATTTTGGTGCACTAAGCACCCAAATCCGCATGTTATTCCCCAAAAACTAATAATGGGTGCTATTTGTCACACCTAATAAATATTTTACCCAGAGTATCGTTATATATATGGTGCGATGAAAAGCACCTGGATTACAACAAACTCTGAATCGGGAAGTTGGTTAAAGGGGCCGTTCATAATGATGTCACAATAGGTTTTAAAACCAAGTCTGACATTGGTCGATCATTCTGGAGTTCTGCTGTTGGTACTCATTAGAGATGCAAGACTGGGTAAAGAACTGTTTTTTCCCTCTTCACTGGATGGCTCCATGGACGAAGGTAATTTGGGCAGGTACACCACCACTGAGCTACTAATTTTTAGACCTATTTCTTACCGATTTGGGGCACAAGATGCTCCTCATAGTTTGCCAATGGTACTTGTTTTGACACTGAGTAACAATCTTATAGAGGTATCAATATATGTATTGAAAATAAAATGAATGCATTGTGTATACAGTAGTGTTGCTGTGATTCACGCATGTCCTGCATGTTTGTCCTCTGACAGTAGGGGCCTACGGCTGGTGCTAATGCTGCTCCAATGTTGCTTTCTGCAATTTACAAGTATGTAGCTATCCAAGGGTCGGTGGATTGCGAATCGACGTGTAGGTGAGGAGTCCAATAGGAAGTGTATCTTGTCAGCTGGAATGGGGTGTTTTACAGTTTGAGTATCTAAGTGACAAAAAGTGATACGTTCTGTGGCATGTGAGCAGTTACACACACTTTTCAGAGAAGATCCTACTTTTTAAAATCTGCCCGACATCTCAAGGCAAGACACACCAATAGATGAGCTATACAGGGCCAAACTGATGGTAGAAATGTGCTACTCAAGCCACCATGCATTGCATCCCGTTTTGACCAATGAAAATGAAGTCCCTGTCCTATGCTGAATTTCATCGTCATTCATATTCTTGCTGGGCCCATTGTTACAAGTGACAAACCTCCTGGACTGTCAATATAGATTGACAGCTGCTGCCTATTTACTGTTTTATTATGAAACCTAATTGCTAAACGAAGTTAATTAACTTCCGTTGCCAGCTACGTTACATTTATAAAGCAAACTTCACCGTTTTCAACTATTACGGTTCTCATTTCTACTAAACTGGATCTGCTCACTTCAGTGTGAGTTGAGAGTGAAGCTCACTGCTGCCCCTATGGCTACTGTCTATCACTAGGTATACTGTAAATAAAAATGTTTGTATTTCCAGGTTCCCTATGGTACTGATCGCTTTATGTCACATGCCGGCATGCAGCATTAATTTTCTTTTCTAGACTTATTGCGTGAATAAATTCGAGTTACGTCGATTTTAATGTTTCCATATTTAAACGACATACATCTTTTCTATTTCTAACATTATCCTTTTCCACGCACTGAATGCGCAATGCATTTCTCCCCCACACACTATACACTTACCTTTTTAGGTCAAGCCTAGACAGCACGTGGGCTGTCTGGTAGATCTGTTGTATGTACTTTGTGGGAGATCAGCCCCAGGACTTGTCTGCTTTCACTTGTGCTTAAGGACTATTTTTTCTTTTCAACTGCCTCTATTTAACTGTCTTGATAGAAAACGACCAATAGAGGTCAGTAAAATACCAGAATTGCTTTGTTCTTAGGGACTTTCCTTTTTCATTTTTCTGGCAACTGCCTCTATTTAACTTTCTTGATAGAAAACGACCAGCAGGGTCAGTAAAATACCAGAATCACTTTAGCATTCCTTAGATTCCAGGCCATAGAAACTTGTCTCCCACGAGCACCCGTATACAATAATATTTTTTCAAATCTTGTATTTTCAGTGATATGACCACCGAAGACCCCAATTTTATATAAAAAACAGAGCTTTTGACTATACCATTTCCCGCTGATAGGCAATATTTTTCTCCCTGTGTTCCCATACCTGGCGTGTTCCACAGTTTGGTGCTTACTTGCCCTCCATGTGAAAGAACAGTAGATGTTTCAGCACCCAGGCTAATGTGCTGCATAGCTAAATGCATATAAGGTCCCAAAGGCGAGACTGATTGCATTGCAAATGCTTGTTATTACATGTAAGGCACCCCTAAGGTAGGCCCTCAGTAGCCCCATGGACAGTGTGCAGTGTATGCAAGAGGTGGGGGATGCACTTCTGAGTTTTACATGTCCTGGTAGTGAAAAACTGCTACATTTGTTTTTCACTCCAGCAAGGTCTAGCCCTCCAATAGGTTAGCATGTGAGCTGCCTGGTATCATTATACCAGTGTATCTTCCTGTTGGGAGTAGATAGAAAATTGGAGTTTGGTGACTCTGGACTCACAATTTACAAACCCATCTTTTAGTGAAGGTGGTTTTTAGATTGCAGGTCTGAAAATGCCACTTTTCGAAAGTCAACATTTTCTTACTTCACAATTCTGTGCCCTTGCCTGTCCCTAGAATATACATCTGGGTTGGATGACAGTTGGGCTTTGTGAATTCACTCTAGACAGTCGCACACAAAGGGTGCTGAGGTGTACCCTGCATATCCTGATGGCCCCTCACCAGGCTGATGAGCGTTCCTGAGCTATAGTGGTGGGAGGAGCGGACACTTGCACCTGAAAAGGGCTGTTCCTGTCCCCACACAAATAAGTCCCCCCGTAGTGTGTCTGGAGCCAGGGTCAGGAAGGACAGGGTCTTGTGCACTACAAAGGTCTTCCTTTGAAGTCTTCCTACTTCAAAGGCCAAAATGGGGATAAGTACTGAACCTCTGACACCATATACACAAAACACTTCTGGACTGAGGACATTCTGCCAGGAAGAAGAGCTGTTGGGCTGCCAGGAGGAACTGACACTTTTCTGTTTGATTTGCTGTGTTGGCCTGCTGCCTGATGCTTCTTTCCTGGGAGTGAGAGGACTGGACTTAGCTTTCTACATCCTGCTTTCTAAAGTTTCTCCAAGGGCTTGAGTTGAGCTTGCTTCCTGTTGGAAGTCTCAGGGACATCAAATACTTTGACTGTAGCACCTGGGCTCATCTACTGAGAGCTCTAGTTGTCAAATGGTACCAACTCCAGTTCCTGGGCCCTTGGAAGTGACTTTAAGTGCTACAAAAAGAGACCGCCGACATGTGACTTGGGAACCGGACTCTATCTGCAACTTTGACGCCATGCCACTGCCTGCACCGAAACCGTGGTCGACGCAACAAATGCGACTGACAATGCAGGCTCTGATGACAACGTAGCACCTACAGAGAACTGCCACTGCTTGAGCACTGCACCACCGACATCAGTGCCGCACTGATCAGACTCCGACACTGCAGCTGTTGCCCAGTGGTTCTACCTCAAAGCCGCGAAACCGAGGCCTAGTGGCTTGTCCGACGACTTCATCATCAACACTGCACAGCTGTAAGGAACCGAGATATCGCACCTGCAACTGATGCATCAACTCCCCTGTGCCTCACATTGTCCCCCGGCGTTAGCGGCTGAATGACCCTGCACTGCCTCCAGTACTCAACGCATCACTTGCTACAATGATTGCCTCATCTCCTTTGTTCATCCCCCAGCATCAACCTGCCAACGACTCTGCCCAGCAGTAAGGAACTGACGTATCAAGTGCTTTCACTATTCCTCACCTCCCCTGCACCTCATGTCGGCTTTGATTTTGTATGCATCCAAGGTACTGTACTGGGGTTTGTGTGACTCCTTTATCTGGACACGTTCCCTCAAGGTCGGACTGAACTTGTCGATTTGTCCTGGTCAAGTGTGACTAGATAACCCAAGTCGGAGTTATTGTATTTTAAGAGCTAGAACTTTCTTTAATATTAAAAATTAAGAACTTGATTTGTGTATGTTGTATTTTTGTTGTTTTGGTCTTTTACTCACATAAATATTGGCTATTTTTCTAAAATAGTGTGGAGTACATTTGTGGTGTCTTCACTGTGGTATTGTGTGTGTGTGTGTGTGGGTGTGCGTGTGTGTGTTTGTGTGTGTGTGTATGTACACAAATACTTTACACATTGCCTCTGGGTATAAGCCTGACTGCTCTTGCCAAGATACGAAGGGGGTGAGCACGGGTTATTCTTAGTGTGTAACTTACTTACCCTGACTAGAATTTGTGTCCCTCCTTGGACAGGGTGCATACCACTGCCAACTAGAGACCCCATTTCTAATAGGCAGTCTTTTTGTTTTTATTTTTCGCCTTTTCATACTTTCTTTGTAATTTATTTGCTTCTCTTTTTATTTTAATGTTTCTTAAGAGGATACCACAGATTAGGGGTGGGCAAAAAATTCCGCTCCACCGGCAGAGTTCTCAGAGTTTTGCACAGTCCGCGCTCAGTGTGGAGTGCGGAGTTCTGAAAAACTCTGCGAAGTGACGCTGAGTGTAGTTGTTTTTTCGCGAGCGGCTCGCCAACTGTAAGTTGGCGAGTGCTTGCGAGAAAAAGTAATGCTCTAGACCTCCTCCTTGCAAGACTTCTCATCACAGGCGGTTGCAGTAGATCGTGACCACTCACGTTGCAAAATCTGCCATTTGCGTTGAGGAAGCTGCCACTTGTATTTACATTGTGGATACTACTGAATCTGTCTTTGAATTGGAATATGTTTAAAGGATTGCACGCACTTTATTAATTTCTGCTCACACTCTATTTTACTTGCAACCCGTTTTTAATCTCTGTTTTAATTCTGCTGTAAGTCGCCGCACTCACCGCTTGTGCTGCTGCTGACCGGCCTGTGGGGTCCCCAGTTACTACTGCTTCCTCCCCCGCTCGCACTAGGCAGCATGGAGGCGAGGCATCGGTTCCTGCTTGGGAAGTGGGGGTCTGACTTCCTCTCTTCCAGGCTGGGAAGGGCTGGGATGCCCGAGAGGCGCCATCTTGGTCAGTGCACTATCTTGTCGTCCTGCCCTCCCTGCCCCCATGTCCATAACGGGAGCTGTGGCACGGACGTGCTAAGGCTGTGGGGCTTCAGGCTCGTAACTGTTTATCGCTGCTAGCTCTAATCTGCACATTGGTTTACTTATACAAATTTACATTGTGGATACTACTGAATCTGTCTTTGAATCTGAATATGTTTAAAGGATTGCGCACTGTTTATTAATTTCTGCTCACACTCTATTTTACTCGCAACCCGTATGCCCTCACTATGAATACCCCAGTCATGTCCGGCAGTGTGGAAGAGGATACCGCTCACCTCAACAGCTGGATCAGTGAGACTGTTAACTCACTAGCTCCCTTCATAAAGAAATCTCAGGCCAGATCTTGCCGAATGGCTCCTTGGTTTAACACCGAGCTCAGCGCTTGCAAGAAAGATTGCAAACAGCTTAAGAGAGCATGGAGACTGAAATATCACCTAGATGATAAAGTAGTATATAAGAGTGCACTAAAGGTGTATCAGTGGAAACTGCACCTAGCCAAAAAGAGCTTTTACGACACTAGGATTCTAGAAGCTGACAACAAAGCAAAGGAAATCTTCAAAATTGCTGATTCCTTCCTCCGCCCCGTTGTCACTTCTAGAGCCTGCACCCCAACGGCAGAGTGGTGTGATGAACTTGACACGTTCTTCCACGAAAAAATCAAGACTACTCAAAACAGCTTTCAAAACAGGGCTCCACTGTTCAAATCACAGAGTCCGGTGCGCATGGTACCAGCACCTCCTCTCACGTACTCTTCCTTAGATGCATTCACTTCCATCGTTCCCTCTATGTCTCTCGCTGCCTTAAAGAGCTTAAAATCTGGCTCCCCCTTGACCCCTGCCCTATCGCAGTATTGAAGATGGTGGCACCTTCTATCAATAGCACTATGAACCACATTTATAACACCTCGCTAGCAACAGCCGTGGTACCATTGGTTTAGAAAAGGGCCAAAGTGCTACCGCTGCTAAAAAAACCTACAGCAGACCCCATGCAAGCAGCTAACTTTAGGCCCATCTCCCTTCTCTTTGCTCTCTCCAAGATCCTGGAGAAGGAAGTTAACCACCAACTCTCCAGTCTGGAAGACAACGGAATACTCCACCCCACTCAATCCAGTTTCCGCCCCTACTTTAGCACGAAGACAGCTCTTCTCGAAGTGGTGGAGCATGTTCGGAGCACTCTAGACACTGGAGGCAAAGCCATACTAATACTGCTGGACCTCACGGCGGCATTTGACACCGTGCCCCACCTTAAGCTGCTTGAGCGCCTCTATGAGATAGGGATCAGACACTCTGCCTTAAACTGGCTATCTTCATTTCTGGACATACGGACTCAGGAAGTCTGGCTGCCGCTTTACACTGCACAAGCCAGACACCTGAATGTGGGCGTGCCGCAGGGCTTGGCTCTCAGTCCCACTCTGTTCAATGTATATCCTTACGGAGTCTCTTGGCGCAAAAGTCATCTCATATGCAGATGACATGCAGCTTATGTTTGCTTGCGAGAAGGGCAAGGACTTAAATGGGAAGCTGATCTCACGGTTTCTCACCAAGGTGTTTCACTGGCTGGATCTGCACCATTTGAGATGCAACCCGGATAAAACAGAGATCGTGACCTTTGGAGATGTCCCCCACAACATCATGGAAACCTGCTGCCCGAGCAACTTTCTGCACCCAGGTTCCACACAAAACTGCTTAAAGAACTTAGGGATCAAAATAGATAAATCTCTTTCCTTCCAACCTCAGATTCAAGCCCTAGCAGGGTCCTGCTTCAGCGTGCTTTTCATGCTGAAAATATTCCTACCCCTTCTATCTGAGTCTGCAGGTAGAAAGGTAGTGCAGGCCCTGATTACGTCGAGACTCGACTATGGGAACGCTCTGTACATCAGTCTCCCAGACTATCTCCTTAAGAGACTGCAGGTGGTTCAGAACTCGGCGGCAAGACTGTTACTTAGACTCCCACCTAGGTCCCATATGACCCCGCCCACCTGAGGGCCCTCCATTGGCTCCCGGCAAAAAAGAGGGTGGTCTTTAAGGCCATGGTCCTTATGCAGAAGGCCCTGCATGGGACGGGCGCATCATATCTCAGCAAGAGGATCAGCGCATACATACCTGCACGCACCCTTCGCTCTTCCTTGGCGTACCTGGCAAGGGTGCCCCGCATTAGTCACCTCAGAATAGGCGGGAGATCCTTTTCCTATCAGGCACCTCTCTTTTGGAATAGACTCCCATTAGACCATCAGCTAATGCACAACCTGCATATGTTCAAGAGGACACTAAAAACCTACCTCTTTAACAGCTAACCCAGTTGCCTGTCTGTTCCCACACTGACTAGCGCCGGGACACTCTGCTGAGTAGCTGTGCACTCTACAAAATAATATAAGATAACATAACATAACTCGAGTAGAATGTCTACTCGAGCGTCAGAAAGCAGCAGCACCCTTTGGCGCGATGCGTAGTGCCGTTCGCTCTGATTTTACAGCATGGGACAAACTTCTGGCTCTACAAATCATTGCAAGCAGCATGACTTAACAGACTCTGCCACTGGAAGAAGTCCTCGGAGCGCGGCAGAGTTTTTCTGGCACTTCACAGAGTTCCGCAGAGTAAAACTCTGCGAACTCCACCCAGGCTTACTACAGATCTCCAGGAAGTGTTAACAGCTGGGCTTGCGTGCCCATCATTTCATCTGCTGTGCACCACATTTCATGTGGTCACTTCCTCTAAAACAGGCGATCATTATGGAATGCTGCTGTCTACAGTGTATCATTGTTTTATTAATCCACAATGGCTAATACATTGGTTCTAAATATGGTGTCCATGCTTGAACTTTAAAACAATGATAGACTATTTACAAAATCTTTGCAAGATTTACTGTGTTTTGTTTTGTTCAAGCATATGCCCACCATTTTTGCAAGGCAGCATGTTCTCTATTTTCTACTTGCATTCTTTTAATTTAGCTTGCATATGATGTTGAGTTTGTGTGGTTGTGTCAAAAGGTGAATGGAAGGATAAATCAATGAAATGATGAACGGATGCATGAGTACAAAGATGAGTGATAGAGTACGTGTATGATGCATTTTGAGTGCCTACACCCATTAGTGACAAAAAAATCACTTTCATTCATAAGCCAACCCCACTGGCAAAGCCTGTGCTTGTTTAATATATATATCCTGCCTATTAAAGAGTGAATTCACAGTTTTTTTTAAAACTCTTTGTACAGATTACCTTATTGTATCAGGTCAGACAGGCCACTAATGGATTGCAGCAAACATACTTAAGTTAAGAGGGATTCAATGGATATTTGTCTGTTCAGGGATTCATCGCCAGCCTTGAACCCATCTTTGTGGCCCATATCACTTGGCTCGCTTCCTGACCGACCAAGGAAGTAAAATATCTGTTTCTCCGTTTTGACCACAATCTATCCCTGCATATCCAAATTCAGAAAACCAGGAGGCTTGTGCTTTTTAGGACACATGGGAAAATTCTGTGTTCTCTCTTTCAGAAAAGCCAAATACTAATACTCAAAGCTGCATACTACCCTACTATATATTGACTAAAGCAGCACCTTATACCTTAAGCTTTCTGACTATCAAATTACTAAGGTGCAGGGAATACAAAATATGGCCGTTTGTTTGGTAGTTGGACTGAGAAGGTTTATTCAGGTATTAGAGTCACACCACACTTCTTTTGAGACCACTCTTATTCTACTTTTAACCTTCCCCTCTCTTCCCCGCCTGCGAGAAACCCAGGTGCTAAGCTCCTCTTGCAGAGCACCCAGTTCCATTATACCTGCATAGAGGTAGTGTTCCTTCAGTATTTTGTTGTCCACATTGTGCAATGGCTGGTCAACTGAACTATGTTAAATCTCTTCTCACACACTTTTTTAGGAAACGGTTAAGAAACCATTTTCTCTCCGAAGTCTGTTTCTGGTTGTGGTGCCACGGCCGCGCCCCACACCGACTTCTAATGTAGGCTCGGGTAGGCACATTGTGCGTCACGTTTCTTGTGGTAGCAGTGCGGGGGGCTCAGGTGAGCCGCAGCGTGCCTCTTGTTTACTTACCTCTCAGCAGCCGGCCTGCTGGTGCTGTCCTCTTCACCTTCGCTGACCCTTGGGGGCTTGATGCTAGAAGGTACCTCAAGTACCTCCATGCTCCCAGTGTTTCGTCCTCCTAGAATTCCTAGAGAAGGGGGAGTATTTACTCAATTCAATATGGTGCTCATCCATAGTCTTCTATAGTATCTTCCCAATCAATCATAGTTCCTCCTTTCTGATGTAATTCCCGGGGTTTTTATATATAAGGAGATCAGAACTACCTTGCCCTTGCGTCACAATGCTTCGACAGTCCTGTTGAGGGTTTCTTTACTCCCCATCTGTTTTCCTGAATCCTGGTTCCTGTCCTGAAGTTCTGCTTGGTTCCTGTCCTGCTCCTACTCTGCTTTCTCCTGTATTCCAGTACAATGTGCTTAGGCACTTTTCTTGTATTGGCCGCATCGTGGCAAATGGACGGGGTCGCCCATACCTCTGGCAGACCAAGACTGTGAAGACCTGAGCTGTCCACTCACACCAAACTCAAAAGTCCTTAGCCAGGCATGGTTCCACTGAGCTTGACACTCTTTCTCTCATTTTTGTTTCTTTTTTCCACTTATCCTAGCACTGTGATACCCTCAGGAGTAACCCATACACTACAAATAAATAAATGAACATACAAATGACTAAAACAATTAGAGATAGATCAGACCACCTTCTATGCTTTTCTAATTATTTAGTCTCGTAATACCTGCTTGTAGTATGTATATATGTATGTATATATCTATTTATGTATGTATGTGGCACAAACCTAGCCAAAAAGTTGTGAAGTGCTATTGAGGGTCAAAGGCAAGCATACAGTCCATGAATGATAAGAATGGTAGCTGTTATTGTATTGTTACTGCATTTTGAAGTACTGTTTTTTAAGGATTTGTGTCTAAAT
This sequence comes from Calotriton arnoldi, assembly GCA_963921515.1. Classification (NCBI taxonomy): domain Eukaryota; kingdom Metazoa; phylum Chordata; class Amphibia; order Caudata; family Salamandridae; genus Calotriton; species Calotriton arnoldi. Next base: position 1,819,399 of record CAWUFW010003405.1, on the reverse strand, counting down.
TGGAGCAGTCCATATGATTTCTGATTTATTGTTCCAGATCCTGGGTGCATAGATGGAAAAGAGCTGCTGTCTTGTGTTTTTCTTTTTTACACTTTTTAGTCTACAGTCTGAAACTGTCCTTGCAGCAGGTGTTCTGAGAACCATCAGAAGCTGGCGAGCTTGTCTGCAAGAAAAGCAGTAGCACTGATCATGATGGCTTTGTCATGTAAGGGTCGACAATGGGAGCCAATGGAATTCTATCAGGATAGGGGTGGTGCCCTTAAGACTAGTGTGAAGTCTTGGAAGGCTATGGGGCAGGTTTTTACCACCATCAAGATAGGAGAGTACAAGGGCTTGTACAGTAGTTCTGAAGTCGCTTTCTTGAAGAAATAGTTTAATTTTCTTTAGAAGAGAGAGCTGGTACCAGGCAGTCTTTGTGTTTTTTAGCATTCTACTCTTTGAGAATGAGGTTGATGACCAAAGTGAATACAAGTGACTTGCTATTCGATGAATATTGAAAATTGCATGTGACAGTAAAAGGATCTAATGATGCAACATCATCAATAGTTTCTCCTTCACCCTGCTTCCTGCAATAGACCATATACATCTCCATAATAAAATTCACTTTTTTCCTAGCAGAACTCCATCTGCTTTGTGTCATATACACATCTATTTACAATCCAGTGGTGTTAAATTCCTGACTCCCTTTGAGCTACAACCACCCAAACAATGTTTCGGTTATGATAGTTTCCTTTGAGGGGTAAAGTAATTGCTTTCAAGGAAATCAGGATATGCTTGAGACCCATTGGACCATATCTACTAAACCATAGTGTCATCTGGGCACACTAGGCCCGGGCAGAAACACTACCATTTTACATGTTCACATTTAAAGTTGACATTTTCTTGAACATTGACATTTGACACACGTTTGCTTGCATGCTTATATGGATAATGTTCAAAGAAATATCTTTGCCTACATCTACACATCTTCATAGACATATTATCAAAGTCTTGAACATTCTGTATCAAAGCTAAAATTCACTGTGCAAAATGATGGTGTTTATTATTGTTCGCTCGGTGACATCTTTGCAAGGTTAAATTCAATAATGACTGCCTGACTAGGGCTTCGGTATTGCAACATGGGTGAAGTTTATTATATAAACGACATCACTCCTTTGCTTGATCAGAAGAGCATTTTGCTGACACTGTCAAGGTCATCCCATGCCATATTTCCAGCCCATCTGAATCCTGTTTACCTCCTGAGAAGGATGGTGCCCAGCTCCACACCATGACATGAACCTAGGGGAAACATGCCCAAGGCACATTAGGATAGGGAGCGCTAGGTATAAGCATAATTATCACTATACTTGCATGCAAGAATATATTCTATGCAACAGCTCAATGGTTGAATTGTTCATTTTCATTACCATCCTCGTGATGCTGATTACTCTGTTTAGTTTCCTTCTATTGATTATTGCAGTGCACGTATTTTACGCTAGAATCGTATTGCTTCAATATATATTAAAATGCCAATTTGAGATTTTTTTTGTGTATCTGTCTCTGGGCATGCATGAGTTACCAAACAAAAGCGTTCTAGATCTGTTTCCACGATTTTCTTGGGGAGTCAGGGTTGTCATGTTCTGAGGTTGCACATACCACCTGTTACCATGCTAGGTTTGGGGTACAGATGGTGCACTGTGAGCTAGCCAGGACTAAGGCCAACATATCCTGAAGGTGTGCGTAGAATCAGTCTTGCACAGTTTTGATGTTTATATTGTCCAACAAACACCCAGTTTTACTGAGATAGTATGAACCGTACGACAATAGGAGGGTCTCCAGATGTCTGCAAAGATGGAGGGGATGGTACAATGCTTGACATAGTGGACTGCTGATATCAATCCAAATCACAAGAAAAAAATGCAGACATATTTCAATCTATCTGCAGCTATCCTGTTTCTGTCTTTTGATAGACTGGATTATTTTCCTATCCAGTTTGTGAAGTTGTTTAGAATGCTGCTGGTTCTTATTTAGAACCTGCAACTATCTCAAAAGATGTGACTCTGTAAAAAAAATAAAAAAACATTATCTGTCACAACATCTTTCTACTATTTAGAATCTGCAGATCGTGCTCAGAGGAAATGCAAGCTAGTTTAAATTGACTTTTATCAAAGTCAATTTAAATTAAGGGTAATACTCACCAAGTGATATCATGACTGGCTTTTTTGCGAGACTGAGTGGATCAAAACAAAATATAAATTGCTAATCATGGCACCTGTCACGAAGGAGGAAGGCAGGGAGAGGCGCCTCCACAAATTAGCTTTGCCTTGCTTGCTGCCCTCCTCCCTTCCCTACCCCTCTCCCTCCTGTGTCAGATGATGATGTGTCAACACAGTAAGAGTTTAAATAGGTGCAGCTGGCAGTAAATATCTTGTATACGCATCAGAAGGTGGAATTGCAGGAGAGGACCCATCAGTCAGTGTCTGAAGAAGGAACGGGTCTAGTGTCTGCTGCTGCAGGGGGTGGCACTGCTACTCAGGTATACTCATATACTCACACCAGAATCTGGCAAAAGTTTCATGTACGTTAGTGCAGGGCAACTACAAATAACAGTACACATTTTATTTGTTGCTTAATTTGAGCCAATGGTTTTTGGGGTTAGGGCTAATTTTCAATCATCAAACCTAGTATGATAAAAACATGCTGAAAACAGAGAAAAGAGGAGGAAGAGAAAGATAGGAAAATAGTGAGAAAGAGAGACAGCAGGGATAAAAAATAATTGCAAGAGTGAGAGAAAAAGACAGTAATTGCAGGTTGGTGAAAGAAAAAAGCATGAGGTTGAATCAAGACTAGGTAGCCTTGGTATTCATTAACCTTGGCATACGTGGAGAGTGCTCCTGAGAAATGTGATAGGCCCCAGCACTTTTTTTTTTTTTTTGCTTGTTTGCTTATTTGTTTTACCAATGAATCACCTGTATTCTCCAAACCTTCACAATAAGCATACAAACGCAAGATGCATGAGTAGTGGCAGCATTTTTTTCTACGTCGAAGCCTGATAAACATCACAGGTGTCTGGTTGTTAAATACATATTGGGGACAAGTCAATAGCTGACCTGGAAAGCAACTCAGTCCATTGCTTTACGTTAGATTTTTGTCTTGGCACTCTTTTTTTTGCCTTCCAATCAATGATTATATTTGATTTAGCATCTAGCCTTTGTCCGTCCTGTGGAGCATAGCCTGTTTGCCATCTCTCTGACTGGCTCCTTTTATTTTTCCATAAGGGTCTGCTTTTCTGAAAGAAAAAAAAAAATTCTAAAGACAATCCTTAAATTGTTCGGTGCATCAGACGCGTGGGAGCCATCCGACGCAAAGGTGCTCGGTGCGTCAGATGGCTTCCACGCGTCCACACACATGGCACTGGTACGGGCACCAGAGGGATTACCTTTCTTCCAAAACAGCCCCGAGAGCCTGGGAATTGCTTACCCAGCTTCCAAGGCTGTTCTGGGTTTTCAGCGAAATGACGTAATTTCACTGAAACCTAAAGTAAAATGAGCCGATCTGCTCATTTCACTTTCAATGCTTCGGTGCTCACGAGGCTATCTCAGCCCCTCAAGCAAGAAGGCAAACGGGAGATGTATCATTGGAAAGGGAAGAGTCTCCCCTTTCCAATGTTACCCCTCCCTAGTGGATCCCTGTTTGAGGATTGCCACAGGAGGGAGATCCCCCAGCAGGGATCCACCCACTAAACACCAGGGAGGGGGCAAGGTATTTTGCTCCCCCCAAACGTTTTTGGATAAATTCAGTCTTTTTGCCCCCAAGGAGGCAGAAAGTCCACTAGGAAGGCACAGACTATTTTTTGTGTAGGTCAGGTTTGGGGCTGCCTAGAATGGGCATGCCAATGCCCCCACACTGAAAACAATTTGCCACAGTCATTCTGCCCCCCCCAAGGAGTCCGATTGGGGCTCTAGCCCCTGATATGCCCCCCCGGTGGGGCAGAAAACCCACTAGGCAAAAGGGATTATGTGGGTTTTTTTATACGTAGGGGTGGGGCTGCCCAAAATGGGCATGCCAGTGCTCCCACTTCCACAAACACAAATTGGACAGTCTTTCTGCTTCCCCCGGGAGGCAGATGGGAGCAATAGCCCCTGATCTGCCCCCCAGGGGGGGGCAGAAAGCCCGCTAAGCACCAGGGATTTTTTTTTATATATATGGGTGGGGGCTGCCCAAAATGGGCATGCCAGTGCCCCTATCCCTAAACACAAATTCAACAGTCTTTCTGCCCCCCTTGGAGGGCTGACGGGGCAAAAGCCCCCGATCTGTGCCCTCAATGGGGCAGAAAACCCACTAGGAAGTCAGGGACTATTCCTTTTGTAGGTCAGGGGTGGGGGCTGCCTCCAAAGAAGTTAGCCACAGTCTTTCTGCCCCCCTGGGAGGCAGATGGGGACAATAGCCCCTGATCTGCCCCCGGCAGGGCTGGAAGCTCACTAGGCATGAGGGATTATGGTTTTTTTTATACACCAGTGCCCCCACCTCCCCAAACACAAATTGGACAGTCTTTCTGCCCTCATTTGGGGCCAGATGGGAGTTATTACCCCCGATATGCCCCTCAGGGGGGCCAGAATGCCCACTAGTCACCAGGTTTTTTTAAAATTATAATAGAGGAGTGGGGGCTGCCCACAATGGGCAAGACCAAACTCCTACCCAAATGAAATTGTGAAGAAAGTCTTTCTGCCCCCTCCGGGGGGCAGCAGAAAGCCTAATAGACGCTAGGGATTATGTTTTTTTTATAAGTAGGGGTAGGGGCTGCCCAAAATAGGCATGTCAATGCCCCAACCCCCAAACAATAGTGGCACAGTCTTTCTACCCTCCCTGGGAGGCAGATGGGAGTTATTACACCTGATCTGCCTACCGGGGGGAGCCCACTAGACACCAGGGATTATTTTTTATAAACTAGGGGTGGGGCTGCCCACAATGAGCATGGCCATGCGTCCACCCCACATAAATGAGGACCAATGTCTTTCTGCTTCTCCTTGGGGGCAGGTGATGCAATAGCCCACTAGGCACCAGGGACTATTTTTTTCTTTGTGTAAGGGCTGCCCAGAATGGGCATGCTGCTGCCCCTTCCCAAAAACAATGGACACAATGTTTCTGCCCCCCAGGGGGCAGTTGTTGGTTATTACTCCCGATCTGCCCACTTCCCCTAAGAGGGGGCAGAAAGCCCACTAGGCACCAGGGATATGTTTATGGGCATGGCAAGGAGAAGCCCCATAGGCAACAGTTGCACCCCTTATTTTAAGCACACATTTTGGCTGTTTCAGCAATATTTCTAGGCTCACCTGCCTCCAGGCAGGGGCAGAAAACCACTAGAAACCAAGGAAAGTTTGTGTGCGCGTGAACTGGAGTTCAGCTGACAGTCTGCGTATACTGGCCTTTGGCTGGCATTTTGCTGGCTGTGTGTGTGGACTTGCATATGGATGATGGTGTGTGTGGAATTGTGCTTGATGGCAGTGTGTGTAGACTGGTGCTTGCTTGGTGGTATGCATTGAGCGGCGCTTGGTTGGCTGTGTACTTGGACTGTCGCTTGGCTGACGGTGTGCATGGATGGTGCTTGTCTGGTGTATGCATGGGTGGCTATTGGCTGGCGGTGTGCTTGGATGGTGCTTGGCTGGTGGTGTGCGTGGATGGCACTTGGCTGGCAGTGTGCATGGATGACGCTTGGCTGGTGGTGTGTGTGGCTGGTGCTTGGCGGCTGGTGTGTGTGGATAGTGGTGTGCGTGGACTGGCTCTTGGCTGGCGGTGTGCGTGGATTGTCACTTGGCTGGTGGTGTGGCTTGCATGGATCCCCCAATGTTTTCTTACCCAGAATCAATCACAAAATGACCTGGTTTTGCAAGCTGGTACCTGGCTTAGCTGCCGTCTAGGAAAATCTACAAAAAACAGACATTTCTGAAAACTAGACATCCGGGTGAGTCCAGGGTGGCTTGCGTGGATCCCCCAACATTTTCTTACCCAGAATCTCCGCCAAATCTCAAATTTACCTAAAAAAATAACATTTTACTCACAATTCTGTGTGGAAAAGCTGTGGGATCACAGGGCCTGCACATATTTCCTACCACCCAGCGTACCCCCAGGTCTCCCAATAAAAATGCTACCTCACTTGCGTGGGTGGGCAAAGTGCCCGTGACAGGAAAGTGCCCAAAATATATTGTGGAGGAATCAAAAATTATCACAAAACGGCTTGGTTTTGCAAGGGGGTCACCTGTGCTTTTGGTCCTGGGTTCGGCAGTTATCAAGGGAAACCTGCCAAACCCAGACATTTCTGAAAAAAAGACACCAGGGGAGTCCAGGGAAGTGTGGCTTGCATTTATCTCCCAAACATTTCCTACCCAGAATCCCCTGCAAACCTCAAATTCAGCTAAAAAAATCACATTTTCCATATATTCTGTGTGGGAAAGCTGTGGCATCACGGAGCCTGCACAAATTTCCTACCACCCAGCATTCCCCCAGGTCTCCCAATGAAAATACTACCTCACTTACGTGGGTGGGCCAAGTGCCTGGGACAGGGAAGGGCCCAAAGCATATTGTGGAGGCATTAAAATTATCGATCACAAAATGGCCTGGTTTTGCAAGGGGGTCACCTGTGATTTAGGCCCGAACTCGGCGGTCATCTAGGGAAACCTGCCAAACCCAGACATTTCTGAAAACAAGACACCCGGGGAGTCCAGGGAAGTGTGGCTTGCATTTGTTTCCCAACATTTTCCTACCCAGAATCCCTTGAAAACCTCAAATTCAGCACAAAAAAAATCTAATTTTCCAGATATTCTGTGTGGAAAAGCTGTGGGATCACCGGGCCTGCACAAAGTTTCTACCACCCAGCGTTCCCCCAGGTCTCCCAATAAAAATGCTATCTCACTTGTGTGGGTGGGCAAGTGCCCATGACAGGGATGGGCCCAAAACATATTGTGGAGGCATCAAAATTATCTATCACAAAACGACCGGGTTTTGCAAGGGGGTCACCTGTGTTTTTGGTCCCGGGCTCGGCGGCCATCAAGGTAAACCTGCCAAACCCAGACATTTCTGAAAACAAGACACCCGAGGAGTCCAGGGAAGTGTGGCTTGCATTTGTCTCCCAACATTTTCCTACCCAGAATCCCCTGCAAACCTCAAATTCAGCTAAAAATTATCTAATTTTCCACATATTCTATGTGGGAAAGCTGTGGGATCACTGGGCCTGCGCAAAATTTCTATCACCCAGCATTCCCCCAGGTCTCCCAATAAAAATGATATCTCACTTGTGTGGGTGGGCCACGTGCCTGCAACAGGGAAGGGCCCAAAACATACTGTGGAGACATCAAAGTTATCTATCACAAAATGACCTAGTTTTGCAAGCGGGGCACCTAGGTTTTCGGTCCCAGAATCAGAGGCCATCAAGGGAAACCTACCAAACCCAGAAATTTCTGAAAACTAGACAACCGGGGGAGTCCAGGCAGTTGTGGCTTGTGTGGATCCCCAAAGGTTTAGCTTTCTTACCCAGAATCCCCTTGAATCCTCAAATTTTGCTATAAAAAAATCATATTTTCCTCACATTTCTGAGTGGGAAAGTTGTGGGATCACGAGGCCAGCACAAATTTACTACCACCCAGTGTTCCCCCAGGTTTCTTGATCAAAATGGTACCTCACTTGTGTGGATGGGCCAAGTGCCTGCTACAGGGATTCACCCAAAACATATTGTGGAGACATACAAATGGTCTATCACAAAATGGCCTGGTTTTGCAAGGGGAGCACAAGCGTTGGAGCCATTCATCAGTTGTGATGGCCTTGACAATGTCTGATAGGGAGATGAGGAGCGGCCTGGTCTGCGCCACCACCTGTCAAACATACTCATCCACTTCTTCAGCACCTTATTCCCCTTCCACGGTATCAGGCCGTGCATGTCTGGATAAATAATCAGCAGGATTATGTGAGCCAGGGTGATACACCACAGAGAAACGGTTTGCCTGAAGTTGAAGAATATATTTATCTATTTTTGGAGGAGGTTTCGAAGAGGACCCCGTGAAAAGAGGGACTAGTGGCTTGCGGTCTATATGAACTGTGAAAGGTTGGCCATACAAATAGATATGAAAATGGTGGCAGTCCCAGTGCACTGCAATGGCCACCTTTTCAAAATGGGAATGGCGCTGCTCAGTTTCAATCAGGGCGCGACTGGCATATGTCACTGGGACCCACTCGTCATTGGGTTGGCTTTGTGACAATACAGCCCCTAAACCAGTGGGGCTAGCATCTACTGACAACTCAGACTCCCAGCTGGGATCAATATAAACCAACATACTGTCCACTGACAGAGCTCGTTTGGTTGCCTGGAGGGCCTCTTCCTGCGGGGGTCCCCAGTTCCATGAGGCATTGGCCTTAGTCAGTTCTGGAAGCAGGGCATTGAGGGTTGTCAGGTTCTGGATGAAGAGCCCGCAATAGGTAACCATCCCTTAAAAGCTGCGCACTCCAGTGACAGTGGTGAATGCCGGTGCTGATCAGATGTCATGAACCTTTACAGGATCTGGCATGATTCCTTCCTCCTAGAAATGGTATCCACAGAACGTTATCTCTATGGAGCATAAGACCATTGTCCTTTAGTCACTAGAATGTGGCTTGTAGGTGGTCAAGATGCTTCTCTGGTTGGGGCATGGACCAGAATGAAATCATTGACATTTATAAGGCCAGCCAAAACCCCCCTGACAGTGTCTTGAAATACTTCTGCTGCACTTGACATCCCGAAACTGAGGTGCTTGTCCCTCTGCGATCCTACATGGATGGAAAATGTGGTGATTGCTCTGGATTCTGGGGTAAGCATTAATTAGTGGTACCCTGCTATCAGATCCATCTTGGAAAACCACCTAGAACTACTGACTTCTGCCACAATGTCATCAACTGTGGGTGTGAGATGTTTTTCACTTCAGATGGCCAGATTGGGCAATCGCATGTCAACACAAATTCTGACCTCCCCGGCTGCTTGGGTTTCCGTGACACCACAATTAGGGACACCTAGGAGTGGGGCCGTCAACCTTCTCAATTATGTCTGCCTGCTCTACCTTTCACAGCTCAGCTTCCACCTTGGGGTGCAAATGAAAAGCTACCCATCGATGTTTCAGCGCAGCAGGTTGGATAGTGTCATCAATATGCAGGTGTATGAAACGGTCCTTGAGAAACCCTATGCTTTCAAAGAGCGATGCAAACTCATCCACCAGGTCATTCACACTTCCTAAGTGGATGCCGAAAGCAAACGTGACAAGTTGAAGACACTCTGCCATCTGACAACTCAACAGCATTCCGGACGCACCTTTAGTCATGTACACCTTGGCACAAGCCAAGTGAGTCTCATGCGTGATTTCTGTTGTGAAAACGCCTGCCAGTGGAAGTGGTGTGGATGACCCATATGCAAAGACTTGGGTAGAGGTGTGGCGTAGGACTGTTTGTAATGGGAGTGTCTTTAGAACATTCTGTGCCAAGATATTAGCCGCTTCGCCGCGATCGGAATTCCGCCCAGGTGCTGGACATTCCGATCGCGGGTGTGGTCGTGACGAGCTCAGCTCGTCATGCGCACACGCCAACCGCGCAGCATGACGAGCTCAGCTCGTCATGAGCATCGAAGGGGTTAATGGAGGCTCTGGTGTCGATTAACGCCAACAACTGATGGACTGCCAGAGAGGTGTTGCACTTGGAAATACGTCTCCGTGGATACCCACTTGGTTGTAGTGCATGGATTACATGGACAGTTCCTTCCGTGTTAACATTGTCATCCACGTCTTCCTCATCCTCTGGCATGGTAGGAGACTGCATCACATTGATGGCTTTGGGTCACTGCCCCTTAATTGGTGCCGAAGAATGGCATACTTTGGCAAAATGATTGGGTTTGTGGCATGCCGAACACCTTTTCCCCTGGGGAGGGCATGGCCCTTGGTTGGATATGACCCTCCACACCCGTAACAGTTCTTGGAAATCACGTTCAATTTGGGACGGGGTTCCTTCTTGTCTGTGGTTACTGCATGTACCGGTTCAGTCTTCACTTGGCATTGCAGAGCTGCCTCCTTATGTGCGGTGCACAATTCGGAGAGTTCCTTGGAGCGACCCATCATCAGCATGTCAGCCATGGACATCCCTGGAACTTGGAGAATGCTCTCCCTTTGCTTGATGGAAGAACAACCCTGTATGAATTGGGCACAAATGTTGTCATCAGCATTGGGCAAAGTACAGGTGCTGACTAAGGGGTCGATTCCGATTCGGGCCGGAAAACATACCGACCGACTCGGTACGGGAATTTAGTCCGACCGACACGTACCGGCGCTCCCCGACCTGCGTAGTACGATGAAATGCATGTGAATCACGACCGACTCGTACGGAACACAAGCCGAACGACCGAACCGCACGGAAACCAGCTATCCGGCCGGGAAACAACGCGAATCGAACCGACCGACACACACCAGGAATGAACCCGACCGAAACGTACCTGCGAACTCCGACCGCGCAGTACGATGCAATGCATGGAAAACCAGACCGAGTCGCACGGAGCCCAAGCCGTACGACCGACACGCATACAAAACCCAGCCGAAGCAACCCAATACTCCGCGACCGACGCGTACGCCGCACATGAAACCTAGCAGAAACACAGCGTGAACGACTCGGAGAAGCTCGCACGAGACAACTGCAGCGTCCTACTCGGTCAGAAGAACGTCTCCTACATGCACAAAAAGTACAAAGGAAAAAATACAAAAAAAGGGCCAAACAAGCAATTACAAAGCCAATAAATACTGGGAGTGGAAAACATGGAACAAAGACACACCCACAACTCCACCCATATAAAGGCCACAAATCCCTACCATGATCCTTTGCAAATTCAACTGACCTGCCAGCACAGAACACCATCAGACAGCAACCGCAGACACACTCACAGCTCATCAATCACACAAGCCACACACCATCAGCACCTCAACTAATAGCACCCTCACATACACCCAGCAAAACCTACACTCACACACCCTCACTTGCACACCCACACACACATAAATCACCACCACCACCATGCCCCCAAAGAAGAATCCAAAGTTCCTAGACAGTGAATTGGAAGTCCTGGTAGATGAAATCCTCAGGGTAGAGCCACAGTTGTTTGGTACATTGGTCCAACAGACCCCCATGTCGCAGAAAACCAAGATGTGGGAGAGGATCGTCGACAGGGTGAATGCACAATCACCATGTTTGCGCACAAAGGAAGACATCCAGAACAGGTGGTATGATGTGCGCAGGAGGGTCAAGGACCTACTAAAGAAGGATTACGCCTTGAGTCATCGCACCGGCAGTGGCCCTCCTGCCAAACCAGTATACCTCAGGCCCTGGGAGGAGAAGGTGCGGGCCATCCTACCACCAGTGAGCGTATATGGACTATCAAACATCTCAGAGCCTGGTGAGTACACAACAAATATACACAATATTGTGTGACAATACACACACATCACTGTCAAGGGGATAGTCAAACCATGCACCCTTAGCAAATCCACAGCAACCAAAAGATAATCATCCCAAGATGTGTATGTTAGTCAGATAAACACAATACATGCCATTTCATAGTGACATGTAACTGTGTCATGACATGTACAAACCCAACAACAAATAGAGCTAGGCAGTGGCACAAATCTAACCAACAAACACAGTCAGATATTTAGCCACCACTAGAACACCACCTCACAGGGAAGCTCACTGAAAGGAAGGAATTCTGTGTATGCTGGTGAAGTCAGTGTAGCCAATAGCATGATGGGAGTTGTAGTCACAGATATTGCTCACCCTCACAATTGGCCCATCAACACCACCCTGAACCATGCTCACATCACAGGGAGTGGAAAAGAAATGACAAGATGGCTGACACTGGGTACTGCTGTGGGGAGCACAAGGCCCTGCTGGGAACTGTGCACCAACAAACAACAGGACCACACTGTCAGCCATCTTGCCATTGCTGTCACACTCACACACAGTGAAGTCCACTCAAAAGGAAGGAAGTATGGGCATGCTGGGAAGGGGGGTGTAGGCAATAGCATGATGGGAGTGGTAGTCACAGATATTGGTCACCCTCACAACTGGCCCATCAACACCACTCTGAACCATGCTCACATCACAGGGAGTGGAAAACAACTGACAAGATGGCTGACACTGGGTACTGCTGTGGGGAGCACAAGGCCCTGCTGGGAACTGTGCACCAACCAACAGCAGGACACCACTGACTGACATCCTGAAAGCCAACTTGCACTCCCTGCAATGGAAGCACGTTCCATGGTGGGATATCTGGCTGGGTGGGAAGGAGGACTGACAGCTCTGACCATATTTACAAGCAGCTTTTCTCACACACCCCCTTAACACAAACTCCACACAACTCACCTGGGAGAATGCAATGCCTCACACTCTAATTAAATATCCCACAAAGAACCACCACCCTGGGTTATGCTGTGTGAAGCACAGGGACACTCTTGGGACTTGTAGCCAAACAAACGCCAGGACAACACTGTCAGCCATCCTTTCAGCACAGGCACACTACCCCACAGGGAAGCTGAGTCAAAAGGAAGGAAGTATGGGCATGCTGGGAAGGGGGGTGTAGGCATTAGCATGATGGGAGTGGTAGTCACAGCTCAACATCCCCCACCCACATGGCCCAGCAAGCTCACACTAAAGCATGCACACCTCACAGGGAGTGGAAAAGAACTGACAAGATGGCTGAAACTGGGTACTGCTGTGTGGAGCACAAGGCCCTGCTGGGAACTGGGCACCAACAAACAACAGGACCACACTGTCAGCCATCTTGCCATTGCTGTCACACTCACACACAGTGAAGTCCACTCAAAAGGAAGGAAGTAAGGGCATGCTGGGAAGGGGGGTGTAGGCAATAGCATGATGGGAGTGATAGTCACAGCTCAACATCCCCCACCCACATGGCCCAGCAAGCTCACACTGAAGCATGCACACCTCACAGGGAGAGGAAAGCCACTTCTAAGATGTCTGACAATGGTCCTCTGTCGTGGGGAGTACCAGGCCCTGCTGGGAACTGGGCACCAACCAACAGCAGGACACCACTGACTGACATCCTGAGAGTCAACCTGAACCCACTGCAAGGGTGGCATGCTTCATGGTGGGATAACTGGGCTGGGGGGAGAAGGAGGGCCGGATGTCCACCAAATTCAACCAATGCTGTCCATGTACACACCTCAACATTCACATTGAAATGCTTCAAGTTTGCAGGACAATGTGCTACACCAATATCAACCTCTGACTGTGACAACTTAGGACAATGCAATGTACAGGCCCGGATCCAGAGGTACAGTCACAACTGTCAGGTGTGTGAACCATTGATGCCTGTAGAAACATAACATACATTGTGTGTCTCTTCCAAAAACAGGTGATGATGGGGACACAGCAGCAGACGATGAGGAGTCCCTGTCCCAGGCTCCGGGGGACACTGAGCTCACTGGTGTGGAACAGCCTCTGCCCTCCTCGGATGGCGAAGACCTACCTGGCCCCTCCGGTGTGAGTCATCATGCAGCACCAGCAGGGCCATCATCTGCACCCCCTGCACCCACCCCTCCAACAACTGCCAACACACAGCCCACCCCCGCCGACACGGACAGACCAAGGACCACCAATGACAACAGCACAGGGACCCCGGCCCAACGTGGCGCAACGGACAACAACCCCAGTAACAACCCCCTAGGGGGCCTAGGGTCACCTGTGCGTGCCACCGCAGGTCCCGCATGTGTCGCCAGGGGTGGTGGGAGGGGTGGTAGACATAGGTCGCTGTTTGCAGAGGGGTCTGGACTGCATGATGACCCACAACTGGTATGCATTGTTGATGCATACCAGAATAGCACCGGAGAGGTCAGCCAGGTAGTGGGGATCCTCAAGGACATTCAACAGCAGCAGGCTGCTCATCATGCCCGCTTGGACTCCCACATGTCCCGTGTGGAGACACACATGTCTCGCATGGAGTCCAAGTGGGACACATTGCAAGAACTGACAGCGGTGCATAGGGACATATTGACATGCCTCCGCCATAATAGCACCAACATGGCCACACCTCCCTGGGTGCCCACAACATCTGGTGCTGCAACAACTGCAACTGCCACAGGGAGGGAGGAGGACTCTGGCGGAGAGTCCCCTGCACCGCAGCAGCCTGCACGTGAGGGTCCCCCCAAAGAAGAGGGGTCGTCCGAGGAAGGGAAAACTGAGAGGCCGATGGCCATGTACATCCCCCAGGAACCCAACACCTGTTCTGGAAATTCTCCTTTGTGTGCAAACTGTTCACCCTGTCGAATGCAACCCAACTCTCCCACATGACATGGGGAGTTTAAGTTGGCCCAATGTATCGGATGACTGTTGACTTTACTCAGGACACTTCTGCTACCAAGACTTCCAACTCATCTGGGAACTTTGGATTACAATCCGAATGTACAGCACCCACCATCCTGTGCACTATACTCACACATGTATGTAAATAAAGTCACTAATACACCATACTTGCCTCTGTTGTGATTCCAACGTGGTTTCTGTCATGGAGATGATGATCTGCTAAATGACACTGTGCATGCTAACAGCTGCAGCAAGTTCAACACCGTCATGTGAGTCATGGCGACATGACACATATGAGGGAGACACACCACTAGGGCTACACAACACATACACACCAGGGCCATCTGACTCATCGCCTACACTGATGTTGCCAGGAAATACAGTGGAATGCACAGACACCACACCTATTCACAGTCTGTGTTAACTAGCCCACAGGTGCAGTAAGCAAATGTCAGTCAGATGTGTGACCACAGACAACGCACATCCCAAAGTGAAGCACAGGTTTATTACACATTTGCAACATGTTGTTTCCACTACAGATGCAATGTAATCCCAAGTGGCAGTGGCCACACAGTCAACAAGTGTAGAAGAAAGAAAGTCCAGGGGTGTGTGGCACATCACCTGTAGGGAAATGACAGCTTCCACCCTGGAAGTTGAATCATGGTGTCGGGGGATCACAGTTGATCAAACAACTCTGAAAGTACCCTGTGAAGGACAGAAATGACACACAGTCAAAAGCACTGAAGAACAGGACAGAACTGCAATACTCATGCCCAATACATGTCACAAGATACCTACACAAAACCAAGTTAGCATGTCAACACTGTTGGGGAGTACAGACTACCTGTAAGGACACATCGCTGCACGCTTCCAGTCAAGTAGCACATGGCCACACTCAAACAGCACCAGAGCACCACCAACACATATCACGCAAACTCACATCATTGACATGACATCTCTGGATACTCACATTCAGCTGAAGAAGTTGGTGATGAACTGTGTGCGGACATCACCCTCATCATCATCATCATCACTGGCATCGTGGCCCAGGCCAGGATCCTCCACAGGTGGCGGATGTTGGTCATCGTCATCCAGGATGAGAGGCAACTCCTTCCGCACTGCCAGGTTGTGTAGCATGCAGCAGACGATGACAATCTTGCACACCTTTGCTGGGGCATATGGGAGGGCCCCTCCTGTCCTGTCCAGGCAGCGAAAGCGGCTCTTCAGGAGACCAAATGTCCGCTCGATCACTCTCCTGGTCCGACCATGTGCCTCATTGTAGCGCATCTGGGCTGGTGTCACAGGGTTCCTGAGGGGCATCAGCAACCATGGCATGTTGGGGTATCCCGAGTCACCTACATACAGACAATTGCACATTAGCTGAGTTGGAAAAGAGGGTGGAATACTACATTGCAGAACACACACAATGGTACAAAGTCAGTACACACTGACAAGCCAGGCACGCTGGTTCTGCATCTGTGACAACATCCTCGGGATGCGACTACTCCTCATCACGTAGGCATCGTGTGCAGAACTGGGGAAACGGGCACACACGTGTGAGATGCTCATATCTGCAAGACATACCACCAGAGCATTGACCGAATGGTAATGTTTCCTGTTCCTGTATGCCTGCTCATGTGCCTGTGGTGGTACCAAAGCCACATGTGTCCCATCAATGGAGCCAATGACATGCGGCATCCTCCCCAGGGCATAGAAGTCACTCTTGACGTCAGTGAGTTTTTGACATTTAGGGAAATAGATGTACTGGTTCAGGTATCTCAACATTGCCTCCAAAACATCGCGTAGCACACGGCTGAACATGGTCTGTGACATCCCACCAGCAGACGCCACAGTGTGTTGAAAGGTACCGGTGGCAAAGAAGTGTAGGGCTGCCATCACCTTCACCTTGGGGGTCAGTGCTGTAGGGTATGGCCGGCCAGGTTGCAAATGTGGGGCCAACCGCACCGTCAATTCCTCAATCAGCGGCCTGTTGAAGCAGTACCGTCAGATGCAGTCCCGTTCAACCATGGTTGCAAGGTCAGGGAATGGTCTATGGACAGCTGGTGCCCTGCAGTGCATAGGTGAAGAAAGAAAGATTGTCAGTCACCCCACATATGTGGCATAGACCATACTCAATATCACATGATACATCATTACGAGACACAAGTACCTGATGTGTGTGCCGTTCTGTAAGGACATGTATGGCACCTACATGGCCAACATCTAACATCACAGTTCAACATGTGTTGACAACTAGTTCCAGGTTGTGCTATGGGATATCATTAGGCTGTGTCACAGTACCCATGTACTGCTGTCACGTTCCAAACACACACCACAGTGACATGTGAGGACAGATGTGCCCCAGGCATCACAGCTCATTGACAGGTAGATTCCCAGGGACCCTGTATTGCCACATGGACACTGGCATGACATGGCGTATCATGAATACACCACAGCAAAACAAGCATGACCCCCACAGGTAGTGGTCCCTGTTGCCTCTGCAGGACAGACATGGACGTCTGTGACACACACACACGCACAACATCAAAGTCCATGCACAAACAACGTGGATGTGGAGACTGTCTCCCATTGTGCACATGGAATCAGAGACATTGTAAACACAACATGCACACAGACTGTGGAGGGCCATCACTATTGTGGCAATGGGTCACCCTGTGACGTACATACCGTCCCACATGGGACTCAGGGGGTATGTGACATGACATACACATACACAACCTGGAAATGTGACCATGCCACATGCTCTGAAATGAACAGTTGCACATCACAGTGGTCATGTGCACAACACACAAAGGATTCTGTCCCCATGAACATGTGCACAGCCGGGGAGTGGCTGCCCCCAAGTGCCACCCAAAAAACCACATGTTGATCCCCATACACAGAAAAGGTAATGAAGCCTTACATGCCTTAGGATACAGTGTGGACAGGCTGTGGTGTTGTAGGTGTGCCCCTGAGTCCCTGGAAAGTAAATGTGGCTGGCATATGTTCACCTGTGACAGGCATGGTGACATAAGCGAGTGACGTGTACAGGGACGCGTTGTACAGCAATGGTCCGATCGGTGCGCACGCATTGGCCATTGCATATGATGTGAGCGGGTACGCGTTGTACAGCAATGGTCCGATCGGTGCGCACGCATTGGCCATTGCATATGATGTGAGCCGGTACGCGTTGTACAGCAATGGTCCGATCGGTGCGCACGCATTGGCCATTGCATATGATGTGAGCGGGTACGCGTTGTACAGCAATGGTCCGATCGGTGCGCACGCATTGGCCATTGCATATGATGTGAGCGGGAACGCGTTGTACAGCAATGGTCCGATCGGTGCGCACGCATTGGCCATTGCATATGATGTGGACAGAAATACGCGTTGTACAGCAATGGTCCGATCGGTGCGCACGCATTGGCCATTGCATATGATGTGAGCGGGTACGCGTTGTACAGCAATGGTCCGATCGGTGTGCACGCATTGGCCATTGCATATGATGTGAGCGGGTACGCGTTGTACAGCAATGGACCGATCGGTGCGTACGCATTGGCCATTGCATATGATGTGGACAGAAATACGCGTTGTACAGCAATGGTCTGATCGGTGCGCATGCATTGGCTAGGGCCTGGCATGGCAACGGACGCGTTTTCGAAGCTTTAACGAGTCTGATGCAGTGAATTCAGTTGGCCAGCCACAACAATGTTGCAAATTCATGGGTGTCATGAAGTTGAACTTTTGAAGGATGCTGTGGGCGTGTATAAGTGGTGCAATTCCATGGATTGGCCAGATTCAGAAGATGCTAACAACTTGGACCTATCACTTTGGACACATGGGACAGTATCTGCCTCTGCAGCACACATATAATGCTGGCTGTTCCCCTGAGAGCTCACTTGCCTTCACTACATGCTCCAGGACGAGATCTGCCACCAACACTGCTGCTGTCTCTGCATCCTCTGGCTACTGCAATGGCACGTACTGTGGAGAGAGCCCCAGCCTTCAGCACTGAGGAAAACCAGGCCCTGCTGGACAGCCTCCTTCCACAGTACGATACAAAAGGGGATGATAGACGGAACGTTTGAGCCAATCAAACACTCACCCCCAGTCAACTGATCTGGGTTTAATCCATCATCATTCTTTAGCTCACTCCACCACCCCAGTTCAGACATGGCCATATGCAAATCAGTCTGACCCTGTGCCTCATGGGACTAGGGCGACCAAAGCGATACAAAAGTTGGCGGGGATATGCCCAGACGCGGGTCCCTTGCTCACTTTGCCACTGGATTCAAGCAAGCCTGGCTGATGACGGCTGGAATGCCAGAAACCGGTCCTAGGATGCTTGTTTCCGGTCCAGGGAAGACATGGCTTGGCAGTTCGGGCTGGACTGTTCCCATGAGGCACAGGGTCAGACTGATTTGCATATGGCCATGTCTGAACTGGGGTGGTGGAGTGAGCTAAAGAATGATGATGGATTAAACCCAGATCAGTTGACTGGGGGTGAGTGTTTGATTGGCTCAAACGTTCCGTCCATCATCCCTTTTTGTATCGCTTTGTTCACCCTAAGTTGGCGGGGGTATGCCCAGACCTGGGTCCCTTGCTCACTTTGCCACTGGATTCAAGCAAGCCTGGCTGATGACGGCTGGAATGCCAGAAACCGGTCCTAGGATGCTTGTTTCCGGTCCAGGGAAGACATGGCTTGGCAGTTCGGGCTGGACTGTTCCCATGAGGCACAGGGTCAGACTGATTTGCATATGGCCATGTCTGAACTGGGGTGGTGGAGTGAGCTAAAGAATGATGATGGATTAAACCCAGATCAGTTGACTGGGGGTGAGTGTTTGATTGGCTCAAACGTTCCGTCCATCATCCCTTTTTGTATCGCTTCCTTCCACAGTACAGCAAGTTGTATGGGAAACCAGGGGAGCAGGTGAGTGTGCTGTCCACTGCCTTACTAAATGTGCATGTTGTCTGACTAGCAAGACTTCCAGTGTGCACACCACTGGCTAGCATGCTCACTGAGTAGTTCTCAACCCCCAAAGTGTGTAGTTACATGCACTGAACAGGTATAGTGCAGTAACAGTGCATTCCAACAAGGTTTTACTTCCCAGGCAATGATACCAATCAGTAACTGCTGGTAAACTGTTCATAGCCATAGTTGCACTGCCTGTGTACATCATATGCCCCTGTGATTGAGACATGTATATCCAACTGTGTGATGCACGGATATGTTGCATGTGTAGTAATGGCCTTTTTCACTTTGTCATCCTCACAGGTTGATGCCCACCAGAAGCAGGAGATCTGGCTGACCATCGCCGGGCAGTACGATCCGTGGGGGACTACAAGCGCCGGATCCGCAACTGCCAGAAGAGGTGGCAGGACCTTCGGGGCTGGACCCGGAGGATCGCAAGGGTCCAGCTGAAGCTGTCGCCTCCTCGCAGGAGGGGCGGACACCGGACCCTGACCCCCCACATGCTCCGGATCCTGGCGGTGGTCTTCCCTGACCTGGATGGGCAGCTGAAGGCCAGACAGCAGCAAGGAGGGGGTGAGTCCATGACTGCACTGTGAACTTTGTCTGACATGCTATGTGCCCTCCTCTGGCCTGGTTAAACCTCCACAGTACATCAGTCTTGTGGTCCAGACCCATGTCCCTCAATTGTGACATGCCCACTCCTCATCTGATAACCAGGTGTGGACCTTACAGTCTGGAAATTGTGTCACTTGGGTACTGTGTCCTTGCATTTTGCTTAGCTCAGGGTGGGGGACAGCATTTGTTACCGTACCTTTGTGGTGGGCTTCATGGGTGGGTCAATTGCTTACACAATGCCTGAGTTCTGACATGTAATCTGCGTGTAACTTTGATATGTGTTCCAATTGCTGATCTGACTCACCACATGTGCCTGGGGTATTTGGCACACCCCCATGCTGCGGGTGGGAACAATGTTTGGGCCTCAGGAGTATGTATATCAAGTGTGTCACACATGCTTAGCCACATGCCTACTGTCCAGGGCTCATCCCTCTTTCACATGGAGCAGGACAGTCATGCCTACTCCAGGGCATACAATACACTCTGTACTCCCACTCCCGTGTATCAGCTGACACGTTGTGCTCAGTGAAATGTTCCCTCAGGTGTCTGCCTCTGTGTCATTGTGCTGTGGCTTCGTTGTCAGGACTACTGGGGTGTTCATCGGTTAGGGCTCAGCATGCCATCTGAGATGTGACCATGAGAGACGATACTTGTGTGACATATAGGTGTTTGATCACTTGACTGTGCAGACTGGTGCATGCGACTGAGAAGTTCAGGCAGCTGTTTTTCATTCACAGCAGACTGTGAGGTGCTCAGGTTCAGAGAGTTGTGTTTCATGTCTCCCATATGTCCAATTGGTATATCGTGGACAAATAAGAGTTCAGATGATGTGGTGTGTGGGGGATGGACATGTGCACTTGTCAGCTACAGAACTTGCATTCCCCATGACCTAGGATTGTGACACAGTGCAGACTGTTGTTGGCTGGCTGCCCTGCCCATGTGACTGGAGACAGTGATGTATGACTTTGCAGGCATGCCTGTACCATGGCATTGAACTTCCTAAGAGTGATCCTGCAGGGGAGTGACATGTGCAACATGCACCCCATTGTGGCATTGACTATGAGGACATGGGTGCATCATGGTGTCTGGTGCTGGTATGCATCACATGCATTTCAAATTAGACTCTGGCCATCCCTTTCTCCGGACACCTGTACTGACTCAGTGGCAAGAGATGTGATGTGTGCATGTTCACATACTTCACCGTGTTCTCTGCAATGTCCAACAACTGAGTAGGTGGTGCATGTGTCCACACTGGGGCATTACCATCCGACAGGCACCAGACAGATGGGTGCAAGCTGTTTGAGGGTAAATGGGTGGTCACACCCTTCTGCTTACCGGCTCATGAGAGCACGACCCGCACTCTGCTCGTTCACTTGAAAAGAAGGAACAACGGTGTGAAATCCAGTGGCACTTTGTTAAGCAATTCAGTAACACCGAGAACTGTTCATTTAATGCTGCTCGTCAACACATGAGCAGGATGAAAATGAAAGCATCAACAATATTACAAAACATATTTTAAGTGAAGCACAAAGATCTATGTAACTATCTATCAGTGAGCTACAGCCTATGGGTCAAGTCTTAAAAGAGGGATCATGAATAGGCAAGCGCCTAGAAGGCAAATCTTAAATAAGAGAGCAAGAACCATCCAAGGCTACACAGTTTAAGCTAGGATAAATGCAATGAATTGGGTGTGGATGAGCTAAATTAGAGAGGCTGACAAAGCCAAAAGGCTAGCAATCAGAAAAGAGCATTACCACCTTGAGAGTAGAATTTCTAGGCCCAAGATCAGGAGAACGGCCGACCGGGAACCCTCACCATGCAATGCACTGGTATGAAGAGTTCAGGGCGTGGACATGGGTGCAAACCTTTTATATGGCTTAATGCAGAACTCCTACCCACAGTTGACGTGGGCCCTGACGTGGGTCCTTGACCGCACGCTTACAGTAACTGTGGAAAGTTTTGGGGAGAACAGAGAAGTGGTATCATGGTGAAAACAGGGGCTTTTAGCAGGTGGTCGGTGCTCTTGACCGCAAACATAAGAAAAAGATAACTTTTACCGTAAGATGCTCAGAAATTAAGAATTCATATGTTATTTCTCTGTCACGTAGCCGCCTTTTCAGTTTCAGTTGAGCAAGCGTGGAAAGTTTCATAAGTTAAAATATTGCAAACATTGCTTGTGAAAGAGCAAGATGTACCAGCAGAGTGTCACGTACGTGTGGGCTAACCTTATTGTTGTGACTGTGGAAATTTACAAGGGGGGCTGGTGCCGCGGTGGATGGCACAGGTCCCTGCTGTCAGGTCAGAAAGGCCTACAAGATTTGTTGTATTAAAAATGATAGCAAGAGGCAGTGGCCTCTTGGGCCTACATGTGTGTGCATCTAAGGAGGTGGGTTTGGGCCTAAGTGTATGTATCTAAGGGGGTGTGGACCACTGTGAGGGCTTGGGCCTAAGTGTATGTATCTAAGGGGTGTGGACCACTGTGACAGGTACTAAAAGGCTAAAGAAAAATGGACAACTTAGGTCATCTATCAGGGCCTGACTGGTGGGGCCTATATGGGAGTGCCATGTTTCATGGGCAGAGCAGAAAGGTACATAGGTCTGTGTTATATGGTAGAACAGAACCCTACTTCAAAGGCCAGGAGGGGTGTGAGTGCCATGGTTGACCATCAGACTGACAATTGGCTTCTCCTAATCTGTGTGAGCACTTTTGGCAATGTTCAACTAAGGATGCCTGGGCTTGCTCTGTAATGTGCTGTACTTACTGTGGTGTGTGCGGTCAGTGCAGGTCACTGATGTTTGTCTGTTTCCCTAATTGTTTGCAGATACATCCACGGCCACAGGAGGGGACAGCTCCACGGACCAGGAGGAGCTGCAGAGCCAGACTGGGTCAGCAGCCGATGAGTGGTCGGAGGGACCCAGTGGCACGGAGGGCGAGGAAGCCACACCGAGGAGTCCTCAGCACCATCCACCTCAGCTGAGGACCACAGCAGCTCGGAGGATGACTCTCTTGTGGAGGCGGGTGTCAGCAGCCACCACACCCCAGCTAGTATTGCTGTCCCCGACACCACCACCACCACCACCACCACCGCCCTCCCATCGGCTCCCATTCCAGAGGTCCGTGGAGGCTCCCGTGTTCAGGAGCGTGTCTCCTTCGTGCCAGGCACCGTACCCCCTGCCCCTGTGTCCCCTGCTGCCCTGAGTGAGGAGTCTGTGTACTTACTTCGCCAGCTCCATGTAGGGCAGACAGCAATGCTGAGTGTCCTCCATGCACACACCACTCTGTTGACACAGCTGGTGTCGTTCATGGAGGGCATCTCATCGGGCATGTCTGCCCTACAGAGGAGCAATAAGTCCATGGACTCCTCTCTGACGGCAGCAGTGTCCCTCCTCCAACAGTCCCTCACCCCTCCTACCTCTGCCCCATCCACACTTCCTGGCACCCTACCTGTCCCAAGCACATGCACACCTGCACAATCACCCAAACACACAGACACGAGCAGCACAGAAACACCCAAAACAAAGGCAAAACATGCACGCAAGCATCCTCAGGGGACTGATACCACACCCACAGGGGATGGGGAACAGACACACACACAGGCATCCACAGTCACTCCACAGTCCTCCAAATCCTCTCCCTCCAAGACCCCTTCCCTTGCCTCACCTGCAACCCCACCTAAAAAGCAGCTCTTCCTCTGTGACCTCGGCCTCTTCCCCTCAGATCCAGCTGATCCAGCATACAGGGGGAAGAGGAAGTCCACCCACACAGAGGGAAGTGCCCCTCACCCCCGGACACCCTCCCCCAGGCACAGACGAACTGAGGCCCCCACACGCAAGTCCCCCGGTCCCAGAAGAGCAAGACCCCGCCACCGCCCTGCAGCTCAACCACACAGTCTCCTTCCTCCATCCCTCAGGCCCCCACAACACAGGTTCCCCCACCACACCCTGCCCCAGGTTCCCCCACCCACAGATACACCATCCCCAAAATGATCCGGCCTTCTCCCCTACCACTTGCTCTTCCAGCCTCACACTCCCCGCTGCACATGTTTGTGCCACTGGTGTGGAGACCGTGTCCTCCCCTCTGTCCTGCCCACCTTACCTGAACCCCATTCTACTCCCCTGGAGATAGGCACTGCAGTGGAGTCCACTACCACCCCGTCTGACTTGGGCACTGCAGTGGGGAACCTGTCCACTCCATCTGGCCAGCCCACTGCAGTCGTGCCGGCACCCACACCATCTGACTCATGCCCCCAGTTGTGCCGGCACACACCATGTCAGACACCTCCACTGCAGTTGTCAGTGACTCTCCAGCACCAGCCACCCCTTCCCTGCCTCCTTCTGGTGAGCCCTGATCCTGTCCCTGCGGTGCCTGGCCTGCCCCCCGTATGCCCCTCCGAGGGAATGTCCCTGGTCCGTAGCGGTGCAGGCAAGCAAAGGGTGACATCTGCCACTGTCACCCTGTTCGGACTTTACTGTTGGACTGGCCATTGGCCTTTGTCTTTTTCTGGACTTTCTATTTCACACACATATGCTGAATAAGGCTCCTTTCTGTTCTCTGGTGGTTTTGCTTCAGATGTACATGATGTTGATGATGCTAACCATGCCCTTGCTGCAGTGATGGTGATTTTTGATATCATGAAAATGAAGTGTCACTGTGCAGGACCCCATGTGGTCCTGGGGGAATGTGTCCTATCCTGGCGTGTAGCCATGTCATCCTTTGCAGCAATATGAGGGTGTCATGTTTTCAATATTTGCCAATGGGATTTCCTACATTTATTTGCAATATCACATCTGTGGCTTACACCCCTGCACATCAGTTGTGCTTGCGATTGTTCAATTTGTCTATTTCCCTGACCGTGTGACCATCTCCACTGGACATGCAAGTTTGGGCATCAATGGGGAAGGACTCATCTGTGTTATCAGTGCAACTTGCTATACATGTGTGTTGGATCTGTGCAGATGATTTCAGTGACACTCCCATGACCAGGCTGATGTGACGAGAGCCTTCATTTTGTGCTAATTGTTGACTGAGTGACCAAGTGTTCTGCTGACATGATAGAGCCCTGCAGAGACAACGTATGGCATAGCTTTCCTTACACAGGAGTGGAGTCCCCTCATGGCGGTGTGTAATTCCGTGACATTGCCTGAGCCCAAGGTGTGTGTTGTGTGAGCATGTCTGTGTGTGTTCACTTCCATTTTGCTACGCAGGCTGGGATCCCTAATGATGTTCCTGTTTGTGATGCTTGCTGAGTTGACCTATGTTCCCCCAAATCTTCGCACTGGGTTCTCTGGGATGTGGGTGCATGGCACATTACTGGTCATCAGGTGTCATCCATAGGTGTGTTTGCTGTCAGGGCTGAGTTTGTGGGCAAACGCAGATGAGACACAGTCAGGATTCCCCTTGGCACTTGTTGGTTACACAAGTCATGTAATTTACAGTTTGGGTTAGCTTTCAGTGATTGTGACACGTTGTGTGTGTGACTGCTGCCACTCCTTAGGGTCAGAGCTGCAATGTTGGAAGTTGTCTATGTGTGTTCTTTGTGGGTGACCTTGACTTCTTCATTGGTGTGTGACTGTGTCCGGGATCCCATTGATTGTGGTGGATTTCACGTCATGCCCATGTACGGCGTACTGTGCAGTGTGTCCGACATTCATGAGTCTTGTTTACTGGCCATGTGTGATGGGTTTCTGCACCTTAGTTCCCACCACCACCCCTGGGATTGTCATGGGTGCATGTGCAATGTCACCAGTCCATGTGAGCTTCACTCCTGCACATTGGTGGAGATCAAGGTGTGTGGTGTTGAGTGTGTGCAAATGAGAGTTGTTGCACGGCTAGACCCCTACCTCCATGTTGGCCTTGGCTGACAGGCCGTGCTGATTGATTTGTGCTTGTGTAGGTGTGAACGTAGTTTGTTGCTCAGGACACATGACTGTGGTTCACAGTGTGAACGACATCTAGCTTTGTCATCACAGTGGGATTATCATGCAGGACAGTGTCACCACAATGTGGGGTCCCTGGGGGTAGCGCTGTGGTGGGTCTGTCTCTTGCTGTGTTATTTGCTGTTCCTACAAGCTTGTGTGACATGTGTAATTTGGGCTCCCTCTCATCTAACAATGCCTGATTGCCCACATAGGGGAATCCGATCCATGAGTTACTTTTGTGTGGCACTGTATACACATGTGTGTAATTGTGATTCAGGCCTCCTCATGTGTTGTGTGGTTGCCTGGGGACACTGGCACACCCCCATCACCTGTTGTGTTTGATATGCAGTGTGAGGCTGCCTGTTTGTGTTTGTGCATCTGCACCACTGCATTGGCATATCTTTAGTGTGCCATTGGCTGTATGTTGTTTGGTGGCTTTCCCCTGCTGTCCCTGGGACTCCTAGGTCATCAGTCAGCACAATGATCATGGTTTGTATGTCCCATTGCTGCCATGGTATGGTATTTGTTCACCTGACATCTACAGTCTCCACAGGATATCTACGTTTGTGTGTCCATTGGTGCAGATATGTGGGGCTGCATTATGATGGTCACTTCTGTCATTGTGTTATTGACGAATGTTGACAATGTCAGCCCCCATGGGTGATGTTTGTCTGCACATGGCCAAAGGTATATCTTATTTGCACTGCACTGTTTGCCTCACGCAATCTATGTTGCTATGGGACACAAGCACTACTATGCCACAGATGTGTTTGTTGTTCTGTGACCAGGAATCATCCATGATATTTGGCATTTGCAGCTTTTCCCATGACAACACTTACATTTTGGTCACTGTGGTGATGGGGGTTTAGACCCCATTGCCACAATGTTCAAAATGTGCCTCAGGTATGGACCCCACACTTACATTTTGGTCACTGTGATGATGGGGGTTTAGACCCCATTGCCACAATGTTCAAAATGTGCTTCAGCTATGGACCCCACACTTCCCTTTTGGTCACTGTGGTGATGGGGGTTTAGACCCCATTGCCACAATGTTCAATTGGGCTTCAGCTATGGACCCCACACTTACCTTTTGGGCACTGTGATGATGGGGTGTTATACCCCATTCCCACAGTGGTCATGGTCTGCTTGCATTGTGGAGGCCACACACATTTATGTGTGACACATGTGATAGGGGGTCACATTGTATGTTCAATGTCATGTTCAGTGTTGTAGGCATTTGACACAGACTACACACGCTTGTCATGGTGTTGGGGGGATGTATTTTTCAGACATTCCTTATGTTGGAGTATGCTGGTTGTGTCATGCATTACCCGTCCTATGTGTAGGGGTGGTGTGGGTGGTAGGCATCCATCCCCCTATGAGTGGGGATGGTAGTAGTGACAGGCATCCAGGCCCCCCTGAGTAGGGGTGGTGGTAGTGGTAGGCATCCAGCCCCCCATGAGTAGGGGTGGTGGTAGTGGTAGGCATCCAGCACCCATGAGTAGGGGTGGTGGTAGTGGTAGGCATCCAGCCCCCCCTGAGTAGGGGTGGTGGTAGTGGTAGGCATCCAGCACCCATGATTAGGGGTGGTGGTAGTGGTAGGCATCCAGCCCCCCCTGAGTAGGGGTGGTGTTGGTGGTAGGCATCCAACTCCTATGAGTGGGGATGGTAGTAGTGACAGGCATCCAGGCCCCCCTGAGTAGGGGTGGTGGTAGTGGTAGGCATCCATCCTCCTATGAGTGGGGATGGTAGTAGTGACAGGCATCCAGGCCCCCCTGAGTAGGGGTGGTGGTAGTGGTAGGCATCCAGGCCCCCTGAGTAGGCGTGGTGGTAGTGGTAGGCATCCATCCCCCTATGAGTGGGGATGGTAGTAGTGACAGGCATCCAGGCCCCCTGAGTAGGGGTGGTTGTAGTGGTAGGCATCCAGCCCCCCTGAGTAGGGGTGGTGTTGGTGGTAGGCATCCATCCCCTATGAGTGGGGATGGTAGTAGTGACAGGCATCCAGGCCCCCTGAGTAGGGGTGGTGGTAGTGGTAGGCATCCAGGCCCCCTGAGTAGGGGTGGTGGTAGTGGTAGGCATCCATCCCCCTATGAGTGGGGATGGTAGTAGTGACAGGCATCCAGGCCCCCCTGAGTAGGGGTGGTGGTAGTGGTAGTGGTAGGCATCCAGGCCCCCCTGAGTAGGGGTGGTGGTAGTGGTAGGCATCCATCCCCCTATGAGTGGGGATGGTAGTAGTGACAGGCATCCAGGCCCCCTTGAGTAGGGGTGGTGGTAGTGGTAGGCATCCAGGCCCCCCTGAGATGGGGTGGTGGTAGTGGTAGGCATCCATCCCCCTATGAGTGGGGATGGTAGTAGTGACAGGCATCCAGGCCCCCCTGAGTAGGGGTGGTGGTAGTGGTAGGCATCCAGGCCCCCCTGAGTAGGGGTGGTGTTAGTGGTAGGCATCCATCCCCCTATGAGTGGGGATGGTAGTAGTGACAGGCATCCAGGCCCCCCTGAGTAGGGGTGGTGGTAGTGGTAGGCATCCAGCACCCTATGGGTGTGTATGGCATTGGTGGTAGCCATCCCGCCCCTATGGTTCTGCTGTTGCACGTCATTTCTGCATCCCTATGTGTGTGTGACATATGTTGGGTACGTGTCGTTTGTTTGTGTAGTGGGTGTTTGACTTACCGTCTGCGCCGTACGCGTCCGTATCTGTTCCGGTAATAGATGTAGAGTATTGGTAGGACCTGCGCGATGGGATTCATGGTTTGTTCGTCTCGTTCGGGTTTCTCGTGGCTTCGACTCGTACTCATCGCTGGCTTGTTCGTCTCGTCGCCGTGGATCGTCTTGTGGCGCGAATCGGAGCTTATGTACAGCTCTCCCGGATGCTCTGACGTGCCAGACGTAGCGACGGGTTCGGCGCGTACGGAGTGCGCATCGTACTGGTCCGGCCGGAAGGTGCTGTGTATTTGGTTCCGTGCGACTCGATTCGGCGTTTACGGATCCGGCTCTGGCAGGGAACAGGAGCTGAAATGGGTAAGTACGGCTCGCTCAGAATCTGGGCTGTTATGCGCATCGTACTTGCTCGTTGGGACGACTGTTCGACTCGGTCGGGAAACACGCATTCGGCTGGGTTTTTTTCCAGACGAATAGTGTTAGGTGCCCTACCGGCCGAGATCGGAATCGGCCCCTAAGTCTTTGAGGAGTGCATAAAAAGTGTCACGGATTCTTCAGGTAGCTGACAGGCTTGTAGCCGCAAGAACCGCTCATAGTCAGGGTTTGCAAGGAGCTTGAAATGGGCTGTCAGGGCCTGCTGGAACTTGGCTCAGGTGAAATGAGGTCCAGCCTCAACAGCAACATACTTCCCCAGTTTATGAATGGACGTCCCTCCCAAATGTAATAGCATGGGACGCTGCAGATAATTTTTTAGGCCCACCGCCACAAAATAGGTTTCCAGCTGCTCGACCAAGTCCTTCCATCTTGCAGCTTGAGCAGGTGGGGGCCCGTCCACTACAAATAGTTCTAAAGGAGGGGCCGAGGCTGTGGTGAGTGTGGCAGCGGCTAGTATAGGTGGGTAAGGGGTCAAGGCACTGACCTTGGTCAAAGATGAGGTAGTGAAATCAACCTCCGATGGAGCAGTGGAGGACAGGCAGATGCAGGACAGTGTGAAATGGTGCCACACATGCAGCGGGAATGTCCTTTTGGAGGGACGTACTTGTTCCAGGGGAGCTGGAGCATGGACTTTAGACTAGGGGCACATAGGGGAAGAGCCCCGGATCCTGGGTGCTGGGCAGGTATGCTCGTGGCAAATGTGTGGGAGGAACATTGTAATGGAAGGCAGGCGGTAGTGGAAATGTCTCATAGGACTTACCAGGCAGCCCTGTGGTTATGCTCAGATGTGGGCCATGAATATCTCACCACTGCTGAAGACTGATACCAAGTACAGTGGGAAGACATGGTGGCACTGCTGATAAATAACGCCACTTGCAGGTGAAACCACGATGCCCTGGACCAGAAAAACAGGCCTTGTCCCGTGATGCAGTGAAAACAGCTGCCTCACAGTCACCACTGTGCTCAGGAGGTTAGGGGAGCGAGGAAGAGCCCTCCTCCCTCGTCCCCGCAGAACCTTTGACGAGCATGTGCAACCTCCGGATGCAGGAGTGCAGGAGCGGACGGGCCAGCAGGAGTGGACCGCAGCACAAACAGGTGCAGGTGGAGCCGCTCCATGGCACGGCGCAGGCCACAGCAGGAGTGCCGTGGCCGCAGGAGACGCTATGCGACCACTGGCAGGAGTGCAGCAAGTACCCCACACAGGAGGGTGGGCACGAGGGTGGGGAGAAAGGACACACTTGTCACCAGTTGCTGTGTTGCCATGAGGCTAGTGTAGCTTAGGCCTCACGGCTAAATAAAGGAATGGACATGGCACAGTAGTGGCATGGTACAGGCCACGAGGATGAACCTCGAGGTCTATTCCTTGCTGCATTTATTTCCTCTGGCCGTGACGTCATGGCCGTGACCATCAGACTCACATTCTTGGGCTCCATTTTCCAAACACCCCTCCGTGGCATCTCAACATGGGGCGGTCCATCCCCACAATATAACAACTTGTAAAGGGCACAGCTGCAAAACCCAGGTGTCCTGGTGTGTAAACAGCAGGTCGTTGATTCCAGTCCTGTGTTAAATTGCTCAAAAGTTTAATACATCTGCTGAAGACATGTGTGATCAGAGGGTATCTGGTTCTAATCCCAGTCATATTGCTTAGGGGTTCTGTGAAACAGGTCAACGGTTACAATACGAGCAGATTTAACCCAGTCTTTTATCATTACAAAGACGATAAAGGGAGCATGAAGTAAAAGCTTAACATTTAGGAGTTAAAAGACAGTTCATCGTGTGATGTGTGCTACTGAAATCTCTCATTTTATTGTATTTATTGGTTTCTATTTAAAAGCGTTATCTTCCCAATGCTTCTGAACTTGCTGTAAGACTAGAACGCCAGCTAAATACATACCAATGTAATTGTATTTTTTTCTTTAGTTTTATGGAAAAAACAGACCAATGGCAATATTGCTATGATTTTGCTTTCATTTAGTTTTTATGCTTCCTGGTGGTTTGGGTCCTTTGTTCAGGCCATTATGTCCTCATATCTGGGACGCAGCTTAATCAGTTATGTTAGGGGTGTGAGTCTGAGATTTTCCAACAAGCAAGAAGGTGAACCCAGCTAACTAGCACAGGACGAGCTGGGGGCAGTGGTAATGGACAGGGTTAAGGGTATTAGTTTTTAATTATGTGAAAAAGTAAGATCAGTCACCACAGGGCCTCCGTGGCTTAGTCTGGACTATGTTATCAACTCTAGTACAGCTCTGCCTCACAGTAATGTAATGTGGGCAGACGTCTAGGACAGCGGGCTGGTATAAGCCCACACCAAACATCATCAGACCAGGCATAGGCTGGGGAGTGAGAACAGGCCTTTTAATAGTCAGGCCTAGCAGCAGTCCACACTTGGAAGAAGAAAGGAATCAGGGAGAGCAGGCTAGATGAAAGCCACAAAATAGTATAAAATGCTGCAGAGTATAATGACGTAAGGTACTTAGAACTCCAGGAAAGGACATTTTGAAAATGTCTGGACCAGAACACCCATGCACAAGTTTGCGATACACATAGTCAGAAACCACTGATTCCTCTTTCTTTCTATCTTCCTACTCATAGAAAATGTAGAAATGGTATTGCAAATGTAAATGTATGAAGATTATAGTGAAGGATTCATGGCTGAAGGACATTGCAATTTATTTCGTTCTACTGGGTTGTACAGTTGTACATTACTCTGCTTCAAGCAGTTAATAAGTTTAAATCTATCTTTGGAAATTATTTGAATGCGATGCCTTTCTAAAGGCCCTATTTAGAGTTTGGTGTACAGGATGCTCTGACAAAGTGAAACAGATATCCAATCCACCGTATTACAAGCCTGTAATGATTGCCACAGTCTAGTTGTTGCCGGCCGCCGCCGGATGTGTCACACCCACGCGCTCCGTCGGCGGGCAGAGCGTGCCCAATAAAAGGCAGGGGCGTGCCCGCTCGGGGGTAGTTCCGCATACACATTATCACTGGTGTGTGTGCCTAATTTGTATGCGCTCCGCACACCTCCCGCAGCGCGCTGCTGAGCCCGCACCAAGATGCTACACTGGCGACGAGGGGAGCAGAACTCACGCTCCCGCCCCTGCACATCGTCATGGGCTGCCAGCGGCATTACCCGGCCCGACGATTACCGGCACCATGCCGTTTGCTGCCACGTGGTCACTGCCCACGACGGGCCAGGCCCAACGAGGGCCCTCACGCTCTAGGCCTGCAGCAAGAACGCCGCTCCACCACTCCTGTCTGCTGGTAAGACGCAGTCCATTGGCCACACAGAGGTTCCCACGCACTGCAGCCTCTCCTGCCCTGCACTGCCCACGTGGGCCCTGAGTTCCCCGTGCACACAGCCCAAGCTCTACCACTGCGCCTGGCACACCAGTGGACAAGCAAAGCTCCAGCACTGCACAGCTCAAGCTCAGAGGCACTGAACAACCACGCAGTAGACACCGGAGCCCACCCACGCGTTGCCACTGCAGCGGCAAAACTCCCAAGGGTGTAGAAGCACGTGGCACCTGTTATACCAGGTGTGTACACAGCCTACCAGCCATGCCGCAGGTGTTGAGGGGACATGGGGGACAACCCAGATGGCCAGCCGGCGCAGGTCCGCATCGTCACACAGCATGCGCCCACTGGGGTACTACCCCCATTCAGCGAAGCAGCTGACCCTACGACGGCGTCCCCACGATGGCAGACATGACTGGGGACCTAGAAAATTACTTCATAGCCACCAGGGAGACGGATGGAGCCATCAAGCACTCGCTCCTACTCCACTACGCTGGGGAAGAAGTGTACTTACTCTTCAAGCACCTCCCGAACACTGGGGGCCCTACTGAGTATGACGCAGCAGTCACCGCGCTCAACGCACACTTCGACCCCCAACTGAATCCGGACTATGAGAGATTTAAATTACGACAAGCGAGACAACGGGAAGGGGAGTCCATCAACGCCTTCCACGCAAGATTGAGGGAGCTGGTGAGCACCCACCTAGTCGACGAGAGGGCTGCGGAAGAGAATCGAGCCCAGCTTATACAGGGGGTGCGCAGCAAGATCCTGCGAGGACTCATCCTGAGGCAGCCGAACATACCCCTCAATGATATCCTGATCATGGCCCGGTCGCATGACTTGTCGGCCGCGCGAGTGGAAGAAATGGACCTGGCGCTGATGCGCACGACTGAAAAGAGCACGGCCATCAAAACGGAAAGAGCTGACACCATCACGAGACAAGAGGAGCAGGACACGGGACCGCCCGGCCCAGACTCCGAGAGGCCAATGCGGGTACTGTGGGCTCGAGGAACACCCACCTCACAAGTGCCCCGCACAAAGGAAAATGTGCACCAACTGGGGAATTCCGAACCATTTCGTGTCTGTGTGCCGGCGGAAGGGCCCAAAGAAAGATATCATAGGAGCCAAGCCCGTGCGCAAACTTGTGAGACAACTATCAAGCTTGTCCCTGGCGTCATCTCAAAGGGGGAAGGAAGAACGAACGATCCACATACCAGGTCAAAGACTCATCCACCGAGGAAGACGACGCTGAAACGTACCTTGTGTCATTCACACAAGCACTGAAGAAACGGAGAAGGCCACAGCCCATGTGTACAGTGAAGATCGCTGGGTCAGAAGTAAGCGCGGTAATTGACACCGGCGCGTCGGTGAATGTCATGGGCATCCAACAATACAATCGGCTAAGGCCCAAACCCGAGCTCAGACCATCCAAGACTAAAATATTTGCGTATGGGAGTGACTCACCCCTACCAATCCGAGGCAAGATGACAGTACCAATCCGGGCAGAAGACAGTGAAATCACGGCCGATATTCACGTCATCAACCAAGAGGCGGACACCCTACTAAGCAGTCACGCAGCGGAAGACTTGGGACTAGTCATGTACGCAAGGAGCGTACAAGCGAACCAAACCAAGGAACTCCTGGAACAGTTTGCAAGCTTATTCCAAGGGTTGGGCCGGATCAAGAGAGCACCCGTCAAGTTACACATCGACCCTTCGATACCACCGACGGCGCTACGACACAGGAGGATCCCTTTTCATCTCAGACCTCTAGTAGAACAAGAACTGCAAAAGCTAGAGGATCAAGGGGTCATTGAAAAGGTCTCGGGACCCACACCGTGGGTATCCCCTATGGTGATAGCCGAGAAGCCCAGACAGCCAGGGAAGATCAGGCTATGCATAGATATGCGCCTCCCCAACAAGGCCATAAAACGAGAGCGTCACATCACCCCAACGATGGATGACATAGTGGCGGATCTCGGTGGTTTTCCAAACTGGACCTGAATGCAGGCTATCACCAGCTAGTCTTAGCCAAGGAAAGCCGCTACATAGCCACGTTCAGTACCCACCTTGGGCTACGGAGATACAAACGCCTCAATTTTGGGATATCATCCGCAGCAGAGGTATTCCAGGACGCAGTGAGGGAAATCCTAACAGGCCTACCAGGAGTACTGAACGTGAGTGATGATATCCTCATCCACTCAGAGACCGCTGACGAACACTACCACCACTTGAGAGCAACACTGAAACGGCTCCAAGACCACGGAGTCACCCTACATAAAGAAAAATGTATTTTCTTCCAGAAGCAAATAGAATTCTTCGGGTACCTGTTCAATCAGGAAGGCATCCAAGTGGACCCGCGGAAGTCCCAAGCGATCAAGGACGCCCCGGCCCCAGTGACAGTATCCGAAGTACGAAGCTTCCTGGGGATGGCCACGTATTGTGGCCGGTTCATCCACGACCTGGCCACCATTGCGGAACCACTTCGCAACCTCACTCGGGCTGACGCAATGTGGAAGTGGGGAACCCTGGAAGAAACAGCGTTCCAGAGGATCAAGACCGCCATCCTTGACCACACCACCCTGGTGTACTTCGGCCCTACCAAACGAACGGAGATACTTGTTGATGCCAGCCCTGTAGGCTTAGAGGCAGTACTGACCCAGGAGCAAGAACCCGGTAGGTGGGCGGCCCTAGCATACGCCAGCAAGGCACTCTCGCCCATGGACAGACGCTATGCGCAAATTGAGAGGGAGGCCCTGGCCATCAGGTGGGCGTGCCGTCATTTCCACCTGTATGTTTGTGACCAACCATTTAGAGTTGTCACCGACCACCAACCTCTGGTGCCCCTGTTCAAGGGATCGGCACTGCACCCACCCCCAAGGATTGAACTGTGGGCCATCGGGCTCCAGCAGTATGAGATGGAAGTGGCATACCGCCCTGGGGCCAAGAACCCCGCCGACTTCCTCTCAAGACACCCAGCACCTCAAGACGAACAAGGGGAAGACGCCGTCGTCGACGCATTAGAGGCTCACCTCAACATGCTCTCCACGATAATGTGCCCAAAAGCCTTGACGTTGGAGGACATCGCCACGGCAGCAGAAGGAGACCCTGTACTGTCCAAGGTACGGACAGCCGTCCAAGGAGGGCACTGGCACCAATTCCTGCAATCAGCCAACGACTGGGCTGGGCCTGAGAAAGAATGTCTCCTGAAAATGTGGAGAACAAGAAATGAGCTGAGCGTAACTCAAGGAGGGATCCTTCTAAGGGGTTCCAGGATAGTGATACCATCCTCTCTACAGCACCAAGCAACCCAGTTAGCCCACGGAGGACACCAAGGAGTCGAGAGAATGAAAGCCCAAATGCGAGAGAAGGTGTGGTTTCCGGGGCTGGAGGCTCAGGTGAAGGAAACAGTGAAGAGATGCCCAGCCTGCCAGCTGACAAGTGTGGCGGAGAGACCAGCACCTATACAGACGGAGGCACATGGCAAGGCCCCATGGGAGAAGGTGAGCATCGACTTCGGGAGCTTCCCCGACGGTCGGACGACCGTGGTGATGATCGACAGCCACTCCAAATACCCCCTGGTAGAGGTAGTCAGCTCCACTGCATTCTCCCAAGTTGCCCCAGTACTGGAAAAGGCGTTTGCCATGTTCGGATGCCCGGAGGAGATCAAGAGCGACAATGGGCCCCCTTTTCAGGGAGCGAGTTCCAGGACTTCATGCAGAGACATGGCATACGACATCGCCGCATCACCCCCCAATGGCCTCAGGCCAACGGGGAGGTTGAGAGGTTCATGCAGACCCTTAACAAAGCCTTACGGATCGCTGTAGCAGAAAATGTGGACCCTGAACGCCATCTGCAATCATTCCTCCGAGAGTACAGGAGCACCCCCCACAGTACTACCCGATGCACACCGTGGGCGCTAATGTTCAATGGAATCCGCCGGGACATGCTCCCAGTCTGCCCAGGATGGACCCCGCCCCATACCTCGAGAAAGATGGCCTAGAGCGGAGAAAGAAAAAAGGGAGACTCTGTACTCATGAAAGACGGGAGACCAGGAGGAAAATTCTGCACCAGGGACGAACCAGGCCACTGGACGGTGGTCAACGTGAAGGGAACCATGGTGACGGTGGCGAGAGGAGGAGAGAGAGTGACACAGAACATCTCCTGGCTCAAGAGAGTGCCTGAGCCTCACTCCATCCAAGAAGCTGACTGCTCTTAAGGTCCCGTGGGGCATGACGGGGCAGAACAAGAGGAGCCCTCGATGGACACCGTGCCGACCCCAACTCCAACGGCACTCGGCAAGGAACGTCAGGGGTCGGAACCGCCGGCCGTTGGTACAGGCATGCCAGCGACAATGATCCCTGAGCAACCGGAGGCCACAGATGTTGCCCGGGGTGATCACCCCAGGTACAGACTAAGAGGGAATCCCAGACCAAGCTCCCGACTAAGAGACTATGCCTGTCAGGTGGTGCAGCAACCAACCTCCAGCCGAAGGAAAAAAGACTGAGTTGGGATGGGATGTAATGATTGCCACAGTCTAGTTGTTGCCGGCCACCGCCGGATGTGTCACACCCACGCGCTCCGTCGGTGGGCGGAGTGCGCCCAATAAAAGGCAGGGGCGTGCCCGCTCAGGGGCAGTTCCGCATACACGTTATCACTAGTGTTTGTGCCTAATTTGTATGCGCTCCGCACACCTCCCGCAGCACGCTGCTGAGCCCGCGCCAAGACACTACAAAGCCCCCACAGGCAAAAATGCACTTGTAATACGGAGGACAAGCCATCCACCAGGTTTGT
The DNA here is from genome assembly GCA_963921515.1 of Calotriton arnoldi. Lineage (NCBI taxonomy): Eukaryota > Metazoa > Chordata > Amphibia > Caudata > Salamandridae > Calotriton > Calotriton arnoldi. The sequence continues at coordinate 1,782,358 of CAWUFW010003405.1, read as the reverse complement.
GATTGAATATCTTATCCACCAAAGCCTAAATAGGGCCCAAAATGTTTCCGAATGTGGTAAGTTTAATCTAACTTTTTAACAAAGGATATGCAGATTGATAATAGGATATCATTTGTCAGTGTAACTTGAAAGGATGCACCACTGCAGGAGCAAACATGTAGGCAACTGTATGGCTTTGATCTGTTTTGTGCATACGATAGTGACACAAATTGTTTCTAATGTGTAGTATTGTTGTAGAGTGATGTGTGAGTGTGGCGTCAGCTGGATGCACTACTGATCTAATAAACAGCAATACATATGCCTGGCTTGAAGCTAATTGATGATCTTAGGAGCTGTTTCCTTTTCCACTGCCATTTGACAGGACAATTCGATGGCTTGAAAGGAGATTACAATACAAAGAGTAGATAGAACCAGTCTGAGCCAGGAAGAGAATGAGAGACACTGAGTTCAAGTCAACACCTCCGCCTCTACCCCCTGTGCTGCCTATGATGAGAGTCAGTCAGGTAGACACAAAAGTCAGGATGCATGCGGGGACAATGGTTACACTAGGCTATCCGTAAAAAAAGCATGAACCCGGGGGCGTGGCTTTGTCACTGAGCATGGCGAATGCAAATTTCTGAGCTCTGGCACTGGCCCAGCTTCCACCAATAGTGTGGATTCTACCTTGGACTGCACAGACCGCCCGTGTTCGAACCATTACAAACAATTTCCTGCAATCCATTATCACATGGCAGAGCCTAGCAGAAGTCGGTGGTGCAGTGCTGTGTGCTTGATTATGGTGAAAGTGTACAAGGCTGGTTTTGTTAGGACCTGACAGCTAAAGATAATGTCACTGAATGCAGATCCTATGTCTGTTGCTTCTCATACACATATGGGCATTCAGATAGAGAAATAATAATGATTCAGGGGAGTACACTTAGTTTAGGAGCCGGCTTTAGTTGCTGATTCTCTGCATTCCAATTGTCCAAGCACCACACATAAGGTCTGAGAGGGGAATGAAGCTCCAGCACTGTGCATTGGTTGCATCACTATGGTCATCATCCCAAGTGCCAGTACTTTATGTGAGATGAAAAATGCAGGGAGTCTCTGAAAGGTACACTGGTAAAAAAGTGTAACTAGGAATCCCTTCCAAGAGCCATGGCCTAAGCAATTAAGGTTGTGGCTTACACCAAGAAAACTAAAACCCTACTCGTTACAAAGCATGCCACCTGGCCAGTATTTCGGTACCTCTCTGTGAGTTTTGTAATATGGCATCTGGAGATATAACAAAGAATACCAGCAATGTTTATGTCGTGAATAATTAAAATTGAAAATGTTTCATTTCAGAAACTTTTGAGACCTGAATTAAACATTGCTGAGATCTGGGGAAGGTAAGATTGTCTTCAGAGTGTCTCAATCACTTCAATTCACCTTCATGCCACTTTCTTCTGTCATCTCTCACTCTGTAAGAAGCTTTCTCACCTTTTTCTCCCAACAGATTTTAGAAATCCTCCATCTGCATATCTCACACATCATCATTTTAGTCTTCAGACAGTCTGCCACTCTTTTCTTCTGCACATACTTCTGTTCATCTCCTCACTTCATCACCTCCCCACACACAAAACTTACCAACTCAGCTTTCAGCACTGCATATTATTTTCCTTTGGTGTTGCCAATATTTTGACAGCTCTTTCACCTCTTTCACACATTTCCCGTAAAAGCTCAATAACAATTGGCACATAAGTGGTCATCACTCTGTGCGCTCTGCAGTGAGGCCAAGGATTGCATGTGCATAGCTAGAACATTGTAATGATGTACTGGCAAGCTCTGTGAGAAATTCACACTACTTTCAGTCTAATCTCAGAGGTCTCACTCTTGCACCGTCATGAACACTCTCCCGCATCTGAAACCCACCCAGAAATCTAGAGGCAAATCAGTTCACATAAGAATCATATGTTGCATGAAAAAACTACAGAAACACCATATATGGAAAATAGCAAATACTCTTAGTGATGGTAAGATGAAGTTAAAATGAAATGTAAAAAGGGAATCCATTGCTAATATGGATTACCTCAAGGCTTTGTACAGTCGTTTTTGGGAAATAAAGCTTTGTTTTTGCCTGTAAAGGACATGAATTTCGGACCCAATAGGGACCCATTTCATATGCAGTGTTTAATTATTGCTGCATCTGAGATCTGGCAGGACTGACCCACTTAATGCCCTGCATGCAGAACACTGATGTAGAGTGAGTGAAAGGCAAAGGCCCAATTAAATCAGTGCCCTGGGCTATGCCTGCGCATCACACACACACATCTCTGAAGATCACTCTGCCATCCCAGGCGCAGTCTTAGAGATGGGCCAGACATTGAAAGCTCCAGCCATATGCCTGACTTTAGCTCATCTTGAGGTCCTCTGGGACCCTCGAGCCTGAAACGAGTTGAGTCTTTATGCCGGCTCACACATTCTAACTTCATACGCCAAGAATTAATCACAAAGTAGTGATCTTTGATGTAAAACAGGTGAGAGAAACAGATATCCATATAGTGACTGAATTGCACAATGTGAAACCAGAAAATCTGAACTCAATCCAAGTGTTCCAATTTGAACAAATTGTGTGATCTAAGGCAAATATTTCATTTCACTGAACCTTCTTTTCTTCATTATGGCATACAAGAGTAACTTCAAATGGAAGTGCAATGCAGAAAAAATCTCTTGTGTTTGATTTAACAGACGATTAGGTTGTTCCTATAAGAATCTAGGTCCCATGTAGGGTACACCTGACAACTGAGTTCAATAGTGGCATTGTCGTCAGGTTGGGGACGGCATGAATATTTCTAAGTTCATGTTTGAAAACTATTACTTTTGTTGGATGGGCATATTGGAGCAGCTGTTAGAACACTTAGAAGTAGTATTCATTTTTGGACAAGCTTACCATTATCTGTGGCTGGCAGAATAGGGGTAGCTAAAATGGTGGCTCTAAAAGATTGCTCTATTTCTCCAACACGTTGCCATTGGTGGTGCCTCGCCAATTATTTAGGAAATTGAAATCACTATTTCAGAAATTGTTTGGGGGAACAGGTAGGCAAAGAGTAGCACTAACAAAACTACAGTGCCCTGTAACGAGGGAGGGTTGGCAGCTCCTGATCTTGAATCTTATTATCTGGCGGCTCAACTGCAATGGTTAAATAAGTGGGTTTACTGTCAAATGAACCCTGGGGAGGGTGTTATTTTGTGACTGCCTGATTTACAGGATTTATTGAAAGTCTTTTTGCTTCCTCTGCGGAGACTGCCTGATATTTCTCAGAGCTACTAGTGATACAGCAGTGCTGGTGACGTTGCCTGCAGCAAACCTGAGTTGAGGTACCCTATTTGCCTGTTATATGCCATTAAAATGGATGAAATTAGTGGCCCAGGTAGGAGCGGTAGAAGGGATTGAAAGATGGACTACCTTTGGGGTTAAACGTGCTGGAGACCTATATCGGGATGGAGTATTGCTTAGGTTTGAAGACTTGGCTGAAGAATTTAATATACCTAGAGGACAATTTTTAGCACACAGGGCATTGGTTGCAACAATAAGGAATCATTGGAGAAATGGAGATGCCGACCCTGCCACACATCAGGTGTGTCAACAGCTCTGTACAACAACAGGGTGCGTAGGAGCGGTCTCGTATCTATTTTTATTTATTTTATTTAACAGAGTTTTATATAGCGCGAACTTGGCCCGAAGGTATCGGGTATCAGAGCGCTTTACATAGCACCAGTTGCGTTACATGAGGACACATTCATTTTTGTTAGGCACAGGGAGATTAAGTGATTTGCCCAGAATCACAGGATGTTCAGCGTCATTGCCGAGACTCGAACCCAGTTCCCCAGATTCGAGGTCGACCGCCCTAGCCGTTAGGCCAACTCCTCTCCCCTCCTCTCTCTATATTGTGCGATTCGTGCAAATATTCTTTCTCCTCTTGCTGAGTTAAAAATAAAATGGGAGAGAGACTTAGACCTCCAAATTAAAGATATGGACTGGGATGGGATTGTAGCGCGTATACTATCTGTTTCTAGAAATGCTAGGTTCAAATTAATTAATTTCTATATCCTACATAGAGCTTATCTTACACCTGGCAGGATTAACAAGTTCTATTTGACTGCTGCTGAAAAATGCACTAGATATTGGGAGTTGGGGGCAGATTTGTTCCATATGGTATGGTCCTGCCCTTCATTAGTGGGGTTCTGGAAGGAAGTAATTGGATATATTAATGGAATAACCTTGCAGGATATCCCTTGTACACCCTTGGTCTGCCTCCTAGGGGGATGCCCTTGCCCTAAAAATAAGAAAACTACTACTAGATTTGATAACTTAGGTTTGATTTTGGAAAAACGAGAATTGACTGGAAATCAATGCATGGTCCTCAAATTACTAGATAGCTTAAAGAAATGTTTAAATGCGCTAGTTTGGAAAGTGCTATGTTGTTTCGTGAGATAAAAAGAGGACGAGGGAAAATTAAAAGGGTTAAAGCGAGGGAACACCTGATGGATAGTTTGTTGGGCCCGGAAGCAGACACAGATTTATCGAACAGCTCCTTGATTCCTTGCAGGTAAGGGAAGGGAAATCTAGTTTAATACTGATAAATTGGGTGATAATGGATACTACTGTGATATACTTGTCCATGTGGAATATTTTGACACTTTATTTATGACTGATTTTCTTGATTATGGTTAACTGTGGGTGGGGAGATTGATGTTATAGTTTTATTGCACTCATTTTAGTAGACCAAAGATATGTCTGACATTTACAGTAGTTGGAATATGTTTGAATGCATGTCATATGAGATATAATGATTATCACTTTTAATCTGTAAATTATAGTTATTTGGGTATTACTTCTTTTACCTATATTTGAATCTATTTATTATAATTATCTGTGTACCTTTTTAAAGCAAATTACTGTATATGTAGTGCACATCATTAATGATCTGTATTTTATGCCTGTCACTATTGCACTAAGGTCTTTTTAATGAAACTTATAAAAATTATTTAAATTAACTGTGTTTCAAAACTATTACTTTTAATAAATGCCTCTCTCTACAGTGATATTAATCTGTAGTACTACGGTGAAACTCTTCTGCATGTAAGTGACTTTATCATATTTTTAGATGATGTTTGTTTCATGGTTTACATGCCAAATAGTTTCATGATAGCTCATGCATGGGTGCTTTGCGTTAAGCCAGACCTTTGTCTCGGTTCTGGCTCAGCTGTTCCTGTTAATGTGTTGACTCACCCATCTCTTCCCAGTCTGTAGCAACAGTGACTTAATAACACTGTTGCTGCAGATGCAGGATAGTACTTCAATGCTAGGCCATGGCTCATCTGACCTACCCCTGAAGCCACGTCCCTGCTTGCATACTGTGTTGTAATTGCACTAATCAGTGTTCACCCCTTACAATTGCTTCTATTACAGTAAAAGCAATAAACTTTATAACTGGTTTATCTAATGAACAGTAAAACACATTATTTTCTATTTGTTTATCCTTATCATGTCGGCAAGGGTGAATATTGAAAAATTCTCTTTAACTACCTACATGGCTTGATCATTGGGTCGTAATTGGCTCACTTTCTTTTATTTTTGTGCACAATTATTCTTACCTGTGTGATTTTCTGGATGGCCATCTTTCAGGCCAGTTGACTATGTTGACCGCAGTTCAGAAAACATACATTTTTTGTTTGAAGATTCCAGGGATCAATCAATGACATCGGTTTTTCCGGAAAAATAAGTTCACAGATTTTCCAGTCTGGGAATAAATTCCATTGTGATACCGCTGGGAGGAGAAGAAAGTGATGGGGGGGGGGGGGGCGGGCGGGACGAGCAGTGGCATTGAGTAGAAAGACTGAGCTTTGAACTCTCTACAAATGAGCTGCAAGATTGCCTCAGTGTGAGGGTTTTCAGTTCACGTTACTTCTAACTGTGTAAACATGCCTCTTCATCAGGTGGGTGAGTGAAAAGTGCAAAAAACGGTGTGACACACAGCAGCACTGTGTGAGTGGAATGCTCCTGGAATGTATCTTCTCCTTTCCTGTAGGAAGATCCAAAAACCTTCAAACGAAAGTCTCTACAACTCCTCTGCCACTTGGTAGTATCTCCCATGATGTTTAAATAGTATATGGAACCTTTGGGGATCCTATATCGGAGCTGGGAATCACCATTAATTAGTATGCCAATAACACTCAACGTTATCATGAGAGCTCCTCTGGTGATGACATTTACGCTTGAAAAGCAGCCCTGTGTAGTAATGTGATGTTGTTGATGATCACTGTACTCTACACTGTGAAATCTCCACACTACAGCAAATTAAATATAGAAGGTAATCTTTTAGGTTGAGTTTGCTGGCAAAATAAAATGATCTGCAAACAACTTACAGATGGCAAGAACTGAAGCCCAGGCAAAGAAACATGCCACTCATATAGAACAAATGATAATGAAAGTAATGAAAGCAATAGAACAGGGGTCTCCAACCTATTCTGTAGTGAGAGCTACTTCTGATCAGTTAAAATCATTGTGGGCTGCTGAAGGCTAAGCAACTTGTGTATTGTTACCAGGCACCCCCACGCCCAGCTTTATGGACTTTACGCCTAATGTCCATAGAGCCAGATACTATTGTTTGAACAAAATACTTTGACTAGGGGCACTATGACAGGGCTGTTCTGTGTGCCATGGAGAGCGTGGTCTTTGGGGATGTATGAACATGTGTGTATATGAATGAGACATATGTTTATGGGTCACTGGGAGTCTGTGTTGTATGTACTTGTAGCACAGGACATACCTTTAGCCATATGTGGCACCGTTACATGTATAACGCAAACATACAACCATTTTTTTTAAATGGGAGAAATTTAAAGTGCTGAAAAATGTTCTGCAAAAATGTTCATAATATGGAACATTTTACTGCACTTTAAATTTCTCTAATTTAAGAAAATGGCTAATTTTTGTTTTGTTATACTTATGCCACAGTGTCTTCTGGACACTGGGAGTAAGGGGCCTGTTGCTTGTAAATGAGACACTTTGAAATGGTAGAAAATTAAAATGAAGAGTTAAATTAATAATTAAGGTAACTTTTAATTTGTAATTTTTTCCATTTAAAAGCATTCAGAAATATAATTTTGTTCACAGCTTCAATATTGACTTGATGTTAGACCTGGCTTGTCAAGCGGGTTTATCCCCAGACGTATTGCTTTTTGCCCTTTTGTTTCTGACCTGTTTTTGTTGGTTTTATGACTCTGGGCACTTTACCACTGCTGATCAGTGCTAAAGTGCATATGCTCTCCCTGTAAATTGTTGTCATGGATTAGTGTTTCCATAATTGGCTTATTTGATTTACTGCTAAGTCCCTAGTACAGTGCACCATGTGTGCCCAGGGCCTGTAAACCAAATGCTGCTAGTGGGCTTGCAGCACTGATTGTGCCACCCACACAAGCTGCCTAGCAAAAGGGTCTCAGGCCTGCCATTGCAGTGTCTGTGGGCAGTCTAGTTCTGCCATGTCGACCTGGCAAGTGCACCCACTTGCCAGGCCCTAATCTTCCCTTTTCTTACATGTGAGTTACCCCTAAGGTAGGCCCAAGGTACCCCTGTGGGCAGGATGCAGTGTATGTCAAAGGTAGGACATGTCCTGGTGTGTGTGACATGTCCTGATAGTGCAATAGTGCCAAGTTCGTTTTTCGCTATTGAAAGGCTATCTGTCCCATACGATAGAATAGGGCGTTTCCTTATAACATTTTATAAGTATAACTGCCCATGGGAACAAGATAGAAAAATGGAGTTTAGTATGCCTGAACTCAGAATCTAAAGATGCATCTTTTAGTAAGGATGATTTTTACATTTTGGGTTTGAAAATACCACTTTTAGAAAGTAGTTATTTTCTTGCTTAGCCATCCAGTGTGCCTCTGCTAGGTTTGTGGATTGACTGTCTGGCTTTGGAGTCACAGGGGCTGGGGATGTGCATTCTGTTCAGACGGCCACTTGGGGGGTGAGGTGTGTCCTGCCTGTCCTGGGTGCGTCAGGGCTGAGATGAATAGCCCTGGGCTGCATTTATAGTAGGGTGAGGAGATTGTCTTTACACCTGAATGGGCCTGGTCTGCAATGGACAATGCTGTCTCCACCTCCTGCCGGAAAGCTGCACCAGAGAGGACAGAACTGGTTTTGACTGAGCACAGAGCCTCTCTGACACCAGAGAACAAAGAGAAATGGACTATAAATGTTGGGGCCCAGACCCCTGAACTTTAGATCACTTTTGGAATTCAAGAGAAACCTCTGCCAAGGAGAAGAGCTGGGAGAAGCTGGAGGTGAAGTACTGCCCCTTTGCTGTGTGCTGTCTGGGGTTGGCCTGCAGAAGCTGTTTCTGCCAAGGAGAGGAATTGTGTGTGTATCCTGCTTGAAAAAGTATCTCCAAGGGCTTGAGGTACAGCTTGCCCCTATTCAAGAAGTCTCAGGAACAGCAAAGACTTCACCATCCTTCTGGGCACCGTCTCTGGAACCGCTGGTTTCAGCTGCCGCAGAAGAAGAGAGCAGCCGACTCTGTCACTGAGTCCGTTGCTGGTTCCATGCCTTGAAGGCACCACAGAAGGCACAGCCTCACTTTGCACCGCATCCTTGGTCTTACGGATGCCGCTGGGCGACCGTCACCGAACCGTTGCTTGCACTGCGTCCTGTGGGCACCACACTCTGCAACGCCTTGCTTCACTCTGCCCAGACGTCACTGACACTGTCGCTGCCCGACCCGAACATCGACCGGCTCCGTTGCCTGCACCATGACCTGCCAGCACCGCATCGAGCACCGCCTCACTCCACATCGTAAGCCTTGGCCTCACTGACGCCGAGGGCACCACACGCTGCACCGCTTCTACTTCACATCGTAACCGCGACGGCTGCCCTGACTGGCCATCACCAACGAGTCGGCCACAACGAGAAAGGTACTGTCTACGAGTCTGTTGCCGCTTTAGCTGGCCCGTATCGATGCGGTCGGCGAAATTGTTAGTCAGCTATTCTTGCAAATTGAAGGTTATCTTGCAAAGTAACTATTTTTACAGTGTTGTATGTTGGATTTTTGTTGTTTTTGGTCTTGTTGGTTTAGATAAAGTTTTGTTTATTTTTCTAAACTGGTGTGGTGTCCATTTGTAGTGTTTTCACTGTGTTACTGTATGCATGCACAAATGCTTTACACACTGCCTCTGTAATAAGCATGTCTGCTCATGCAAAGCTATCAAGGGGGTGAACAGGGGTTATTTTAGAAGTGTATCCCCCTTACCCTGACTAGGAAGAAGGATCCCTACTTGGACAAAGGTGCAAACCATCGCCAACTAGGTACTCCCATTTCTAACACTTGAGAAGGACTTTTATTTAAGCGCTAAATACTTCAGTGCTTCAGTTGTTCACCTCTTTGACCCAGCCCCAGCCTGGGTCATAAATCTGGCCAAGCACTGTTCATTAATCAGACCCTGCTATCTGCAGCCTGATGATAATAATGTAAAATAAACACAGTCTTCCCTTAACTTTAAAAGGAAAATATGGCTTTGTGCTTACTGAAAAATTAACTCTAGGCTGTGAGCTACACTGAAGCAATCTGGGAGCTACTGGTAGCTTGTAATCTGCTGGTTGGAGACACCTTCAATAAAATAAGTAGGACAAATGATAACAAATGATAGCAAAACTGATAAAGAATTCAGACCATCAAACACGCATGAGCAGATGCGCAACCTGTGTTCTTCACACAAACTCCTAGAGGCATGGATATCAACCCTGATGGAAGGGATTTTGCATTTTTCACACCACAGCAACTGTTACATAAACTATCTGCTTGTATCTCTTCCTACTTGCCTCTCGTGTCAGGCTAAATCATAAAACCAGTTCTTGTCTCAGATCATACTTAGATTTCCCTTAACACAGCTATGGGTCATCCTCATCCAAAGCAAAACATTTAAAGAATTAAAGATGACTAGATAAGCAACTCATGTGCTCTGAATGCAATTAGATGCCATATTAATGTATTAGCTCAGAAAAACATCTTCCCAATTACCATTTTGCAAGCCCTTAAAGCTACATTGTGGAGGGTCATCAGAAGAAGAATGGTGCGGAAAAATAATGAACATGAGGTAAAACTGGCCACTCTTGGTAAAGAGAGCAAACAAAAACACACAATCATACCACATTCATAACAAACGTTAAACGTGTAAAAAACATGAACTATGAATATAACAAAGTCTTGAGTGAGGGATTAGGACTCACTTCAGCAGATGCCAGCAGCAGGGCTCAGGCATATCCGGTATGGTCCAGTTGGTGCTAGGCAGTTGCAGGGAGGCCTGTGTAAGATTTTTTGTGTTCCTGTAGCTCACACAGGAGGTCAGACAACTGACCATTGGAGTCACTCTGGGTAGCCCGGGTGCAAGGGAGGCAGGTCCAATCCTTTCTTCAGTCAGTAGGGCAGAAGGATAGTTCCTCTAATGGACCATTGCAAACATTGCACCTGCTCTACCCCAGTGCAGACAGTTGCCCATTTATAGGTCCTACGTAACTCCAGTTAGGCTACACAAATGAGGACTTATTGCAAAAGAGAAATGCTTCAACTGTGCAGTGCCCACAGGCAAATTACCTCACATGTTATTTCACTGCAAGTATGTGTTATGGCATGAAGAAAGAAATTAACTTACAGATGAAAGAAATCCTCAACACATATACCGATCAGGACTTCGTCACAATAACCTTGGGAAAATATGTGGTCAACCCTTTCCTCTCTACTGACCTCCTACTGAGCAAACTAATTTTCCCAAAAAGCAGATTTATCAGAATGGAAATCTTAAAAACCCTCATCTATCCACGCTTGTTGGGCTTGGTTTCATTTATATTGCAATGTAGACAACACCTGCCTAAATATTAAAAGCACCACATACATTTCCAACCCACTACGGAATAAATGTGACAAATGCATTCAAAAAAGCAAAAACCTACATAGTACTCCACTCGTGCTCTCAACTCATGATAGAACAAAATGCTGCCTGTAACACCAATCAACCCCTATTACTTTACACATACACCGCACAATCTGCTCTGTCCGACAAGAATGTATATAGTTGTCTCATCTACACATAAAGTCAACCCCCTAATCTGCTTTTTCTCTTTTCTGTTCACCTTTTTGTTACGTTTACTGTATCCTTTCCTTAGTTTATCATCTGGTGTCAATTACAAATTCTTCGCTGTTGGATTTGCTGTACATCACATGTAATCATGAATATATTCCTGTTTATAATTAGCCTCTGCATTTGTAATGACCTATTGCATATAAGTCAACCTCTATCTTCAGTTCTCCAACTTACGTATTCTATAATACTACTATTTGGACCTTTCGGTGCATACAAACTAAATGAAAAGTTTGAAATTAAAAAAATAACCCTTTACTGGTTGTCTTCCTTTTAATGGTGTAAAGCACCATGTGCTCTAGGGAGCACTATAATAATACATTAAATGAACAAATATATATAAATAAACTGTGGCCGTTGGATGTTGCCATCTTAATAAATTCAAGAGGCAAAGACATGAGATGAGACAATTTGACATAAATAGATCTAATTCTTCTAAAATAAGAAAAGCAAGACTAAGGTGGCACAAGGTGCATGCTTCAGTGTTCTAATACATGTCTCTCTAGAGACAAGAAGCAACCAAGTCCAGATCATCTCATTGTCTGAATTCTTCAAATCGAACATCTTCATTTAGATAGAATTTAAAAAATTGATTCAACATTCTGGGTGCCCTGATATTCTAAGAGGTAACGCTGCACCTAGAAAATGGCAAAACTAAAGGGTGTTGTATTTACTGGAGTGTAGTGCTTACTGGGTGCAAAGTTAACTCCCTAATCCAGTGGTTCTTAACCTGTGGTCTGGGGACCCCTGGGGGTCTGTAAGGACTACTCAGGGGGTCCACGACTGCTTAGGATATTGATATTAAAAGAATAATAAAGTGTACATAATATAAGAACAAAATGTAAAAATGAACATTTTAAACGTTCTCTAAATGTGAAGAAATATCAAATTGGAGACAAAAAATTAATTTTGTATCCTCAGATTGATTTGTGGGAGCAGTGCAAGTGCAAACAGAATATAGTATGAACGATGAGTGGCATCAATTGAATTTAGAATAGCTCCAACCTTCCCATCAAAATAATTTTTTTATTGCTTTTTGATTTTTGTTTGTGAATATTTCATGTGTATTTCTTTGATGAGTGCTTTTTTCAGCATTTTTAGTGTATTTTTGCGGTTCAAATCATCAAAAATGATTAGGCCTGGATCCCCAGCTTCCAGTAATGACTTTTTGGGGGACCCCGGATTGCAATAATGATTCAGTGGGGGTCCCAGGGTTCCAGTACATTTTAAGTGGGGATTCACAGAAGTCAAAGGTGAAGAACCACTGCCCTAATCCAAGTTCCCTATCTAGTAATACTGGATACAGTGGCCATATCATGTTTTCCTCCATTGCCACTACAAAACTTTGAATGTGCAATATTTTCTGTGCAAAATTTTTGCCAGATTTTGTCTGGAAAAAAAGTGTAATAATAGACTCCTAATTTGGATGCAAACTCCTATATTGAGGTTTCAGGATTTCATGAATTACTTCTGAAGAAGGATCCCGAAAATTTTTGCGGTCTTGAGCCTTCAGAAGTGCCTGCCATTTCTGTTGCAACTCTTCCTTGCTTACTGGCCTATTAAAAAAGTTAATCAATTTAGTATATCAGAAGGAAGCATAGTCTTCAGCAGTGATTTATATCCTTTCTATATTGCAAGCCACACTACCAAGATCTGATTTGAACTGGCTTAAGATTAATCTCTAATTTAGAAGCTCTATAAAGAATAAAAAGTATGTATTTTGTATCCCCCTTGATTTTGTACGTGTTCAAATGTCTCTCACAGAGACAACCTAGACTGTTAGCATTTCATGGCGTAAGCATCTGTGAAAATATCCAGCAAAGCTTGAAAATCTAGACTCCTAGAAATAAATGCCAGAAAATTGGCAAGGGTGGCACCTTCCCATAGTAAATAATTGAGGTAGGTATTGAAAATAAAACCCAATAGGAAATAATGTTAAATTAAATTGCATTATTTAAAATAGTTAAAATTCAAATAATGGTCAAAGAACTATATATTAAAACAGTACACATAAATTAGGTAACATTGTTGTTACAGTAATTTTAACTACAAAATACGTTATTAAGTATTTTATAATTGAATAATAAAGATGTACTCTTTTTATATATATTTCTTTAACATTGGGTATTTACACGGGGTTTTATTTTAGTGCCCTTCCTCCGTTATTTTCTATAGGAGGGTGCTGCAGTACCAGTAGTTGGCCATTTGTATTGCTGGACTTACTACTAAGGTGTAGGTTACTACATGAGGGTAAGTTCCTACAAAAGTGCAGTTTGTGAATACCAAAAATAGTAAACTCACTCAAAAGTGTAAACTTTTTTGAAAGTGTGAGTTACCTTTGTGAATTAGGCCCTTGGTGTTCTGGGCGTCATGAGCTTGAATTGCCAGCGAGGCATACTCAGCCTTACATTCTACGATCTGGGTAAAGTAAGTACTGTTAGTCAGATAATAATTAAATTTGTTATTTACATCACTTAAAGTATGGTGTTCAAACCTATATATTTGTGTATGAATGGGGTGTGGCGTGGTGGGTAACATGATTGACGCCTTGCAAGGCTTCTGCAGGCAAAATCCCATAATCACCTTTAGAATCCTTATGCTTTAAAGCACAGTAACAATAAAGGTAGTCCTTAAGTGCTCAAAGTGGCTTACAACTGGTGTGTGATTAACGTACTGCAGAGAACTACTTTGTGCTTCTAAGCAGCCTGCAATGGGCAAGTACTTTTTGCCTGCTGCCTGGCAAGGCCAAGTGGGTGATTGTGGTACCTGGGCCAGCTCTGTAGGGTGCCGGTTGAGAGTTTTGTGTGGTAGGACCTCTGCAGTGCTGGGTGTGGGTACAGTCACTAGTGTTAGAGGAGGGAGGCTGTTCGATGCTCTGCTTGTGATCAAGGTGTCAGTGCAGTCAGACCTACAGAGCCCTGGCTGCAAAACAAGTCCTAGGGGGAGTGCTGCTGCACAGAATTGTCTGGGGTGATTGGCAGATGAGGCACATTATGGCAGTTGGGACCTGACCACTTTGTAAAAAGAGCTCTAGCCACTTTGTACAGAATCAGATGAATTCTGTCTTTCACTCATTTAGGATCTCCTGGGCTTCCTCTCACCACCTTCCAACCAGCGCCAGGATGCTCCTTTCGGAGTGACAGTTCGCGCTCTATAAATATCTCATTCAATTCAATTCAATTGTCTGTAGATGGTGAGAAAACGTGACTGATGGGCCTTGGTGAATATTCTGCCTTGCAGTGCGCATTGTCAGGTTCGAGCTCTTGGTGACCAGTGCTCCATCTACCCAGGCACTGCTAAGGATTTTGGGTTGTACATCACAATATCAATTGACAAAATATCATTCTGCAATAATATCATATCCAGAATATTGACTTCCACAATATAATGAAGATAAGTATGTATAGGTAAGTAAAGATTTACTATTCTTAACTCCACATATATTTACCTTGACATAGATAGGGAGTTAATAATAGTAAATCTATACTTACCTATATATGCTTACTATCACAATATTCTGGTAGTCAATATGTTGTCCAAGATATTGATGCAGCACAAAATGGGAAATTCAGTATTCTACTAGAATACCTACAGGCCTTCTGACTAGCGTGACATTTTTTAATCACAAGAGGAGAGGGACAAGGAGCAGTTCAAGGTCTAGCCCCCATGGTCCTTAATGGAGATATATATCAACAGAAAGGGGTGGCTGTTCCTATAAGAGAGTAAAGTAAAAGGTTGGAGTATATAAAGTGAGTGGATCTTCCTTGTTAGCAAGTGTTGCACTCATACACCCATGTCGGTGTCATGCTTCATCATCAGGCTTTTGCTCCGGTGGAGCCGGTGCTGCAATGCCCCACTGGCCCCACGGCAGGGCTCTTCAGCGGAGATTGTAAAAATAATACGTTTACATTTAGAAATAACATGAAGGCCCTAAGCAAAAAGCTGTAGTTTTGAGCAAGTGAGAGGACTAGGCTCTATTTGCATGTATTTGACTTGAATAGCTGAAACTGCATTTCATCTAACCTAGGTCAAGAATGAAAAATAATTAATATTGAAAAGATGATATGATCAAGAATGTAACATGATAGATTAAGAAAATGCCATATGCTAGGTCAGAAGTGCAAAAGTAAAACATTTGAGCTAAGATGACGTGAAAGAAAATGAAATATGTTAGATTTTGACCTTCACATAGGTGAGGAATGTACGAGAAGAACAATGATGTATTCAAATATATAGTTAGTTTACTAAATTGTAGCATGAACAAAATGATACGCTTAATTAAGATGGAGGAGAACCATGGAAGCTATGCAGTTATTGTCAAGACCTATCCATGAAATGTAGAAATCTTCTAGTAAGCAATATTGGGAAAGCTTTTGTTGAAGACACACATTATACAATTGTTTCAATTATACATTAGTATCAGTAGTTTAGCAACTTTGACTACAGACGGCGGAAACTCCCCTGTGCCCATGATAACATCGCTTGCCAATTGGAAAACCTGCAAGCCAAGGAAGACTTGCAACTGTGTTAAAATGTAAAAGTTATAAAAGTACGTGTTCTTTGACAGATACTAGGAGATGAGAAGCACCCTGAAGGAGAGCCCTTTTGCAGGACACGATTTCCAGGCACTATTATACTCAGATACTTTTGTGGCTGGTCTTGCAGACTGACTTCTCGGCAGAGCTGTTTGCTGAGAGAATACTTTCTATTTCCCGCCTGAATCTTTGCTGCTCTAAAACTCTACTACATTTGTAGACTTTTCTTTATGGGAAATCTGATATAATCGACATCCTATGCTGAAGCTTCATGCTTTAGCCACTCGATTTTGAACCCTTCATGGGTACCAAGTGGCACTTACTCTAACCAGCTTAGAGTAGGTATTTTTCTTTATGGAAAACACAATCTAATTATTGCTTTATTTGATTATTGAACACTGATAATATTGATTGTTACTATGATGAGACGTCTGCTGATTTCCTAATAAAATTTTGAGCACTAAAATTGCTACTACTAAATAAAGCTTTGAAACTTATACCAAAATCTCATCATTGACTCTTGAAATCAAAACTGTATTGATGACGAATAATTGATTTATTTGCAGTTTTTGTTCACACTCACTCATGGCAAAGGTCCATTGACGTGTGAGTGTGGAAATAAAAATTGAGAGGATTGGTAAGTGGGTAAATCTGGAAAAACATTTATATTTAATTGTGGGACTAACCCACGCTACAGTACTCACAGTACCAAGACTGTTTTCTGTAGGATTTTGGTACACATCCTGCTCTGAGTCAACTGCAAAAAAAAAGTACAAGGTTTCATTCTTCATGTATGAGGAGACTAGTGTAGTAGCAGAAAAGTAGTCTTGTACAGGGTTCTTAGATTTTCACTCGACCTCAGGATTATAGTATTCTAACAGGGTCTGAAATTTTTATTCTCTTGCTTTAGCTCCAAAGTTTTAGGTTTAATTATATCCTGTGTAGACTGTACATCTTTCTCTGCAAGTACAGGGGTAGACTTGGCAACTTCGCATCCCACAACAGGATTGTCATATGTGTCCTGCATGGTACATTGTAGTTTTCCCTATGTTAGCCTAACTATACACGTCATAGGCCTCATTTTCCCTTGCACATCTTACTATATGAAGCAAACACAAGGAGATGATGGACGGAGCACTGAAACTTTTGAGACACTCATCCCCAGTCACAGATCTGGGTTGAATCCATCATTGTTCTTTAGTTCAATTCGCCACCCCAGTTCAGACCCAGCCATGTGCAAATCAGTCTTGACCCTGTGCCTCATGGGATCAGTCCAGCCCGAACTGCCAAGCCAGGTCTTTCCTGAACCGGAAACAAGCATCCTGGGATGGGTTTCGGGGTAACATCCCTCATCAGCCAGGCAGCTTGAATCCAGTGGCAAAGTGAGCAAGGGACCCACCTCTGGGCATACCCTGCCAACTTAGGACGAACAAAGCAAACACAAGAAGATGATGGATGAAGCGCTGAAACTTTTCAGACACTCACCACCAGTCACAGATCTGGTTTGAATCCATCATCGTTCTTTTGTTCACTTCACCATCACAGTTCAGACCCAGCCATCTGCAAATCAATCTTAACCCTGTTCCTCATGGGAACTGTCCAGCCCAAACTGCCAAGCCAAGTATTCCCTGGACCGGAAACAAGCATCCTTGGACTGGTTTCGGGATAACACACCTCATCAACCAGGCTAGCTTGAATCCACTGGCAAAGGGAGCAAGGGACCCACGTCTGGGCATACCCTGCCAACTTAGGTTGACAAAGAAAACAAAAGGAGATAATGAATGGAGCACTGAAACTTTAAAGACACTCACAGATCTGGGTTGAATCCATCATCGTTCTTTAGCTCACTTTGCCACCCCAGTTCAGACCCAGCGATATGCAAATCTCATTATTGCTAATGTGTATACGTCTTTAGGACGCAATAGTCTTGGGACCAGACCTGCAGTTCCACCTCTTGGCAAGCCTGGTGCCGACAAGGATGCCAGGCCAGCTCGTAGTTTCCTAAGAAACCATGGGACAAATCTAAACAACAAAAAGCTAGACCACGCGGAGGTTTTCCGCCTCCTGACTCGTCTGAGAGGCGATACGATTTTTGTGATCGCACACAAATTAAGACTCCTGAAAAGTATCTGAATCCTGACACCTGTTCTCCTCGTTCACTTCAAGAATCATCTGGCCAACAGTACAATAGAGGAGGAAGATCTAATCGCAGACAAGGAAAGTACGTGCAAACAAAAAGGGACACACAATGCTTGTCTGACGTGAAGATAAAGAAAGAAGATAGACCTCTTCCTTATAAAGCCTCTTTTCAGAAAAAGAAGGTTTCAAAATTAACAGCTAAATATGCCAGAGACAGTGAGAACCCTCCTCCTGAGCAGGAGTTGGGCGGAGACTCTCCTTGACAGCGCAGCACAGGTCACCATAGTACGCCGGAGTCTCCACCAATTTCTGTTTGCGAAAGCAACTGAAACATTTATTACAGTTGAAACCACGGACACTCTCATGGCACCACTGGACAGACTATATCACTTGGATATTAAAATTGAGGGTGATGTTAAACGCACCATTAAACCAATCTTCTGGGACAATTTAACTACATCTTATGACATTCTCTTGCAGAGGTCGACTGGCCCCCACCTTTTGTTCTTGCATATATTCAGGGTGAGGATGTCATTCTCCCTTCTTTCTCGCACCATATCCCCGATGAAGTCAAACAGGCCTATGCTCCTGAATGGGCCCTTGCATTGGCTCCGGCGCTTTATCGTAATCATACTGGTTGGGGTAAGGATTCTCCCTATCACGTTATTCCTTTACGGCCCAACCCTCAGGTACAACAACAGAATCAGATTAAACAGAATGCTAAAGCACCCGTCGAAGAAATTATTTCTCAACTGGAGTATCAGGGAGTAATTAAACCTTGTGTATGTCAAATGAATAATCCGCTTTTTCCTGTTCTGAAACCAGATTATTCCTACTGCATCATCTTAGATTACAGAGCTTTAAATAACCATACAAGAACATTTGCTTTACAAAATACACATAGTATGGCACTCATTAATAATGTTGTTTGCAAAAAATATAAAATGACCATGGATATTTCCAATGGTTCCTTCAGTCACAATTTGGCTCCAGAGAGCCGCGACTGGTCCGCGTTTAGCACCCTCGGTTTTCAGAGGTGCTACGCCCCACTTCCTATGGGCTACAAGAATAGCCTAGGAGTATTTGCGGCGCGAACTATATCGATCTTTCATGACATCGACCAAATTGCTTTGTCTTACGTGGATTATATCTACTTGTCAGACATTGAACTAAACCACCATTTGGCAAGAATGGATCACATTATTTTGTGATTTGCGGACCTCAGTTACAAATTTAACTTAAAAAAATCTTACATTGCTTTTCTCAGAGTCCTTTTTTTGGGATATGACCTTACAAATGAGTGAAAAAGTCCTGCTCCTCATTTTTTAGAAAGGCGTGCTCAATTACAACCTCCAAGTACACTTAAAAAATGTCAGTCTCTGCTGGGTTACTTACATTTCAGCTGCAATTACATACCTGATTATGCCCAACATATGAAGCTTCTTTATGCCTTAATACATTCAGATTTTTCCGCTTCCAGCTGGACATCAGATCATACTGAAACACTCAGATCTTAACAGTCTGACTTGCTTAAAACATGCCATTTACAGACACATGTCAATACTACAATTTGGCCATCCGTATTTTACCGGGTGCAATTGGTTTAACTTATGTCATCTTTAACAAAGGTGACACAGTCCCAATTGCATATAAATCGCATTTGTATTCACATGCAGAAATGCGTTTTGCTTCCACTGAAAAGATTCTAACTATTGTGCAGACGGCCATCCTGAAGATGCCGCCACTTGCGCAAGGTAAAAACATGTTGTTTTTCCTGTGCCTGCCTTGGAGGCTGTCGCAGAAGCCAGTGTTCCAAATTCAAAAGCCCTCCACCGATGTTGGATACAATTGGCTACATCCATAACAGCTGTGGATGTAGACTTCGTCTTTGACCCTTCTTAACAACCACAAGAATTTTGGTAATCCGAACATATTTATCCTCTGCCTTCTTCAATTCTGCCTCAAGACCAATATAAATCCATCATTTACACTGATGGATCTGCACAACCGGCTATAGGTTCTAAGCAGCAATATTCTGCAGCATGCGCTATCGTTCTTGAGACTTTCGAGTGATTTGTGCGCTTAAGAAATGTCCCTGATTTGATTTGATTTTGATTTGATTCTAGGCATGGTTTCCGATGGCATTTTTCACCCTCATATTACTCGTACACAGTGTCTTGGAGACTGCTCTGTGCAGTTGGCTAAATTGAAAGCTTTACTTCTTGCACTTGAAAATGAAGATACTAAATTCCCCAAAATTATAGTGTGTGATTCGTATTATTTTGTGGAATCTTTTAATGATAATTTACATTTTTGGAAACACAATAAAAACAGAGATTCCAAGGGTAGCACAGTCAAGCACAAGTTGCTGTGGGTTAAAGTGGCTGATCTTAAGGAAAGACTGCCAAACACTCATGTTATACATACATTGAGTCATCAACGTGTAGGAGCACACCCCGTAGGGAACTCTTTGGCTGATGAAGCCACCAAATCTTTAGTTTTCACAGCTAAAATAGCAGAATAACTCACTCTAAGAATCATATTGACAATGATATTTTGGCTGCTGTGAATGCTACTAAACAGCACCCCCTTGATAAAGGGTTTTCCTTCTAGATATTCCTAGCATTTAAATTACCAGAATTGTCCTTTTGTAACTATTCCTGGTGTTGGTGTTTCTTATGATTCCCAACAATGACCGCAGACATGATTTAATTGTGGTCGCACTTGAAGGTATAGCTTCTGCGCATGCTGGTGTGACTGCCACCATTTCATTCTTACAGCAAAGATATTGGTGGCAAGGTTTAAACCAACAAACCAGAAAATATGTTTTATTTCGTGAGATAAGTCAACAGATTAATTGTTTGACTGTGTCTCGTCCAACGCAGACACAATTGTTTATTTCTAACCAGCCTTTTGGCTGTATTTACTTAGATCACTGCTGTCCTCTAATTTCTGATAATGCGTTCAAATATATTTTGGTTGCAGTTGATTCTTGATCTAGGTTCCCCTGGGTTTGGCTACAGTGCTCAGTTGACACGCAAACTGTTACTAAAGACTTGCATGTCTTTATCAGAACATATACCTTCTGTGCATTCCACTCAGACCTAGGTCCGGCTTTCGCTTCTAAGGCATATGGCGATTCAATGATATCCATGGGTGTGCAAGTGCATATTTCTTCTCCATATAGACCCAAGGATATATCTGTTGTGGAGAGAATGAACCATGACTTAAAGCAGTGCTTAACAGCTAGAGTATTAGGTGTATGGCGTGTCTGGTTGAACCATCTTTATGGGTTTCAACGAGCATTAAATAACATCCCTAAAAGATCTCTGGGCGGGCAGACCCCATTCAAAGTACTTTTTGGCATCAAGATGCATGATCCAGACCCTGACGGTCCAGATGTTGTGGTGGCTGCCGCAACCTTTGACATAGGTAACCATTGTGCTGTCTTACAGCACCTACAAGATTTCTTTGACGATAATTCACGCAAACATTTGCCTGCATCTCATTCTTTGACTTCAGGAGTTGTTCTTCCAGGTTCCGGCTGGCTTCCCAAAATTGGAAATCTGGTTCTAGAAAAGGGCCAACAAAAAAGAATTCGGCCCTACGTACTGTGCTCCTGTTCCGGTCCTTGGTCTTCAAGGTACACAAACCGTGATTTTGCCACCACTTCCTGGTTCTAAAGAGAATCACTTTGTCTCCATTGAACATGTCAAACTACACCATGTGGCTGATAGTTAATACTATGCCAAAAGATAGCCATTCTTTTTCGCAAGACTTTTCTCTGCAGCCTGTGAGCACCACTGATAATGCTTCTCCACGGTGGACGGAGGTAGAGGCTGAGTCCTCCATTGACAATTTTCCCGACACACGATTTGCCTGTAATATTTCATCTTCTACAACTGTTGGCTAGTGTATCCGAGTTGGCCTTTTCAAGTCCTACTGCAGAGTCCTACCCTCCTGTGTTTAAGCTGAGTGCCTCTGGGTACTATATGGATCAAGATAATTTCTCCTCAACGATTCTTCTGTTGCGTACATGCCTCCAGCAAGGATTTGTGTTTATATTTCATGGTTAAAACACACTTATTTAGTTCCTCCTTCGATATATGTCTGGATCATACTTTCCTTGGTTGACGGGGTGTTGGCCTCCCATTCTTCATCGCATAAAAAGAGAAGAGACTTGTCCCTCATTAACATTTCATATATATTTAAAAATATGTTGGGGTTTACCCAAATTACCCTCCTATACCTGGGTAAAAATACTACAAAAAGTAGGGGAAAAGGAAATGGCAAGGAGGAAAAAATATATCTATATCTACTCAATCATAGGGAACTTCATATTACCCTATTAACAGTACATAGTCCTGTCATTAATTCATATACCTTATTCAAAACAACAAATCACATACCACAGACACATTTTTGGGAAAATAATCATCATTATTTTTGTTTCTCTTTTAAAACATACAAACATACATGCAAACAACATATACATCACAAATCAACAAAAAACAACAACATTCATTAGTTCCTTCTACCCACTCAATTGAAAAGTAATCAGTGTTTGCAGACTGAATAAAGGCAATCCACTGTGAGGTCGTCATCTATGCACACAAGGTTACCACCCCTCTAAAGACCTTAGTTCAAATGTGCTTTCAAACATAGGAATTTTCTTTTGTCAATTCCAGTTGGACTCCTCTTGTCATAAACTGTCGACGCGGACGCGTTTCGGCCTTCATTTACATCTTGGCCTCCTCAGGACAAGGGTAAGGGAACAAACCTATGTAAATATAAAACAACATATTGTGCCAAACATAAAAGATCACTGTCCCTATCTCTGTGCAAACCATGCTGGGCACAAGTACCGATGGAAAAAGTGTCACCGGAAAGGAAAAAAGACATGCATAGTAAGGGTGGAAAGAGTGGAAACCACCTCAACTACTCAAGGACCAACCTAAGTGACTGCTAGTTCATACCACTATCAAAACGCCACGTGCACCAAAGTCAGTGTAAGCAGAAAAACCAGGTCGTCCATGTGTAACCAGTGTGTACAAAAATGATACACTCACTTGAAGCAGACAAATGTAACCGACTGTAAGCCTCTGGGCAACTCAATCGAACCTGTGGCAATTTCCAATAAACCAGCCACTTGTTACATCACCTGAAGATGGCATAAAAACATGTCACTGGTGGATGTCCTAATTCAATATAGTACCATCAACCACATCAGAATGTGTAAACAACGAAGTCCCAACATACCTTAAAATCGGGGTAACAGGCAATCTGAAGTAAATTCACCAACACGTACAAAAAATGAACAGGATTTTTCACTAAAAGGAATAAAATAATATCCAATGTACACCCTCACTACAAAGGATA
Source organism: Calotriton arnoldi (assembly GCA_963921515.1). Classification (NCBI taxonomy): domain Eukaryota; kingdom Metazoa; phylum Chordata; class Amphibia; order Caudata; family Salamandridae; genus Calotriton; species Calotriton arnoldi. The sequence goes on along the minus strand of CAWUFW010003405.1, from coordinate 1,759,148 downwards.
AGATAATATCTCAGTATACACCCTCACAGGCGCTAATAAATCAATAAGCAAGGGAATACACATGCTCGAAAAAGCTTACCTCCACTGGTTGCTTAAAGTCCTAATGCTACTCGCGGCACGCTAAATCCTTTACAATAATGCAATAATGCACTTTAAGGCATACCAGGCGTTCCTCACTGTGAACATAAAGAGAGGGGAAAGCCTCAATCGCCGTGCTTATTAAAGCATTTCAGCCGTTCCATCTATTCCATTGACTGACGGAGATCCTGCAGGTACCATATGTGTTTCAAGTTTCTATGAGTGATGTGATAGTACCTGGAGTGCATTCAGATGATTGGGATGTTTCCACTGTAAATTCTATGCTTTCTGAATTAGAGGATTATAGTGTTTTTGAATCAGAGGATCTGGATCTTAATTCCACTAACTATGCTGATATGTTCTGTTACCATCATTATGGACACCATTTTCTACATAGAACAGGTAGACAACGTCCCCATTTTAATTATACACAGTGGGAACATTGTCTAATCCCCCCGTCAGAGAGTTCCAAAAAGAAAAAAGATAAATCTATATATTTCACGGGATAGGACACTTCAGACTGTCATATTATTTTAAATTAACTCCAACAGAACCAAAGAAATATATGCTTACTCAAACTAAGCTTATACATACTACTATATTTGTCAATCAGTTGGCCCTTAAGGGTTATCATTATTGGAAGGACACCATTGATTTGAAATTGATTTGGGGTATGAAATCATGGCAGGTTCAGGGTACAGAAACTTTATTTTGAGCCTGTTTAATTCCTATACAAATGATTTTCTTGAACGAAACAATCCACTACTTGCACTTCCACTACTTGCTTGGAATTGGCAAAAATAAAAGAAATGAATACTCCGACCATTCCCTCTGTTGCCTGCTTTGATAATTGGCAGAGTTTGACAAATTACACAGAAGAATTAATTCCACACCTGGGTTTAAATCAAACAGACCTGATCCCCGAAACTTACAGTCAACACATTCTTGTATTATTACCACCTATTCGGTGGATAAGTTATGCTAGCAATGGTTGAAACATTCCACACTGTCTGCAGTTAAGCAACATCTTTCTCTCCTGTCCAAGGACATGAATCTATCAGATTTTCTTCTAGGTCGGTCCCAGATCCCCTCATACTAAAAGATTTATATATGCTACTTATAATGAAATTTGGAAGTTATCCCAGATGGAAGCTGCTCCACGTTTAAGACAAATTGACCAAGATAATTTGGACAAAGTGCTAGCTGTTGTCGATAATAGTATTAATGCGTGGTTATCTCATATTTACAACTTGAACAACATTGTGCCGTCTGTAATAAATATTGTGCAGAGTGACATGTGAACATTATATCATGGGCAAAGTCATATTAGATCTATTATGCAGTTTAGCTGGACACTTCAAACACTTAAAAATGGGCGCGTTCCATGGCATTACTTGAATTGTACTGATTTGTTTTTACCTTTTAATTTAACACGCAAACAACAGTTAATGGCCATGAAAGACGCGACCTACACAATGCTGCATTTAGAAAAAATGAGAACAACTCCCATTCACTATAGCTGAGACGCCTTCGGCGGTGTGGTTAATACACTGAGTTATTTTACTACTTATTTCATCATTTCAGTTCCTTGGTTGCATGAAACATTTTCCTTCAGGTAGACACAAACAGCTAGGCAGTACTTACATACATGAAGTATCATCACCCCCATTTGCCTATCGTTATGAATGTAGCAACAAGGACGTTTTTATTACTGGTGAAGAATGTGACTCTACCGTCGAACATTCACTGCTTTGTAAACATGTAAAAATTCATGGTTCAGGCAACATTTCAGTGTCTAAATTATCTTGTTATTTAAAAGGAATCCCAGTTCCTGCAATTATCCATTTCAAAACAGTACTTTCGAATGGTTGTTATCTCATGCTGAGCGATCAAGACTGTTGCGGAATGCGAGCTGGAGTCCTGGATATTTTGATATTAGAACCGGAGGTGTTGCCAATGCCCAGGAATAAGAGACTTGATCCTAATATTGAATGACGCCACTTTGATGTGGTAATTTGACTTCGGGCTACTTGGAGCCGCAGTTCAGTAGGAAGAGGAAATAATATAATCCCTCAGCTAGCGGTATCCGAATAAAAACCCATTAGTGAAAGAAGCATACCTTCTGGATCATATTGGACACTTTGTCCACAATTTTAAGAGGCCAGATTTCACCTTTAACAAAGATGTAAGAGGAGCCCTCTCGCATTGCGGTGAGGCTGGGTATTCAGTTAATGAAGCCACACCACTTTATATATTTTTTCAACACTTGGGTGAACACCACCAAACGCGATATATTCATACATTTAGTACTCCAGTGTGGGAGGAAATAAACACATATCTTGTCCTGAAGAAGGTGTGATTTATATAGTTACATCCACCGAAACGTGTCAACGCATAGTGTTACTGGATACGACCACGAGGAATCACTGGGATAAATTGAGTTTCGCGTTCACCAGGATACTAACTCGATGCAAACTGTTGGATCAGTTTATGCATAGCACTTTAAGAACTGTGCAATAGGGTCTCCCTGTTAGGACTTGTGGTCCCCTTTTCTTATATCTTTTTTTAAGGTTTTTTTATATATATATTTATATGTTGAATACATAGGTCTCCATATTGTATGTTATAGATGAAATTTTTATTATTGAATGTTTTTAGAGGATGTATACAATTGTATTCTTATGATATGATTTTTCTTTTAAATTAAAGTCAATGATGATATATCTCTAATTTGGTGGCATATTAGTTTTTAATGGGGGTTCAGCTTATATATTTATTCAAGTGTGGTGGATTGCAATACTGTGTTGACTGGTGAATTATTGTGTTTAAGTACCTCTGTTTTCAAGGGGAAAGATTTTTTTTCTACTGTCCTGGATATTTTGTCAGTTTTCCAGTTAGTCACTTGTTGCAACAATTCCTTGTTTCCCCCTCCGCATGGGATAGTAGATAGCACGCTGTGGCCTTCCATTCCAACTTTGAAGGTGCACTTCAGCAAGTTGAGCAGACTCAAAGCGTTATTGTTTCAGCAAGGAGTAGCTCTTACATCTGCTACCGAGACCTTCAAATTGCAGGTGGCTAGAACTTCTAGTGAAATACAGTCATTGTTAAACACTAACCTTCCCCTGCATTTCAGAGAATTGGTGCATCAAATCTTCAATGCTTCTAGCACATGCGTCCTTGCCCACTATTTTAAGGTTGTATGCTCAGGCCTCGTTAGTTCTTTTCAGACCATCTTTGGAGTAATCCAGGCTTTTATTCACTCCATTTTCTCTAGTGTATTAGGAGGTTTCCCGTTGCTGTTATTCCTCATTTGTGGCATTCTCATCCTCTTCCTGCTTCTCCATAATGGATGCTCCTTTTGTGGGCACTCTGGAACTGGCCTCGCTCCAACACTACAGTGAGAGTATGAATCATATCTTTGGAATGCTTCTGCTACAAGAACTGGATTTTGATTGGTCTTTGAAATTCCGGCCTGCCTGTTTTACCTCGTGTAACCCATGTTCCACTGCATCTGGTGTCCCTTTAAGTGGGCACTCGACTTATGCCTGGCTTCGCAGACACCCGCTGCCTTGGACTTTGGGCTGCTAAAGAGTCCCTTAGCGACTTATTTTCAGAACTGTCATGTGGGCGTGCGACCTCTTCACAATACAAGGTTTGAGCCTTTGGCCTACAAGGAACCATGCACATCGGCGCATGGCTTACAGGATACTGGCTGTAATAGACGAATGCAGGTTGCCCAGTAATTGACTGGGCATCGGCTGAGACTGGAGAACATGTTTGTTCTTTGGAGCTCGTGACGTGGGCTGTTGACCAATCATTATGCATGGAGTCAGATTCCTTCATGGAGCCTTTAACCTATTAAATGGCGAGTAACATTATGGATTCCCTCGAATCACCATAACTTGACAGTTTTTACAAATTGTTTTTTGCACCTCAAGTTAGTTTTTATTAGTCATTTCATACTTCTGCAATGATGCTTTGAGTGTGTTTATTGTGTTGAATACATTAGAAATGCTAATTATATTTTTAGTGCTATTGTCCTGACCAAGTGGAGGGTGTCATGTGTCTCCTGCATGGCCAATTGTAGTTTTCCCTATGTTAGCCTAACTATACAGGTTGTAGGCCTCATTTTCCTTTCCACACATTACTATATAAACATTCTAGACTTTGTGCCACATTGTACTTTCACACAGAACCTGCATATGTTTTCACGTTCTGTTCTGTTTCTGGGAGTTAGTCAGAGCACCAACAACTAGGTCAGACAAAAATATCCCTTTTTATTCTTTCTGTCCAGGCTCTAGCACCTAGACATAAAAAAAAACCGCAGCTGTTGTTTTTGTGCACACATGCCCTATCATATGGATGAGTACATGAGCCACAAATAGACATAGGGAACAAGAGTTCTGAGAAAAAGAGCACTGCATCGGTTGAGATGTAGAGCGTCCATCTGTGTATGCTAAGTTACAGGGGCTGCCAGTAATCCCAGAGATCTTTCATATAATCATTTAGCTTTAGTAGCAGGGGAGGGGTTAAGGCACTCTGTCCTATACAATGACCGGGCTTTTAATTTCATATGGTTTATTAACCATGCTAACAGTATTTTTATTATGCATTTGTTTTCTAATTGTGGCATGTATACTGCATTTCAGAGCACGATAGTTTGAATAAATATTCTAAAGTTTCTTTTTTTCTCCTTGTTATCTCATTGTGGACAAGTACGAGTGAGAGAGCAAAAGGGTGTGCCCTGTTGCCACAATCCCTGAGAGGGTTGAGAGTGTTGTGTTCTGGGGGTGCCAATTCACTTGTTTCTCTGGTAAGGTTAGGAGGGCAAGTGAGGCACTATAGCAAGTCGGGCTCGGGCTCATAGATACTGAGGTGGTATGGTGACGCAGTCCCTACATACTGATGTTCTGTGGTCCCAAGCATAGTTCTGTTCCAGAGCAGAATCCCTGCAACACACTAAACCTTGGATTTTGTGCTGTTACGTGATGTCTGTTTTCTAATAGGTCTTTTCTCTTTTTTGCTAAACTGATCATTGTTTTCTTCGAACACAGTATTAAACATAGACTCTTTTGTATTTGAGACTATGATCTTTACTGTGTTGCAAAGCTGAGCTACATCATTTGAAGGGAAAACAGAGGTTATGTAATGCGTCTGCTTTTTCTTTGTCTGTTGTGTGGTTATGAACTAATACATCGCATGTTCATCATTAGATAGTACAAGTTACATAATTATTTGGTACAGAACGAATCAGAAGAACCTAATAGTGTGTGCCACCTGCATGGTGCAGGTTGGTGGTGTTCACGTGTCCAGTGCTTGGGACACTGGGGATTTTCCAATCAGAGGTAGACACTTCGTCTGATCTATATATGGTATGGTATGTCATAGGGATTCTGCACACACAGAGCTATGCACAGGATAATAGAACCTCGGAATATAGTGGTGAGCCAACCATAGCCCTTAGCACCTAAAACCCCAACCCAACTAGCCTTAGCGTCCCATTGGCCCCAATGTACCAATGATTGGACAACCCAGAACACGGTATCTCTATCTCAGGACTCGCAGAAGCAAGAACACTCTTTCGTCACTCACTCGTACCTGTCCACAACATGTGTATGAAGAGACACTGTATAGGTTAAAATGTTTATTTCAACTTACGTGCTCTAAGATACAGTACACGTGTCAGTACTACTAGCATAATACATATGAATAATATAATCAGCATAGCTACAACTCCATAGAATACGAACGGGGAAAGCATCACATAAAGCAGTGGATATATGTCTAACTAACATTACCACCCTCCCCGTGCTGGAAGCCAGTTTATTATAAAAATAGAAGACCTCTGGGCTTTGACTAGCGAACCCCCATACCTCAGTCTCTAGATGCAAAAATACATCAGCAGACAATCACAGCTCTTCTCCCTGGAAAGGTTGTCTCCAAGTGTGTCTAGCGCGGGCCAACCGCAATATTAAAAGCGCACTAATTTTTCCATGGCAGCTGTACCTAGTGTTATGTCTAGGTGTGAGGGACTGACCAAAGCAGCAAGACAAGGAAACGTTGTTATTCGACCTTGTACATGTTGTGCAGTCTGAGCCCAAAGTGAACAGGAGAAAAGGTGAAAGATAGAAAATGCAGACAGTGCAAAAAGAACTTGGCAAGAGCAGAGGTCGATAGAAAAACGGCTCAGAGTAATGTGTGCAAAGAAAAGCATTATGGCAGCCAGGCCCAAGACAACTTTAGCAAGGCAGGCCAGGGCCAGGATGCCACAAACCACAAGACAGGTAACGGTGTCTGTCACTGGGCTAGCGAGCTAATGCATGTTGCAAGTAGTGTACTTGAGCAAGTCTGCATTACAAGCTGCGTAGTTTTAGCAGGGCACATTCATTTATGCAAGATCATTCTATTTCTGCACATATTATTCAAACCTTGTCACCTATGAATATCACAAAACATGACCAAGGTAAGACCACGACCACAAAAAACAAAACACGGTGCCACATCCCTTCCTCTGATCATCAATAATGACTAGTGTTCCTAATTCTCCTGGCACTGTCAGTGTTTAGGACTAGACATTGTATCTGGCATGCATACTGCTTCTCCCTTGGGAAGTCATTCCTATTGTTGCATGGCGTCATCTTGAGTAACCCTTGGTCAATCTTCAGTGGATGCATTATGTGTCGCTATCTGTGGTAGGGTGAATTGGTCACCCGTGAATCTGGGAATCATATTTGTGCCACTTCTTGCTCGACTATTTTTAAACCCAAAAATGACTCCTCCTAGTTCTATCCCTAAACTCAGAGTTCTGTAGTACTCTGTTTTTGATGACAACTTCTCGTTAGACTGGTAATGGAACTTTATTGTATGTGTATCTTCTTCACAGCTATAGATGGTAAGATGGTATAGGAAATCCCTCTGGAGCCTGCACCAGAGGGATTTCCTTTCAATCAAAACAGCCTCAGGAGCTGGGGCAGAGCTGTTCTGATTGTTTCACTGAAATGACTATCTACATGCACGTCGCACTGACATCATTTCAGTGAAACCAAAACTGAAATGAGCCGATCGGCTCGTTTCAGTTTCACTACCTCGGTGCTCAGGGGGCTATCTCAGCCCCCTGAGCACCGAGGCAGACAGGAGAGTTATCATAAGAAAGGGGAGAATCTCCCCTTTCCAATGGTACCTCTTCCTAGTGGATCCCGGCTTGGGGATTTTTACAGGAGGGCGATCCCCAAGTAGTGATCCACCCACTAGGCACCAGGGAGGGAGAGCGGCCCCTTGGGCAAGGGCTTTTGCTCCCCCCAACGTTTTGGCAAATTTCAGACTTTATGTTCCACCTAGGGGGCAGATGGGGTCAATAGCCCCCAATCTGCACCCTCGGGGGGCAGAAAGCACACTAGGCACCAGCGATCTATTTTATGAGTGCATATAGGGGTGGGGGCTGCCCAAAATGGGCATGTCAATGTCACCACCCCCCAAAACAACCTCCACAGTGTTTCTGCCCCCCCTGGGGTGCAAATGGGGGTTATTACCTCCGATCTTCCCCTGGGGGGCAGAAAGCCCACTAGACACCCGGGTTTTTTTTTTTTTTTAAATTAAAGAGGGGTGGAGGCTACCCACAAAGGGCAAGACCATGCCCTCACCCAAATATATTTGGAAACAGTCTTTCTGCCCCCCCTGGGGGGGGCAGAGTGGGGCACTAGCCGGCAGAAAGCACACTAGGCACCAGGGATTTTGATTTATGAACATTTAGAGGTGGAGCCTGCCCAAAATGGGCAGGCCGATGCTCCCACCCCTCTAAAAAAAAATTGCCTCAGTATTTCTGCCATCCCGGGAGGCAGATGGGGGCAATAGCCCCTGATATGCCTCCTCAAGAGCTGAAATCCCACTGAGCACCATGGATTATGGTTTTATTTTATGCGTATGGGTGGGGGCACTAGCATGCCCATTTTGGGCAGCCCCTACCCCATCTCATTGGAACGTCTTTCTGCCCCCCTTGGGGGCAGATGGGGCAATTGCCCCTGATCTGTCCCCATAGGGGGGCAGAAAGCCCACTAGGCAGCTAGGGACTATTGTTTTTGTTGTTGAGGGGTGGGTGCTGCCAAGAATGAGCATGCCAATGCACCCACCCCCGAAAAAATTTGCCACAGTCTTTCTGTCCCCCCCCGGGAGACAGGTGGGGGTAGCAGCCCTTATCTGCCCCCCGGGTGGCAGAAAGCCCTCTAAGCACCAGGTTTTTTATACGTAGGAGTGGGGGCTGCCCAAAATAAGAATGCCTGTGCCCCCGCCCCTTCAAAACGAATTGGACAGTCTTTCTGCTGAAATCCCACTAAGCACCAGGGATTATGCTTTTATTTTATATGTAGGGGTGGGGGCACTAGCATGCCCATTGTGGGCAGCCCCTACCCTGCTCATTGAAAAGTCTTTCTGCCCCCATGGGGGCAACATCCCCCTATCTGCCTCCCGGGGGGGGGGCAGAAAGCCCACTAGGAAGCCAGGGACAATCCCTTCTACACTCAAATTATGTTCAACCAATGAGTACAGGCCGTGTATTTACAAGTAGATATTACTACGTGAAAAGCATGTCAAATAATAAGCATGCACCAATACAATACCTCAATAGGTATGTTAATTAAATAAATTCTTCATAAAAAGGGAAAATGCCCCATGAGCCTCTGAACGGGGTGGGAAGGCGTGTCTATAGTCACACAATTGTCAGGATCACTGCCTCTCATTACTATAGCCTCCCCGCGGCTCCGTTGAACCTACCGTTCAACGGAGCAGCGGGGAGGCTATAGTAAGGAGGGTGCATGCTTATTATTTGACATGCTTTTCACGTAGTAATATCTACTTGTAAATACATGACCTGGTTGAACATAATTTGAGTGTAGAAGGGATCTTTTGGTCCTGACGAAGAAGCCAGGGGAGGGCTTTGAAACATGTTGATGACATAGGAGTAACAGCTCATTATAGCTAGTTATCTCCACCTCATTCCCCATTTTTAGTAACACCAGCCCCACGGAATATTAAAAAAATTTCTTCCATAAGGGCCAGGTGTTTTTTAACTTATAATCACTCCTTCACTCACTCCTGACCCTTCCACTCACATGCCACACCACACATAGTATTGTTTTACCAAGATCAGTGCTCCCGCGTAGTCGCAGGTTGTAGCACGCCCCGTCCCGCAGTGGGACGGGAAGACCCCTATGATGAAGCATGACACCAAGGGCCCTTTTGGTGTGTGAGGGGTATTTTAACAAAGCTGTGTGCTTCCCACCACTGTAGGAAACACACTTGATCTGGGAGAACACTTTTTTACATTTCTGGGGTGGTTCCTTTTGTTTCATACATGGCTTCCTAGAATGGGCATGCCAATTCCCCCACCCCTTAAAAAAATTACCACAGTCTTTCTGCCCCCCTAGGCAGCAGATGGGGCAATAGCCCCTGATCTGCCCCCCCGGAGGGGGCAGAAAGCCCACTAGGCACCAGGGATTATGTTTTTCTGTGCGTAGGGGTGGAGGCTGCCCAAAATGGACATTCCAGTGCCCCCAAACACAAATTGGACAGTCTTTCTGACCCCCTCGTAGGTCAAATGGGTGTTATTACCGCTGGTATGCCCAAAGGGGTGCAAAAAGCACACTAGACACCAGGGATATGTTTATGTGCATGTCAGAGAGCGGCCCCGTAAAACAAAGGTCACTTCCCTTTTTTTCTAGGGACACATTTTGGCTGTTTGTGGCCCTCTTGGGGGCAGATCAGCAATATTTTTAGGCTCATCTGATCCCCAATGGGGGGCTGAAAACCACTAAATACCAGGGAAAGTTTCTCTGTGTGTGTGAACTGGAGTTCAGCTGATGGTCTGCGTGTACTGGCGTTTGGCTGGCTGTGTGTGTACTGGCATTTTGCTGGCAGTGCGTGTGTGCTAGCGCTTGGTGGCAGTGTGTGTAGACTGGCGCTTGCTTGGAGGTGTGCGTGGACTGGCGCTTGCTTGGTGGTGTGCGTGGACAGGCGCTTCGCTGGCGTTGTGCATGGATTGGTGCTTGGCTGACGATGTGCATGGATGGTACTTGGTAGGCAGTATGTGTGGATGGTGCTTGGCTGGCAATGTGCGTGGATGGCACTTGGCTGGTGGTGTGTGCAGCGGCGGCTCCTCCGCTACGACAGAGTAGCCTCGCCCCCCGAAAACGACAGGAAAGTAAAAGTAAAATGATGATAAACACTTGTTTTATTTTTTGTCTCTTGCCCAGTCTTGGGGGCGGGGCCAGGGTGGGGGGGGGGTTACTGAGGGGAGTGGAAGATACACTTCCTTCACTGTGCATGACAGATTGGCCGGCCGTCTCAGGCGCAGTGAAAGCTCTCTCCAACCCAGCAACACAGCTGGGTTGGAGAAAGCAGGCACAAACTCACAGTCTCTCTTGGAGAGCCAATCGAGGGCACACAGGCTAATCCTGAAGCTGCTCTCATTTGTGAGAGCAGCTTCAGGATTGGTTGCAGGGCATTCTGGGAGCCTGTGCCACCTGGTGAAGAAGAGGAGAAGAGCACGACGCGGCTGGCTGCAGGTAAGTTTTTTTAATTTTCCCACATGTGACACTTATGGCCGCCCCACCAACCCTGCCGCTCGTCCAGCACACCGGCCGTGCCTGGGTGTGTGTGGACTGAAGGTGTGGCCTGTGTGGATCCCCCAGTGGTTTTTATTTTACCCAGAATCCCCTTCAAACCTCAAATTTAGCTAAAAAGTCATATTTTCCTGACATTTCTGTGTGGGAAATTTGTAGGATCAACGCACCAGTACAAATTTCCTAACACCCAGCGTTCCCCTCGGCCAATCGATCAAAATTATACCTCACTTCTGTGGGTGCCCAAAGCAGAGTGAGCCTAAAAACGTATAAAGAAACTGCCCTTTTTGACCCACTTTGGTTGCCCCTGAATCTCTACAGATTTTTGGCCCTTCCCTGTTGCATGCACTTGGCCTACCCACACAAATGAGGTATCATTTTTATCGGAAGACCAAGGTGAACGCTGAGTGGTAGGAAATTTGTGCTTTTGCCTCCTCTTCCAAATGTATTTCGGGAACTGTATGAGCCTGGAGGGTGCTGCTTCTATCCAGTGCATTGATAGTTGGGCTCCAGCTACACACATTTAAAATGGGCCTTGTATGTTCTAGGGTAGCTGCATTACAAATCGCTTTACCTTCCTGTGTTCTATAGCAGCCTGCTACCATGACCACTGTCACTCAGGTTGTGGGTTGGCCACCAGTGACCTCTTGCCACGCAGAAGCTCTTGATTGCTGGCTTCTTAAGCAGGAAATACGAATAACCCATCTCCATTAGTAACATTCAGTTCTGCACTCACAATACAGAATGCTCTGCTGCCATCTGGTGGACAAAGAGGTTTGATGCTTTTCCTAAATAGCTCACATTTCTAAGATGTTACCGGCAATTTAATGACTTGAATTCGAAAATATGAAACCTTTGAAGCGTGGCGCCCCTGGCTAGTTTGTAGGGCGCACCAGGGAGCCGCGGCGCACAGATTGGGAACCCCTGTTGTAAGCGTATCGTGGAGCTGGTGTCCATTTCACTAGGAGTCAAAGCATCCCAGGGTGAGTTGAAGAATGCATTCATCAGCAGTGGAATACACTGAGGACAACAATACCCATGCCCTTTAAGGGGTCCATCAGTACTTCAATGTCCAGTGGCGCAACCGATTGTGATCCGAGGCATAAATCCAATATGCATCCATGGCTGCAAAGCAGGCAGTGTAATACAGGTTGTACGCAGTGCAGTCAAACAGGCCTGAAGGACAAGAACCAGTGCTCATTTAATTCTCAAAGCCAAGATGTGCTGAAGCACTGTATCATGCACTCACAGCACTGCAGCACAAGCAGTGCTGTCTCCATTCAGGGTTGAACTGAGACATACATTGCGGAGCAGAAAAATTAAAGTTAGGATTCCTGCCACAAGTAGCAGGACAAGCGGGAGCCCTGCAAAAAGCTTCCCAACATGGTGTATGGATAATGGTATAACTCCGAAAGTCGTCTGATAGGTGCTAATCAGTCCAGAGCTGATAAAAAAGTGCACTATTCCCTTTGTATCAGACATATTAAAGATACAGTGGACCAGCTCCACAAAATGAAGGGGAAGTTAGTATGGAGTAGCGTCTGTATATCGGACAAGGACGTTGCAACCTGGCGATCAAACGTCTCTCTGGCCAATGTTAAGGCCACATCTTTTTGAAAAAGCATGGCTTTCAGTTTGCTCAGAGAATTAAAGCGTATGTTGGAAACATTTATTGAAGGTCATAGTGTTGCCTCCCTAACTGTGTGGGCAGGTGGAAACAGTACTTGTGTGCAGCAAGTGACTATGGAATTACCCGTTACCAGATAAGCAATGCCTGGTTTCATTCTGCAGCAACCGTGATCATTCAGCATCAAATAGCTCCCATTCGAGAGCAGCTTCAAGATCAGATAAATCATGGCAGCTGGCGAAATCTTCAGATAACAGGACAAGTATGCACCTGAAGCATTACATGCCCCGTGAAGTGAAATGTCCTTGCAAACTAAGGACCCGGTGAAAAGCATCCTCACAGTCGGAACCACAAAGGAAAACTTCAGTGTCCCCATTCCTGCATCTAAACCGGAGTGGTATTTCCTAGTATTCATGCACATAACCTTCCCCTAGCGCTTTATATCTGCCTTCTTGGTGGTATTGTAGACAATATCGGAATTGGAAAGTTGTGACCGGTCGTGATGTAACCATCGATTATCCAGTCTGTGGATGGTGTCTCAGCTACGGTTAAAGGTAATTGGTCTAACTTTTCAATGTGTAACATGGTATATTTTGCATCTCTTTGTGCCATTACTATCTGTTTTTCCGTTAGATCATATGCCGAAAACAGACTCGTGCTGTTGATATAGCGCCATGGCACTTGGCCAGAACGTAATGTTTGCAACGTCCAGCTAAGGATTTCAATGGACCGTAGTTGTGATTGTTCATGCTGTAAAATAGACATATCTTGTTGCGTTATGTCAATTGCAGAAGACACTATGTTGCCCAGTGAATATATTCTGGATATTAACGTGGTCACACTGTTGTCAACCACAGCCAAAGCCTTTTCCAAATTAACCCTGTCAATCTTGCGCAGTCTTCAAGCAGCTTCCTGCTAGACATTTTTCACAGCTCGTTGTATATTCCATAAAAGAAGCGATTTTGACGTGGGTTCCGGGGACCTAACAAGAAATTTCTAAATTCCATGTCATCATAAAGAAGGGACAAGTGTTGTTTCACCTGAGAAAGTGTTGAGGTTTTCAGCCAATCAAGGCACAACTTCCCAACACTATATGATGTCATCACACGAGTGTTCTGATTGTACATATAGCTGATCAGGCCTACTGATTCTTAACCCTTTGGTGTTCCCTAGGAATCTAGACTGACACCCATTTGTGTCCACAGGCCAAACCAACCATCTCTTCCAACTGGGGTCTGATGAATTGTGGGAACCATTGCGTATCATGGTATTTAGTTTATCCTCACTGTACTGTGTAAAATACTGCCAGTTCTCAAAGTGTGAGAGTGCAAGAATACAAGGTGTGTTCAAATCCTTCATCTTGGTTATCCCAATACAGGAAGTCTGTTGGACTGTTTTATTCAAGAAAATTATCTGATGTGGTATGAGACATGCTCTGAATAAGGCCTCATTTCCCTGAACCTGCCAATCTTTTGTCCCCCATACAGATTTTGTGCCTATAGTGTCTTTCCAAAAGTCAAACCCTTGTACAGATCGCTGGGAAAGAAAGGAAGCAGAGTTTATCAGCTTGGGGCTTGTTAGCATATTTTTCTTTGCAGGTGTAGGTACAAGCCTATAGTAGTAAGAGGCTAGGTCTGATGTGTCAAAACCAGAAAAATAGCAAACTTCTGTGCTAATGTTTTTGCACTACCTTTTGGTGGTGTTGGACAATGTTCCCATTGAGTGTAACTGTAAACAGCACATGGGATATTAGCTTTGTGTAAAAAATGGGGACCATAATGTTGATAGTAAAACATATCACCGAAATTAGATGTATCATCATACAATTCATCAGAAGAAAATGCAGTTGATTGCTCTGTCTGCAAGCAAATAGTGCACAGTTTCAATGCCCCAATCATCAGAGAAAGTACTAGAGGTGATGATATCATTTAAAGAAATTTTAAATAAATATGGTATTTGCAAAAGTTCTGTAGGACCTCACATATCATACAATACCCCGTCCCACACTATTCCTTCCGGAACTGGAGCCTGAGATGACTCCTTGTGGCCTGCCATACTAGGAACCCCTCCCACTCCTACAGACCACGCACGCAACCTCAGCATCATACTGGACTCCTCGCCCAAATCAACGCCATATCCTCATCTTGCTTCCACACGTTCCGCCTGTTTCGAAAGACATTCAGATGGATCCCCACAGAATCCAGAAAGACAGTCACCCACGGACTCATCACCAGCAGACTTGACTACGGCAACGCACTCTACACTGACATCATCCCAAAACAGCTCAGGAAGCAACAAAACGTCCAAAACACCGGCGCCAGACTGGTCCTTGACATGCCCCACCGCATCCACAAAACACACCACCTACAACATCTCCACTGGCTCCCAATTAAAAAGAGAATAACCTTCAAGCTCCTCACACATGCTTACAAAGCTCTCCACGATGCAGGACTAGCATATCTGAACGACCGCATTGCATTCCATGTACCCGCCAGACAGCCTCGCTCCGTGCAACTTGCCCTGGCCACCGTCCTACGGATTCACAAGACCAGAACCGGAGGAAGATCCTTCTCCTTCCTCACCGCCAAGACCTGGAACACCCTGCTCCTCCACCTCAGGCAATCCCCGTCACTGACCCAATTCAGGTAGGACCTCAAGATCTGGCTCTTCGACTGAACCGCCACACCCAGACGAATCAGCAGCCCCCCCCCCCGCAGTGCGTTGAGACCCTAACGGGTGAGTAGCTGGGCTATACATACTCCTGATTGATTGATCGCATGTTCCTGTGTCCAATGGTTGATCGAAAAATCAGGTCTAATTAAATCGCAGAACGGTTTTACTCATTCTGTGTAATCCAAAATGTATGTTCTGCCAAAATTTAAAAAATCCTAAAATGGATTGTAGTTGTTGGAAGTTGGAGCAATACGCATTTTTCTAAAAAATGTGCCACCAAGCTTTTGTCTTCACTTGACAACTCATATCCCAGAAACAGGACATTGAGGTGGGCAATCTTTGATTTTTTTTAAATTAAATTTGTATCCCAAGTGAGCAAACCCCAGTCTTTTGTTGTCTACTCTGTCCAAGTTTTCCATTAATTCATTGTCCATCAGATAAATATCATCTAATAGGACAATGCCTCCTCATCAAAATTTTGAAGTTACTCTGTCACTCTGGCTGAAAACAGCCCAGGGCTATTCTTATACCACTGAGTTAAATGGCAAAATTGTCGCTGTGACCCTAGCGCTTAAAATGCTGTCAAATACCTGCTTTCAGGTGCTATATTTTGACAGAAAATCAATTTGAGATATGTAGTGTTGTTTTGTATTTTTTCCCTACAATGTTGTTCATTGGTGCGGCACTATGTGCATTTTGTACTGCAGATGTGAGAGTAGAGGTGTTTAAATGTCAGTAGTCTAAAACTAGATGGTATGAATTGTCCGGTTTCATTACAGGAAAGAAGGGATTATTCATGGATGAGGTGCAATTTTCTATTACACCCTGGTATTCAAGCTGTTCTAGGATTATCCTAACTTGTTTTTTATCTTCATGTTTTATTGGGTACTGTCTCTGGGGTTGAGGAGTTGATTTCAATAGGATTTCGAGATGAGGTGGCTCATCATCCCACCCAACATGATTTCGGTATAGTGCAGGAGCTAGCGCTAACACACGCTCCTTGGCGTATGAATGTTTAATTGATTCTGGAACGAGGTCGAAGAAAGCAGTTAAAATTACAGTTTCCCCCATTGGGCACTCCATTGCGAACTCAGGTGACCAATCCTTTTCAGCCAAAAGAATATCATAACCATATGTCAGGCTTTATTCCTGGGTATGTTACCCTCCAATTGGAGTGTAATTTCATATAAACTATGGGGGTCACTTACCCTTGTATCAGGTGTTTGCACCGTGATATGCTCACTCAGCGCTGCTACCATCAGATAATCCATCAGGTTTCCGCGAGCTATTGTGACTTCTGCCGCGCTGTCCAGCATCGTCACTGCCCATTCCCCATTCAGAAGCAGAGTCCTCAGTAGTCTGGGCATGTCTTATTTTAATCCCAGCTACCTTCTTCTTTTTAAATTGAGGTTTAGGAGTCTTTTGTTTCTCTTCTTTTTTAAGGATGTAGTCTGAGGTTTTTCCCTTTTCGGCTTCATGCGCTCTCCTGATCTGCCCTCTGACCATCCACCTCTCTCCGAACGTATATCGGATGAATCCTGAAAGGAACGAGACGAACTTGTATCAGTATCCTGATACCTGTCAGGCTTCCTAATATTCACACGGTTTCTCAGATTGTATTTCTTTT
This sequence comes from Calotriton arnoldi, assembly GCA_963921515.1. Taxonomy (NCBI): domain Eukaryota; kingdom Metazoa; phylum Chordata; class Amphibia; order Caudata; family Salamandridae; genus Calotriton; species Calotriton arnoldi. The sequence goes on along the minus strand of CAWUFW010003405.1, from coordinate 1,742,530 downwards.
CAGTGGTTTCCTGTTGAGGAGACCCACCCCAGGATTGTGTTTTTTTAATTTATTTTTTGGGGTTCTTGTCCCATTTCGTCTTGTAAGAATCAGGTACTTGCTTAGAGTTATCCTTTTCAGAATTACTCTTAACCTGTGGTTTCCCAGGTCTGGCTCCCAAATAATCTCTACCCAGCATAGCATAGATTTTTTCGATAATGTTAGGCAATTCCTGCTCATGCTGTGCAAGAGTGAACTCCCTCAGGCGTTGGTGTATAGCCAATGCTGCTGTTTCCCCTAGTTTGTTACTTTTTAAAAAAAAATTGCCCATCAGTTTCATCCCCAAGTCCAGGGCAGGTGCTGCCCCATACCCATTCTGTACTTGTTTCAGTTCTGCAGGTAAAACTGCTATTGAAGGGGTACCATGAGTTCTGGTGTACACTGCAGCAAAGACTGTACCCCAAATGGCACAATCTTCCACCGGGGGAGCCATCCCCATTAGCAAGCAAACTGCTAATATTCTGTGTTTTTCCTGCGGGCCCGTCGGGGGAGAAACTGCTTCGAGCTGGCTTGTTTTTTTTGTGCTACCCAGTACGGAATTAGCTCCCGACTGGTGGGAATCTTTCACATTACGGCATTCAGTGTTTGTAGGTGGATACCCATGGTAGCCAATTGTGGTTGTGCAGCCGAGCAGTCTGCTCAGCGTTAATTGTGAGCGTTCGCATTATGAACTGTGTAAGATTTCTGTAAATCTTTAATAGATCTGTGTGTAGTGTTGTTAATTCTGCTGCATCTAAATTAGAAATATTAGGATGCGATGCATAAGCATCTAAGTCGATCCTTCTTTACTGAGCGGACCGAGTCTCACATTTTCTACTGTGTGGGGGAGGGCACTTTTAAACCAATTTATGTGTTCTTGGTAAGTTAACGGAATTTCTATGTCCACATATGGAAAGAATTCCTTTGGTATTTCATCTTCAATTTAAGTGTGAAACAATTGTGTGCATGAATCCGCAGCCGGGAATTTAACCCAAGAATAGAATACCTCTGGTCTGAATGCTTCGTGTGCCTCGACCACAAAGGTAACGTCTCCACCCGTTGCCGGGAGGCCGTAATGTGAGAATTTCATAGCAACTGCATGTCTGCAATTTCCTGTAATATTTAGAGCTGCCGCTTCTTCTTCACCGGCTTCTTCGTTTACGGATATTGTGTGGCAAGAGAAGAAATTTAGTAAATGTATTTATGGAGGGTTTACACAATGAGGGAATAAAATGTTTTATCCTACAAGTTTGAATAACCTACAGCCAATACAAAGGGTATACCTACTCAGCTGAGTTTCCCTTCCCACCACGGACGTCTCCGGTTTGGAGGTGAGTAGGGGTCCTTGAGGAAAGCACAATTGAACTACTCAGATAGGTTGAACCCAACCAACGTTTGTGGCACCATGTTGTGTAGTTCCTGCTAATCCGTAGGATCTGCATGTTTGTTGGACAACATAAACTTTTGGCAAGGTGCCTAGACTGATTCTGGGCAACCCCACAGGATATGTTGTCATAGGGACCAGCTTGCTCACAGTGCCACACTTAGCCCCCCTAACCTTACCAGGGAGCAAATGGTTGCTGGCAAAAACTGAACATGACAACCCTGATGGTGCAGGGATCGTGGAAACAGATCAGAATCTTTCACTCACTGACTCGTGCTTACTTGCTCTCAAAGAAATATACAGAGAATACACAGTGGGACGTTTTCAATATATTTATTGAACCAACATTCTTCTTGTGTAGAATACGTGTGCTGTGATAATCAGTAGACAGAAGCAGATGAAAGTGATTTCAAGCACCAAAAGCGTAAATAGTAGCTATAATTCTACAATGCTGCTAAAAAAGTGTATATATGCAGGCATATAAACAAGGCAGTAATCGGGCATACTCCTACTATGCAAACCCTACTCTGCATGTACCTAGAGTGTGTGTAGGTTTGAAGCCAAGAATTCCCCCCCAGAGGCAATCCAACCCCATTACCTGGTGGAAGAGAATGTAGGAGCCCATCTTGGTCACAAACTGGACACCCCTCACGAAGATGTCAAACTGCTGCGTGGTGAAGTCTCAGCATGCAGGGACCCTCGATGTCAGCTGAAGTGCCTCCTCTGCTAATCTTTTGGGATGCTTATTATTTATAATAGAAAGCCTCCTTGTGATGTACGTACAGATTAGCAATGTTATGGATATGTGCATAGCCCTGTTGCCCCATGGATGAAGATAGAATGACATTTGTACATTGTGCGTAAAAAGGCCTAGTACACGGTGTTCGAGGCATCGTGATAATGTTATGCGAGGCTAGATGTGTAAACAGAAGTAGTTTCAGAGAAACTAATCCAACATTGTTGCGCACACAAATATGTGCAAAAGGTTACAGCAGAAATGTTATTGTGAAAAACGGACAATGTAAGAAATGAGCAGCTTCACTACATGGGCCTAACTTGGGCACATAACAAAGGAAGAAACAGCCCTCCTCCTGCCCCAGGCACATTTGCACCCAGGAGTATGCAAGGAGGTGTACACCCCCAGAAGGCCAGCCACACCTCCAGAGTGGGCAGCCTGATCTGTACACCGAAGAAAGATTTTTGACATTTTTAGAAGTGGCAGAATAGAGTGTCCTGGTAGGAAAGGTGACCCACACCCCCGGATGTGGTCACCTCAGGGGTAGATTAGCTGCAGGGACAAGCTGCCCCTTAGCTACTAGCTCCCACACTACTAACTCCCCTAAATCTAGGATTTAAGCGACACCCCTGACACTAGAACCTCAGTTCTGATACATCCAGTATCAAAGAGGACAAAGAAGAGACCTGTGTCGACAACAACAAGGACTTTGCAAGAACAAAGCAAAAGAGGGATATTCTATCCATGAGGCAACAAACATGGAACTGTTTGAACAAGGTTCGTCCTAGGCTAAAGCTTGGTTCCCCTAGGCAGTGGGACCCCTAAAAGAGCCAGAAGTCACCTCAGACTCCCTTGGATTAGTGGCACTAGTTCCCTGCAAACTGCAGGTAAAACAATGCTCTAAATCCAAAGAATTGCTGGCCATCGGGCCCTCCGATGGATTTCCAAAATCCAGATGGTCTAGTGCATTTTGGGAACTGTAGCCCTCCCTTCCAAAAAGTTTCAGGCTGCTACAGTGTTTCCTGGGACAAGTGGTCATCAAAGTAACCAATCGTTATGCTTACTGCTGCCAAGACTTGTTGGTCGTCGGTGCAGCAACTGACCCCCACTCAACGTTGCAACAGGGATCACCCTGCAACCCACAACCCACATCAGCAGCGATACCATTGTTGTGCTCTTTCATCTGTTCTTTGAAGCACCCTGTGAGCAGAAAAACCAGCTCCCCCGTGGCTCGTGTTCAGCACCAAGGACAGCCAGGAAAACTCTGTGCCTGGATGCTCCGAGCCAGATAAAAGAGAACGGACTTGTGGGCTGGGTCAGGGAGCTGCCTTGACCTCTACCCCCACCCTAGGTACATCGCAACTCGACCCACAAGAGACCGATTGTCACTAGTGGTTTTTCTCACATTGACGGCAATTTTATAATTTATCTGTATTATTTGCAGTGATTGCTTCAAAAATCTATAACTCCAGTCATATGTTGCTATTCCGTTCATTTTGGTATCTAAAATAAGATAAAAATATACTTTATTTTTATAAATTGGTGTTGGATTTCTCGAGTCGTGTCAATTACTTATCCGTCATGTTGGTACTCTGAAATGCTTAACATATGTTCCTCTAGTAAAGCCTGACTGCTCTTTGCCACTCTACCAGGACTGAGCTAAGAATTTATTAGCGTGAATGCAAGGACCGTATTTGAGGTGACATGATAGTATTATATGGTTAGGACTAACCCCCACACCACATAATACTCCACTTTCCCACACCCAGGCTCTAGGCTGGAGGCAGACAGGCTGGAAGTGAAGGATCTGAAGGTACAAGGGCTGGTGGGGCTGGCTCTGAAGGCAAACAGGCTGGAGGGGCTGCCTCTGAACTCAGACATGCTGGAGGGGAAAACTCTGAAGACAAACAGGCTGGAGGCGCTTGCTCTGAAGGCAGGCAGGTGGGGGGGGGCAGGCTTTGAATGCAGACATGCTGGAGGCACAGACTCTGAAGGCAGACAGGCTGGAAGCAGTGGCTCTGAGAACAGACAGGCCGAATGAGGAATCTGGCTCTGACAGCAGGCTGGCTCTGTAAGCAGAAATACTTGAAGCTGAGGAGCAAACATGCGACAGCAATGTACACAAATGGGACCTCCCTCTACTAATTCAGCTATCAAAACAGCATTAGGATCGGGGGGGTTAAAAGTGACAAAATTGATAGAAAAGAGGTCCTACTAATCTGAATTACTTATCACATAGGAATAAATTCCACCGTAAACAAATCCAGGCCATTTTTGAAAATGTTTTTCACACAATTCATATTTCTTTAATTTTTACATACATTCTTTTTATAATTCTTTATAACATTGTGTACATACATCATTTAGGCATGACTTTACATCTATTGTAGAATATATACATTGATTTGCTTAATTTAAAAAAAAAAAAACATCACTACAAAATTCAACACACACCCCCATGAGCACTCCTGTATCACACTCATCTAACATACCATTCATTCCACATCCCACAAATCCATCACACATCATTCCGGAAAAAACAGCATCCACCATACAGCGGCGGAGTTTAATCTCTTTTTGCCTTCTGGTGTACATGCTCAGACAGGACACATCAACTCAATACACGTTTTGGTGGATATGTAACTGCTCTACCACCTTCTTCAGGACCGTATTAGCTTTAATTGTATATATAAAACAAAGGTGGAAACTCTCATAAATGTATTGTCTGAAATAGAGCTTGCTTCTTTATGTCTATCCAAGGATCAAGTGTGAGAATAATCTCAATCACTTGACTTACATCAGCGCACTCTCTCAGCTTTCCTGAGGATAACCTTCACTTTGGTTTCCAATTTGAAGTCCCTTGTGCCAAACAGATGAGCCTTCACTTTTAAATCACACTGTATTATTTCACTGGCAGCATGAGCTCAATCCAATCGGCATGAATCCTACTTCTCAAACGTTGTAAATGCTGCCTGCATTCTCCTTCATGCTGTAGACATGGACTTACACACCTCAGTCACATTTCCGTTAACTTGTAAACATTTCACAGACCTATAATTGAGGAAATTATGGCAGCTCTTGGACAGTAGATTCCTAGCGAGCATTTTTCAGATCTGCACAGTTCCTTTCCACACAGAAAAACACTGAAGGTCCTCTTCAGGACGACTAATAATTATGCTGCTCTTAGAGTCCCCAATGCCCAGGCTTTCCTTACCATTTGGCAGTTCACATCTCATAGTGAGGGGGAAGCAGATCAGCAATTACTTGGTCTTGGGCGGTCTTCACATTCTCCTCTGCATTACGAGTTGGGATAGATTCAGAGCCTTTGTATTGCCTGACTGTTCATGCTGGAAGGACTGAGAGCAAACATGAGGTCCGGATTGTGTTCCTTATCAGTAAGGAGGTTCACTCCACTCAGCAGTTAGAGGATAACGGTATATTGGTGATTATGTGGAGTACATGTTCAGGTTGTGTCTGAAGATCAATGGCCTGGATATTTTGCTACCTCTGTGATAAAGCTGACCTCACTACCAGGAATAGAAAGTAAATCGATGTGGGGTTCTTGAACGACAGGGGGACATATCTCAGATGTGGTGCCCAGCTCACTTCAGCACTAGAAAACACAACATCAGAGGAGTTAGAAAATACAGAATCCATACAAATACTTTCATTAACTGCACATTGGGAATAGCTACCATGACTGTTCTCTGTAGGATCTTGGTGCACATCCAGCTCTGAGGTGACCGCAAAAAAAAAAAGAGTGCAAGGTTGCATACTCCATTTGTAAGGAGACTAGTGTAGTAGCAGGAAAGTAGTCTTGTACAGAGTTTTTAGATTCCCACTTGACCTCAAGGTTATGGTATTTTAACAGGGTCTGAAATGTTTTATTCTCTTGCTTTAACTCCAAAATGTTAGCCTTAATTATATCCTGTGTAGACTGTACATCTTTCTCTGCAGGTATGATGTTAGTCTTGGCAACTTAATCCGGCAACAGCATTAAACCTTAGATTTTGTGCAAACTGTTACTTGCTGTCTGTTTTCTTATAGCTCTTTTCTCTCTCTTGCTAAACTGATCATTTTTTACTTTGAACACAGTATTAAACATAGACTATTTTGTATTAGAGACTGTGATCTTTACTGTGTTATAAAACGCGGCTACATCATTTGAAGGGAAAACAGAGGTGACGTAATGCACCTACTTTTTATTTGTCTGTTGTGTGCTTGAGTATTCTTTTTTATTACCACTTCTAGCAGACATGTAAAAATCAGAACTCTTGTTCAGCAAAACAGTAATGCGGACAAGGTAATAATCTAGATCAGAACAGCGGATTAAGTCAGGATCTGTCATAGAGATGTTTGACAGCCAATGAGCAAAATATTCAGAATGTAAATATCTACTTCTCATAAGAAGATTCCATGATTCAGGAGTACGATTATCACCTTAAGTCTCAAGTAGACACTAAGGGGCATATTTACAAGTAAAGTGAGAGAGTTCGGTGTTAGCCTTCTAGGTTTAACGCCGCGCTCCGCTACATTGGAAACACAAGGCTGCACCGTATGTGTGCTGCTTTGTGCAACACACATAGAAGTTGCAACTCGTCATTTTTAAAATGATTGTTTATGTGCAGGAAGGGACACCTTCCTGCACATAAACAATCATGCATGGCGTTTTGCTGTTTTTATGTGTGCTGCACATGCAGCAAACATAGAAACAGCAAAAACGAGGAGAAATAAAGCATTTCTCCTCGTTGTGCAACATTGAGATCAGGTATTTTTTGGTCTTAATTTTGGCACGGCCCCATATTTATGGCACCCTTGTAAATATGGAGCAGCGTCATAATCAATGTGTGTTGCAGTGGAATGCCCACCGCAACACCCATTGCCTTCCCCTTTCACGCTAAGTATGGCATGAAAGGGTGCCTTATTTACAAGGCAGCGTTAAGCCACGTTAAGTGGCTTAACACTGCCTTGTAAATTAGGCAAAGCCCGTATCACCACAGGAACGTTGAAAAAACTGACATTCCTGTCGTGATAGGGCCTTGTAAATATGCCCCTAAATGCCTTTCAGTGTTGGGCACATGAAACTACCTTGCACAAATGTAACTGAAGCACTGGTACCTTTCTTTCTTAGACCTTTCATATTCTAAACACTGTTAAAGCAATTCCCATGTAACAATTCACACTGCCAGAAGTGTTAGCTAACTGAATACAGAAAAAAACCTCAAATGTGATACTGGAATGGTCGGTTTGCCATTCTGTGAGGGACTGGTGGCAAGGTAGACAAATTATTAGGTACTGAGCTGCCTTAGATCCGTCAGGGAGTCAGCGGAGAAAAGGATCAAATGGGAAAGCCCTACACAAGTTAAGAAGTCAAATCTAAGAAAGAACAGTCACTCAAGAGGCTATTCAGCATTCAAAACAACTAGCATCCAGGGCATGCAAGAATACATATGACAGCATTAACAATAGTGGGAATGTGTGGTAAAACACTCAGGAGCTCCACACAGTAAATGGGCTCGGTAAGATCCGCACCCACAATTGCTGTTACAGAGACTACCTGCAAATACCCACATATAGGGTACATATGCAAAGACATGGTCTGTGTGGCTGATACCTTCAGAGATGTTATAAAAGTAATATAAATGTAATACAAGTGGACTTGAAACACCACCTAGATTGTCAGCTGTGCCCATGAATCCTGGCGATCACACAGGAGCACACAAGCCAGTAGCATCAAGCATAGAGAACTAAAATACACAGCTCCAGTATATAAAGAGCTAAAAAGGAATAGTGCTTAACATTAAAGAATGGAAAAACAAAGGAACACTTGGCAGAAATCAAATAAGAAACCACGCCAAGAAACTGAAAGCTACAACAGCAGGAATAGGAAGATAGCAAACTTAAAAATTAAACTAAGGTGAAGGAAAATATAAGAAGGAACTGGCAGGGTTAATTCGAAGAACAAGGATAAGCTAAGGCTCAGGAATCTTAGTAAAACCTCAGAAACTCAAGAAACTAGGGGCCAGATGTACAATCGTGGAAATAGCGCCTCGCAAATTGCGAGTTTTTGCGACTCGCAATTTGCGAGGCGCTATTTCCAATGTACAACAGTGTTTTTCACACTGTTAGCGATTCCAATGGGGTCGCAAATAGAGAGGCTCATGAATATTAATGAGCCTCTCGCAATTTGCGACCCCATTGGGAATGGCAGGCCCTCCCAGGTATGGTGGCCTGCTGGGCTCAGTTGACCACCATGTCTGGGACTGCTTTTAAATAAAGCAGTTTTTTTTTTTTTTTTTAAATGCAGCCCGTTTTTCTTAAAGAAAAAGAAAAAAATGAAATGTTTTCGTTTCATTTTTTAAGGGCAGGTAGTGGTCCCTGGGACCACTGCCTGTCCTTAAAAAATATTTTTCCCTGCATTGGCAAAGCCTTCCCTTGTGCGACCCCATTACCACCCTCTTGAAGAGGGTAGTAATTTGCGAGTGTTTTGCACCCGCAATTGCGGATGCAATACATTCTTACATAGGGTTGCGCTCGCTATTAGGAAGGGAACGCCCCTTCCTAATAGCAAGTCGCAAAACTCTATTTTGTGAGTCCCAAAAGTGTGACTCGCAAAATAAGGTTTGTACATTCCCCATGCTGTCTTTGCATGCGCAAACGGGTTCGCAAACCTGTTTGCGCATGCAAAAATGGTCGTACATCTGGCCCAAGGAGTCAAACAGGCACGCTGCCATAATGACCAATACTGGGTGAAGGAAAATGGTACTTTAAATACCTTACTATGATCACATACCTTAGGTGTGAGCAGGTTATCACCTGTCAGTCACAGGTGTGCTGGAATCCTGCACTCATCCATGGCCTGCAGGGGTAGAGATGAATCAGAGATCAGGGAATTCTAAGTTTTGGAGTTTATAGTACGAAAAGCAGGTTGGCTTTCAAAAACCTTAGCAAGGATCTGGGATTATTTGGAGTTTCAGAATAGTGTCCAAGAGGCTGGAAGTCTGTGTGCGGATATAATAGAAGATCCAGAAGCATATTTGTACTCTGAAAAGCCCCACAAGTAGGTCACTTGGAGGTAGGCGTCAGAGCTCATGGGGCAAATTGTGGCAATATTACTCAAAGACACTTTCTTTGTGCAGGAGATAACATAGCTCAGTGAATTCCTGAGACCATCCTTCCCTTCAGGTGAAACTGAGCAAATGAACAATAATATATCCTTTTCAACTCTCCCGGAACCAGTGCTGCTTTCTGGCATTGCTTGGGCAGAACTAAGTAATCTCAACCTTGAAATAATCAACAGAGCTCACAGGTCATATCCTCATAATTCCATTCTACCTTGCCAAAAATAGAGACATCTTTAACAAGCCCTCACACACATCTTCCCTTTATTTCATCAGTGTCCCTCCAAGCCTATTCCCTTGCCAATGGCATCTAATATGAGCCTCCAATTTTTAGACATAGGATTACAGCACAATCTTTGGCAATCAGGAAGTAAGTCTAAAAGATGTGCTCAATACGAAACATGTTATCTAACAAACATATGGAGGCAGACATGCGCATTCAGCAGTGCATATAAATCCCAATGAAAACATAGTCACGTATCTGACTGCATTAAGGTTCACAATCTATCTCAGAAGTGTTTTTACATTTCAGACATCTACAAGGTTTATATATTGGTAATGACCCAAAAGGCTATTGGACCAAATGCCTTGGATCCCAGGCCATCCGCTTCCTCTTGTTTACGTGCCCCAAAAAATATTATCCATAACACTGTGTGATTTCATAGCTCTCCTCACTGTATTTCATTTCCAAACCTTCTAGGACATGGGTTGTAAGTGGCAGACTCCTGTTAAAAATACAATTGATCTGAGTCATTATCATGCGGTTCCTACACTGTAGTCTGCCCAAGGTTGACCACCCAAACCATAATTGCTGTAAGGAGAAATACACTTGTACCTACAGATATTCAATTTAGAAGTACATTTAGAATCTACTTTGCATTGAGAATAATGCTCACCACATAGGAATACACTCTGTGGAATTGTTGCCAGCATACTACTATACTGATCACTCCCTAACTTTTTGACATTACTTATCATCAGAGGTTTACTTGATTATGAATGCATTTCCTGGTACTGTTGCCAATATGAAAAGTCTTCAATGCAATGTTCTGTCGTTGCCAAGCAGCTGAAGGTTCATCTGATGGTGTACAAGTGATTGGCCTTGTAGTCAATCCATTTCAAGGTTGAAACTTCATATGTGCGTTCTAATTCTATGCCCACCTGCCTTTCCCAGTGTTTCTCAACATATATCTGTTTACAGCCTATGTTTGCATTAAGTCAGCTCTGGGTATCAAGCAAGAGGAGTTGCAGCAGATTTTTAGAGTATACAATCAGCTTCCTGGCAAATACTTCACTTTTTGAAAATGCAATTGGGCATGGCATTGAACAAAAAACCATGTTTGAGCTCTGATGGGATTAAGAGGTAGCATGGTAGTACATGATTTCTCAGCATTAGCACATGAGTCAAAGGCAGAAGAAACCTGCGAGATACAAAACATATATATGCAAACGTCTTGAGTTGCTGCTGTTGTAAATGTTGCTGTTGTAAGGACAACAACTGGACCACAACTGGCCAAATAGTTGTCCAAGAAACTTGAGAAATGTACTTACTGGCCCAATGTTAGAAAATAATTTTGAGACCTATAAATATTACCAATTAAAAGATAGTCAGAACTTGTTTAATGTAACCCTCCTTTCTTTTATTGTTCTATTTAGTATAATGGAAGCAATGTTCAAGAAGCATCAAGTCAGCAGTTTGAAATCCTGGTATATTTTATGCTGAATGAATACAATAATGTGGCTTTCAAACTATGAAAGTGTATTGTGAGTACTTGCCATTATAGTCTTTACTTTATTACTACAGCTCCTTAAAATCACGTGTACACATGTGATGAGGTGTTGAACTCTAAGAACCGGAAGTTGCCATACTCCCACAGTCAAATTTTCTCCTCACCTTCAACCTACTCCAGGTCATCCCAAGTCCATCAAAGGGACGCAGGATTGTAGAAATAATACCACATAGGCAAAACGAGCCTGTGGCACTGGCACATTATTCAAGGTATCTATGTATTTTTGACATTTAGATCTCCTGATGGATACTCTTCTTTTCTTACCCAGGATGCTGATGCTGGGGCTGTTCTTGGTGTCTCTGCTGTCACTGGGGGAGTCTGGTAAGTCCACCAGATGATCATCAGAACAGAGCTGTATGAGAGAGTATGCTCAGAGTCCTTGCACGTCAATGAGCGGCATCCCCCAATGTGTGCCATTCCCACAGCATATTAATAAACCTGCAACATTGTTGTTTGTCTATTGGAACTGGCACTATTTTGCCTTGATTTGTGACTACAGGGCAGCACTTTAAGGCGATGCAAAATGACAACTTTTCAACCCTTTTTTAAAATACTTGGTGAATTTTTCACTTTCCAAAAATGAATTCAGTACTCGAGTTAGTTCAAGTTTCAAGTTTATTTTTATTATGCATAGTTACTAAAAACCATTGCACTGTTGTGAATTTATCAGGATAAAAAAAATCGTTGTGGTTCAGCAGTAAAATCATTGATGCATATAATAGAAATACTGTGCGGTGCTTGCATACAAATAGACAAAGAAACAAATAAAACCATTCAATGGGTGCCGTTAAAATGTGACCGTAAAAACAAGAGCCCTAAAAAATATGCAGTACAGTACTACATGATTGTGAAAATAATGGTTAATGTGGCCTGCAATGTGCATCGTTTGTGTATGACCATAGGGCCAGACAGCCACATGGCAAAATGCAAAAAGTGCGTGCATATCAGGAAGAGGCTCCTAGTGGATGAGCGGCAGGTAGGAGTTTTCCCATTTTGCGGGGCTCTTTTTTGAGTTGTTGAAATTAAGTTTGAGGAAGCAGCTTCCGGTTGGCATGTCGGGTTCTTCATTGTCCTCTTAATGCTAGAGTGGTTGGTGCTCTCCTATGATGTTATTCATTTTTTGTTCCGCCAGTGTGAGGAATTTGACCACTCTGCAATTCAGTTGTATGGCCCGAGTCGAAACATGCCAGCACCGCTTGCCTCCTGGTGCGGGTTCCTAGCTGCTTGAGAGGGGTCTTTAGCAGCTGCATCCTCTCTTGCTGCAGTGCCATGCATGTGCAGATTAAGTGCAGAATATCTCCTTGGCCTGTGTCACACAAAACACAAGTGCTTGGTGAGCATGCATTCTGCCATGGTGGAAGGTTCTTGGCGCACGGAAGAATGCCTAGGCCACAGCTTTCCAAACTTTTCATGTTGGTGACACACCTTTTAGACAATCTTCATCTTGCGACACGGTAACGCGAGCGAGCGCAGCGAGCGAACCCGAACCACCTAAAGGAGGTTCGGGGGGGGTTCTCCCCCCGAGAAAATTTTGAAAAAATAGTGGGCAAATGGTGCATTTTCAAGCAAATTTGAGAAAGCAGGAAGGTTAATAAATGTTATGTTATATAAACTTCTAACGCGCACAGATACTCCAAGGAGTGTCCCGGCGCGAGCCTGAAAAGGGTCAGAGTCAGAATCAAAAGACAGAGCTAGAAAAGAAAAGTTTTCAGCTTTTTCTTAAAGATCACGGATCTTTGACGCCCCGTAAGGCCAGTGGCAGAGCATTCCATGCCAGCGCAGCTATCCGGGTAAAGGAGCGCCCACCAAGCCTCTGGAGATTAAACCGCGGGGTCTGTGCCAAAAGTTGGGAGGAAGAACGCAACTGTCTCACCGGAGAATAGAAAGCAATCCTCTTCTGCAGATAGATGGGTCCCAGCAATTGTGAATCTGTTCTAACAAAGACAGTGACTGGCAAAACTGGGTGTAAGCAAGGATAGGTTTGTGCCTGAAACAAGAATATAATCATGCACACATTGACACATGCCCCAGTGATTTATGGCACAAAAAGGGCGGGTGCACGCACTGCCAACCCTTTCAACCATGCACAAAGTCCGCCTGCTGCCTTGCTGAATATGAGTTATACAAAAATCCGTTCAGGAAGGGGGAATTGTGAGTGGTAAAACAATCATGCAACTTATCAGCCGGTCTCTGCGCATTGAACTCAGGTGGGACCGCTTTCCTCAGCGCAGCGCGCCAAAAGGCAACAGTAAATAAAACGAGTCATATGTTTTTCCATTCAGCACTTTGAGGTCAAATTAACTGCATATAAGAGATAAGGACAAATACATATATGTTATAGAAATTGTAAATATCAAAATGTATGGGGACACAACATATCTCACGAAAACCTTTCATTGATTTTGTAAAAAAAAAAAAGATGATTTGTAATATAACACACATACATTCCCAAAGAAGCGACGGCATGGTGAACACAAATTCTCAGACACGCGCATACACAAAAGCTTGCACTCTCCTAGACACAAAGGGCAATTGACTAATAAACACACAATGCTGAAACGAGACAAACTCTCCGGGAGCACCCCAAAACAAATCCGGAAGCACCTGCACTTTTGACAGTACACCCTCAAGTAACTGAAACCATGTCTGCCCTGCTAGATGTTTCAAATACAACTGGCTTTAAACTCGCACACAGCTGTGAAAAAACACGCAAAACAAATGCAGAAACCCTCGCAGGCAGACAAACACACTCAACAACTTGCACACAAAGAAAAAGCTCGGAAACAAAAAAAACAGGAAGGCAAATAAATGCAGGTTGAAAAGCCTAAACATGAATGTAACCAGACATGGTCCCAGGAGCACACAGTACAAACAGAGAGGTCCAGGGCTACAAATGGACGGCAACATGACCTGGGAGGCAGCTCTAAGATGCTGTGTACTATAGATGGCTGACTCTGTGTAATACCACAGTAGTGACATTATTGGGAGGACTGTAATAGCCCCTCGCACATGTTTTTTTCCTTCTCCCTCCTTGTTTTCTTCTCTGTATAGTTCTTTGTAATTCTAAAAACGTGTAACTTGGAGACCGAACCTCAGAATGCTAAACTTGAACACCATGAGGCCTGCTGCACTAGATAGCAGGAGGCCTGCTGAGCAGCGAATGCCTTAAACTGGAGCAAACAGTCAGAGACAGGGGTCTTGTGCACGTAGCGTAGAGTCTGAGCCATGGGGTTAATAATGCCAAATCTGAGGCGTGCTGCACACAGAGTTTGAGGCCTGGGCGCACTGTATGCTGACGGAAAGCCTGCTACACACAAACATCCATCCTAATGTAGGCAGAGTCTGAGAGATGAGGCCTGAGGCATGCTATCCATGCACACAGACGCAAGCCTCCTTCCTGCATACAGCTTTGCGCACAGCTACACTGTGCACAAAGACACAAGCCTCCTGCACGCACACAGCATTGCGCACAGCTACACCGTTCACACAGACTCAAGCCTCCTGCACGCATACAGCATCACACGGCTGCAGACTCTGTGGTGCCTACTGCTACACACAGAACGAACTTGCATTCTATAATACACAGACAGTAAGGCCTGCTGCCAAAAGGCAGCGCAATGACTACTGGACAGTTTGAGGTCATCTGCACACGGGGTAGAAGGGCTCACTGAAAAAGCCAAACTTTAAACTCCAGCAAACAGAGCCATTAACAAACGCAGTGGGTCAGGTCAGGGAAGGAAAATGGGACAAAGCCAATTCTATTCACTTATATCGCATATTTATTTGCTATTTGCACACAGTTGTTGCGGGTTTTATTGACCAAACAAAGTTTACTACTACTAAAAATTAGTGCATTTGCACTAAGACACAGAATAGGGGCAAATGCACACAGAAGGCACACAAACATCGGGCGATACCCACAGAAAACCTTGCACACACAAATCAACACAGACAACTATGCACACAGGCCAACAGGTGTAACGGCATATGCAGATGTCTATGCATTCGCTGAAAACAAAACACAAATACACACAGACAACACGAATGCCAGTACACATTGAGTCACTACCAACATAAGTAGGATCGTACAGGATGGATGCACGGGCGGGGCTGAATAGATTTAGTGATGGTGGATACATGGAATACTTGGACGAAAGGGGTAGGGCTGCCTCGATGGATGGCTTAAGTGAGAGAGCAGATAAAAAGCATGGTGATGATGCGGAAATGAAAAGATATCGGTGTGCGTTTGGGAGGATGGGTGTGCTGAGGGAGGGGGCAGACGTATGTAAAAGGGTGTGTGCATAGTTGAAGAAATAAATGCTCTGCTCTAATAAATAAATGAAATGGGTAACCTAAATCGATGCTATTTTTTAGTAAAATGTTTGCCCAACACCAAATGAAATGCACACGCAATGGCAATCTGTGAAGATCATCTGGCCCCGCCAAATGTCCTTTGCTTGCTGCACAGATCCCTGGCATGTAAAACCCTTCAGAGGTAATAATGCCTCTGTTGACCCCCAAGGCCTTTGTTAAGGCAATGGCAGCATTGTACCCCCACCCCCACATAACGGCAGCCATACTATGCCCCTTGACCTCTTACCTGGGGGCAGCCGAGCAAGCACTTCTGCTGCAACACTTTTGTGACTGCCACATAAGGCATCATGCACTCACGCCACGCTCTCTAACATCATGGCATCCACTCAGACACACACACACACACACACACACACACACACACACACACACAAAACGAGCACCCCTCACCTGCGGGATGGTAGACAAAAGGCACAAAGGAGCGTATGTACAGACACAATTACATCCCGTCATCAGAACCTCTTATGCGTCAAATAAACCCTTTTGTTCATACAATACATGTGAGTCTGATAGAGCAGTACATTAGCAACCTCCGCGATATGGCTACTATCACAATCGCACATAACTAAAACCATGGAGTGTGTAATTATCCTCACTCTACGGAAAGTTTTAAAATATCGAAAATTTAACTTACCCGAGCGCCTGGGGAGCAGAGGCAGCTCCGTGGTCACTGCATCGTCGCAAAGGGAACAAGGCAGCGCGCTCAGCTCACGCTCACCTAACGCTTCTCCTTCCTCCGCGTACGCCGTACTGCATCACTGAAGGCAGACGCCCAAGAGAGCATTCGCCCTAATCAGCCCGCAGACGTCATCGTCGCGCGACACACCCACGCATGAGAGGCGACACAGTACTGTGTCGCGACACACACTTTGGAAAGCACTGGCCTAGGCGGTACTTTAAAAACGTTATTTTGAGAGTTTTAGGGTAACCCTGATTGAAGTATTTTTGCGGTGCAGATGATTTGTAAGAGTTCAGGGTCATCCAGGCATGAGATCTGGCCGAAAACAGAGCCTTGTCCTCCAGCAGTGAGATTTGTTTTACAGACTTTCACACCAATTTTTTAAAAGATGTGTGTTGTAGCTGAGTATTCCAGAGGTTGGTGAGCCTTGTGGTCTCAAGAGATTCTTGTAAGTAGCGTCTGCCCGGGGAGGTTTCCCTATTCTGGAGTTCTTGCCATAGCAGCTGATTTAGAGTATTTGAGGCAGAGAATCTAATCTTAATCCAGCAGATGATATAGGCGCCTTGCCTGGCCAGCGATTGTCTCACTAAGCCAAACTCCAGTCTTTCTTGAACTGGTGAAGTGTATTTTGAAAGGCTGAACATGGTTCTGTACGCCATCATCAGGGAGCTATCCAGTTGCTTAGCATCCCCCCCGCAATGCTTTGCTGCCGTAGGTTAACGTGGGGAGTAGCTTAGCCTGTGCTACCTTCAGGAGGGGGCATAGTGAAGGCCCCATCAGTTTTGATGACAGGTTTTCAGCGTTATTGCTACAACCAGGCTTCTCCTTCTGATTTCTTCTTTCTGGCGAGTAAATGAACCTTCCTTATCAATGATAACACCTAGATATTTGTAATCAGTGGTGGATTCAATAAGAGCACCTCCCAGGTGCCACCTCTTCTGCCACCTTCTTTTGTTGTTTACCGTCATGGTCTGTGTTTTCTTGAAATTTATTTTTAGGTTGTTCTCTGCGGCATATTTCTGCATTTCATCGAGTACATTTTGGAGACCGACGTATGTGTGGCTAAGCAGCACCACATCATCAACATACATAAGGTTGGTCAGTGGCTTACCTCCAAGCATGGGTGCGTGTGCGTTGCTGATGTTGAGAGCTTGAGGGAGGTCGGTCATTTAGAGGTTAAACAGAGTGGGTGCCAGCACACAACCCTTCTTCAGGCCTT
Organism: Calotriton arnoldi; assembly: GCA_963921515.1. Taxonomy (NCBI): domain Eukaryota; kingdom Metazoa; phylum Chordata; class Amphibia; order Caudata; family Salamandridae; genus Calotriton; species Calotriton arnoldi. Next base: position 1,725,209 of record CAWUFW010003405.1, on the reverse strand, counting down.
TGGTTGTGGGAACTTTCCTAGAGAGGTGATTTCCCCCTCCCAACTTCACCTGGACCCAGGTGTCAGTGTGTAGAAGTAGCAAGATGTCCAAGATGTCCTGAGGAATTCCCCAGCGTGCCAGCTTCCCTCAGAGTTTCCCCCGCTCAACATTATCGAATGCCGCACTGAAGTCAATGAAGCATTGATGTAATTGCAGGTTGGCTATTTTGGTCACATCAATAAGAAGAGAAAGTGCAAGAATGTTTGTTGTTGTACCAGGCGGTATTATTTTATTGACGTCTGCCCAGGCTGTAAGGTCCTCCAAGATGGTGCCTGCAAAATACTTTGCCTCATTGTCGATCAAGGCCACTAGGTGATAGTTGCTAGGCTGGGCCTTGTCGCCGCTATTGTAGATCGGCGCGATCGTTGAGCCTTTCCATGATTCGGGTATTCTGCCTTGTGACCTGACTTCCAAAAATAAAGGTTGCAGGAAATTAGCCCAGTCGGCCGGTTTGAGTTTGAATAGGGCCGGTGGGATTCCATTCGGACCCGGTAGCCCCTCTCTTCTCCCTTTTGCAATCTGCTTCTTGATTGCCGATAGAGGTGGGTCACCTGGCTCGCACCCTGAAGTTTTGACTGGATCGGGCATGTTCAACGCCAGCATCGCCTTAGGACCTACTCCCAGGCGATCGCATGGCAGTACTCGAGTTAGAATACTAAATAAGTTTCTGAGGCTATTATGGGGAAAGTTGCACTTTCTCTAAATATTCTAGAATTGTGATCAGTATAGTAAGTTTGCCTTTCCAGCATTCAGAAAACACACTGCTACCTTAAGGGTGCAACTGAATGCAAGAAACCTACATGCGCATATGTGTGCATGATGGCTATTTTGGAATGGATAGCCATCATGCACACATATGCGCATGTAGGTTTCTTGCATTCAGTTGCACCCTTAAGGTAGCAGTGTGTTTTCTGAATGCTGGAAAGGCAAACTTGCCAATACTTGAGAAGCAATTCAACAAGCATTGGATAAGCCTAAATACATGCAGTCAACCAGACTATATGAAAGTATACAAAAGGTGATGGATGGAATGCTTGAATTAATCTCAGCCACTGGTAATTGCTCGGGCCACATCCCAGGCCATCGTTAATTTGCACACCATGCCACCTCCGTTTGGACCCAGCTATATGCAAATCAGTCTTGACCCTGCTCCAATGGGAACAGTCCAGCCCGAACTGCCAAGCTGGCCCTCCCTGAACCGGAGCACAAGCAATCCAGAACCAGTTTTGTACTTGTTATGGGCTAGTCAGCCAGACATAGCATGGTTCCAGTGACACAGTGTGCACGGGACTCACGTCTGGGCATTCCCGTCCCACTTAAAGCGATATATGAAAGTATTCAAAAGGTTATGGATGAAATACTTGACTTAATCTCAGCCACTGCTAATTACTCAGGCCGCATCCCAGTCCATCATTATTTTGCACACGGTGCCACCTCAGTGTGGACCCAAATCTATGTAAATCAGTCTTGACCCTGCTGTAATGGGAATAGTCCAGCCTGGACTGCAAAGCCAGGCCCTCCCTGAACCGGAACACAAGCAATCCAAGATCGGTTTCGCCCTTGTTATGGGCTCATCAGCCAGATATAGCTTGGTTCCAGTGACAGAGGGCCCGGGACCCAGTCTGGGTATACCCGTCCCACGTAGGGCAACATATGAAAGCATACAGAAGTTGATGGATGGAATGCTTGAATTAATCTCAGCCACTGGTAATTACTCGGCTCGCATCCCAGTCCATCGTTATTTGGCACACCATGCCACCTCAGTTTGGACCCAGCTATATGCAAATCAGTCTTTACCCAGCTCCAAAGGGAACAGTCCAGCCCGAACTTCCAAGCCAGGCCCTCGCTAAAACAGAACACAAGCAATCCAGGACCAGTTTCGTCCTTGTTATGGGCTCATCAGCTGGATATAGATTGGTTCCAGTGACAGTGTGCACGGGACCTACGTCTGGGCATACCCGTCCCACTGAGGGAGATATATGAAAGTATACAAAAGGTGATAGATGGAATCCTTCAATTAACCTCAGCCACTGGTAATTACTCAGAGCTGCATCCCAGTCCATCATTATTTTGCACACCGTGCCACCTCAGTTTGGCCCCAGCTATATACAAATCAGTCTTGACCCTGCTCCATAGATTTCTTTGAGAAGCACTTTCGCAAAACTGCAGAACAGAATGACACCAAATTTGGCAGGATGCTAGATCTTGATCTGCAGATTGGGCTTTTTGTGATTTGGTGTCAACGTTCAGTAGTTTTTAAGAAATTAAGATTCAAAATTATTTTGATATCTGGACAGTTGGGTTTGCAAGAGTCTCAGGGCAGTACAGCTGGAGCACAAATTAAAAACTTGAGCCATCTGATTAGTTGAGGTGCCTCTTTTCCCCCATCAGGCATCAAGCTCCAGTGGCAGCGCAATGCTCTTCCGTGTCCTGTGGAAGTGAGCACTCTGATTGGCTGTCTGTTGGAGGTTTAGAAATTAAATGGCTGCCATTACTGTTTATTATGAAAAAGTGCTTGTGTTGTATGATTGAAGTAAAAAAAAAAGGTGTATAAAGGGGTAGGATCAAGACATCCTGTCCCCATAGTAATTGAAAAGAGGTATGAAAGCACTATGATGAAAGAAAGTGTACATTCTTTTTATTTTTTATTTTGCAATCCCTCAGGGGTAGACAAAATCTTTTTCCATTATACTATGGATATCTGCAGCGCAAGGGAGGAGTCTCACTGTAGAGGTAGCTCAACATTACACCCTACTACTAGCGGTCAATGTAGAGGTCAGTCCCTCTCCACACCCTCTTATGCACACCCGTCATTCGAGAGAGAAGTCTTAGCAGAGACGCTAGTTTCTTTGCACACCCTACTACAAACACCTGTTATTCTAGAGAGAGGTCTTCGTGGAAAGACAAGTCACTCCCCATACTCTTCTATGAATACTCATCAACCAAGAGAGAAGTCTCAGCGGAGAGGCCGGTACCTCTCCATACCCTACTATGTAAACCCATCACCCTGAGAATAGCTGTCAATAGAGGGGTATTACCCCGCTATGAAATTGGAGATTGTGTTTTGCAGAGACCATACTAAAGATTAGGATAGAACCAACTTTTTTATACATTCTTAGGGTCGAGACGATGTACGCATTGAATTGATACTGTACATCTGCTGTTTTTATACTTCATTTACAACAACCGAATAAAGTATTATTACTACTACTACTAGAGGGTCAGTCCCTCTCCGCATCCTACTATGCACACGTGTTATGCCATAGAAAGGTGTTTTTGGAAATGGCAATTATTTTCAGCACTTTACTACGGGCAGCTGTCATCCAAGAGAGAGGTCTCAGCGAAGAGGCCAGTTTCACTCCATACTCTACATGCACACTTGTCATCCAAGAGCGAGATGTCAATGGAGATGTCAGTACCTCTCCATACCCTAAGTATGCACACCCGTCATCAAAGAGAGAGGTCTTAGCAGAGAGGATAGTCGCTTTCCAAAATCTACTATGCACACCAGTTATCCAAGAGAGAGGTCTCAGTGGAGGAGTGAGCCGCTCCCCACACCCTATTAATAAATACCCGTCATCCGAGAGAGGGATTTTCAGCGGAGAGGCCAGTCCCTTTCCATACCCTACTATGTACACCCATTACCCTAAAGATAGCTATTAACGAAGAGGTCAGGCCCTCTATACAGTCCAGTATGCACACCCGTCATCCAGGAGAGAGGTCTCAGCGGAGAGGGCAGTCCCTTTCCACACCCTATTACACACACCCGTTAACCAAGAAAGAGGCCTCAGCAGAGAGCCAGTACCTCCCCATACCCTACTACCTACACCAATCACTCTGAGGATAGCTTTCAACAGAGAGGTCAGTCCCTCTCCATAATCTATCATGCACAGCCATTATGCCATACAAAGGCGTTAGTGGAGATGCCAATTGTTTTTAACACTCTACTATGGACAGCTGTTATCCAAGAGAGAGGTCTCAGCTGATTTTGTTTTTTAAAAAACCTTAGAAATTCATTGAAAAATCCAAACTTTAAAGTGACATTATAGTTAGGTGTGATATTAAGATCGGATTTTGTTTTTAAAATAAATCTTGGAAATTCACTGCAAAAAACAAAGGTTTATTGTTAGCAGCGCTAACTCGAACTTGCGCCCCCATCATGCACTGCTTATCTATATATATTCATTAAAAAAATACAAAGGTTACACGGACGTTACAGTTAGGCTCAGATTTCCCCCGTACAAAACCAGTGAAATTCAGCAGTTATTTTTACTTGAGCGAACAGTAACTTACACCCCCGCAATGCACTGCTTATGACCTCACATATCACATCGCTCATGACATGGTCAGTGACATCACTGATGACATCTCAAATGACATCACTTCACCAACTGACAGCTTCACTGCTCCCGCCAAGCCAAAGCAAACTGTTCTCGCTTTCAGCAAGCAAGAGCATTTAAAATGCTCTTGCTTACTGAAAGTGAGCACAATTGCTTTGACACAGAGGAAGCTGCATGTTAACATTATTACATTTATTTTTTTATTTTTCCTGTAACTACCGCAGTACTTTGTAGGTATTAGGGCGGTACTGCGTAAACATATATAAAAATATTAAATTCTAAACCCATCACCATTTTAATAAAGTGGAAATAGGTAGGGAACAACAATAAAACCTACTACTTACCTATATCGAAGCCCCTAACCCAGAACACAGCCAAAGTCTGCTAAAAACTACAAGGTGCCTTTCACTTTTGTAAAAGGAGGCATTAGCCAATAATATGCTGCCTTGTGATCGGCATGTACTGCAGTATACTGCATAGTTACTGCAGTATATTGTGTCCAATATATAAGCAACTGTTTTGTCACTTATAACTTTAATATTACAATTTAGAGCTAGTACCAAAATTATTCTTTCCACCCCATAACATATATTCCTGGCAACTTAATCTACATCCATTCGACCAATTTCACACTACATCTTTTTAAACTACACTCTACTACACCACATGCCACTCCTCTCTACACCACTTTACTGTATGCCACTCCACTCCATGATGTTCCACTCTAGGCCACTCCACTCTATGCTACTTTACACTACTGCACTCTACGCTATGCCACTCTGCGCCACTCCACTCTACAGCACCCCACTTTACCCCACTAGACTCTAAGCTATTCCACTGTACACCACTCCAGTCTGCGCCACTCCATTCTATGCTATTTTACTCTATGCCACTCCACTTCATTCTATTCCACGCTACGATATTCCACACTACAACACTCCACTCTATGCCACCTCCCTCTACGCCACAACACTATATGCTATTCCACTCTACGCCACTCTACTCTACGCCACTCCACTATATGCTATTCCAGTGTATGCAACTCCACTTTTCGGCACTCCACTTTACGCCACTCCACCCAATGCTATTCCACTCAGTGCCATTCCACTCTATGCCACTCCAGTCTACGCTTTTCCACACTACGCCACTCGACTATGCCACTTCTGTATGCCACTCCGCTCTATGCCACTCCACTCTACGCTATTCCCCTCTATGCCACTCCACTCTACGCTATGCTATTCCACTCTACGTCACTCCACACTACAACACTCCACTTTACTCTATTCCACTCTATGCCACTCCACTCTACATGACTACACTGTACACCACTCCACTCTATGACACTCCATGCTATGCTATTCCACACTACGCTATTCGACTGTACGCCACTGGACCCTATGTCACTCTACGCCACTCCACTCTACTCTATTCCACTCTACTCCACCAAACTCTAAGGCACTCCACGCTATGCCACTCCACTATACGCCACTCCACTATACACCACTCCACTCAACGCACTACACTCTATGCCACTATAATGTACGCCAGTCCGCTCTACGCCATCCCATAACTATGCTATTCCACTCTACGCCACTGAACTCTACCCTACAGGTGGACGATAAATTCCACTCGACCGGCGGAGTTCACAGAGTTTTGCGGCCTGCAAAACTCTGCCGCATGGCAGAGTTTTTTCTTGCTCACAGCGTCTCCTAGCGCAATTTTTGAGCACTAGAATGCCCGATGTGAGATTTCTCACCACGAGCAGTCACAGCAGATCGCTACCATGCCTGGATTGCACACTCAACGAGCTACACGATTCAATCTGCTTTGAGAAAGACACCAACTTTGTGGTCTACAAGGTGGTGGGGGAAAAGGGGAGAGATGTTGTACACAGTTTAACTTTAATGTAACGTGTAAACATATATATATATATATATATATATATATATATATATATATATATATATATATATATGTAGATTCCACAGCAAGACCAATAAAGTGCACACTCAGGAAGGGATTGCCAATCTAGAAATTATTTTAATCTTTCCTGTAATGCATTTCAACTGTAAAACAGTCTTGTTGGGGCGTGGCCGGGAGCGTCAAGATGGCGGTCGCACTTTAGAAGTGCTCTGGACCCCTCCGTCATCCGCTCCTCTATCCGTTGCCATCCACTAGTTCTTACCTCCGAATCCTGCTGCCTGGCGGTCTGGAACCCCGGACCCATCCTTGGAGGCACTGTGTGTGGCATCTGCACGCTGCGGGCAGCCCCTGGAGAGTGGCCCTGACTCGTGGTGCTCCCAAAATGGCGGCCCTGCCGGAGCGATCTCCCGGCTCCTCTTGCTGCCCCTGAACCCCTGGGCTGTGTGGTGAACTGCGTCTGGTGGGAACGATCCTGAGGAGCTGCCGGTGCCAAACCGGCTAGGGACTGTGCAAACGCCCAAAGACTCGAGGTCTGCTCCTGGAGGTCGTGGGGGTGCTGGAGGCGGCCTGAGCCTGCCACGCTCGGCTTGTGTTTCCTGGGGGGCCGGGAGTGTTGTCGGCTGTCGATCGGGTGGTGAGCAGACTAGCGCTCCGCGCCCTTCCAAGGCGCTGTCCCTCGGTACCTGCATCCGCACCTGCCCCTACATCCGCTCCTTGACTGCTGGCCAGTTGCTGGGCCCGGAGCCTGGGCCTGCCGCTGCCGGCTGGGGCGCCTGGGCCTGTGTGCCTCCCGGGGCCGCGACGAGTGGGGGAAGCCTCGGCAGCCGTCCTGACGGCGGCGGAGGGGGTGGCCTCTCTCACCCCTGCAAAAAACACATGGAGGCTTGGCTGCGGTCCGTGGTGGCCCCCGGGTGGGCGGTGCCCCCCCTGAGAGGGACTTGTGTGCCTGGACTGCGGAGAAGACTGAGGAGGAGGCCCTGTAGAGCCCTGCCGGCCTGTTGCTGAGCCTGACCTGAGGAAGGTGAGGAGCTGGGGTGCAGCCTGGGAAGGAGTATTCGGCTCTCGGACCGGGCGGCAGTGGGTTTACAGTCTCACTCCCCCCCCACCCTCTCCCTCTAAGTGCCTTGGGACTCGTGGTGCAAGGGGCTTCCCTCCGTCCTGCTTGAGTGGTGGCCCCTGGACTTAGGCCGACCTCTGGACCGTGTTCTTTCTCCCCTGGGACAGCGGGGGTGTGTGGAGGACGTCTGGGCCGCTGATCCGTCGGCGACGACAGGCTGGTGGATCTCCCCCCTCCTGCGGACTCCTTGTGGGGCCTGCCGTGTTTGGCTGCGGGCCGGGCGTGGGCCCTCCTTCCTCTCCCTCTTCCCCCCCCCGGAGGGCCTACCCCTCGCACGTCCCTGATTGCTACCCGACGCCTTGGGCACCTCGGCTGCTGATTCGAGCAGCAGTGACACATTGTGCGGCAGCTTCCCCTCTTAAGTGCTGCTGCGGACCCGTCGACCAGGGGTGAACACACTCCTTCTGGGGGGTTTCACCCACCACGTCGGGTGGCAGAAGTCCTCTGGATCGCTTTCCCCCCCCCCCAAAAAAAAAACCCCGGCTCGCCCGCTCCCTTATCATCCTAGGGCTGCACTCTATTTCTTTACCTGCACCGGCCCTGGTGCCCCGGTTCTGACATTGATCCCGGCCCTCTTCTGCAACCTCTGCACGCCTGGCACTCTCACCTGCAGATGCGAGTGGACTTACTGGAGGAGAGCGTCAGCTGTCGGTCGGGCGGTGGAGCGTGGAGTGGCCTGGACCCACCCTCCCCCCCTCCCTCCTCAGCCATCTCCTTCGTTCCCCCTTTTGTCCTGCCTGAGCGCCCGAAGATTGTGTTAAAACCTTTACCCTGCTGGGCGGCGGCCATGGGTAGAGACAAAGCATCAAAACTCCTGCTACCCAAACCAAAATTGACTGGTTCGCTACCACGGACTCTGGGGCGACTGGAGGGAACGCAGACAAAGATACCCCCACTCCTGCGGACCTGTCCACCATCCTCCAGGCGATCCACGCCTCGCAATCTTCGGTGGAGAGTAAAATTGCGGAAGTCCGGGTTGATGTGACTCTAATCCGGCAGGATCTTCGCAACGCCACGGCCCGGATTAAAGAAACCGAATCCCGTATATCCACCGTAGAAGATGACGTTCAGCAACTCAAGGCTCAGGTTGCTCGCCTCCAGTCTCACACCCAGGAGCTCCATCGGCGGGCCGAAGATGCCGAAAACAGGTCCCGTCGCAACAACCTTCGCCTGGTGGGCTTTCCGGAGGGTGCGGAGCAGGGCCGGACAGCGAATTTCGTGGAGCGCTGGTTGCGCTCGTGGATGCCTGAGGGCTCCCTCTCTCCGTGGTTCGTGATTGAGCGGGCGCACCGCTCGCTTGCGCCCCGACCGCCGCCAGGAGGGCCCCACAGACCGATCATACTACGGGTCCTCAACTTTAGGGATCGAGACTCTGTACTGGCCGAAGCCCGTAAGCAGCAACATCTTAGGTATGACGGCCAGACGATCACTCGTGAGGTCCAGGGCCAACGCCGCTCCTTTGGGGACGTCAAGCAGAAACTGCGCTCTCTCAACATATCATACAGACTCCTCTTCCCGGTCCGCCTGCGAGTAGTGTTTCAGGACAGAACCCTCTTCTTTGACACCCCTGAAGAGGCATGGACATGGGCGACAGAGGAACGCCCTCTACGGCTTAGCGCCCCGAATCCGCCTCCCACACACAGCGCTGGTGGTGCCCGTTGAGACATTCCTGCTCCTCAGCCGCAGCGCAACCGCTCCCGTAGGCGGAGGGGGCAGAGGCGGGCCCGTTCGGACTCACAGTTGGGCGCTTCTCGGTTGCCGACGCCTGGGGCGCTTGCTGGAGCTCCCCCTGTCGGGCGACGGTCTGGCTCTTCGGTCCGCTCTGACCCTGGGAGCACCTCGCCTATCACTGTTGGACCTGCCGGACACAGACCTCTCCCGTAGCCCGACACTTCTTACAGGTCCCGCTTGAGTCCACCTTTGCCTTCCGGCTGCAACCGGCTCCGTACCCGGGGGCTGTACTCTGCCTTGCTACCAACTCTATCTCCTGATGGACACAGCCACGAACATCCTACTATGAGGAGGGGTCCTCCACGATTCCCCGTTCCCAAGCGTTCTAGTTTGGTTCTCTCTTAGTTCTCCACTGTTAGGGCGACAGATGCTTCCGTTCCTGAAGTATAGGGAGGGGGAAGGGGGTTGGGTTAGGGAGGGGGGACCGTTGTCCCGGTTTGTATTGTTTGTTTTCTTTGTTCATTGCGCCAGCATTCCTTTCCAGCATCGAGGCAAGCACGCCCCACCCCACACTATGGAATTACACCCACTACCCCACGTTACAGCCTTACTCCGGCCGTACTTGCCACCCTTGCCGGTTGTCTGGCCCATATCTCGCTTTCCCCCTAGCTGACAACTATACCGGGGCAGTGCCGCTCCATGTAATGTCCTGGAATGTTAATGGCTTGCTGGATAAGGTCAAGCGGGCAGTGGTCCTGCGTTATGCCCAGCGCCACACTATAGATATACTCCTGCTCCAAGAGACCCATCTGGTAGGCAATCACTGCCCCTTCCTTGCGCGATATGGTTATGGCGGAGTCTGGCACTCCGGCTTCAATCGGGGATCGAGAGGAGTGGCTATTCTGGCACGTCGTGCCCTTCCTCTCGTGGCGCGCAGGGTAACCCATGACACTCAGGGCTGCCTTGTCCTCCTGGAGGGGACCCTTGGGGACCGGCCTCTCAATCTGCTTGCTGTCTACTCCTCCCCCCCCCCTCCTTGTTGACCTCTACACTTAAGCGACTCACTGGTTGCGGCCTTGCCCATGGGGATGACTATCATCGGGGGGGACTTTAACGCGGTCATGGACCCTAGCCTTGACACTGCCACGTCCCCTTCCTCCTCCAGGATCGCCCAGTCTGGCCTTCTGTCGACCTGGGCTGCCAATCTAGGCCTCGGGGATGCTTGGAGACTCTGGCATCCGACAGCTCGACTCTATACCCATACCTCAGCATCTCATCACACGCACGACTAGATTATGTCTTCATGCCGGCCCTGGACTGCCGAGCGATACAGGCTATCACCATACTTCCCAGAGGCCTATCGGACCACTGCCCAGTGGCGATGCAGGTCGGCGACCTTCCTGAATCGTCGCACCTGATCTGGCGGCACAACGCCTGGTTCCTCCAAGATAAAGAATTCAGGGAGCAGGTGGGAACCGAGCTTCGCCTTTATTTCTCCACTAATCAGGGATCGGTGTCCTCGTCTGGTACCCTATGGGAGGCTGGTAAAGCCACCATCCGAGGCTTTGCCAAGGGCCAACTCAAGCTTAAACGTGCGGCGCAAGACTCCTGACTCACACTCCTGGAGACCCAGGCTGCCCAACTGGAGACTCAACCTCAGGAAGAGAGAACCGAAGCCCAGGACATGAGGCTAGCGTTTCTGAGGGACGAGATTAGGCAGACCTCCCTGGAGGCTGCCAAGCTGCTATGGAGGTCTTCCGTGGCGCGAGTGTACGGGTGGGGAGATAAAAATGGGAAGCTCCTTCATCGTCTGGCGACCTACCCTATGGCCAACCGCATCATCCCTGAGGTGCTCGGCTCGGATGGAGCGATCCACCGTGCCCCTGCAGTGGTGGCCCAATGCTTTCTTCACTTATTACGCCGCTCTCTACTCTGCACAGACTCCCACTCTCTCGCTTTCAGAGCTTCTCCAACGGGAACGATTCCCTCTCCCGCGCCTGAGGCGGAGGCACTGGACCTTCCGGTCACCCCAGAGGAGGTTCATGAAGCCATATCACGCATGGCCGCGGGTAAGACACCCGGGCCAGACGGCCTTCCCCAGGAGTTCTATGCGTCCTATCAGGACACTCTGGTTCCCCATCTTCTGGAGATGTACCGAGAAGCGGCAGATTGCGGCTCATTCCGTCCTGAGATGGACTTGGCCACTATCGTGGTGATCCCCAAGTCTCAGCCTCCCTCGAACCGTTGCTCTGACTACCGTCCCATCTCCCTCATTAATTCGGAGCTTAAAATATTCGCCTCGGTCCTAGCCAACCGCATACGACCATACCTGGCCAAGCTGGTCCATCCAGACCAATGCGGTTTTATGCCTTTTCGGGGAACCAGACACTGCCTCAGATGCCTCCACCTTGCTCTAGCGAATCGACACCAGCTGACCCCCTATTTATCTCTTCTTCTCGTGGATTTCGAGAAGGCGTTCGATTCCGTGGATTGGCGATACCTGGAGGAGGTGTTGACGGAAATGGGCTTTGGGATCCCCTTCCGTAACCTGGTCAAGCCGCTCTATTGTAAGCCGCGGTCCCAAGTTCTAGTTAATGGAGCTCTGTCACATCCCTTCTCCATCAGGAGGTGCAAGAGGCAGGGATGCCCCCTCTCGCCACTCCTCTTCGCGTTGGCGATGGAGCCCTTCGCATGTCTTGTCCGGTTTGATCAGCTTCTCACAGGATGGAGATGGCCCGGCTTCGAGGAGGACAAGATCGCGCTCTACGCCGACGACGTTCTGCTATTTTTAGCAGATCCTGCTCGGTCTGGGCCCCGATGCCTCCGGGCCCTGAGTCTTTTCGAACGCACTTCTGGCATTCGCTTCAATTCGGCCAAATCTGTCGTTTTCCCCCTTCACCTCTTGCGGGAGTGCTTTGATTGGCAGTCATCGATACCTCTTCGGCGTATCTGGGGATCTGGGTAGCCCTCCTCCCCGACCTCGCCTGGTCACTCAATGTTACCCCGTTAGTGAAACGGGTTCGCGCTGATCTCCTCAAATGGCAAACGCTGCCACTAAACCCTATGGGCAGAATAGCCTTATTTAAAATGATGATTTTGCCCAAATTCCTTTACATGCTCCAGAATACGCACCTCTCCTTCTCAAGATCGTGGTTCCGAGAGATGGACAGCTTGACCACCAAGTTCTTATGGGGAGGTCGGAGGCCCAGGATGGCCCACGCCCAATGCCGGATCCCTCCCTTTGATGGCGGTCTTGGAATGATGAGCCTATACCTTTATTATCTAGCGACTCGGCTCCTCACCGTACACGATTGGTTTAATGGAGGCTGGTCTGACCCGGCGTATCGCCTGGAGTTACACACCCTGGGTCTGTCCGCCATTCAGGGGATGATGTACGGAAACACCATTTCTCAGACTCTCTCTGAGGTCACGCGCGGGGTGCTTTTGGCCTGGCGGGCCTCCCTGCGTCACATACACTGATCGGATAAACTGACCTAATATACTCCCTTGTGGTGCGGTACAAGGCTCCGGGAGGTCGTTAACCTCTCAGGATTTAGAGCATGGGATCTCATTGGAATATCATTACTGGGGGATGTCTGGAGTGGGACCCACATACGCACCTTTCAGGACCTGCAGACCCGATACTCTCTCCACTCTTCCCAGTTCTTCCGCTATCTGCAGCTACGCCATGCCCTCCAATCTCATATTTCAGAGGGTACCTCCTTGCCCGAATACAGCCCGCCTGAGGCTCAGGTCATGACCAGTAACTTGGGGAAGGGGGGGATCTCTCGTATCTATCGCACCCTCACAAACAACACCCCCAACTCATTATCTCAACTTAGGGACAGGTGGGAGGGCTGGATTGGGTCCCTAGATGACGCGGACTGGAGAGACGCATTGATGGCTCCCAAAACAGTCACAGTCTCAGCAAGGCTTCGTCTAGTTCAAATATACTATCTGCACACTGCTTATCTCATGCCACTGCGTCTCCACCGTGCTGGGCTCCGGCCTGATGCTTCCTGTCCCCGCTGCTCCCACCCACAAGCTGACTTTTATCATATGGTATGGCTCTGCTCCGCAATCACGCGTTATTGGGAATCAGTAACAGGGGAGCTCACGGAGGTCCTGGGCTGGGAGGTCCCTCTTAACCCGATGAATGTGCTCCTGGGCATCACCGAGGGGTTGGATGGTACCAGGGCCGGAAAATAGTTTCTAAACACAGCACTGATGGTGGCCAAGAGGGACATTGCAGCCAACTGGCTGAACTCGACCACTCCCACCATGTCGCGCTGGCGCAGGGGGGTGGACTGGTGTGCTGCGCAAGAACAGCCCCTGTATGAAGCCAGAGGATGCACGAAGAAGTTTCGTAGAATGTGGGGCAAATGGGTTGGGGTGGTGGAGGATTGAGCCTTTTTAGCACGCAACTGGGGAGTGGGGTGGATACGACGATGTCTTTCTCAGGTTTGTTGGATTCTGTACGCTGGGGTAATGTGCTCTCGTCTTTGTCGTGTATTCATAACTGTAAACACAGCTGGTATTGTTATTTTTTGCTGGTCTCTCACAAAATCAATAAAATTGGTTATCAAAAAAAACCACAGTCTTGTTCACACACAGTGTCAGACGTGAAGCTCGTTTACATACCCTGATCAGACATCAATGATGGACTATACATATAAACTAGTGTCAGTTGGCTAAATGTGTGGCAGCCATCATGGAACATATAAAGAAAATATAAAGTAAATACCAGATGTATATAACCTCGTAGCCATTCAGATCCTGACTGTTGAATGTAGGAACAAAAAATCATTGCAATTCATCATAATGACATATAGCCAAGCCAGTGGTACCCCACAAATGTCAAAAGTAAAGTATATTAACATGTCCTAATTGACAGGAAATAACGAATTAAAAAGACAAGAAAGTATCAGTTTGTTGGGGGGCCATCTTGTAGCATGTTAGGTATATATGAGCTATATATGCAATAAACACATTAAGCAAATTCAAATTCCTGAGAATAGTTATCGGTACCTCCAATCATTGCCATTTCACACAGTGGTATGTATATAAGCAATCATATGTTACCCCATTGGACAATCTGAGAGGTATACAACAGAGATAAAGACCTTGTAATGCATCATCTGGTACACACGAATGCATGAGGTATTGCAGAGTGAAGGCAATGACCACTGGCCCCTACAACTATTAATTAGGATAGAACAAGAGTCGGAAAGAGAAAGAGTGGTCCCTTTACAGATAGAACACCCTAGACGCATAACCACCCGTATAACCGAGGACAGCCTGAAATTGGTCAATGACCTGATTATTGATTATACGTCTTTTGGTAATCTGGAGAAAAGAGAGAAAACCCTAACATGGTACGACCAGGTAATTGAGCAGGTGGTAAATTGTTTAAGGATACTTGTAAAATCAGGGCCCGCACCCAAGAAAAAAGAGAAAACAAATGGTTGGTTTAATAATGTGTAGGAGCCTAAAATTGAGGGTACGAAAATGGGAAAGACAGCTAAGAAAAAGACAGGATAAGGAAACAATGGAGAGCCTTCGTGTGGCAAAACTTGTGTATAAAAATAAGTTGAGGGAAAGGAAAATAGAATATATGTCCAAAAATTGGCAAACAATGTTAGAAGTGATAAGCACAAATAATATAAGATTAGTCTGGCGATTGGTAAGAGAGGGAAACGTACAAGGGGAAATGCGGTGTTTAGTGGGAGAAGATGATTGGGTTAACCATTTGAGTAACTTGTATAATGGTAAGAGGATGGATAAGACCTTGGAAATAAGGTCCAAGGATGTGGAAGAATTAAAGCCGTACTTCTCTTTTCAAAATATAAAAGAAACCATCCGATCTTTAAAACTAACTAAAGCCGCAGGGCCAGATAACCTACCAGCAATTATATAAAAAAATAACACTGACTGGTGGGCAAGCTTTTTAAATGTGACCTTCCAAAATATTTTAACTTCCGGGATTTTCCCAGAAAGTTGGAAGGGGGCCATTGTTAGACCAATATATAAAAAGGAGGACGCCACACTGTCCCAGAATTATCGCCTTATAAGTCTGCTGGATGTGGGGGAGAAAGTATTCTCTAAGATATTGTTAGGCGTATTGAAGACCTGGGTAGAACAGTACAATTTGATACCGATAGAGCAAGGTGGGTTCAAAGAGTGCCATTCAACAATAGACCATTGACTTAGTTTATGGGCAATGGCAAAAAAGGCAATTGAATTGCGAGGTAATCTGTTCTGCTATTTTGTTGATTTCTGAGCCGCCTTCGATTTAGTAGATCGTAGTCTACTGTGGAATATGCTGGTAAAGTTCGGAATCAACAAAACAGTACTCTCACTAATTCAGGAAATGCATTCACTGAATTGGGCCAGGGTAATTTTGGATACCCTTGGAACTTTATCCAAGAAAATTCAGATAAAGAATGGATTGTGTCAGGGTTGTGTCTTGGCCCCACTGTTATTCTCTTTGTTACTTACCAAAATATTAAGTAAGGCTGGTGGGTTAAGCCCTAAGATGGGGGGGGGCTCATATATCATGTCTGCTATACACTGACGATCTAGTGATAACAGACATGACAGAGCTGGGTTGGCAAAATAAACTGGACATTTTTTACGATTATTGTCTAAAGAAACGCCTCACGGTCAATTTAGAAAAGACTAAAATAATGGTGCTGGGGAAAAGAAAGAGTTCTTTTTACTGGCAACTGGGAGAGATCAGAGTCGAAGTGGTGGACAAATATAAATACTTGGGTATGTGGTTCGATAGCAAGTTAAATTGGAAGGATCACATACAGTCATTAAAATCAAAGGCTCTCTCCTCAGTATGGGGCCTTAAACAATTTAAACAGAAGTATGGAGGCCCTTCCCTGCGGCCAATTCTATCAGCTTTCAATGCAATGGTCCGCCCACAATTCCAATATGGTGCGGAGGTTCTATTCTTAGGTGGCAAATTGGATTGGAATTTAGAGGAGGGTAAATGTGTGAAACAGCTCCTTGCTCTCCCTCCATCAACTATGATACAGGCGGTGAGAGTAGAATGTCAACTTACAGCCTGGAACTTCCAGGGAATGCAAGCTACATTGAAATTCTGGCAGAGACTGAACAGAGAAGGGACCCCCAAAATATCAAACCTTTGTAAAAGAGAAATAGAGGAAAGTGAACTTAACTGGGCATCCCAAGTTAGACATAAGTTAGATAAGTTGTGTGCTAAACTTTCCTTAGAGCCAGATCAATGGAAATCAGGGCAGCAGATTCCCAAACGGGTGCTACGTGCTATTATCAACACTAAGGCTCGAGAAGAAGATTTATGTTACTTGGGGGAGCAAATCGTCCACCCAGTTCTTGGTAAACGGGTGGACTAACGATCATATGTTCCCCTAAATCGAGGCCATGCCTAACCCTAAGCTTAGAAATGCAGTATTGAAATTTAGAGTTGGCCTGTACCCATGTAATGCAGATCGGAAGATAAAAACTGCAATGACTAATAAACAGGGTCTGTGTACATGTGGATTACAAGTAAAATGCAGTGGCCCACATATTTTTCTGGACTGTTTGTGGTTTCTAGAAGAACGGAAAGAATTTTTAAAACCTCTTTTTATTGCCTATAAAATTGATAACAGGGATCAAGCTCTCAGCTTGTTGATAAATATGAGATTTTTAAATGTGGCATGTGCAATAAGAAGATTTTTAACTGCATTACAGGAGTCGCTGAATGAATTGGTAATATAATCTAAAATGGGTTATGGGGCAGAAATGCGATTTTGCCCACCTCTTGAGGACATTTTTGAGCTCTGGAAGTCTGTATGCATGTAGAAATGTATATTTAATGTATATGTGACCCTTTTCCTATTTGGTTATGAATTAAGAGCTATTTTATAGAGTGGTACTGCTCCCATCGTATATGTTAATAAGATTTTATTGTGTTTTATGCAGTTTTTATGGTTGTACTTTTTGTATAATTCGCATTTTAACTGTACGCTGTATTGTGGCATTTTTATGGCTATATTTGCCGAATAAAAATATATTAACAACAAAACAAAAAAAACACGAATGAATGAGCAGTCTACTATTACTCAAGTGGGTTAATCAGAAAGATAAATACACAATAGCAAAGAAATATACAAGAATAATAATACGACTCGTAAACCACATTTGACCTGTAGTGGGTTTGAATTCCTAATGGAGTACTGCAAAATAATGGTTTGTCTAAATACAAACATGTAGACATATATCTTTGAGTGCATAGATATTCCGATTTGGATACCATATCATCCCAGGAAGTATAATCCCATTAAAGGTCATACACAGGGTATACAATAGCTTGCAATGTTGTAAACCTCAGGAGACAGAGATAAAAAGAGAGAGTGAAAAGGAAAAGTCTTAATATATAACAGAAGAAAAATCAAAAAAGATAATAGAGACTCCATGTCTCTGCGATGTCGATCACCCATTTAAAGTGAAATCTTGAAGAAAACGGTAAGGAACCCAGTGCACAGTGACTCCCAACATAAGTGAGTCCCTTCCTCTCCTGCTGAAATATAAATAATCCATATTAAAATCAAGCATATACGTGTTACCCTAAAAACAAATAGGTAACTCAAGCAAAAACCATTAGTTCATTCTTAAGGATTAAAGGAAATTCGTTTGCACATCAATGCAGAGCGAAATACAAAAGATATCTTTAAATGTAAACAGCACAGAGTTTTACCATGCAAACATGAGTCACACATTAATCCTTAAGTGTATACCCAACTCTTCGTCCTGATTGTGACCCCTAGGGCTTTTGGTTTCTAGTTCCAAGATATACATGGATTCCTTTTTCCGTAGCTTAAGGACCCTATTACCCCCTCGTTGGGTCACCATGTACCTGTTCAACAGCAAAATACCTGAGAAGGGAACTGTTAGATAGGTGATATTGTTCAAAATGTCTTGCTATGGGGTAATGTACATCCTTATTATTTATTGCCTGCATATGTTCTAATATTCTTTTCTTCACCATGAATGATGTGCTGCCCACGTACCGTAGGTTGCATGGGCACTCAAGAATGTAAATCACGAAGTTGGAACTGCAAGTCAAAAATAGCATGATTTTCCTATTATTCCTAGGTGTTGTATATTCTTTTTTCATGTAGCTGCTATGACATGCCTTGCAGTGGCCACATGGAAAAAAGCCCTGAAGGTTATGTTCATTGGACCGATGTTTCACTGTGATGTCACCATGTACTAGAATATCAAGCAAGTTCAGGCCCCTTTATGTAAGAGACCCTCGGTATCTCATGTAGGGTATGACCAATGGTGGGATCACTGGTCAGAATATTCCAGTTTCTTATCTCGATCTTGTGTAGCTCCTGTGAGTTGGTGTTATACGTGAGTAGAACCCTTGTGTTATTATAACTGTCTTCGTGTTCTGTGACTTTGTGATCGGTCAAGGTATGTGATCTCGTTACTTTACCAGCCTTGGATACAGCTTTATTGAGAACCCAGTTAGGGTAACCTCATTCCTGGAATCTTTTGACTATATTTGTTTTTTCCATGTCGTAAGCTTCTTCAGTATTACAGTTTCTCCTTGCTCTGAGCAGTTCCCCAAACGGAATACTCCATTTTACATTTTCCAAATGTCTGCTGAGAGCGTGGAGAAGACTGTTGCCTGCCGTAGTTTTGCGATAAAAATGGTGTGTTTTGTGATGTTCACTATCTTAATGCCCACATTGAGGAATTAAATAGTCTCCCTGCTCATGTTGTATGACAGTTTAAGATGGTAGTTGTTCAGATTCAATTTATATATGAATGCTGTAGCTTTGTCCTCACTACCTTTTCAAAATATGAAACGGTCATCAATGTAACATAGCCACAAGGCCACTTGGCCATCTTTTGCCAGTTCAGAGCATGTGGCATGTATTTCGTCCTCTCAAACCCCCAGTAACAAGTTAGCAAAACTGGGGCAAAACAAGTCCCCATGGCTGTACCCAGTACCTGTTTGTAGATAGTACCATCAAAAATAAAGATGTTATTATAGAGACAATGTTTTATCATTTCCAACAGCATATTAGTATGCTGTAAGTACCCTATATGACTGTTTTTCAAGAAAAGATAGCAAGCAATGTTGCCTAGTTCGTGGTCTATGATTGTGTATAGGGAACTCATGTCTAAGGTGATGAGAAGGAAATCATCTTCCCACACCACCCCTTCCAATTTAGACAGAAAATCCTTAGTGTCTCTATCATGTGAGGGTAGAGCAGTAACCTACTCCCTAAGAAAATGATCCACATATTTAGATACATTTTCTAATGTGCTGCCTCTTGATGATACAATGGGTCTTCCCAGAGGAATCTCTGGGTCTTTGTGGATTGTGGGGAGGAGGTACAGTATAGGAAGTTTAGGGTAGTCATTTTTAAGATAACAATATTCTTCCCATTCTAAAATTCCATTATTATTCCATTCAGTGAGTTTCCTCCAAATTTCCAGAATGCTGTTGTTATAGCATTCTTTTCTGATTTTAATGTAAAATCTGGTATCTTCAAGTTTTCGTTGTGCCTCAGTAATATATTGTTCTCTACTCCATACAACAATAGTGCCACCTTTATCTGCTGGACGTAAAATGATATTACTGGCTCCAGCTTAAGATTGAATAGTCTTGGTTTGGGCTATAGATAGATTATGATGTTCATTGTTCTTAAACCATTTACGATGTCTTAACCTTATAAGGCCCTTCACTACTGTATCATGTAAGGTGTCAGTTTTATTATGCTACATGTTAGGGAAACAGGTTAAGCGGGTTTAATGGCAGTGGAGGCTGCTTGGTCAGTGATAATATCAGGCTCACTAAGTGTATCAGTGACATTCGTGGGACCCATTCCTGTCTCCATTTGTAACCCATGTAAAAGCAAGAAGTGTATCTGCATCCCCTACATTTAGAGCTACCAGGTGGTTGGAATCACTATCCAAACCTGATGTGATGTCATAACCCAAACCTCCTCTTCTGTTAGATCCTGTAAGTCCAGTTGATCTAAGGCTATGCCATTTCATTAATTTCAACTTCCTAATGAATTTATACTTATCAATCCAGGTCTCTGAGTAGTAGAACGGTTCGGATGGACAGAATGATAAACCAAAACAAAGTTCTTTTTTCTGCACTGGAAAGTGGTCGATTAGTAAGGTATAGCTTTGTCCAGACACAAGGAAGCACCCAGTATAATTCAAAACACTGACGAGCTCTAATGAGAGCGAAACACTTGTCAGGGGTTGCTTTTATTCATTTCATGATTGGATTGGTTGGTATTTTACCAATTCAAAGCTGTAATACTGTGCCTGGAGTGGTAAAAGGCTTTTGTCATTTTACAGTTCGGCATGGACAGCACTGTGCTAGTCCTATGCTTAAAGACTTTGCTGTAATAATTGCAAAAGGCTTTGTTCCTTTCTATCTCGGCGTGGATGGCACTGTGTTAATACTATGCTTGAAGACTTTGATAGAAAAGCAGACATTTGAGGTGAGCAGATCTAGAGTGTCGCTGGTGTTGAGGGTGCTCTTTACATGACCTGCTGTCCACCTAAACCTAAGAACTACCCAGAGTTCTCTGCTTCTTTTTTGCATAATTTATGCGTTACTCTATGCCTGAAAGGGTATTGTTTTGACTTATTCTGGGTGCTCCTTTGTGCCTGGACAAAGCTTTACCTCTCTGAAGAACTCTAATGAGAGCGGAACATGTGTCAGGGGTTGCTTTTATTAATTTCAGGTTGGATTGTTTGGTATTTTAGCAATTCAAAGCTGTAATACTGTGCCTCGAGTGGTAAAAGGCTTTTGTTATTTTACAGCTCGGCATGGATAGCACTGTGCTAGTCCTATGTTGAAAGAATTTGCTGTAGAAATGGCAAAAGACTTTGTCCCTTTCTATTTCGGTGTAGATGACACTGTTCTAATCCTATGCTTAAAAACTTTGATAGAAAAGCAGTCATTTGAGGTGAGCAGATCTAGAGTGTCGCTGGTGTTGAGGGTGCTCTTTACAGGAGCTGCTTTCCACCTTAACTTGAGAACTACCCAGAGTTCTCTGCTTCTTTTTTGCATAATTTATGTGCCACTCTATGCCTGAAAGGGTATTGTTTTGACTTATACTGGGTTCTCCCTTGTGTCTGGGCAAAGCTATACCACTCTGAAGAGCTCTAATGTGAGCGAAACACGTGTCAGGGGTTGCTTTTATTCATTTCAGGTTGGCTTGGTTGGTATTTTACCAAGTCAAAGCTGTAATACTGTGCCTGGAGTGGCTTTTGTCATTTTACAGCTCGGCATGGACAGCACCGTATGTACTCCATTTTTGCCCAAACATGAGGACGCACTCGACAGCAAATGAAACCATCCTTTTTTTAAATTCAAAAGCAAACCAGCATTGCATTCCAGTTCAATAATTCCTGTAGCCTGACGCGTTTCGAAGCACGTACTTCTTACTCATAGGCGGTCTTGAAAACTCCACAGATGCACTAATTACAAACTTCATGTCATGCATACTAATTAGTCTTTGGCCCCCGATGGGCCTATCAGGTGAGTTTGAAAGTTTGATGCATGCTAGGACTTGTAGTCTGTATTAGTCCAATTCTTACCCTCCAGTGGGCTCTGTTTTGTTTCAGTCACTTAAAAATATTTATCACCCTCCAGTGGGCCCCCAGGACGCAGAGCCGGTATGTATTTTCCTCATTTACTGTGCTGCCTTTCAGATTTGGCATAATTCTAGGCCCAACAGCCCCTCACTCCATTTACGAGGTGGTGCAGCCCTCCACGGCAGGGCTGCCGTGATTTATGTACTCCATTTTTGCCCAAAGCATGAGGAAGCACTCAATAACAAATGAAACCACCCGGTTTTGTAAATCAAAAGCAAACCAGCATTGCATTACAGTTCAATAATTCCTGTAGCCTGACGCGTTTCGAAGCACATGCTTCTTACTCATAGGCAGTCTTGAAAACTCGAGACGCACTAATTACAAACTTCGTCTCATGCATACTAATTAGTCTTTGGCCCCCAATATATATATATATATTTTTTTTCTTTTTCAAAGTAATGTTTATTTAGACCATTGGTCTTTAAACAATGCAGATACATGTACATATATTCCCCTTATATAACGTTAATCAATTTATATACAATTCTAATATAAATAATTTCATCAACAATTTTGTGGCTAAAAACAAATCACTTTAAAATACCTAATTATAGACATATAGACATACCGCTTCGTTGCACCTACTCAATAAAAATTTACAATTTCTAAAAGGGTTATTCCTATATAAAATTCTTCTACCAGAATCAAGCTAAAATCTAAACCAGTTAGAAAAGAGCCCTACTTATTCTTATATCTTTCATTTCTCATTATGGCTTCCAATTCTTAATTTTTTAAGTACGTAGGTCATCTAATTTTCCAAGCAAGGCCTTTTTACTCTTAATTGCTTAAGTACATAGATCTTATTTCTCCAAGCAAGGCCCTTTTTACTTCAATCATGAACCTTGCAATAGCTATTGCAATATCCAGGTAACGCATGTCAACAAGGAGTTCTACAGCTTGGGCACCTTTCTTAATTCCATATTTTGAGAAGATTGGGCATAAGATCAATGTCATCAAGGGTAACACTTTTAAGCAATCCACTAATATGTGCAAAATATCACATTTGTGTCCCGCTTACATGTACATTTCCCACCGGGTTGAACCATTTCCATTTTCATTCTCTCATTACCCAGGGGTTAATACTGATTCTTATTCTTAATAATTCATACCTAAGCCAATGATTTGGTAATATGTCCAAATATGGGAACTAGACTTCCTTCTGCCAAGAGTATAGCATAAATTGCACCAATTTGTTCTCTCTCAGATACTGTCAATCTTTTCCCGAGATAGTTCCTTCTTAGTTCACCCTTTGAAACTTCTACTTGTAATGTCTGTTGGCATACTCTCACCTTCATATTCCACATACAGATTCAAATTTCTTTCTGGCTCCTTTGGCCCATTTTAAATCACTTTGCTGGATCTCATTTTTGCACCACTGGGAGACTTTGTTTCTCTCCTGACCCCAATATTTCCAAAATCTTATTAGTGCCACTTGGGTCTGTATATTCCACAAGGTCAAACCCATCTCCAGTCTTATTGCCTGAATAATGGATGAGCCTGGTAGGGACATTAAGGTCTTTATAAAATTCCCTTCCTCCGTATACCACCCGCTTTTACCACTGATACAAAGTAATTCTGCTCCATATTGTAGTTGTGGAGGTATCATGGCACTAAAGGCACTCATCATAGGTCTATGTGACATCTCCCCATAGTCACCGTTAAATTTTTTAAAATCACCCACCAAAGTAAGTGCCATAGCCTTTAGGGCCTCTATATGGCTATGCCAATTCAGGGACCTTTCAAACCAGACACTTAGATATTTAT
Source organism: Calotriton arnoldi (assembly GCA_963921515.1). NCBI lineage: Eukaryota > Metazoa > Chordata > Amphibia > Caudata > Salamandridae > Calotriton > Calotriton arnoldi. The sequence goes on along the minus strand of CAWUFW010003405.1, from coordinate 1,701,685 downwards.
ATTCATTTACTGTTTACAGTTTTGTAGATCCTAGGTCCCAAAACACATCACCTTGGTTTTATCCATATTTACAGTTAAGTGTGTAGACCTACAATATTCACTAAATGCATCCAGCTTTCTCTGGAGATCCATCTCTGTCTGATCGAGAATTACTAAGTCATCTGCGTACAACAAGCAAGATATTTGTTTGCCTTTCATTCGGGGAGTTGCACTTCTGTCCACCGCAAGGGCAGTTGGTAGATCAGCTAGAAATATGGGAAAGAGTTGTGGTGCCAACACGCACCCTTGTCTTAGTCCATTGTTAATTGCTATTTTCTGTGTCAATGCCCCATCGGACACCCAGCTCATCTTCTCCCTCACGAAGGACCCCCTCCCCACCAGACTCAGCTTCCAGGAAGGAATGAAGGACGTTGCATCCTGGATGAGCAGCAGCTGCCTAAAGCTCAACTTGGAGAAGACAGAAGTCCTCGTCCTCGGACCTTAACCCTCTGCATGGGACAGCACCTGGTGGCCCACCTCCCTCGGCAGCCCCCCACCCCTACGGACCACGCCCGGAACCTCAGCATCATACTCGACTTCTCCCTCTCCATGACCCGACAGATCAACGCCCTCGCCTCCACCTGCTTCAACACCCTCCGCATCCTTCGCAAGTCCTTCAAATGCATCCCCCCCCGAATCTAGAAAGACCGTCACCCACGCACTCATAACCAGCAGATTGGACTACGGAAACGTCCTCTACGCCGGGATCAACAAATGTCTGCTCCGCAACCTCCAGACCATACAAAACACTGCAGTCAGACTTGTCCTCGGCATCCCTCGACACGAACACATCACCCAACACTTGCGAGACCTCCACTGGCTCCCCATCGAGAAGAGAGTAGCCTTCAAGATACTAACCCATGCATACAAATGCCTCCACAACACCGGACCCCAATATCTCAATGAAAGAATCGCCTTCCACGTACCCAAGAGAAACCTCTGATCCGCCGACCTCGCCCTCGCCGAAACCCCGCACATTCGCAGAGCCAGAACGGGTGGAAGAACCTTCTCCTACGTCGTGGCAAAGACCTGGAACGAGCTTCCGATCAACATCAGACACGCCCCCACTCTGCACATCTTCAGGAAGACCCTCAAGACCTGGCTCTTCGACTGACCGGAGCTGCTCCCCCTCCCCAGCGCCTTGAGACCCTTACGGGTGATTAGGGTGCTTCACAATTCCCTGATTGATTGATCGGTGCCCTTAATGACCTGTGCCCAATTTTGCCTATGCAGCTCCTCTATTATAAATAGTAAGCCCTTTGGGACATCATATTTTATCAGGGTTTCCCATAGGCAATTTCGGTCTACCAGGTCAAAAGCTGCACAGAAATCTACGAAACAGCAAAACAACCTCTCTCTCTGCTTGAATGATTTCCCTGCGATTGACCAGAGGGCGAAGCAGTGATCAATTGTGGAGTGGCCCTCCTTGAAACCGCCTTGTTCTACAGCACAATTGATCTCTGTTCCAGCCATTCCTTCAGTATTCCCAATACTATTATCGTGAATACTTTTTCTCCCACATCTAGGAGATTTATCAGCCTATAGTTTTTTGGGGCATTCATATCTCCTTTCTTATATATTGGTCTAATTATGGCACCTCTCCAGCTATCAGGGATTTAACCTGTATCTAATATGAGTAAGAACATTTGAAATAGCACTTCAGCCCACCACTCAAGTCATGTCTTTATTATTTTTGCAGGGAGGTTATCAGGGCCAGCTGCCCTGTAAAGTGTACTTTTATATCTTCGGCCACCCCTTCCCAGGGCATTATATCTCTTTTTGCAGACTCTGTCCTCGTGCCATATAGATCCTCCAAATGCTCTTCCCATCGGCTTCTTCCACCATCCTATTCATTGCCCCTTGTATCTTGCCTGAGCCTTCCTGTGTTAACTTCTAGAATGTTCCTGCATTTTTTTATTCAATTGCTTCCAGCAGATTCCCCCAACATTTCTCTTTAAATTTCCTTTTCTGATTATGGATTAACGTTTTCTACGTTTTCCTCATTTTTACTAGATTAATATATTTTTCTAGATCATACCCAACTCTAAGGCTCCTCTCCCCTTGCCTTATCAGCCCCTTTAGTTTCCTGCATTCCTCACTACACCAGTCCATTCTCATTCCATGAGTACCCCTGTTCTTCTTGGCCCTTGATTTTACGACTATGGGTATCACCCTTTTCACAATCTTGGTCGATATTAAGGTCATTGTCCCCCCCCCCCCATGGGGTGTCCCTGCTGTTTTCTCTTCGCTGGCCTGTTTGGTTCAACTCTGTTTATGGAAAAGATTTTCAGTAGAAATCGTACAAGGATCATCTAATTCAGCATAAACAAGTACAAAGGCAGCGTGAGTACTCAGGGCATCAAACAATATATGCAGTGCATGCAACATTTAGGTACCATGCAGCAAACAGTACACACATGATAGCAGAGTGTCTCATCAAGAGAAATACAGATTAAATTTGTTGAAGAGAATATGTTCCCTCAAATACAGTCTAGTTCGTTGATATGAGTATGAAAGCATATAGCGTCTTGAACATTGAATACGATTGAGCAAGTGTACAAGTATAGGAAGTCCTTAATTATATATGGAATAGAAAGATACCTTATAGAGAACTTAATTGCACTTAAGGTGATGCATATATATTCTGCATTGTAGGGCCTTTTAGGGTAGAGAACCCATCATAGCCCCATAGAGGTCAAAGTGGCTTCAGCAGCCTCTGATAAATGTGCTACGTATGATGATTAAACATAGAAACACTTAAGAAAAGATAAGAAAAATGAGGAAGAACCAGGAGAAGATAAGGAATAGAGAGGGGAGTCGAAACAGTTTTGGTAGCTGGGGGGCGGGCCCTGGAGCAATCACTCTCAATATGCTTGGCTTTTACGGGGAAGGGGGACTACTATCAGGCTCCCGCGTCGGGGGGTCCTCTTGAGTGGTATCTCTAGAGTATGGCAGCAAAGAATCCTCAAACATTTGGAGAGCTCGAAGCCTAGGGGGTACGTAGCGGGCATTTTCTGTTTGGGAGAGATGGTCTATAGGGGGTTGCCAGGTGTGCTTGAATTTAGTATCTGTATGGGTAAGGCGGGCTGTCAGCAATTCCATTGCAATGACATGCCATAGGCGCAAGAACCATGCAGAGATCGGGGGGGGGGGGGAGACGTTTTCGTCCATAGGAGGGCAATAGACTGTCTTGCTGCTCCCAACATCTGCATGATAAGTTGCCAATCGCAGTGTGTCATGGCTTTGAGTTGCATTGGTCTTATACCCAGTAAGGTTACCGAGGTAGTTTGGAATAGGGAACCCTACTGTGTCTTTGATGTGACTTAGGACCTCTTTCCAGAACATCTTTAAAAGCGAACATGACCACCAGACATGAATGAAGTCCCCTATCACTGATTGGCATCTCCAGCATAAGGGGGAAAGAGTAGGAAGCATTTTCTGCAGACGTGAAGGGGTATAGTACCAGCGTGTCATTAGTCTATATGCTGATTTGAGTTGGGAAATACTCCTGTAGATTCTGGGGATATCACGCCATAGTTGTTCCCAGTTTTATGGGGAGATCTCGTCCCCTGTGTCGGTTGGCCATTGCTTTTGGTATGTATGGAGGCGATTGGGTTGTGAATGTTGTAGTACCTGATATGTACAAGATATTAGGCCGCGGGTGCCCTGAAAGGTTCTGACTAGGGACTCAAAGGGGGTGAGCGGTCTAGTGGCTTCCAAAGCGTATTGGGCAGTAATCAACCAGTGGCGGAGTTGGTAGTACTGAAGTCTATCAGCTTCAGTAATATGGAAGGACTGCTTGCATTGTTCAAAGGTTTTAAATGTATCACCCTCAAAGAGGTCCTGGATGATGCAGCACTCTCCTTGACTCCAGGATGGGAATGCATGTGGTTGTAAAGTTGGTGGGAACATGGGGTTTCGGATGATAGGTATGTTAGGTGAGGGGAAGGTTGTCAGGCCTCGGGGGATCGTGATCTTGTCCCATATTCCGACCTTTACCCCATATGAAGGAGGTTAGGTCGCATTGGAGGCTTTGAATGTCTACCTGGGGGACGGGCATGGGCAGGGTTTGAAAGAGATAGAGTATTTTAGGTAGGAGTGTCATTTTTACCACATTGAGGTGACCTAACCAGGAGATTGGGAGTTTTTTCTAGCAACGCAGTTCTTCTCGGACTTCTCGTCTACAAGTTGACCAATTGGCATGGGTCCAGGAGGAGAGGGATGGGGTTAGATTAAGGCCTAGATAACGGATCCAGACCAATGCAAGGGGGCAAGAGATTGAAGTCGTTGTAGTTACGAAGCAAGGTTGGTAAGATTCAGAGCATGGGACTTGGTCATGTTAATCTTGAAACCTGAGGCTAATTCAAAAGAGTAGAGGAGCGAAGTTAATGCCGGAATAGAGGTGGCAGGGGTGGTGTGTGAGAGTATTAGATCATCTGCGAGCAGGGATACTTTGTGATCGTGGCCTCCAAAGGGTATGCCCATTATATCTGGCGGTTAGCGTATAGCAATAGCTAGGGGTTCCACTGCTAAAGCAAAATAGAGGGGGAGAGTGGGCAACCTTGTCTGATGCCCCTATGTGTCGAAATTGGAGGTGTAAGTTGACGATTGATTCGGAACCTTACACTCGCGCTTGGGGGAAATATAGGGGGCCATTAGTTTGGAAATCATTGTCTTTCCTAGGCCTATTTTATGGAGCACTGCATGCAGAAACCACCAATGGACGCGGTCGAAGGCCTTCTCTGCGTCAAGGGATATCAAGCAGGCTGGGATGTCTCGCCTTTGGACCTTTTTAATAAGGTGGACAATGTGTTGAATATGGTGTGCTCCTTGGCGGTGGTGGATAAAGCCCACCTGATCTGGGTCGATCAGTCCCGGGATGTAGGGCTCGAGACGGTTCGCAAGTATCTTGGTATAGATCTTGGAGTCTGTGTTAAACAAGGCAATAGGCCGGTAGGAGGTGCATAGAGATAGGTCCTTCCCAGATTTAGGTATGAGAACCACCTCGGCTTCTGACGTCGTGGGAGTAAGTCCTGTTGTGTCAGAAAAGGTGTTAAAGAGGTGGAGTAAGTGGTCCTGGAGTTGGGGGAGGAAGACACGGTAGAAGGTGACCAGAAGGCCGTCTGGTCCCGGAGTTTTATTTATCGGGAATTGTTTTAGTGCTCTATGCAGCTCGTCTAGAGTAATTGGGTCCTCTAGCAATTTCGCATGTTGGGGATCAATGGGTTCCCAAGGGCATGTACTGAGCAAAGAGGCAATATCTTCGGGCGTGCAAGGAGCGGCAGTGTATAGTTCAGTGTAAAACTTGGAAAAGGCTTGTCCTTTGTCCCGTTCAGATGTGGCCCAGGTGTTGTCTGCGTGTTTGATTTTAGAAATATGTTCTTTAGTTATTTCAGCCCGAAGGCGACTTGCTAAAATTGCCCCCACCTTGTCTCCCCTCGCGAAGACTTTCTGCTTAAGCAACATAAGTGTTTGTTCCGCCATATTAGTACGATGTAGTCTCAGTTGACCCCGTCGTATGGCAAGGTGCTTTTTGTGTTCTTTTGAGGGTGTGGCATTGTCTCTGCGTTCTAGGGCCTTAATGTCATTGGTTAGATTATTTTCAACCAGGCGGGCTTCTCGAGAGCGGCCAATAGCGATTGAAGATATAACACCTCGGATGGTTGGTTTAAAAGCATCCCATCACGTGGCTGCGGGTGGTTCTGGGGGGGTGTTTACATCAAAGAATGCAGAGATCTCTTGACGAATCTCAGCCAGGTCTACTGGGTCCCGTAAGATATGGGGTGGAAGCCACCATCTATAGGTGGCATCATGTTGTCTACCTGGGGCTCGGAAAGTCACCGCCACATGGGCGTGATCCGGATTCTATCAAGAGTGAGAAAGGAAACAATAGTCATTTCATGAGTAGGAGTGGTAGATGTGTGAAAAGAAGGTGTAGTCGTGAACGTCCGGGGAGTGATATCTCCAGGCGTCCGCCAGGCCTAAATCTGTAAGGTCCCTTTTCAAGGCAGCTGGCATTGCCCCCGTATTCTGGTATAAGGCGTCACTGCAATCCATATCGGGATCCCAAACCATGTTGAGGTCACCCCCAAGAATCACCGAACCCACCAGGGAGTGCAAGTGATCTTTCAGCAGGGATCTGAGGAAGGCATCCTGCACCTAGTTAGGCGCATAGATATTGAAAAGGGTCAGAGGTTGTGCACCTAATTGGGTTTGAACTTTTAGGTACCGGCCCTCAGCGTCCTGTGTCACCCGAGAGGGCGTTCTCCCCAGTTTGAATTTAGCTAATATAGCAACCCCAGCTGTTTTGGAGGCGGCCGACGCCCAGTATTGATAGGGGTATTTGGGGTGGGTCATGAGATGTGTGTCTGTGGAAAGCAAGTGCGTTTCTTGGAGGAAGATGATATCGGGGTCTTGGAGGAGCAAGTATCGCCAGATCTGTCACCTCTTGTTAGGAGAATTAAGCCCTTTGACATTAAGAGAGAGGCGTTTAATAAGCGGGTTTGTGATCACATTGTTGTGGGAGGTAGTCGAGGGTAATGTTGTAGCCATGAGTGGGAAAGTTATATTCCCCTAGGAGGGAGAGGTGGAGCTTGTGTAACAAGTGGCTTGTGCCCCCGTGTATAGAATATACATAGTAGGTTGTGAGGAGATTGCTGTGTCGAGCTCGCCCACCCCCCAGTAAAGGGAAAGAAAAAAAAAGGGGAAAGGTAACCAGGTGCGGCCAACAGGGCCTGTGGGGTGTATTGCCATTCCTGGAATAGCTCAAAAGTCGAAGCAAGAGCCATTCTGAGGATGTCACTCCTCTGAAGGGCACTACATGTATGAGGGGTGTAGTAAGGGCAAGTGTAGGTAAGTCGGGCTCCACAGACTGCGGCCAGGGTCAGGGTGGCAGTAGAATACGCCAGCCATGGATCCGCCAGAGAAAAGGAATAATGGGGTGTCGATGGAATCAGGTAAGTGGCCTCTATGACCAACTGAGATTTTCTAGAAACTTGGAGGAGTATGCCAGGTATCAGGGCATCTGCATGCATGCTGAAGGAGGCACAATAGCGGGATCTGGGGTGCAGAGGTGAGCAAGAGCCCCCTCCAGGAGCTGTGAGTCAGAGGATATATATTCAGGGCATATAGCACATATTAAAATATTGCTGGCTATAATACAATCTTTGTATTAAGTTCCACAGAGATTAAGAAATAAGAGTCCGTTTGTAGATAGTTCAGGACAGGGTTAGTGCATTATTAGGCCTGCTTCAGTCCGAGGTCTCAGAGTTACGGGCCTGTGAATGAGGGGCACTCAAGGTGCGGAGGTGCCTAATGATGTGCTGCTTCGTTTAGGAGGAGATCTGTTCCTTGGCTTGAGATCTGTGTTTGGGGCGAGGGATGGTAGACCATTCTGGCCGTGTTGTCTCCCTAAGAGAGGCCCATGGTCAAGAGGGGGTGTCATTCCAAGGTTCTGCTGGAATTTGAAGGAGTTGTTTCGCTTCTTTCAGTGAGCGGAGGGCGTGATGTTTGCCCTCCCAGGAGAAGATCAGTGCACAAGGATGGCCCCATCGCGTAGTTTGTCTGTAACCAGTTTGAATTCTTTACGTCCATGGAGAGTGACCGGGGCAATGTCCTAAAAGACTTGGATAGGGTGGCCTTTTTACACTAGGTTCGTTTCTTCGCGCACCTTCTGTAGAATGGCTTCCTTTTCTACAAAGAAGTGGACTCAAGTGAGGATATCCGGGACGAAGTTTGGGCGACCTCTTGGGACAATGACTCAATGTGCTCTGTCAAGAGCTGGAGGAGAGGCGTCGTCATCAGCCCTGATTATATGCAGAAGGTCAGCTGTAAAAGCCATAATATCTTGTCTCTTTGCTCCTCGTAGGACCCCCCTGATGCGTATGTTGTTACGCCGGCTTCTGTTTTCCAAATCTTCTTGCTTCAGCTGCAAGCTAATGTGTTGGACCTCTAATTAAGCCATTCTACCCCAGGGGCTCTCGTGATCCTCTGTGCGTGCATCCATCGTGCGCTTAAGGTCATCCACCCAGCCCCTAATCTCCGTTACATCCTGATGGATCTCTTGCAGGCAAGATTTAAAGTAGTTTTTGAGCGATCCGATTTCATTCTTAATTTCCTGTAGGAAAGAGGTCGTAAAAGCCTGTGTGATTGGGGCTGCCGCCGACTCCTCTGAGGCCGAAGCTCCGGGAGGATCAGAGGTAGGCTGCGGCTGAGGGTTAGATTTCAGCCATAAGGAGGCAACAGGGTTATCCTTGGCTGGGGTAGGTGAGGGATCTTTGCCCAGTTTGGAACGTGGCATGATGAGGGTTGAGTGCTCCTCGAAGCAGTGATCAGGAGAGAGAGATTTTGGGGAGTCAAGGGAAAAATTAGTGGCGCTGTGGTAGGAGGTCCTTGTTATGTGCGTTATGCTTTAGCAATGGTAGAGCAATCGTGTCGATTCCCTGTGCGTGTCAGTGAGAACCGCATGGCAGTGCTGTCTACCAAGGGCCCCTTCGCAGTATTAGCGAGGCCGAACCACAGAGCTCAAGGAGTGGCTCAGAGGGAGAGCCTCTAGGGCAGGCAAGAAGGAAGAGGGGGAGTATATAAATTTGCTGCAGGATCCTCGTAGCCAAGTCCCCGAGCTTAGGGATCAGAAGACGAGATCAGTATGTTGAGGCACAAAGGGGCCGTGGGTGCAGGCCCAATTCCAAGGCCCTGTCAGGTATTCAGCGCACGGGAAAGGGTTGAGTGCCCAAGTCAATGTTGACTGCATTCAGGTGTGGGGTACCCCAGTGTCCCTGGGCCAGGTCCTGTCTACACCTCGCATTGTATACCCCCGGGTGCAGATGAAAGGGCCCGAGTCTAGGTCCCCAGGGGGGCACACCAAAAGCCCATGAAGGGGGAGGAGGTGGAAGTAGAAAGTCCCGCTGCGCGAGCCCAGCAGCTGATCCACTCCACCCCCATGAGTGTCGACGTCTCGTGTGGCCTCACCTCGTTAGGGGCTGGTGGCGGCAGAGAAAGCAATAGGCGCCAATCCAGCTTGTAGGGATAAGAGAAAGGGCTGAGGCCGTCCACAGGACCAAGAGCGAAGTATAGGCAACCCCAGGAGGCAGGCAACGGGATTGAGCCACGCTAAGCCATGCACAGGCCGTTCCTCGGTTAAAGGAAGCAGGTACATGGTCCACAAGTGAGCCCAAGTTATATTCAGCGAAGAGGGGGCAGAGGCCTTGCTGCCGCAAACTTTGCAGCCAATCCCCCCGCCTCCGTTAGCGCCGACTTGTTGCAGCAGTGTGGGCCGGTTTTAATGTTTAGTGTGGGGGCTGCTGGCTGGAGAGCAAATGAAGGGCCAGTATCAGAGCCCACCGCAGGGGCCGGTTCCATCGATCCCCCCCAGATCGCCTCGAAAGGCGAGCAGCAGGCATAGAATTATTAAACAAAGGGGGGGCAGAGCATACCCCATGGCTCAGGCCAGTGGGGTTAGTCATTGGGTCCCCACAGGAGTCTCCTCGAGGGCCCAGCGAGGAAGGGATGGGGGTGAAAGGCCCCGCTGCACGATCTCCACAGGCGATCCCCCTTACCTGTGGATGGATCACCCTCAATCTCGTTGCTGCAATAGTGTGAGCCGGCAGCGACAGCAGGCGCGGACAGCCCGGGCCTAAATCGCGAAGCGGAGGCAGGGCCAGTGCTCCGCCGGAGGCCTCTACACAGTTGGTGTCAATCAGTTTCGGACGCTTCCCTCCAAGGCACCCCCCGGAGCTTCACCGACCGTCTCCCCACAGCACCGAGTCCAGAGTGCAGGTGGCCCGCTCTACAGGGCCACCGCCAGATGGTCTGTCGGTAAGAGCAGCCCCTCCCCAGGCCGCCGCCCGACGGGGAAGATCCACAGGGCTCCGAGGCCAGGCCCGTTCTCCAGCCCCTTCAGGCAGGTCGCTGTGCTCTCCGTCAAGGGGGCAACTCCTCAGCCCCAGCGCCGCCCCCAGATTTGTCCGCAGGGGGTAGCAGCTCCCGGACTAGGTGACCCCTGCTGCAAGGGGGCCGAGGCGAAAGAGAGGCGACCCTGCAGTCGCTGGCCCCTCGGCAAGGCCCAAAATGGTGGCAGTTCAGGGCGCGGCTGCTGCATCCTGGCCTATTGGGGGTTACAAGCAAGGTCCCCAGCAGATTTTTGGGGTATTGGGGGACCCCGAGAGTGTTCCAGGGGTCTTACCCTCACCGTCGAGCCTGTCGGCTAGCACAATGCATGGCGTATGAGCTTTGGTAGGCAGCAGTGGAGCGTAGCTCCGTGAGCACACGTCCTACTCCATTTGTGGCTTGGCCACACCCCCCGCTGGCCTGTTTAATTGAACAAACCCTTTGATTATGGGAGTTTTGTCGCACAGCCATGTTTCTCGCAAGCATATAATCACCAGATTATTGGCTAACTTTTTAAGGCTTTCTAGGTTTGCCATTCTCCTAAGCCCATTTATGTTCCATTTTAATATTCCAAGGCTGCGGCGACCCAGTACCCTAATCGATTTTGCTTAGCCATCCCATTTCCTCCGGGGCTGGCGAGGAGGGACCTGCTAAGCTATTTTCAAAACCCCAATTACCCCAATGCTTACTTTTCTCTGCTGGTTCTAAGGTAATTTTGATATTTCTTTTTCCGCGCCCTCCGGATTTATCAACCTGACCTGTCTTACCCCTAGACCTGCATGGTGCTTCCTAAAAGCTTCACCTTTATTTCTTTTTTCAATCAGGTTTTTTTCTGGGATTAATTTTATCCCTTCTTTAGTACCTCTTACTCTGCTTTTACAATAGCCGCCTTTACCAACCCTGAGTACATCAGAACCTTAGTAATTTAGTTCCCTTTGTTAATCTGAGTGAAGCCCACTTGTCTAAGATTCTTGGTTCCTATTTCTTTTAAACTAGTGCATTTAGAAAAGGCAAATATGAGCTGGGACCGATTTAAGGGTCAGAGCTTTCTCATTATTTTCTTTCCCCTCTCTGATTGTGATGGTTAAAAATATAGCCACATATTATCTCTACAATTCTTTTCTACATCTTGGGTGCTCCCTCTTTCCTGCACCCACTTCCTGCTGAGTGTTCCATTTAACTTTCTTCCTTTTTTCCACTTGATCCCCTGTGTTTTCATTTACTCCAGATCCCTTTACCTGTTTTTTATCTATTCCCCTCTCCCTTTTCTTTTTCATTTGGGGTTGTAATGGATTATTCCTTTTTTTTTCTTTTGAGCTTCCACTCCCTTTTCCCTAGAAGTCTCCATTTTTCCCATTTCTTTATGATGTATATATATATTGCAAACAATCTCCTTCTTATCAAAGAAACTCCTGCACTCGAATCCTTGGTCAATTACCATTTATTGGCAGACAGCACTTGCAAACAGGAGCAGGAATGCGTTTCGGCTGTAATCACAGCCTTTGTCAACCTCAAGTGCACCATTTTTGATTCCTATTTAAACGTTTTCAACAAGTGATGCCAATTAGATGAACATAAACAAGTTACTTTCATTTAGTATTCCCTTTAAAATGAAAAAACACTAATGTGTTTCACAATCGCTTGTCGAGAAAATAATTAAAATTGCCTGCGCAATATACAGTTCTTGCAGAGTAAATGTCCACAGTGAAAAGATTGTCCGTAATTCATTCATCTTGTGAGCACTGCGCAATTCATTATTTTTATAGCTTTCTAACATCTTTGCCCATGCCGAACTTTTCTCCTGGCTACATTCAGGGGCTGGCAGCTTCTCATGTTATCTATTGATGTTGCACAAATTACCAAGGTAATTACCCACTCTCCGTCTTTTGAAACCCCTGCCACCAGTCAGTTCTTATAGCCTTAAAGAGACAGCATAAAATGTCTCACAGCACCACACACACTTCAGACTATCAATAATCACTGTGGCAAAACATTGTCTCCAAATATTTCCAGACGTCTACGCTAAAAGTTTCATCAATAAAATGATCCTTATAATGACGCAGTTCATTTATCCTTTTCACACTTAGCTGCAACCGTATGGTGTCAGCCTTATCGTGTTGTCTTTCAATATTCACACATTGTCAGGATAATTACCACTGTTATATGTTATTTTTAACCCGACCATGCCAGCCGTAGACAACTCGTAATAGGATCATTTAATAGCCGCTCACCTTTGTTTTCTCCACGCAATACTGTATGAACTTTACAACTCCGTAAAGAAAGCGCTGTCTGTCAATGCCTTGGTTCCTTGAATTTACTGATTGGCAAATGCTGCAGTATCCGGCTCCAAAACACCTCAATAAACAAAACGCAGGGGCTTTCTGCAACATCACAAGCCCCCGCCAAGGGCCCCCATTTGGCTCCCAGCGCCGAAAATGTCCAATTACTTAAGCCCCATCCATTTAGGTTAATCCGATGCGGTGCTCGGGGGCTCGCCATCCTTAACAACTTCTCCATGTTTTTGTGGATTTAGTGGCGATCTTCCTGATCGCCGGCGGTGCAAGGTGAAAGGCGATACCACAGAACGCTTTTTTAAAAACTGCAAACAATCTTCTTCGTATCAAAGAAATCCTGCACTCGAATCCTTGGACAATTACCATTTATTGGCAGACAGCACTTGCAAACAGGAGCAGTAACGCGTTTCGGCTGTAATCACAGCCTTTGTCAACTTCAAGTGCGCCATTTTTGATTCCTATTTAAACGTTTTCAACAAGTGATGGCAATTAGAGGAACATAAACAAGTTACTTTCATTTAGTATTCCCTTTAAAATGAAAAAACACTAAAGTGCCGAAAATGTCCAATTACTTAAGCAGTTTTTAAAAGGCGTTCTGTGGTATCGCCTTTCACCTTGCACCGCTGGCGATCAGGAAGCTCGCCACTAAATCTACAAAAACATGGAGAAGTTGTTAAGGATGGCGAACCCCCGAGTACCGCATCGGATTAACCTAAATGGATGGGGCTTAAGTAGTTGGACATTTTTCGCGAGAAATGCACATGCGCGGGCGCGCTCGCATGCGCAGTTTTCTCAAAGAATTACCCAGACGGCGAGGAAGAGGAGGAGGGCAGCCCGGGGACGCCGCATGCCAGGTAAGTGGTTTTAATTTATTTTTAAGTCATGTAGAAGTAATTTTTAATATAGGGGGGGTGGAGGCGGGGGCTGGCCAACTCCGCTCCGAGTCTGCGGAGATTTGCCTTCTCCGCGTTCTCCGCGGAACACGGAGGAGGCAAATCTCCGCACACTCCGCGGGCGGAGCGGAGGTCTCCGCCCGGGGTTAGAACCAAGGCATTGACTGACAGCGCTTTCTTTATGGAGTTGCAAAGTTCATACAGTAGTGCGTGGTGAAAACAAAGGTGAGCGGCTATTAAATGATCCTATTACGAGTTGTCTACGGCTGGCATGGTCGGAATAAAAATAACATATAACAGTGGTAATTATCCTGACAATGTGTAAATATTGAAAGACATCACGACAAGGCTGCCAGCATACGGATGCAGTTACGTGTGAAAAGGATAAATGAACTGCGTCATTATAAGGATCATTTTTATTAATGACAATTTTAGCATTCACGTCTGGAAATATTTGGAGACAATGTTTTGCCACGGTGATTATTGATATAGTCTGAAGTATGTGTGGCACTGTGAGACATTTTATTCTGTCTCTTTAAGGCTATAAGAACTGGCTGGTGGCAGGGGTTTCAAAAGACGGAGAGTGGGTAATTGCCTTGGTGATTTGTGCAACATCAATAGATAACATGAGAAGCTGCCAGCCCCTGAATGTAGCCAGGAGAAAAGTTCGACATGGACAAAGATGTTAGAAAGCAATATAAATAGTGAATTTTGCAGTGCTCACAAGATGAATTAATTACGGACAATCTTTTCACTGTGGACATTACTCTGCAAGAACTGTATATTACACAGGCAATTTTAATTATTTTCTCGACAAGCGATTGTGAAACACATTAGTGTTTTTTCATTTTAAAGGGAATACTAAATGAAAGTAACTTGTTTATGTTCAAATAATTGGCATCACTTGTTGAAAACATTTAAATAGGAATCAAAAATGGCGCACTTGAGGTTGGCAAAGGCTGTGATTACAGCCGAAACGCGTTCCTGCTCCTGTTTGCAAGTGCTGTCTGCCAATAAATGATAATTGTCCAAGGATTCGAGTGCAGGATTTTCTTTGATACAAAGGAGATTGTTTGCAGATTTTAAAAGGCGTTCTGTGGTATCGCCTTTCACCTTGCACCGCCGGCGATCAGGAAGCTCGCCACTAAATCCACAAAAACACGGAGAAGATATATATATATATATGGTCACTGGATTTTTCCAGTGAATGAGATGCAAGGCTTGTGAAAATAGTCAGAAGGTCAAGGAATTCCAGATACCAGGCAGAAAGACAAAACGTAAAATCAATAAATTACTGAATTGTAATTCCGAATGTACTGTTTATTGTCTTACCTGCCCATGCGGGAGGCAGTATGTTGGGAGTACAATACACCCTACAAAAAAAAGGGTTTTAGAACACATGCGTGCGATTAAAAATCATGACCCAACATACCCAGTGGCCCGCCATTTCCAGGACAAACATAACAGCAATTAGAATTTACTAAAATTCTTTTGCCTAGACCAGGTGCCGAGAGATGAAAGAGGAGGCGATATAACGAAACGCCTTAGGGCACTAGAATCTAAATACAATATTGAGTTACAGAAAAAAATCCCCAAGGGTCTCAATAACGAAGAGGAGTTATGGGTACACATTCTGTGAGAATGAGATGAAATGTGACTAAGCAGGCTGTAGGAAAATGACAAAATGATAAGACTGACGATTATCAATGAATTCGGATTACTGATGAATTATTGAAGACACAAGTTACCTCATTGAGATAATGAGATTGAAGGGTTTGCCCATTAAGGGCATGATTGATTTTTTTAATGTTTTGAATCATGGTATTAATTCATGGTGAGTTCAACATAGGCAATCAATGAATAGAAGATAAAATGAAATTTATCTAGAAGCGTTTGCCCATTCAGGGCGGTATCTGTTAATAGTGCACGATAATGAGCGCATGATAGAATTTTGATTATTATGTGATTTGGACTCAATAACATAATAGCCTATTAATTTTATTTAAAAAACAATGTGGAAATAATGATGATTTGTTCATTTTTAGGACCCTTCTCCCAACAATGTACATTATAATCATGTTATAACACACCATTGTAAGATGGCTGACAAATGCAATCAACCACTGCAACTCGAAGGGAACCTTCTTTATTTCTATTGTTTGGAGGAACCGCTTCCTTTCTTTGTGTTTACATTTAATATTGTTTTTAAAGTAGCATGTTTGGGAAGCCACACCGACAATGAAAAAGGCGCTAAGCCGAAACGCGTCTGTTCGGTGTTGTGGTCGTGTTGCAAATAAAAATTGAATTAATGTAGTATTCCTAGCGTGCGCCTCAATCAGTGATCGGGACGAGATCATTGTTTTGGAATATATATATATATTATTTTCCTTCCAGGCTCTGTAAGGATATGCCCATGATACACGCCACTTTCCCAGGGCAAACAGAAGAACGGCACACCAAAAAATCCTTTATGACGAGGTGCTTTATTTAAAGTTCAATCAGCAACCACACGTCATGGAGCCAAACCAAGCAAAGTACAGAGGTGCATAACAACCAAAAGCTGACCTACGCGTTTCGGCCGGAGCCTTCTACTGGGTCATAGAGTGATACATAGAGTGTCAATTTAAAGAGAAATCACTACCCTTTAACCATCACCAATTAAAATCAAACATTTGTTAAGCCCGGGCGTAGTTTGCGTAGTAGCACTTCACGTAGCTACGTGAAGTACAGCTTCAACTACACGTTGCGTAGTGCGTAGCTGTGTGCTTGACTGCACTGTACAATAATTACCAAAAGCAAACTTGTACAGTGCAAGTTAAGATAAAATAAATATCTCTGTCTTTATATGCTAAAAATGCATATAGTCATTTCACTAAAGTGAAAACAAAAAGTTAACAAGCAGTGAGAGAGGTGATGATTTTGGTATCCTCACTAACTTAGGGAGAGAACCAACAACCAAGCAGATGTCTTGAAAACAAAAAGCACATCTTATTGAACGATTCCTCCTAGGACCACCCCAAGCACAGTTATGGGCAAAATACAATCCCAACCAAAGGCCCTGCAAAGCATTATGGGACGAGATTAGCAGTGGGCAGTGAATATTATAGTGTTCAATATCAAAATAATTCTACAAAGAGCTGCAGTTCAACTAGTCGTTACTAGGTGTCGTCCCTCAAGAGTGAAATGCAAAAGTATTGAAAACCTTTCATGAAGCTTTTGCATTTGACTCGTGAGGGACGACACCTAGTAACGACTAGTTGAACTGCAGCTCTTTGTAGAATTATTTTGATATTGGACACTATAATATTCACTGCCCACTGCTAATCTCGTCCCATAATGCTTTGCAGGGCCTTTGGTTGGGATTGTATTTTTGCCCATAACTGTGCTTGGGGTGGTCCTAGGAGGAAGGGACCACCATTGAATCGTTCACATGATATGCTTTTTGTGTTCAAGGCATCTGCTTGGTCCTCCCCTAGGTTAGGGGGACTCCAAAATCATCACCTCTCTCATTGCTTGATATTTTATTGTCAAAATTCATTTTTGTGAATTGGTTATATGCTTTTAAGCATAAAAAATTGCTTTATCAAAGCATTTGAAGGAGTTTATTATTAAGCCTGGGTGTAGTTATGCAAATTGCGAAGTGCGTAGCTGTGTGCTTGACTGCACTGTACAATAATTACCAAAAGCAAAAACTTGTACAGTGCAAATTTAGATAAAATAAATATCTCTGTCTTTATATGCTAAAATTGCATATAGTCATTTCACTAAAGTGAAAACAAAAAGTTAACAAGCAGTGAGAGAGGTGATGATTTTGGTATCCTCGCTAACTTAGGGAGAGAACCAAGCAGATGTCTTGAAAACAAAAAGCACATCTTATTGAATGATTAGGTGGTGGTCCCATCCTCTTAGGACCACCCCAAGCACAGTTATTGGCAAAAATACAATCCCAACCAAAGGCCCTGCAAAGCATTATGGGACGAGATTAGCAGTGGGCAGTGAATATTATAGTGTCCAATATCAAAATAATTCTACAAAGAGCTGCAGTTCAACTAGTCAGCTACTAGGTGTCGTCCCTCAAGAGTGAAATGCAAAAGTATTGAAAACCTTTCATGAAGCTTTTGCATTTGACTCGTGAGGGACGACACCTAGTAACGACTAGTTGAACTGCAGCTCTTTGTAGAATTATTTTGATATTGGACACTATAATATTCACTGCCCACTGCTAATCTCGTCCCATAATGCTTTGCAGGGCCTTTGGTTGGGATTGTATTTTGCCCATAACTGTGCTTGGGGTGGTCCTAGGAGGAAGGGACCACCATTGAATCGTTCACATGATATGCTTTTTGTGTTCAAGGCATCTGCTTGGTCCTCCCCTAGGTTAGGGGAACTCCAAAATCATCACCCTCTCATTGCTTGATATTTTATTGTCAAAATTCATTTTTGTGAATTGGTTATATGCTTTTTAGCATAAAAAATTGCTTTATCAAAGCATTTGAAGGAGTTTATTATACTCCTGCTACGCTACGTTTATTAGCACAGTTATTCACTCTGCTACGTGCAATTTGCGTAGTGCGTAGTAGCACAAACTTTGCATGCTTCGTGAGCGTAGCAAAGTATTATGCCCAGGGTTATTTTAAAGGGGACACAGTCAAAGTCATTCTAACTTTCTCATTCTAATTGTGAAAAGAAAAGATCAGATTGCAACGCTGCAGATGAACAGGTAATGCTAAAGATATATATATATATATTATCTACTGGCGGTCGCCAGTAGATAGTTATAGTTAGGACCTATTATCCATAGGAAATCCGCGACATTCTATTTGAAATAACGTTGGCGCCGGTTGACGAATCTTCGCGAAAGTTTCCAACTTGTTGGGGCGCTCCACTCCGCTCCTACCCTGAAAGTCTCGGGTTGATTCGTCAAGCGGGGGCCGAGAAAAAAGGGGGGTCCCAAAACGCGTTTTCCCCATTCATTTTTCCATAGGAACCTTTAGTCGCAGCTACAGCCCGAACTGCTGAACGGAATTACACCAAATTTGGCAAAGAGGTAGCCCTTGGTTCAGTGTCGTGCCTTTTGCTTAAATGGTGTAAATCCGTTCAGTAGTTCCTGAGAAAATCAAAAGTAAAGTCACATATATATCTATGGGCGAGTAGGGTCTGCGTACCCTCCCGATCACGAGCTGTATGCTAATTGGCTGTCAAGTGGCTGTCAAGACTCCAAATCAGGAAGTGTTGGCAGCCATTTTGTCCCTCGGTAGAACCGAGGGACAGAAACAAGTGTGCAAAGCGCAAAAAGGGGGCAGGGTAGAAACAAGGACCCCCTGGGCAGAAAAAAGCATTTTTTATTTTTTTTTAAATCGGCGGGATGCGCTTAGGGTGCGCGGATCCCGCCGAGAAAAAAAAAAGAAACAAGTGCGCAAATCGCACAAAGGGGGCAGGGTAGAAACACCCTGACCCTCTAGGTCTGCTCAGGGGGTCCCACAAGGACCCCCTGGGCAGAAAAAGCATTTTTTCAACAACAAAAAAATCGGCGGGATGCGCTTAGGCACCCGAATCCCGCCGGAAAAAAAAAAACGAAGCACGGTCTCCCGCGCTTCGTTGTTAATTGGCCCCCGGGTGGGCCAAGTCCCGGGGGCATGGGGGGGGTATTTATAATATGTGGGGGGGCCTCTAAGGCCCCCCCAAGCCCCGGGGACCGCCACCCCCCGGGGCTTTAAAAATAAATGGTGCGGGAGGGCTCTCGGCCCTCCCGCAGCCCCGGGGACCGCCACCTCCCCGGGGCTTCTTTAATTATTTTTTTATAAATGTACCTGTGTGGGGGGGCTCGAGCCCCCCCACACGCCCCGGGGACCGCCACCTCCCCGGGGCACTAAAAATGTCAATATGGGGGTCCATTACGGACCCCCAGAGCCCCGGGGACCACCACCTCCCCGGGGCTTTGTCAATGGAGGGAGGGGGGCCGCGCGGCCCCCCTCCTGGAGCCTGTAATGGCCCTGGGGACCACCACCCCCCAGGGCCGGCTCCTGCAGTGTCCCGGGGTGCCTACCCCGGGACACTGTAGTTTGCTATGACAGGACGGGAGCCTCGCGGCTCCCGTCCTGTCATAGCAAACTGCTTTGGATATTGGAAGCGAGAGCAGGAAACCTGCTCTCGCTTCCAATATCCAAAGCAAATTGCTTTTCCACACGGGGAGCTGCATGTTAGCAGCTCCCCATGTGGAAAGCAATGCCGGCTCCCAAGGGACGCGGGAGCCGGCGGGACTGTGGGGGATTGGGGACCCCCCACAGTCCCCAACGAAGAGGGCCAGCCCCGGGGGATGGGGTCCCCGTGGCAAGTAGTGGCTCGGGAGGGGGGCCACGCGGCCCCCCTCCCCAAAAATAATAATTAAAAAAAAAAAAAATAAAGGCCTGCCCCGGGGGATGGGGTCCCCGGGGCAAAAGGAGGCCTGAGGAGGGGGGCCACGCAGCCCCCCTCCTTAAAAATGTATTTAAAAGTGTGGCCATGCCCCGGGGGATGGGGTCCTCGGGGCCGGATTCGGCCATGGGAGGGGGCCACGCGGCCCCCTTCCCGTTTAATAAAAAAAAAAAAAAGGGATAAGGCCCTGGAGGATGGAGTCCCCAGGGCCCAAAAATAGGAAAAGTAAGGGGGCCACACAGCCCCCTTGGGGAAAAAAACCCCAAAAAAAACGATCGGGCCGCAGGCCCCGCCCCCTTCCTTTACCACTCTGCAAACGCGCCCCCTGGCGCGTTTGCAGATGGGGAACGAATTCACCTTCAATACTGGGGTCCCTGGGGCCAACTAGCCCACCAGGAACCTCCAGTATGCGCCAGGGGCTGCGTTGCAGAGAGGTGTACAGAGGCCACGCCCCTTTTTACACCTCTCTGCAGCGCAGCTCTGTGGCGCTTTTTGGAGGTACATGGTGAGCTAGTTGGCCCCCAGGGACCCTCAGTATTCAAGGGGACTTAATCCCCCAACTTAAAACGCGCCACGGGGTGCGTTTGCACAGTGGTGAAGGGAGGGGGCGGGGCTTCAGGTGACATGTGTGCAAACAGGCCCCGTGGCGCGTTTTAAGATGGGGAATTAAATCCCCTTCAATCCTGAGGGTCCCTGAGGGCCAACTAGCCCACCAGGTACCTCCAGTAAGCGCCACGGAGCTGCGTTGCAGAGTGTTGTAAAAGGGGCGTGGCCTCTGAACACCTCTCTGCAACGCAGCTGTCTGGGGCATACTAGAGGTATCTGGTGGGCTAGTTGGCCCCTAGGGACCCTCGGGATTGAGAAGGAATTAATTCTCCAACTTAAAACGCGCCACTGGGTGTGTTTGCAGACATGTCACCTCAGGCCCCACCCCTTCCTTCACCATTGTGCAAATATTCCTCTAAAATCAGCCGAACTACGAATTCCGATTTACTCACCTGTTATCAGGAGAGACCTCAGTGCTGCATCTTTCAGCCCAGTACTGATCCTGAAAAGTAATTTTAACCGTACTGTCCAGCAACTTGAATTTCCTTCCATAGGCTAACATTGACTGGTTTCACTTGGAAATTCTTCTCTAAGTGTGGAGTTTTGGAACTTTATAATATTCCTCTAAAATCAACCGAACTACGAATTCCGATTTACTCACCTGTTATCAGGAGAGAACCCAGTGCTGCATCTTTTAGCCCAGCACTGACCCTGAAAAGTAATTCTAACCGTACTTACCAGTAACTTATATTTCCTTCCATAGGAATCCATTGTCTGGTTTTCAGCAGAAAAGTTTCAAAGTGTCGATTTTCACAAACTACAAATATTCCTTAAAAATCGCCTGTATGACTTAAACGCATTCTTTCAACTGTTTACAGGAGATGCACCAGTGCTGGATCCAGGATCCAACACTGAGTAAGAAAAAGTAACGATAACACTACTTACCTGCTAAGTGAATTTCCTCCCATAGGATAACATTGGTAATTCTATGTGAAAAAGTTTCTGTCAACTTTTAAAATACAATAATATTCCTTAAAAATCACTACTGTAACCAAAACGCTTTTACTCAACTGTTTACAGGAGATGTCCCAGGACTGAATCTAGGATCCAGTCCTGTGGTTAGAAAAGTAATCCATAAAGTAACTAATTGCATTTAACTAGAAATTCACATTGAGCTCAATGTTGCATTGTGTTTGAAATTGTGTTGCCCATTGCAACAACTGTAACTACTGTACTTAAAAGTCTATTGCCTATTTGCAAAGTATTTAAGCTAAAGTAATTCATTCAGAGAAAGTATATTTTGTAATGTAATGTATTATGTAATTACAATGTAATTTAAAAAATAAAATATGTAAAAATAAATAGTTTAAAAAAATGTAGTAAATCAGTATCCCAAAAATAAATATAACAATTAATACATTTAAAAATTGTCATTTACAAAACCTTTGAAATTCACTGAAAAAAAACATAGGTTTCAGACATGTTATAGTTAGGAATTAGCATTTAAAAAACCTTTGAAATTCACTGAAGAAACCATAGGTTTTAGGGACAGTTATAGTTAGAAATTAGCATTTAAAAAACCTTTGAAATTCACTGAAAAAACCATAGGTTTCAGACACGTTATAGTTAGAAATTAGCATTTAAAAACCTTTGAAATTCACTGAAAAACCATAGGTTTTAGGGACAGTTATAGTTAGTTGGACATTGCACTCGTACAAAACCCGTGAAATTCCCCCGTTATAGTTAGTTCAGCTAACTATAACTCGCGCCCCGCAATGCACTGCTGATGACGTCACATATTACATCACTCATGACATGGTCAGTGACATCACTGATGACATCACTGATGACATCTCAAATGACATCACTGATGGCATCACTGATGACATCATCCACGTGATAATCTGATGCACCTCCTCACACCCTAATATAACCTTTGATACACCCACTCTAAATAACAGACTGCCATTCGCAAAACCATAGACACTCCAACACCAATAACTACATACCCACTCACTGATTCTTAGGTCTACACACACATCCACTAACTCACCCGTACACTCACTCAAACTTACGGTCACTCAGTACAGGACTATCATATGCACTCATACTCCTATATAGACACTCACACACCGCCACTCATCCATAGAGGTACTCACACACCTAGTCAGTCATGCAAATAATTATTCACACTGCCATTTACTCACCTATACAGTCATACACACACCAGCTCACTTACTCATACAAATACTAGCACATTTTTACGCTCTTATACAATCACTGATACAAGCACACACTCATCCATACAGCCACTCTCACAATCACACACTCTCACTTATAGCCATTTATATACTCCAACACACATATATACTGCCTTTCACATATGTAGTTACTCACACATGTACCACTGGGACATACATTCACTCACTAACACACTCTTACACACACTTACCCACCCATACAGTCTATCACAGATGCACTCTTGAAACCATCCACCCAGTGAATCACCCACTCACACATCTATGCACAGAGTCGCACACACCCCACCCACACAAACACTCAGGCACCCATACAGATACTCAGACAACCAATCAATAACTCATATAGACACTCATGTAGCTATTCACAAACCCATGCAGCCACTTACACAGCAACAGACAGACGGATTCAGACATTCACCCAGTTTAGTCACTAACCCATGCATTCAGTAAGATACGTTTAATCACTCACTTATACAGTCAGTCACGTACCTACTAAATCCTCCATACAGACACTTATACACCCACTCATTCCTCAATACAGCTTGGCATATATATATAAAACAAAATTAAACTTTACAGAAACACACAGTCACTGGATGATGCCATCAGTGATGTCATTTGAGATGTCATCAGTGATGTCACTGACCATGTCATGAGTGATGTAATATGTGACGTCATCAGCAGTGCATTGCGGGGGCGCGAGTTATAGTTAGCTGAACTAACTATAACGGGGGAATTTCACGGGTTTTGTACGAGTGCAATGTCCAACTAACTATAACTGTCCCTAAAACCTATGGTTTTTTCAGTGAATATATATATATATATATATATATATATGTGGAGAAATAGAATAAAAAAGACTTGTAACAAAAGAAAGAGCCCTGTGCCGCCCACAGGCTTAGGTAAGGTGAGGGAGGGTAACCAAATCCCCTCGCACTTGAATAATGGGGGCATAGCATGACTCCTTCGTAGCCAATCAAAAAGTTCTGTTAGCTGTCACATGCTGGTTCCTCTATTTTTTTATTGCCCTCAGGCTTAGGCAAATAGGACGGTGGAGGCAAAAACTGTCTGCCCTTGGGCAACTTAAGGATGGGAGGAGGAAGATTTCCCCCCATCACTTATTCTTGGGGAATGGGTGGAGGAACCACATACCCCTCTGCTCTTGAGCAAAGCAGGGGTGCAATTAAATTCCCCCTGAATATCAAGAGAAATGTGCTATGAACTCTTTCCCAACTCTTCTTTGAAGGCTGTAGGTGTCCTGTTTAGCTCAAGGTGAGGTACTAGAAGAAATGGCATTATCTTTTGTTTTTATCTCCCGGCCTCTATGAGATACAAGGGAGACATCTACATAAGTGCGAACGTGCACCTTTTTATGGTCATGGTTCTGTTTCATCATTATCAACAATAAATCCTATTGATCAGTGTGCGAAGGTCCTGAAGAAGACGCGGCATCATTATGACTGCACTACATGCTTAAACATATTAACCCAATAGCAAAGAGTAAAACACGTATAACTGATTTTAACCATGCGCCAGACACAACATGATCAGTTAAATTGTTTTCCCTTTCCTCAATCTGTTACCCATAACTGTATTCCTTTCTTTTTCTCATAAACAACACTCCACACATTGGCCCACCATATTTATGCATAATTCTTTCTAGCAGCACAATAACTCTGATACATTGCTTGGGGCCCAAATATGAAGGTGGCACATTAACTTTAGCAACATCCTAAATATGATGCTGGAAGAACCAGTATAAAACATGTTGAATGGTTGTGAATTCACCCATGGATGAACGCTGGCCCTGCGAGGAAGTATGTGAGGATGTCATTGTCAGAAATGCTGTCTGACATAAATTGATTTGGTGTGTATTTTCTAATATTAACTCAAACTGGACAAACTTTTTAAACAACATTTATGCCTGATAATCTTCTGACAGGAATATTCTTGTACAAAGCTCCCTACAATGATAAATAAGATAGTTGGATAGTAAATGAATACTGTCTACCTCATGTGACTCGAGGTGGGTAGCGTTTCATTTGATGCCCTCTTAGAATTGTAGTTGCAATCACATCTATGCATATTTCCTCAAAGATTTCAACCATATTGCACTTAAATCAGAATTCTGTCCTAGTTCAGCAAGTAACCAAGTCTGATATGTGGTGTATTTTTGCCTCCAGTGGATTATTTCTTAGTTCCCGTCAGACTGTGGGGGTTCACAAGTATTTATTCCCTCACTCTTCTCCATTTTTGAGCCTCCTTCCGAACATGGCTGTATAATACTAAACACCCAAGGCATACATATAGGGGCCGATTCCGATGTCGGACGGACTCAGGTCCGTCCGACATCGTCCAGGAGCCGTAACCGACCGACCTGCTGTCGTCGGTTACGGCCCTGCAGAGTGCGATGCGACCGAACCCTGTTCGGTCGCACTCGTATACTTCACAATGGGAGCATGCATTCCGAGCGGAATGCATGCTTGCATTGTGAAAGCAGGGTGCAGTTCATCCCTGCGCCCTGTGGCCTGCACCCCAAGGTGCCTGCCACCGGGTGCAGGGATCAACAGAGGGGCACCATAGGTGCCCCCAGGCCGCCAATCGGCGGCCTCGCACCCATGGGGACCCTACTGGGGGCCCCCAAAGACAGTTACCGACTGCCTTTTCGTGCCGGAAAGACCGGCACGAAAAGGCAGTGAAATACTGCCATCGTACTCCCTCGGTCGTGAAGAGGCGGCCGGGGGAGTACTGAAGGATTTCCGGACGGCGGTCGGGCTCTCCGAGCCCGTCGTAAACCATCCGGAAATCTGGAGTCGGATTCCTTTCCGACCGAGCCCATCGGAATGGCTCGGTCGGAAGGGAATCCGGCCGGCACGTTCCGATTCGGTCGGAAGGGCTCCGACCATCGTTCGGTGCCCTTCCGGCCGAAATCGGAATCGGCCCCTAAGTCTTGGGTGTCTCAGGGACTTTTATGTATGGTTTGTTTCCTCCAAGGAAATTTTATCATGATTCTAGTTCAATCATATGCAGGACACAGCAAATTTAAAATTTATAAATTTCACCTAAATATGTAAGCCTGTCCTTTTATTCTTTATTTTGTCATACAAAATAGTGACTTAGTAATCTACCTTGTAACACATACGCTGATTCCAAACCCATCCATTATCTCTTTATATCACATGCGATTCTAATTCAACCCTATTCTACAACTCTCAATCAATAGAAAATAATGACCTTTGAGGGCATATGAGTCTCTGGATTTCTTAGACATCTTTTTGGAAATCATTCACCACAACTTCACAGGATTCCTGACCGCCCTTTACTCTTGAAAGTCCTTAGGAATTTAACAGAAAGCAGGATGCCTCTGTATAGAGCAATCTGCTAGCACACAGATTCTACCTATCTGACCAAGAAACATTAAGGGGGTTATTATAAGTATGGTGGTCCTTGGGACTGCCGTACTTGCAGTTTGACCACCACCACCCCGGCGGTCTGACTGCCGTATTACAATGGTGGTGGTGTGACCGCCACAAGACTGCCACCTCCGCCGGGATCCAGGATCCCACAGCGGTGGCAGTGCGGAAATCTGCCTGAATATGGTGCTGGTGCTGATGCTGGCACTACCGAGCATATTACAACTTGCATTTCCATCCATCCATTTCACCGCGGGGACCCCGCTGTGAGATGGGTGGCAGAAATGCAGGTAAGCTGGCGCCAACAGGGCCCTTGGGAGAATCTGCCTATGGGGGTGTGAGCGGGGGGAGGGGCACCTGTTATGTCTCCCTACAATTGCACTTGTTTGCGTGCACTGTGTGGCATGCACGGCATGGTGCATGCCACACAGTGCACATACGTGCAGCAGGCTCTTTCACAGTGGTGGTATGTTGCAGAGGCTCTCCTATAAACCTAACATACCCACTGCTGTGACACTGCCGTAGCACCGACCGCCCACCCTGGATTAAACTCATAATCCGGCAGGCGGTGCATCATGAGCTTCGCAGTTTTCCTGGGACCACCACGGTGGCGGTCCCAGATGAAGACTGCCAGACTTGTAATTAGGCCCTAAATCACTGGCTTCATAATGGTGTATTGTATCCCCTTGTAAACAGGTTCTAAACACCTTCCATAAAGAAATACTTTTTTTACAATGTATTTTTTTATTCACAGTGCACCATCAACGGCGAGCCCTGTTGCTTGGTAAAGGAGGGATCGTAACTGAGATCACAAACCTACTATGTAAGTAGCAATACAAACAAGCATTTGTAATGCAATAGGTCTCGAATTTGCAAGAGTTGGAGTTATTGGCGTAGTAAATGACAATGTTTTTTACCTCTGTTTTGGTTTGGAGTGTAGTGAATATATGTGGTGTGGAGTGGAATAATGTGGGTTGTATTGGAATTGTTAGTTGTGGAATTGTGTGGGGTGGAATTTTGTGGTGTGGAGTATATTTGTGTAATGAAATTATGTGGCATTGTGAATAGATAGTGGTGAGAGCTGCACATAATAGATAGAAAGTAAGATAGAGAGGGACAGGTAGTTTATGCAGGAAGTGGTGAATGAACTCAAGGCAGAGGAGCAGAAAGTGTGTGAGAAAGAGGGAGCAGCTGTGTATGCATAACACACCCTAAGAAGAGGAGGAGAGCGTGGGTTTGAGGGATGGAAACCTTGAAAAGGTACAGGAAAGAAACTGTGCTTAGAATGTGTGAGCAGGCAGTATAAAGAGGAGATGGGGAGTGTGAGGGAGGGGTGAGAGGGGGCAGTGGGATTGCGAGATGAGAGGGGGTAGTGGCAGTGTGAGGGAAAGATGAGAGGGCAGTGGGTGTGTGAGGGAGAGTTGATAGGGTTGTTGGAAGTGAAAGGGAGCGATGTTTTGAATCGGAATTGTTTGTTGTGGAATTGCGTGGCGTCGAATTGTGTGGTGTGTTGTCAGGTTGTGTAGTGGAAATATGTGGTATGTCAGAAAAAATGGGTAAACAGTGGCCACTTCCCATCGGACTCAGCAGTGTACAGGGAAATCCACTGACACGTTATACAGCTCCTCGAAAGATCCTGCATATAGTCACTTTCATCTTCATTTGTTTATTCATTCATTTGCTCAATCCTTCGTTCTGTTATACTAAATCGCCCAATTTTTAAAGAAAGCTGTTTCGATTAGAAACAATTGGTATAGAAACAAAAGTGATGCTGTGCAACAAAACAGAGAAACACACAACTTCCGGGATTAACACATTGGCAATCATCCAAATAAAACCGCTATTCCTGTATGTCTGCCCCTAATTTTTTTCTAGATGCGACGAAAAGCAAAATGTAATTAAGGCAACACTAACAAACGTGGAAGTTCCCTAAAACCCATCCCTTGCCCTTCACTTAGGTCCTGATAGCGCTAATAAGCCATATGTGGTGGTAGACGTTCTCTTTATTATCCCTATTGGCATAACTTAAAACAACTAAACAGAATGGGAAAGAACTCAGTGGGTTAGGCGCTTTCTCTTTGGATCTAGGTAGAGCCTGTTGTTAAATGCCAAGGCCTGTGCACAGAAGCAACTAGGAAAATAGAGAGATTTTGGGTTTGGCCAGAAGATGAGCCAGCGGATTGCGTGGACAATTGTACTGCAGCACATTCAATTAACAAGCTAAAACGGACCACCCAGCATTGAGAAGTAAAAAACCAGGGGCATATCTACAAGGGCTGGCGATAATTATCGCTCAGCGCTCTTAGCGTGTGGATAATTATCGCCGGCCAACTCTGAATTTTATCGCGGCGGTAGCGTGCTATCAGCAACGCTTATCTCCAAAGCGATAAAATTCAGAGCGCAAGCCTCCAACTGTGCGATTATCGCTGGAAATCCAGCGATAATCGCACAACTTTTGGCGATAGCTTGCTGATAGGGCTACACATACTTAGCCATGATATCCACCTTCCATAGGATATCATGGCTAAGTCAGCTTCAAAGCAGGCGTAAGGAATGTAGCGATAACAGAGGTTATCGCTACTTTTCTTATCGCTATGCTTGTTAGCGATTCCCTTGATAATTGGAGAAATGTCGGTTAGCGACATTTCTCCAGTTATTTCGGAAGGAACGCCCACTTTGCATCTCATTAGAGATGCAAAGCTGGGCGATAAGGAAAGGGCGAAGAAGCATGGATTCACGCGTTAGCGTGTCCTTGCTAATAGGGCATTAAAATTATCGCCGCTTTTCGTCCGAAAACGGACGCTAAAGCGGCGATAATTTTATCGCGGGGCCTTGTAGATATGCCCCCAGTTCTTTTTACGGAGTGCTCCATTTCTAACACTCACCTAGAATAGGCAATGTAGAATGTAGATGTGCTTGATGAATGTGGATGGTTTTGAATTATATTGTGACATCATTTATTGATTGACTCCTTTAACTATAAGAGAGCCATGCAGCATTTGATGCACAGAAAGAGGTGAACAATAATCTGATCCAATTAAATAACTACCTATTCATTTCAACTTCACTTGCAACGAGACAAGTCCGTTTGTGGGTTGAGTTGCAAGGGGACAAGGTGTCTCATTTAAAACTCTCACTGCTGTGACATGCAGTGATCTGCCAGTAACACCTGTTAGTTACAGAGCATATCTTTTCTTTCAAGCTGTTTTCTGCTTCATTTATATCCCTTCATGCCTCCTCAAATACAAACACACAAAGACGCTTAACTATGCTGTTAACATATTTCTGTTTGGAAACGGCCTGAGAAAAGAAGCAATTATGTTGGCTGGAGGTTTGACATCTGTCAGGCGTGTTTACACATGGACGAGATGTCAGAAAGTTCTTCATGGCTGTGAAGACCACAGTGTGCCGCTGAGGGTGAACTTCTACATATTTAGTCTGGGTCTGCCTTTCTTTATGAGGTAACTAGTCATGCAGTTTCAGCAGAGTAGCAACTTCAGAACAAGACGATGTTTATTATCGGCAACGTCTGTGTTACTTCCAAAATAACAAGCATTTGCTAAGCAATAGGTCTCGCATTTGCGAGAGTTTAAGCTATTGGCATTGCAAATGACAATGCCTTTTATTTGTTTTAAAAACCAAAACATAAATAAAAGACATTGTCATTTACAATGCCAATAGCTCAAACTCCTGTAAATGCGAGACCTATTGCATTGCAAATGCTTGTTCCATCTTGCAAGCATTCCCTCCTTACGCTCTGAAGTCCCACCTGGTCTGTCAGCTGTCAAGCCTGAAACTCTTTCCCGCGCCTTCCTCGAGGCAAGGGGCACCTGGGGTCTTCCTCGGAAGTTGCTATCCGAATTTCAGCCTCTCCTCCACATTCAGATCCAGCAGGTGGTGGCACTATCCTTCAGACGTTGCACACAGCGCCTAGGGTCCGCTCTCTCAGAAGAAAGAGGTGGAGTCAAGCGCCACTCTCATTTTAAGAAATGCATCTTGTCTGCTCTCTCTCAAGCACAGAGCACAGGAAATCTTCAAACACTCTCTCTGTCTCCTCTCCAGTCAGTGAGGTACTCAAAACTTACTCTGTCACCTAGCTGAAATATTTTACTGTTTCGTCATATTTAACAACCAGCTACAAAACTATTACTATAGCTACTACGCATGCCATCTTCCTGTGCTCCCTTACATAGCTGTTCATTGCTGGAAGTCGTCCTTGAACTAACCCTGGGCGGTGAACTCCGCTCCGCTCGCGGAGTTTGCAGAGTTTCCTGCACTCCGCGTTACGCGGAGATCGCGGAGTTCCGAAAAACTCCGCTTCGCGTTGCGTAGCGTAGTTTTTTTCCTCGCTTGCGTTCATCAACGTCAAGTTGGCGACCGTGAGCGAGGAAAATCAACCTCCCGGCGAGATTTTTCCTCGTTCGCGATCGTCAACATCAAGTTGGCGAGCGCGAGCGTGGAAAATCAACATCCCAGCGAGATTTCTCAACGCGGGGGGGTCAGGTTTCTCATTGCGAGTGGTCGCGTATGCTCGCGACAGCTCGCAATGAGAAACTGCCCGTTCGTGTTGAGAAAGCTGCCGCTCGAGTAAAAATCTACTCGAGCGGCAGAAAAGGAGAGCAGGGACCGCTTGCACTGTGCATGGTGCCATTCGCAATGATTGCACAGTGCGGAAAAGCATCCGGCACTGTGCAATCACCGCGAACGGCATTTTTCTATCGTACTCCGCTGCTCACGTAGCTCTGCGTAGTGCAGCGGAGTTTTTTTGCACTTCGCATAGTGCCGCGTAGTGCAACTCCGCGAACTACGCCCAGGGTTACCTTGAACAGACAGAATGCAGTCAGTGCCGATTATGCCAATTAATACCATTAAATACCACACTGGGCTACCGCAAATAGCCACTAGATGGTGCCAGTATACAACAAATATGCTGGCAATGCCTGTGTTGTTAGGGGAATGGGAGCCCTCAAACAGCAAAATATAATTTTGTCTCTGGCTGCGATAATCCTTGCATCTGCGCTGCCAGAAGATGACCATACTTTATTTTCAGGGCCTTTCATAAACAGCGGACCATACCTTACCGGTCATAACCCTTTTGAGTACAAACGCTTAGCTATTTTTCTGCACCCGTTCACTTCCTTCTGTATGTGTTTAACCTTGCATGGGAGGAAGGAAGGGTAGAAGAGGTTCTTTACATTCCTGTGATGTTTACAGTCAAAAACAGTATGAGGTGTTTGCTGAACAATAAACGCGTCACCCTCTGGAAATGTTTGTTGGTATGACTGCAGAGAGATACTGTACTGTCAACAGCCATTGCATTGGCAGTGAAAAGCTAGCAGAAAATGTACACTGGTGGTGGCCTGCAACATTCATGGGACACGGTTGAGGGTAATCTCACACCGCTGGTGGACCTAAACCTGCCGGGAGAAAGCTTATAATGTACGCAGCACTTCTGGAGACAGGAAGCAATGTCTGAGCCCCAGGGCACTGACGTCACTGGTGTGAGAATGTGGCTTCTGCCAGTAATATCAATGTGCTGTTGTGATACAGCACTGATCGTACAGTGCTGGACACACACACACAGTTCCACATCAGCCGAGGGGCATAGAAGGACTTAAAGCGGAGCTCTCACCAACATAGGCAACTAAGAAAATGAGACACCAAGGGGAATAAATTAAATGAAAAGTTTACGCAGAGTATTATGTGTGTAAATTAAACTGATTTCTGAACGGGGGTGGGAGAAGGCACGGACAACAGGAGGGGGGGGTGTAAAGAAGGCACAGTGAGATGATGCCTTTAGAATAGATCAACAGACGGCAAGTCTTCAAGAAGGTAAGATGTTAGTCAGTTTATTGTACATCCAATAACAAGAGACCTCACCCACAGGGCAGCAAGATCCAACTGTCAAACTTCAAGCAACAACATTCCTTCTCCAGATTAACATTCTAGAGTCTTACATCATAGCCTGGCAACAGGAATAAAGATAGAAGCTTACTACAGACCACCACATCACCTTCCCCCTAACAACATAAAAACATTTAGCAAGTACATTAGCAAACACATTCCTGTAAATGACCAGGAATCTTCCTTGAGCGGATTGATTTCCTCTTTGCCTCTTGGGTCACAGGAACGGTCACAGGAACCTCTGCTCTTTCAGTTTCCTGTGGATGACATCTGGCATTTGTATTTAAATTCCACATCTTATGGTCACTAGTTTGACTGCATTATTAAATAGCCTAATGATCTTCAAGGGCTTTCCAAACTTGGAGTTACCCACACCCTTCACCAATCCCCACTACTGTTTTTTTTACCGCTTTTCTCTCATCAAACAACTCCTTCCTCCTCTCCATCCTCTTCATCTCTCTCTCTTTCCATGCCCCTGTACCTTCCACACCACTGTCGGCAATTTTCCTTCTAGACGCAACCCATAGCAGAATAACTTCAGTGACAGCAGCTCTTCTTTTGAACAACCTAAAAGGAGCCACCCCCGTGGATGAATGTGGGGTAAACCTGTACTCTCGCACTTTATTTTTGACAGCAGCTTCCCAGTCATTCCCAGTTACTTCAGGTAAATGCATGGCTTCCTTCAGAACTTTTACAAACCTTTCCACAACACCATTGCATTCCGGATGGTACAACGCAGCCTTTTTGTGCTTGATACCTCTTTCCTCCAAATAATCCTACAGAACACGAGAAGTAAACTGAACCCCATTGTCAGATAAAATAGACGTGGGTAAGCCTTCTCTTTCAAAAAGAACCTCCAGAAAAACAATCACTGCTTCTGATTCTACAGAATTGACTATCTTCACCTCTGGCCACCTTGAGAACATGACCAGACACACTAAAACATAGCAATCTTGAGACTTTAATTTAACAGGCCCTAGAATATCTATAGCAATGTCCACCCACAGACCACTGGATTGCTCCTGAGCACCATAGGCTAAGTACTACTCTTCAGCACTTTGTCACTACAAGCACATTGGGAACAATCTCAGACAATTCTCTTCATATACATGTCCATGGCTGGTTACCAGTAAGCCTCTCTGTTCCTCTCCTTAGTTTTAGCAATTCCCATATGACTCACATGAGCATTAGCCACCAGTTTATTTCTCAAGTTCTCAGGAACAACCAATTTACTTCCATGCATCAAAATTCCATTAATTACCGTCAAATCATCTTTAACATTCCAAACCCTTTGAGATTCTCCTCACAATTTTGTTTCTCTCCCCATCCACCTTGCACTTTAGACATCTCATGTTTCATGGTACAGTCTTGATTGAGGCTT
This sequence comes from Calotriton arnoldi, assembly GCA_963921515.1. Lineage (NCBI taxonomy): Eukaryota > Metazoa > Chordata > Amphibia > Caudata > Salamandridae > Calotriton > Calotriton arnoldi. The sequence continues at coordinate 1,668,652 of CAWUFW010003405.1, read as the reverse complement.
TCATTCCACAAGGCTTCCAAGATAAAACCATCACTAATCAAGCAGACATTTGCCTCCTCATCAAATTCTTCTCCTGAAAAAAATCACAATCCTCAGACAATTCAGAACTTACATTTGAACCACATAGCCTGGAGAGGCTGTCCGACAAAATATTTTTAGACCCAGGCAAGTACAAAACATTGAATTTGAATTCTTGCAAGGCAACAACCCACTTCCTTATCCTGTGTGAAACAAAATCAACACCTTTCTTACCAAAAACCCCTTTTAAAGGTTTGTGATCAGAGATCACTTCAAAGGGTTTTCCCCACAATATTTTTTTTAACTTACGTATAGCCCAGTAAACTCCAAGCACCTCTTTCTCCACCACTGAGTAATTACACTCTGCTCCTCTCAAAGGTCTGGAAATGAATAAAATAGTGTTCTCAGTACCCTCAACATTTTGCAATAAAAACGCACCCAATCCTTTGGAACTCGCACTAGGCATCAGATACGAGACTTTTGAGGGAGGAGGAGCCTCATTCAAATATTTCTTGATCCCATCAAACTCTTCATTACAAGCTTGACTCCATGCAAACCCACATCCCTTTTTTAACAAACTATGCATGGCTTCAGTTTTTTGTGCAAAGTTGGGAACAAACTTGTTATAAAATTCCACCATCCCCAAAAATCTCACCAATTCTTCTTTATCCTTGGGATTGTCTAGATTGGAAATAGCTTCTACCAACGAGGGTTTAGGCTTGATTCCCGACCCAGAGATCAAATGACCCAAGTATTCAATTTCTCCAACATTAAATTTGTATTTTTCCACCTTCAGGGTGAAGCCAGCAGCAAGAACCTTTTCCAAGACAACAGCCAATCTTTCATTATGTTCTTTTAGATCAACCCCATAAACAAGAATATCATCTTGATACACCTTAATTCCATCAACACCCTTCAGAACTCTCTCCATCACCCTCTGGAAAACAGAGGCCGCGGAAATGAGTCCAAAAGGCATCCTGAAAAACTTAAAAGTTCCAAATGGTGTTATAAAAGTCGTGAGGTCTTGGGATGATGGATGGAGCTTGACCTGATGATACGCTGAAGAAAGGTCCAATGTTGAAAAATGTTTTGCTCCACCCAGAGACGATAACATTTCCGAGATGTTAGGGAGTGGGTAATGATCAACAACCACCTCTTTATTCAGCTCCCTCAAGTCGATGCATAGCCTCGCCTCACCATTGGCTTTGCAAGCCATGACCACGGGAGAAATCCACTCAGTGGCTTCCACCTCTTGGATTATCCCATTCTTTACAAGTTTGTCCAATTCTTACTTCATACTGTCCTTGACAAGCAAAGGCACACCCCTAACGTTCGCTACCTTGGGTACGGCTCCTGACTTTAGTCTTATGTGATGGACATACCTTTTTAGACAACCCAACTTCTTCCCAAAAACCTCTGGGAACCTTGTGACCCGGGCATCAGTCCCATCACTCACCAACTTAACCGCAGGTAACTCCTTTAGACACACTGAGGGAGATTAGTTGGAGTCTAAGTAAACATACAAGTCACGCTGGTGAAACCAACTAATTAACGAGTCCTCTTTCATGGAGACATAGATTTTCCCAGGGACGATCCTTCCCTTAAATTCAATAGTGCCCCAAAAATTCCCCAAAAGATCAATGATTTCTCCGCCATAACCCCTAGGTTTGATGTCAGGCTTAACTAACTTCACTTTACCCAGGAGTTGCTGGTCATAAAATCCTTTGGGAATGAGCGTGATCTTAGCCCCAGAGTCAAAAAGCATCCTCACCGACTTGCCATTAATAAATACTTCTTCAAACGGACCTTCATTACCTGAATCTTTGACCTGGCAAGTTTCAACCTCTTTACCATCTTGATCATAAATGTCCACCTCCCTGACCTTCTTTTGTTCTTTTTTAGATTTACAGCATCTTGAAAAATTACCCTTTTTACCACAATTGAAACACGTGACTTTCCACCCCGGACAGTCTTTGAAGTTCACCATATCACCAGCATTCACACACCTGAAGCATTTGCCTTGGAAAGTACTAAAATTGGAAGCTTTAGTTGACACCATGGTCCTGTCAGAACTATTTTTAACAGACTTATTAAAGGATTTATTACTCACTTCTCTGACCACTTCTTTTCCATTCTTTTCTACAGTACCATCTTTAGTACATTCTTTATGAATGGTGTCGACGCAGGCTTTTGAATGCTCATGCATTTTTAAAATAGTGATTAGTTCTTGCAGCGAAGGATTGACTTTCTGCCACAAGCTGTCCTTTGCCTTGTCAATAAAACAACCCAGCATTAATTGATCACTCAACCTCTCCTCTAAAGTTGCACCAAAACCACAAGTGGAAGCTAATTTTCTCAACATCGTAGTATATTGCTCCACAGATTCCTCCTGCCTTTGCATTCTCTTCCCAAAGTGATAACGCTCCAAGACCATACTCACCTTAGGAAGATAATGCACATCCATCTTTCTGACACAAATTTCATATTCGTTTAAAGCTGCAGCTTCATTGTCTGGAAGATCAGGAAGATGTTCAAACACTTCCTGGCTTTCCGAACCTTGACAATGCATAAGCAAAGACGATTTCCTTTCCGCACTTAAAGAAGTGCCACACACTCTTGCATAATTAGCAAATACCTTCTTCCATTTCACCCAAGGAATCAACGGATCTCTTGGAGAGGATAAAAAAAACGGAGGGGCAGTAACATTTTGCATGTTGACAAATTTACAGAGAACCCTTAAAGGAGTAGATAAGCACACCCAGCTGTAAAATCCTTTTATTTTTAAAGTAGAATCACTGATCAACCAATTGCCAAGAAAGCAGACAGTGTAAACTCTGGCCACCCTTTTTTTTTAAAGCATAATACTATAAAAGCAAGTGATAAAATGGGCTGTGCTCATTGGAGAAAAGAAAGCTCTTGTGCCTAGAAGTAAATAATGAAATAAGAAATCATGCAAAGAAGAGCTGTGCGCATCAGCGCTGAACCTGTAGAAGAAGCCAACTGATATGAGGGAAACTGTGCAATCCAGCGTTAATGTAATTGATAAAGCCGGCAAGAAAAAGCTGTGCGCATCAGCGCACAAACCGCAAATGAAGTAAACAGATTTCAATATTTTAAAGAAATTACAGGACCGCTGTTCAGCTTGCTTGCAGTCCTTGACTTATTCCTACTGTAACCGGTCCCAGCATGAAAGGGTATCTGGAATGCCGGCAACGCACTCATTGCGAGATCAAAGGGCGTACCACCTCACACACGCAAGTCAGGCAGTTGTGCGCGATGACGCCCAAGGGACAGGCAGGCGCGATGAAGTGGAAGTCACAAAAAAGTGGCTGCGTACAAGATGTTTCGTGCATCACCGCCTGACGTAGAAGATCAGGCAAGGTCAGGTAGCATTAGAGCAAATGGCGGCTCCGTACTTGACTCTTCTTGCGTCACTGCCAGACGTGGTAGATCAGGCAAGGTCAGGCAGCATCGCACCAAATGGCGGCTTTGTGCGCAACATTACTCAGAGCATGCGTCACCGTCTATCATAGCAGGTCAGGCAAGGACAGGCTGCTCTATGAGTGGGGCATGCGCACAAAGAGGACGCGAGGGGCACTTCCGACTGTAAAACACAGTACCTTAAAGTCGGGGCTCAGGCAAAGCCCAAATTGTAGATGGGCCTTACAGGACTCCAAACCTGCCTCCAACTCTTGACAAGATCGTGATACACGGGCACACCACTGTGCGGGGAACCAAATGACAGCGATCTGTCACTCGCAGCGTAGAAGTAGAGACGAGAAGCCTATGCAGGTGCTCACCGCTGAAAGACGAGCTATCCCAAGTTTGCAGCAACTCACCAACTTCCATTGAGAATGGAGGAGCCACACGGATGGTTCTCAGTAGAAAAGATATGTTGAGGTCTCTCATTCTGGGAACATCACAGTAGAATGTTCGCTTGTCGCCAAAATGAGGTGATGCCTTTAGAATAAATCAGCAGACAGCAAGCCTTCAAGAAGGTAAGATGTTAGTCAGTTTATTGTACATCCAATAACAAGAGACCTCACCCACAGGGCAGCCAGATCCAACTGTCAAACTTCATGCAACAACATTCCTTCTCCAGAATAACATTCTAGATTCTTACGTCATAGCCTGGCAACAGGAATAAGGATAGAAGTTTACTACAGAACACCACACACGGACAACGGGAATGGGGGTAAAGAAGGCTCGACAACAGGAGGGAGGGCGGTGGGGTAAAAAAGGCAGGGACAAGGGGGGAGGGTAAAGAACGCACGGACAACGGGAGGGAAGGCGGGGTTGTAAAGAAGGCACCAAAGCATGTCGAGCCTGCAGTAAGAGAAACTGGATAAAGAAAATAGTGCTTAAAGACTAAATAATAGGTACCGTGTAACAACCGAAGGAAAAGGGCCAATCGCCACAGGAGGTGACAAATGAAGAGGAGGCGGTACTAAGGAGGGACTAACAAGCCTATTTACAAATCAGAAGCCAGCATTTAGGACGGACAATGACACAAGCCAATGGCAGATATGGGCAGAGAGTGGGCGGGGCTGCTATTCCCTACTCCACTACAATAAGTCTCGCAGAGCAGCGCATGCACGCTGGCTCAGGCTCGATAGTATTTGTTTTGCCAAGTTAGACTGGGGGCTTCACACTGCGCTTGCGTGGAACTGGATAAGGGAGCAACCATTAGTTTATTCAAAAGGGAATCTAAGCAACTCAAACACGGCATATGTTTGCGATAAGCTACTGACTGTTTAGTGAGGGGATCAAAGGTTTTTACAAAGGTGTTTTGAGAGGACTGGATAAAAATCTGTTTGAAATGTCCCTAAGAATAAACAAGTCATTGAAACAATGACAGGAATAACTTTTAATGTATCCCCTGAAAAACTGTTTTGTTAACCAACAAAACCCAAATACAAACCACACTATGTTGAACCAACATAAGTAATGCACAGAGGTATTAAAATTATTAAATTGTATAAATCAGCTTTCAGAATCTCAGAGCCCTCTTGGTGACATTGAGTACATTTAAGCAAGCAGAAAATATCATTAGGCATGCACATACCTGGCTGCTGGATTCAAATGCACATGTGGTTTCTCCCTACGGTTAATCCCACTCATATTTAAAAGTACAGACCAGTCTGCTCTTTGTGCACCACATTTTAGATTAAATGTGAGCCCCACAAGAACTTACATTAACAGTGGAGAACATACCATCCTCTGTGTTGTACCCGGCCTCGAGTATGCGAATTATAACAGTATGACCCCCCCATCCTACCCCCGCCCTGTATTACAATGCAAGCTACTCCACGTAATTAAAAGCAGATGCTTCCCGAAAGCTTTTTAATCTGGGCATTTGAATACAAAACAAGGTTGGCGAGACACAGATACACTTCCCTGTGCAGTTGCCATGGATATACAAGCAACAAACCCAGGGATATTGATCCAGCGCCAATCAGGGATCGATAATCAATATTAACGCAATCACTGACCCATACTCTTACACAACCCAACATACGAATCCCTGTATGCGCTGTTAAAAAGTTTGAATGTTCAATCAGTTATTCATATATACAGGATCATATCTTAACACACTAAATACATAACTGAACCTGTATATCAACTCTCTTTCCTCTGGTCAATGGACCTAAAGTTGAGAAGTTGATGGTAATAATTAGTACTAACTATCTATCTCTACTACTAAATAAACCACAAACTTAGTGTAAGGTTAACAATGTTTATCGCAAAATAATGTGAAAGTAAAATACTCATCATGTACAGGTTTACAAAGCAAACCAAAATTCATTCACAGAGAGAGAACATTTAATCAGAGCAAACAGTGGCAAGCTCATATCAAAATGAACAAAATGCAAATGAGGAAGTGGATAGATGAAGAGACAAAAGTTTCAGAGACAGTTATACATTTACAAATGATTATGCAAAGTACGAATCTTTAACTATACTAACCCAAATATTTCAGTGGAAAATCTACCCCCTGGCCATGGGAATAGATGGGAGTTCCCCGAGAAGGTTCAGGGAACAAAGAGTAGGACAGGAACAGGAAAACAGGTAGGCCTCTATCTGGAAACAGCAAACCGACGGACAGTGACGATCTCCCCTCTCTAGCTTCTTCAAAGACGCGCGAACCCCCCCCCCCTTGCGGGGACCCCAGTTATACCCTAAAACCTACATGTCCAACCCATCATTGTAGCAACATTTTCAGAAACTCAGTCTCTCATTGGTCAGTTTAGGGGGTGTTCTATCACACCACCATAGTCACGTCCATGTTTTCACAGCGTTCTTTGTTTTACAGGTTTCTCTTTACAAAAACTACGTTTCATGAATACACATTTCCTCCAACAAATTACATGTTGCAAGTCTCTACACGTCCATTGTTCACTTCTGCCGCTTCTGGGCAAGAAGTTTGTACATTTTCATTGATATCACAGCCGTCTTTCCGTTACTTGGCAGACATACAATTCTTCTTGAAGGTTATCAGCCATGGCCTTCTCCATTATCTCTCAGAGCTCGATTTTCAGCTTATTTATTTGTATTTCTTATGCCTTTTAACCCTCGACTGACATGCAAAGATGTAGGCCCATGCACGCATCACTACAATGAATAAAACACAGACATTATTAATTTCATGACATGTACTTCTCACTGTTTACCACCCACCATTGCACTATCCCACGTTGCTGTTCCTAGCAAGAGCATTAGTGTGCAAAAGCGGCATTATTATTATTTTTAATTTTAAGCAGAACGCAAATGCGGCCTAGTTTTTCATGCATTAAACCACGCATTAGTGCACGCATGCGCAAAAGCATTTCCCTGTGTTTTCGTGTTTTTGCACGTTATTTTCACAGCACACTGTTAGTAAATGTTACTGAGGAGTTAATCCGAGCAGGTTTTATTTTCTTAAAACCCTGCTCCATCAATTCCCCCCTTTGATGGCATTTTTGAGCCATCACAAAATAACCATCATACCAATTGCCACCTTTATTTTCATTTAAAGGTCTGTACTTCTTTCCCGTTTTGCCATTTTCTCATCTAGATCTTTCATCATATCGTAATAGTTTCCTCTCATATCTTCTAGTTCTATCTCTTCTCTTTTTCTTTTTCTTGCTCTACGTTTATTGACTGACTTTGTCATTTCTTTCCTTCCACATCTATACTAGCAACATTTATATGCCATTATTATTGACATTGTCACTACAGCTATCGAAATAATTGGTATTAGTATTTTCCCTAATAAGCTACTCCCAAATGTAGAAAACCATTTACCTACAGAGAAAAAACTCTTACCAAGTTTCTCCCAAACACCATCAACCTCCAGTTGAGTCAAACTCAAATCTTCACAAGGCAGCGTCACACACGGCTGAACTGAGAGGATTCCTACCTCGGTGTAGGCATTATCGTATTTCAATGGTCTACCGCCAGTTGCACACTTATTATTTGCACAGTTGCTATTTGCACAGTACTTCAGCACCTGCTGTCGTTTTAAAGTTTTTATCTATCTTATAACCATTTTAACAAATCCACCTACCTGACTGCTGGCTGCCGCTCTCCGGTCCACCACGGCTCCCGACATAGCCGATTGAGTGGAGAGAGTCAGGCAAGTCAGGCAGTAGTCCGGGTCGAGTGCTTGACGGCCGCCATTTTGGAGCGGTTAGCGATCTAGGCTTCGGTTTACACGAGGGGAGGGTACTTAAAGCACCCCTGTTGCGGAGGCGCAGCCACAAGGCAGCGTCACATACGGCCGAACTGAGAGGATTCCTACCTCGGTGTAGGTATTATCGTATTTCATTGGTCTACCGCCAGTTGCACACTTATTATTTGCACAGTACTTGAGCAACTGCTGTCATTTTAAAGGTTTTTTCTATCTTATAACCATTTTAACAAATCCACCTACCTGACTGCTGGCTGCCGCTCTCCGGTCCACCACGGCTCCCGACATAGCCGATCGAGTGGAGAGAGTCAGGCAAGTCAGGCAGTAGTCCGGGCTAAGTGCTTGACGGCCGCCATTTTGGAGCGGTTAGCGCTCTAGGCTTCGGTTTACACGAGGGGAGGGTACTTAAAGCACCCCTGTTGCGGACGCGGGCAGCGGGCGCGCTGCTGGTGCGCCGAAGGTGTGCCCAAGGCAAGCACGTCTGCACCCGTCCGCGCTCGGCACACGCTCAGCGCCAGCCACGCTGCCGGTTTTTGGATCCATCAAGGTGCCATGTTTAAATACACCAGAGGTGAGCTCCTGGGATTGTCCACAGTAGTTTATAAATGTCCAGGGCCACTTTTGGGAGGCTGTAATGATATTGGGCCACAGGTATGTCCAAATTGCAAACTGAGACTTACAGATATAAAAAGCAAGATCTATTCTGACATCGTCAGGAATAAAACCGATAGAGAGCCCCCCATAGGAACAAGGGAGGATCAGTTTGTTGCAAAGAAAAGAGAATATGTCAGAGAATTGTCATGTTCTTTACTAAATGCACGATCTTTAATTAAGCATAAACATGAATTTGGACAGTTTGTGGACTCACATGCCCTTGACCTCATCTTTGTTGTGGAAACGTGGGCGGACGAAACTTCAGGGCCTGACCTAGTGATAGCTATCCCACCAGGTATCACAATAGCCAGGAAGGATTGGGTGCAGAAAAAAGGAGGAGGTCTGGCAATAATTTATAGAGATCACTTAAAAGCTTCTTTTAAAAACATTTCCACTGATACAGAATCAGAGGCACTTTCATTTAAAATTACAGTCAACCATGTATATTCCGTTAACGGTTTACTAGTGTACCGCCCACCAGGACCCAGAACTAATTTTTTGCAATCAATGGGCCAGTTCCTTGAACACAGGGTGAATACTCAAGACTACACTATTCTAGGTGATTTTAATTTTCAACTAGATAATTGTTCTAATAAGGATTCCTTGGCCCTCATAGACCTGGCAACAAGCGCAGGTCTAGAGCAGATTGTGAAAGGACCCACTCACAGAGCTGGACACCTTTTGGACGCTGTCTTTACGGACTGTCCTTTCTTAAAACATAAGAATAATTTATAACTCCATTTGTCTGACCACTTAGCAGTGATGCTAAACCTTAGCCTGCCTCCCTCAACAAGTCCTAAACATTACATAGCTAGAAATCAAAAAAGATATTTATGGCAGAGTATAGATAAAACAGTTTTCTCCTTACATTTGAATCAGAATAAACGCTGCCTTTCCCATGATTCAGAGGCAGCTGCATCAAAGTATCATGATTGGATCACCGCAGCGGTACAAGCCACCATCCCCCACAGAGCAGGGAAAACTAGCAGAACCGCTCCCACTGAACCTTGACAAGAAAGGTGTTGGCGTCAACACTATGATCTAAGGGAGAAAGAACTATATAAAATAAAACTAGCTCAATACAAAGAATTAATTCAAAAAACTAAAACCAGTTACTTCTCAGCAAAAATTGAAGGAGCAAAGAATAGCTCTAAAGAGCAATTTGAGACGGTGCTGAAATTAAGCCGCCGGCAGGACACCAATCAAAGTACCATAGATCAAGCATTTTGCGATAGCCTAGCGTCTTCTTTTTGCGATAAAGTGTCTGTTATTTATAATACCTTTGCCTTAAGTTTGGCTAACAATCAGAGCCCGCAGGCATGGACAGATATCGTAATCACAGCTGCACCACTGCACAACTCATATTCAGAATCTGATCCATCCCAATTTTCCAATTTTACAAACATTTCCTATGATCAAATTGTAAAACTTCTTTTGGCAACTAAATCAGGCTCCCCGTTGGATCCCTGTCCTCCCAAAGTAATCCACATGATAGTGGAGACAGTTGCAGGCCCACTCCTGGAGGTACTTAACACTACCATTGAATCAGGGATAATTCCCAAAAGGTGGAAAAAACCATCCATTCTACCCCTGTTAAAAAACTCAGTCTAGATAAATCAGACCCAGGGAACTACCGCCCTATCTCCCGCCTACATCTGCCCGCAAAGTTTGGAGAAACACATGAATCAAGAACTAGCACACTTCATTGAGATCAATCATGTTTTAGATTCCACCCAATATGGCTTTAGAATTAAGCACAATTCCAAAATGGCCTTAATTACGGCAACTGAGGAAATAAGACACGCGGTTGACAATGGAGGTTCGGCAGCATTGATATTATTAGATCTGTCAGCCGCCTTTGATACGGTAGATCATGGCACCCTATTAAAGTGGCTTCAAGAGGCTGGGATAGTAGGCCCAGCTCTTGCACTCCTCAGTTCCTTTCTGTTAGATCGAGAACAGTTTGTTGAAGTAGAAGGCTTTAGATCTCAATGTTTCAGGCTTCCATGTGGGGCGCCACAGGGCTCTTCTTTGAGTCCTACCCTGTTTAATATCCACGTTGCACCCCTGGCCCGCTTGATTAAAGCCCATGGCTTCGACTTAGTATCATATGCAGATGATACCCAGATTATTGTTTCCATCGCGAGCAAAAATCACGACACAGCCCACAACTTCAAAGAATGCATGAGAGATGTAGGTGACTGGATGGCAGATAATGGCCTTAAACTGAACTCAAATAAAATGGAGGTTCTACTCTTCGGCAGAGACACATCGTTCTGGTCTTCAGAATGGTGGCCCTTGGAGCTGGGGATCCCTCCTTCTCCAGTCACCAAGGCAAAAAATCTGGGGGTCATTATTGACACCTCTTTATCCTTTTCACATCATGCAAAGATGCTCTCCTCGTCAATCTCTCTCACCTTGAAAATCCTGAGGAAAATTCTTCCATTTATCCCACCGGCATTACAGAAACTAGTGGTAGCAGCTCTAGTCTTATCTAAACTCGATTACTGTAATGGGATACTGGTTGGAGCAAACAAATCGGTAGTGGCAAAACTGCAGGAACTCCAAAACTCTGCAGCTCGGCTGCTCTTCGGCCTAGCCAAATTTTCATCAGCCAGACAGGCTCTCGATATCTTGCACTAGTTGCCTGTGTCGAAGCAAATTAAGTTTAAGGCGATTTGCATCGCCTACAAGGCTCTGCATAACCTTGGTCCTGTTTACTTAACAGATCGCTTCCAATGGCATTTGCCAGCACGTACACTTCGGTCTGCCTCTCTGAAGCTCGTGAAAGAACCCAAGGTCCGCCTTCTTAGATGGGGTGGTAAAAGCTTCTTATGTGTCACATCCAGATGGTGGAATGAGATGCCAATGGAGTTAAAAAACTCCCCTGATCTGCTCTCCTTTAGGAAGAAACTTAAAACCTGGCTTTATACCCAATAACATCTTGTAAACATCTGGGTGGTTGGTTGGTCTATGTGTTGATCTGCAAGCGCCTAGACGCCCTTGGGTAGTAGCGCGCTATATAAATATATAACTAAATAAATCTTCATGCAGTTTTGTAATATTCTTAATATACCCCTCAAGACTATTACTTTTGTCAGGGATATAAGTACAGAAGTGTTGTATTTTCAACATGCCACAGACTCCGCCCTCAAGGGCAAGTCGATTTTGCAAAACTATTGATCTAATTGCAACCATTTCAGTATCAATCATCAAGAACCCACCAGCAGTGTCTGTTGATAAACGATCAACCACTGTGGACAATTTTCAAATTTTATGCGAATTCAGAACAACTCCTACTGAGGGTATCAGCGCACCAAAAATATCACCAATTATTTCTGAAAAACTTGCTCTCTTTTTGCGTATTAGTCCATGCTTTATTTCATTGACTTTATTGTTTATATCTACATGGTACACCTTGGGGAATATGATTCCAAAATAACAACTACCATACCAATGTGCTGGCAACCTATAATAAGCATTCTTACCGCACACATAATAAACTCCTGGGAAAACAGGATCAGTTCCACCTTTCAATCCCCATCCGCCAGTTATTAGAAAAGTATGTTCACATTTACTAGTACCAATGAAATAATTATTATAGTCAGTTTTTAGTCTAAGTAAGCAAAATTTCACTTTATGATACCAATCAAGAGACATTGCAGCGTAAGTCTCGCCTTTTTATAATTTCGCTCTCTGAAAGCCCATGGTGGTACATGTGACTTCTGTTCAGCAGCTTTTCTTTGAAAATCCTGTCTTCTATCTTCTACCATGTTAATGAAATCCTTTTCTTCAGACTGCAAACTACAGGTAAGATTATGTCTATGAGCATATACTATGCCTAGTGTCTGAGTAATATGGAAAAATTCTCCCATGTATCCCGCATTTCTATTACTATACACCTTATTCATGTCTTTTCTAATAGGAATTGCTGAAAACACTAAATCTAGATTTGAATAATAATATTGTAACTTTCCCGTCATGTAAAATAAACTTGTTAATACACTGCACGAAACACCATATGTTAAAGGAAGGTGATGGTAAGTCACCCCTTCTGAGACAGACGAAGGTAATTGCATGCACACGTAACAATCTCTCACATCCATTGTCTCAACATACTCATACAATAATTTTGTAAAAACATTTAACGAGAAATCATTAATTGATCTATCATGATGATAAATACCATCATCAGTCTGATCAATGTTAGTCTTAGGAGTTTCTTTAGTAACAGAAATTACTCTTTCAATTATCACATTATTAGTATTATTTTTGTTATTAGTCACCATTAGAACAGGTACAATAACAGCTAATATTAACCACATCAACAGTAGTAAAAAGACACTACATAAGCAAGCTTTAATGCATCTACGTTTAAAACTAGGTTCTTGATATCCAGTCACTGCATCTTCTGCCATTTTTGTATACTATAAAAATATAAAAAACTAAGAAAAAATCTAATTTTCTAACAACTTCTCTAAAGATTTTGACAAACTTGTCCAAAAACCACCGGAGAAAAAATATTGTATCGCACACTTCACTTCAAAGCTTTCTTCCTTATCTCCCCTTTTTTTTTTTTAGGTCTTCTTTAAATCTTCTGGATCTTTCAATTGGTTATTGACTGAAGTTGTTGCACCTTAACTTTCACAGTTCTTTTAAGGCGGTTTCAATTTGCTTTCATCAACTTGCTCAGTACCAGTACCATCTTTTCCTTCTATTTGTTCTGTGCTTTCAATTTCTTCCAATATCACATATGTCCATTCTGGAACTGTGTATTTCTTGCTTGGAATTCTTTTTCTCTTTGTTCTTCGCACTAAATCTTCCTCTGATTCTTCTTGTTCAGTTTGGCTTGAAACTTCATTTATTTGCTCCGGTTTTCTCTTCTCAAGAGTGTATTTCAGTCTTTTCACTCCACTTGGCCAATTGTCACCTTTTTTCGCTCTCTTAGCTTGAACCACTTCTTCACCTTCTTTTTCTAGTTCACAAGTCCTTTTATTTAGTCCTTTTCTTTGATGTACTTGCTCTTTATTTTCAGTAACTTCTTTTTCCTTTTGCTCAACAGCAGTCTTATGAGACCCAGTAGCTGGTGTCCACTCTACTTGACTTGTGCTTGGTTGTTCATCACCCACAGACTTGTCAGAATCTGTCACTCTAGATTCTTTAGTTTCACAACCTTCAGCTTCTGGTTCTTCAGCTTCTTTAACCAGTTGCTGCTCACCTTCACTTTCAAGTGGACTTGGGACTCTTCTTGGATGACTTGTGTGTATCCAGTTGGGCAAGTCACCACACTTCACTGCTGTCTCTGTCACCAAAATAATCTGATAAGGTCCATGCCATCTGGGTTCTAAACACGACTTCCTCACGTGTTTCTTGACAAGAACCCACTCTCCTGGACTCAGATCATGTGCTTAATCCAGCTGTGTTGTGGTTGCAATTTCTCCAACCTGATGAGACACAGAACGCACCAGATCAGCCAATCCTTTGCAATAATCAAGCACTAGATCATCAGAAATATTCATCAGTTTGTTTGCAGGTACAATTGCTTGTCTCATTGCTCTTCCCATTAGGACTTGATGAGGACTCAACCCAGTCTTTTTATCTGGAATGCTTCTAAGACTCATCAATACCAGGGGTAAAGCGTCAGGCCATTTCAGTGTTGTGGAAGCACACACTTTTCCCAGTCTAGATTTTATAGTGCCATTGATTTGCTTGACCACTCCAGATGCTTCTGGTTGATAGGCACAATGCAGCTTTTGCTCAATTTGTAATGCTGCACAAATCATCCGAATTATCTCATTATTAAAGTGAGATCCCCTATCTGTTTCTAAAGTGACTGGAAATCCGTACCTTGGTATTAATTCCCTCAAAAGCAGTTTTGCAACAGTGAGGCTATCATTCCTTCTTGTCGGGTAGGCTTCTACCCAACGAGAAAACAAACAAACAACAACTAACGCATATTTTAGTCTGTTACATGGGGGAAGCTCAATAAAATCAAGTTGGAGCCTCGTAAGCGGTCCTGCTGCTTTTCCAATTCTTCCCCAACTAACAACTGTCTTTCTGCCTGGATTTAGCTGCTGACATGTAACACACCTCTGGCATAGACTCTCTGCAATAGCTCTGAATTTAGGGTTATACCATGACTGCTTGAAAAGCCTGATCATTGCATCTCTTCCAACATGTGCAATTCCATGGTACACCCTTGCCATCTGGGAGAGTAAAGAATCTGGCATGACTGGTCTTTCATCTATGTACACCCATACTTCATCCTCTACTCTCTTTTTGCAACCTGATTTTATCCAAAGTTCTTTTTCCTCGTCTCCTGCTTCTTCCTCCAACTGTCTAATTTCATCCCAAGTCTCCAAAGAAGAAAACATCAAGTGGCAATTAGTATTTTTCTTTTCCACCCCTCTGTTGATTGCAATTGAATTTTATGCACAGAAACGCGCTACTTGATCAGTGTATCTGTTATAGTTCGTTACATAATCATTTCCTGACTTATGTGCAGAACACTAGACCACCGCAATCTTCTTGGGTAATTGCAAAGCATCCAATAAATCTTTCACATTTTTACTGTTTCTTATCGGAGTACCTGAAGAAGTCGGAAATCCCTGTTGCATCCATAACTGTCCAAATTCATGAACCACCCCAAAAACCATATTGACTGTCAGTAAATATGGTTACTCTCAAATTTTTGCCAATTTTACATGCTCTTATTAGAGCTATCAGTTCAGCAATTTGGGCAGAGTTTACCCATTTTAGACAGGATGCTTTTAGAACCGTAGCCACTGTGCATACTGCATAAGCAGAACTCAATACACCTTTTTCATTTCTCAAACAAGATCCATCAACAAACATCACACTATCTGATTCCTCAAGCGGTGTATCCTTGATATCTGGCCTTGGTTTCGTGCACAACTCTGTCACATCCAAACAATCATGATCTGCTACATCTTTCACTTCCTCACAAAATGGACTAGGTAAGAGTGTTACCGGATTTATTATCGTACATCTCACTACAGTCACATTCTCAGCACCCAAAATTACTCTTTCATACCTAGTCAGCCGACTATAGGTCATGTTCTGTGTTCGAGTTCTTGTTAATAGAATCTCAACCGAGTGTGGCACATATACTTTGACTGGATGTCCCATTACAATTGCTTCACTCTGTTCCAGACTCACACAAGTTGTAGCCACTGCCTTCAAACAGCCTGGTAACGCTGCAGCCACTGAATCCAAAGTAGCAGAAAAATATGCCACTGGAAGTCGTGCCATTCCATGTCTTTGAGTCAAAACTGAAAGTGCACACCCATCTCTCTCACAGCAGTACAATGCAAAATCCTTAGTATAATCTGGCATCCCTAATGCAGGTGCTCGACAAAAACTTTCTCACAACTCAATAAATGCTTTCATGCTTTTATCATCCAACTCAATCGGATCAGATACATCTTTGTGTGTCAACCTCTGTAAAGGTTTTGCAATCAGTGAAAAGCCACTGATCCACTGTCTGCAGTAACCAACCATTCCCAAAAACATTTGAACTTCCTTCTGAGTTTTAGGAGGGCTCATTTGCTGCATCACACCTATTCGTTCTGGTGTCACCTTCCTGATTCCCTTCTCTATTTTGTGTCCCAAATATTGGACCTCCTGTTTACAAAACTGTAATTTTGCTGGTGACACTTTGTGCCCACCTCCTGCCAAATGGTTCAGTAAGGCAATTGTATCTGTCACACATGCCTCTCGTGTTTTTGATGCCACCAGTAGGTCATCAATGTACTGAACCAAAACTGATTTTCTTGGCATTATCAAAGTCTCCAAACACTTTTTCAAAATCTGATTAAAAATTGAAGGACTCTCAGTGTACCCTTGAAGAACTCTGCACCATGCCAAAACACGGTCTCCGAACCCGAAAGCGAACAAATACTGGCTATCCGGATGTAAAGGAATCGAGAAAAATGCTTGGCACAGATCAATTACTGTGTACCATTCTGCATCACAGGGAATTTGATAAAGAATCACTGCTGGATTTGGCACTATTGGACAACAGGGTACCACTATTTTATTTATTTTACGTAAATCCTGCACTATTCTATATTTTCCGCTTGGCTTTTTGTTTCCCATAATAGGTGAATTACATGGACTGCTTAGTATTTCCTTTAAAATACCCTGCTCAATTATTTGATCAATCACAGGAATAACTCCTGCTATTATCTCAGGACTCATTTTGTACTGTGGTGTGTTTGGATAAGTTGCACCCTGTTTCACCGCAACCTGAATAGGATCCACACCTTTCATCAGACCAATTTCTTTTCCTGTTAAATCCCATACATCAGACCTAACTGTATTTCTCAACTCTGCAGGCAAATCTTCTTCAGTGAGAAGTGAAAACAACTCATCCACTTCTGTCCCTTGCTTCGCTAACATCATTTTAAACGCAACATCCTCATCTGGTGTTTGGAAAGCAATACCATCTGGTGTACAATAGATGGTGCAGTTCATCTTGCAAAGCAAATCTCTCCCTAAAAGATTCATCGAACTCGTATCACATACCACGAACCGATGCATGTCTCTGAATCTTCCGATATGAACTTATATTGGTTTTGTTATTGGGGTTTTGATATGCTTATTTGAGACTCCTACAACTTGGATAGTTTCGCCCGAGAGGGGTAGGTTTGGAATTTCTGCTGCTCTAACAGTAGAACGGGTAGCACCAGTGTCCACTAAGAATGTAATATCATTACCTTCCACTTTTCCATCAACAAATGGACCTGACTGATCTACCTCTAGAGATGCGCCAAGCACGCACTCCTCCTCCTCCCTCAGGCACCGTCATTGAGATGAGTCTGAATCACTTTCATTGCACTGCAACAAGTATTGCGAAACCATTTGCACATTTTGATTCTTACCAACTTGTTCACCTGCGTGAAATCCAGTGTTCGCACTGTATCTCTGCACTTGAGTATTCACATTATTTGGCATAGGAGCTTGTGGTACCTTTAACTGTGGAGTAACTACCTGCTGCTGCTGTTGTTGATTCACAACCACCTCATTCTGCATCTGTGAATTTAAATTTTGATTTATCCCATTATTCGTCTGAACAGATCTACACTCGTTCTTCCAATGTCCAAACTTTCCGCACGCATGACAAGCATATTTCCTTTTCAATTCATCTTTATTCATTTTACCTCTACCTCTACCACCACTCGCTACTTGACCATTCTGATTCTGACCTCTCATTTGACAATCTGCTTGAGAACCACTGTTTCCATCTTGCTGTTCTGCTACTTTCACTTGTGCCCACATCATTTTCCCTTTTAACTCCTTGTGTCTTGACTCAATATCATCACTGCAATATTTTGCATACCTCAGTATCTCATCAACCGTTTTACTCTGCCAACAAATCAAATGTTGCTGAATCATGTTACTAATTTCTGATTTTAGTCCAAACACAAAACAATGCACAAAATGTCCCATATCTTTATCTCCAATATTTTCAAACCCACTGTACTGTTTGAACACCTGTAACAACCTTTCATAGTAGGCATGTACCGACTCTTTTGTTTCTTGGGTTGTTCTGTCAATTTTAACTCAATCTGTTTCTTTTGGAGACATTTTTCCTATCAAGTAAGTGATTACCTGATGGTATTTCTTCATCACCTCATCTGAAGGTGCACCTGTTTTCGGATCTCTAGGATATTCTTCTTTTGGCCAATCAACCGCAATCTTACACTCAGTCCATAAATCAGCTGGGACAACAATCTCAAACAATCCATCTAAGTCCTTTAACAAAACCTTTGAAACTTTTACAAACCTCTCTACTTGTTTGTACCACTCAACCGGTTTTTCCCTCAATCTAGGAAAGTCATTAGTAAAGGATAATATATCCTGTCTTGTCCAAGGAACGTGAACATATCCACCACCTGGAACTTCTCTCATCGGCACACCATTTCAGCCTGTCCTGACCCTCTTAATGGAAATAAAGACTCATTTTTGTTGGCGGTCATTTCTTCTTTCTTTTTCACCCATCTACCTTTCCACCGTTCTACATCTCCCCATTTCTTCAAGATACTCATTAATTATTTTATTTGCAATCTTTTTCCAGACGCATTCCAACTCTCCAAATCTTTTTCAGTAAAATCCAGTCTATACGTTTTCTGTAACACCCTTGATTTCTCTATGTCTGCTCCATATTCAAAAGCAGCCTCTGTCAATTTCTCATGAAAATTTCTCGCTCTCCATGTAATATTCTTGCATAAAAATAACAACTCTTCATCTCGATAACTACTCAATCTGTCTGGACTTATTGTACTTATAATCATTTCTTAAAAATCCACTCTCAATTTGTTCACATCTATACTCTGTGGTTGAGGTTTTTGCTTTTCCATTCCCTTATCCAATCATCTAACTCATCTGGCGATGGTCCCATCGAACTCCCGGACACTGGAGTGACATTCTGCACTATTCTCCTCGAATCCATTTGCGCACTTCTCTTAGGGGTTTCATTTATCATCTCACAAACTGGAAGATCAATTAATGAAGTACTTGTTTCAGCTTGTCCAGCCTGATCAACTATCGCTACCACCTTATTTCTATCACTATTCATTGGGACTGTCAACGCATGTACTCTCGATATATTCTGTTTTTCTCCATACAATGTGTTGGAAACGGGGTTACCGAGTCCGTTACGGTAGCATGGCGCAAAGCGGGGAAGGCACGCGTAAGCAATGTGTAAGGCAGTTGTGCAGCACACTCTTACTTTGACTCAGAAATGCGAAGCAATAACAGGACACCACACCAGGCTTGCGTAATTAAAATCAAGTTCCTTTATGTCAATCAAGGTTGCATCAGATTAGGCAGATTACTTCAACTTTACATTGTGTTATTCAACTGGTGCACATTCTTCTTAAAAGACCCTCAACAGTGTAGGCCACTAACAGGCCGCAGGAATCATCTCCTAAAAACACAGCACCAATAATGATTACCGGGTGCACTAATAAATCCGGGCCTAGAACATGCAAAACACCTCAGGCATATTAAAATCCCTTGTAAATAGGCACATACATCAGGCCTAGACAATCATTAAAGCACACGGGACAATATGCTGTAGGAAATCCTAGAGGGAACCCCTCAACATGTCCATTAACCTGGGGCTTCCCTGTGAGGTAGGATTCCTATGTCTCTCAGGGGAGGTGAGGGTTAAATCAGGCTTGGCCCTCTTCTCATCGGGGCCTCGCCTTGCACCAAATGTTAATGAGGGCTCTTCCCTCGTTAATCCCCCAGGGAATGCTGGCCCCCGGCCCCCAGGGGCTTGATCTAGAGCCCTAGGGGCCTCCCGGGCTCACCTGCTGTCGTTGCGGTGGGCGCCCTTCTACGCGACTAACTCCCTCCTGGGCCGGCCCTTGATTGGTGGGGCGGGGCCCGGAGCGAGTTCCACGGCCCTCCGGCCGGCGTTGCGGGGACGTTGGGGGCCGGTATTGCACTCCTCCGGCCCCGGGGATGGTTCTCACTGCGAGGCAGGGAGCGGGAGCCGGCAGTCCTTTCCGGACGGCTTCCCGCCTCCCTCTGTAGACGCGGTGATGGTCTTGGACGTCAGAGCTCTCCCCCGGCCTCCGTACGCGCTGGGGGCGGGCCGAAGACGGGCGTCCAATCACGGCGTGGCCTGGGATATCTTCCAGGGGCTCCCGCTGGCAGTGGAGCCCCTCCGGCGTCGCTCTTCTGTTGGCTCCGGCGGGGCCAATCACGTCGCGGCCTTTGCGGGGCGCGACCTATGACGCGGTCGGCGTCCCCGGTCCCACGGCAACGGCGTCCGCGGGCCTGGAGGCCGCGGTAGGCCTCAGTTCTCTTCACGCGGCCCTCCTGGGCTGCGGCGGCGTCTCTCTTGGCCGCGACTTCGGCGGAAGGGCTCTCGGGCCCGGCGGTGATCTTTGGGGGCTTCGGTGAGGGCGCGGACGGCGCACCTCACCACACGCACTCAAGGGGGGGAGGTCTCCCTCACCTCAGCACCTCTCTTCACGCGGCGGCGGCCGCGGCGGCGGCGATTCAGTCACAAGGTCAGTGACTGGGGTGACAATTTCTCCCACGTGGAGTTGAAGCGCGGGGCGCGCTGGCAGCCTATACACAGGGCTGCGTGGGAAGGGTTCGTGGGGACAGTCCAGCTGCCGGCCTGGGTGGATAGGGGGTGAAGGTCTAGCGCTTAGGACACAGCGCTTCGCCTCGTGATCCCCATTCGAAGATTCAGCTTGGGTTCCTGTTACTCTTGGTTTCAGGCTCCTGCGAGGAGCTTCTTGTCAGAAGTGGCTTAGGGTAATGTCCGTGACAAACGTTTCCTGTCAGAAAGTTCTTCTTCTTCTGAGGGGGGTTGTGAGTTGGTGGTTCTGGGGTTGCTTGATGTTCCTCCCAGCACGCTGAAGGTGGTTCCCTGGGTCCCCTCACACTGGGCAAGGTCAGTGGGTGGTGGGCGTTCCTCAGCTATCTTACTTCAGCAGGGCCTCAGCCCTGTCAGCAGCAGTAGTGTAGGTCTCCCCTAGGCCCTAAAGCCTATACTCCGGCGCAGGTTCTCCCAGGTTCAGCGGTGCCTCAACCTAACTGACTAAAAGGTTTTCCTCCAAGCCTCTTATACCCCTAGGTCAGGTGACCCTCCTAAAGGCGGCAAAACTTAACTCCTCCCACAGCCCGGAAGGTTCTGGAACCTTCCACCTATCTAGCTATGTGGCCCAGAGGCGGGGACGGGATGGATACTGTATCCCTATGTCCCAGCCTGACCCTGGCTACTAGCGTGTATGTGTGTAAGGCCCTTCTGCAGTAGCAGGGGCCTGTGGCAGCCATCTTTAGTGAGAGAGCACCTGCACCTCAGCACTGACCAGCAGTGGCAAGGCGCCCGGAGACCTAGGTCCAGTAAAAATATGGTGGCAAAAATGAGGCGCAAAAGGGAAAAAACAGGGCAAGACCACCCTAGGGCTGACAGGTCTAACACAATGGAACTATAGGACGAATCGTTACTGGCACTGTTAATGGTTCCGCATTCAAATTCAACTGATTACATTTCTGTGTCAACTCCTCTCTTGCCTTATTTAACATGTCCATTTGACTCTCTTGTACTGTTCTAGTAACTACTGGGACTTGTGGAACCTGCGGAATTAGTGGGGTTCCCAATAATGGTGCGTTTGGGACTGTTTCTCTTGATAAGGTGGAGGTCTTTTAGTCAAAATGTCATCTAACAACTCATCATCAGAATCACTCGGGTCAAAATCTAATACTGATGTCTCTACATTTTTCTTCTTCTCTTTACATTTGCCTCCAGTTGCTTCTTCAGCAACTAAAACTGGGTACAAACCATCTGCTTTTACAGCTCTCCTCCATCTTTTCATTTGATCATCCCATCTTGCCTCAGCAAACCTCGATATCATATTCCGGTATCTATTTCCATTCTGAATTTCTCTTGTTTATACGCCTCATGTTCCCATTCCTCAAGTGCTTCATACTAAGTAGGTCTAGGATTTGGTTCTAGAGAATTCATTCGTTCTCTCAAATTCTCCAAAACCCTTACATTAAATGTACCATGTTTTGGGAAAGCTAAAACACCATCATCTTCCATGTATCTCACCCAATTCTCTAACCAAGTACACGTATGATAACCACGTTCCAGCATCATGAAAGAAGCAGCCGTCCTTGGAGGTGGAATAGGAATTCCCACTCTAGTAACTATTGGTTTGTCCTTATTAAAGAAACCCTTTATTCTATTAATCATCTTCATTCTTCCGACTCTTTAGGCTAAATTATAATTTCAGTGGACAAGCAACGAAACTCTTCGTACTTCTGCTAATTCTATTTGCTAGCACTCATCCAATACTAGCGCGACTCACACCAACCGACCAATCAGAACACTTCTACGTGATCAGTATCACGACCAATACTAGCGCGACTCTCAGCAATCAACCAATTACAGCTCTCTAAATGCCCGCTGTCTGACCAATGCCAACGCGGCTTTTTTTTTTTTTGTGACGTCAGTATTACTCCAACTACTGACCCTCCCTTTACAAAAAAATACGGCAATGTTTTTCTAATCTTTTCTCGACTACACTTGTTAGAAAACAAACATAAAACAATGCTACCTTGTCTGTTCCACTAAGTAAAGAGATAGTCTTCAATTCAAAAAGAAAGATTCTCTCACTTTAAGTAAAATAACGACCAGCGCTATCCTACACCCAAACAAACTACAGGAGGACTTGGTACTCCTCTAGGGATACTAGCCAAAGTTTCAGAAGAGGACTTTCACATGGAAAGTGGTCTTGGTACTCCTTTGGGGATGTACGGCCAGAGTTTCGGTAGTGGACCCTTCACTATTTCACGCAAAATCTACTCTCAAACGAATAGTCCCTAATATAACACCAACAGCCTCTCGCCGTTAAGTATTATGACAACAGACAAAGTACTTCTGCAGTGTGATACCTTATCCACACTATTCTTCTGCCTCTTCAGGCTAAAACATTATCATCCCGGGATCTTAGATAACTCCGTACCCGCACTCCTAGACAACATAGAACAAAACACTAACTTTTCATGTTAAGAAAACAAATAATCAATAATTGATAATTATTACCAAACCAATCAATAATTAACCGTCCTCTGCTACCAAAAACTGATCCAGCGCCAATCAGGGATCGATAATCAATATTAACACAATCACTGGCCCATACTCTTACACAACTCTACATACGAATCCCTGTATGCGCTGTTAAAAAGTTTGAATGTTCAATCAGTTATTCATATATGCAGGATCATATCTTAACACACTAAATACATAACTGAACCTGTATATCAACTCTCTTTCCTCTGGTCAATGGACCTAAAGTTGAGAAGTTGATGGTAATAATTAGTACTATCTATCTATCTATCTATACTACTAAATAAACCACAAACTTAGTGTAAGGTTAACAATGTTTATCGCAAAATAATGTGAAAGTAAAATACTCATCATGTACAGGTTTACAAAGCAAACCAAAATTCATTCACAGAGAGAGAACATTTAATCAGAGCAAACAGTGTCAAACTCATATCAAAATGAACAAAATGCAAATGAGGAAGTGGATAGATGAAGAGACAAAAGTTTCAGAGACAGTTATACATTTACAAATGATTATGCAAAGTACGAATCTTTAACTATACTAACCCAAATATTTCAGTGGAAAATCTACCCCCTGGCCATGGGAATAGATGGGGGTTCCCCGAGAAGGTTCAGGGAACAAAGAGTAGGACAGGAACAGGAAAACAGGTAGGCCTCTATCTGGAAACAGCAAACCGACGGACAGTGACGATCTCCCTCTCTAGCTTCTTCAAAGACGCCGCACTCCCTCCTTGCGGGGACCCCAGTTATACCCTAAAACCTACATGTCCAACCCATCATTGTAGCAACATTTTCAGAAACTCAGTCTCTCATTGGTCAGTTTAGGGGGTGTTCTATCACACCACCATAGTCACGTCCATGTTTTCACAGCGTTCTTTGTTTTACAGGTTTCTCATTACGTAAACTACGTTTCATGAATACACATTTCCTCCAACAAATTACATGTTGCAAGTCTCTACACGTCCATTGTTCACTTTTGCCGCTTCTGCGGAAGAAGTTTGTACATTTTCATTGATATCACGGTCGTCTTTCCGTTACATGGCAGACATACAAGTCTTCTTGAATGTTATCAGCCGTGGCCTTCTCCATTCTCTCACAGAGCTCGGTTTTCAGCTTATTTATTTGTATTTCTTATGACTTTTAACCCTCGACTGACATGCAAAGATGTAGGCCAATGCACGCATCACTGCAATGAATAAAGCACAGACATTATTAATTTTATGACATGTACTTCTCACTGTTTACCACCCACCATTGCACTGTCCCACGTTGTTGTTCCTAGCAATAGCATTAGTGTGCAAAAGCGGCATTATTATTATTATTTTTAATTTTAAGCAGAACGCAAATGTGGCCTAGTTTTTCATGCATTAAACCACGCATTAGTGCACTCATGCGCAAAAGCATTTCCACGTGTTTTCTTGTTTTTGCACGTTATTTTCACAGCACACTGTTAGTAAATGCTACTGAGGAGTTAATCCGAGCAGGTTTTATTTTCTCAAAACCCTGCTCCATCAATTCCCCTTTGATGGCATTTTTGAGCCATCACAAAATAACCATCATACCAATTGCCACCTTTATTTTCATCTAAAGGTCTGTACTTCTTTCCCGTTTTGCCATTTTCTCATCTAGATCTTTCATCATATCATAATAGTTTCCTCTCATATCTTCTAGTTCTATCTCTTCTCTTTTTCTTTTTCTTGCTCTACGTTTATTGTCTGACTTTGTCATTTCTTTCCCTTCCACATCTATACTTGCAACATTTATAGGCCATTATTATTGACATTGTCACTACAGCTATCGAAATAATTAGTATTAGTATTTTCCCTAATAAGCTACTCCCAAATGTAGAAAACCATTTACCTACAGAGAAAAAACTCTTACCAAGTTTCTCCCAAACACCATCAACCTCCAGTTGAGTCAAATCTTCACAAGGCAGCGTCACATACGGCTGAACTGAGAGGATTCTTACCTCGGTGTAGGCATTATCGTATTTCAATGGTCTACCGCCAGTTGCACACTTATTATTTGCACAGTTGCTATTTGCACAGTACTTCAGCACCTGCTGAATTTTAAAGTTTTTATCTATCTTATAACCATTTTAACCAATACATCTACCTGACTGCTGGCTGCCGCTCTCCGGTCCACCACGGCTCCCGACATAGCCGATTGAGTGGAGAGAGTCAGGCAAGTCAGGCAGTAGTCCGGGCCGAGTGCTTGACGGCCGCCCTTTTTAAAGCGGTTAGCGCTCTAGGCTTAGGTTTACACGAGGGGAGGATACTTTAAGCACCCCTGTTGCAGAGGCGCAGCCACAAGGCAGCGTCACATACGGCCGAACTGAGAGGATTCCTACCTCGGTGTAGGTATTATCGTATTTCATTGGTCTACCGCCAGTTGCACACTTATTATTTACACAGTTGCTATTTGCGCAGTACTTGAGCAACTGCTGTCATTTTAAAGGTTTTTTCTATCTTATAACCATTTTAACAAATCCACCTACCTGACTGCCGCTCACCGGTCCACCATGGCTCCCGACATAGCCGATCGAGTGGAGAGAGTCAGGCAAGTCAGGCAGTAGTCCGGGCTGAGTGCTTGACGGCTGCCATTTTGGAGCGGTTAGCGCTCTAGGCTTCGGTTTACACGAGGGGAGGGTACTTAAAGCACCCCTGTTGCGGACGCGTGCAGCGGGCACGCCGCTGGTGCGCCGAAGGCGTGCCTAAGGCAAGCACGTCTGCGCCCGTCCACGCTCGGCACGCGCTCAGCGCCAGCCACTCTGCCGGTTTTTGGATCCATCAAGTTGCCATGTTTAAATACACCAGAGGTGAGCTCCTGGGATTGTCCACAGTAGTTTATAAATGTCCAGGGCCACTTTTGGGAGGCTATAATGATATTGGGCCACAGGTATGTCCAAATTGCAAACTGAGACTTACAGATATAAAAAGTAAGATCTATTCTGACATTGTCAGGAATAAAACCGATAGAGAGCCCCCCATAGGCACAAGGGAGGATCAGTTTGTTGCAAAGAAAAGAGAATATGTCAGAGAATTGTCATGTTCTTTACTAAATGCAGGATCTTTAATTAAGCATAAACATGAATTTGGACAGTTTGTGGACTCACATGCCCTTGACCTCATCTTTGTTGTGGAAACGTGGTCGGACGAAACTTCAGGGCCTGACCTAGTGATAGCTATCCCACCAGGTTTCACAATAGCCAGGAAGGATCGGGTGCAGAAAAAAGGAGGAGGTCTGGCAATAATTTATAGAGATCACTTAAAAGCTTCTTTCAAAAACATTTCCACTGATACAGAATCAGAGGCGCTTTCATTTAAAATTACAGTCAACCATGTATATTCCTTTGACGGTTTACTAGTGTACCGCCCACCAGGACCCAGAACTAATTTTTGCAATCAATGGGCCAGTTCCTTGAACACAGGGTGAATACTCAAGACTACACTATTTTAGGTGATTTTAATTTTCAACTAGATAATTGTTCTAATAATGATTCCTTGGCCCTCATAGACCTGGCAACAAGCGCAGATCTAGAGCAGATTGTGAAAGGACCCACTCACAGAGCGGGACACCTTTTGGACGCTGTCTTTACGGACTGTCCTTTCTTAAAACATAAGAATAATTTATAACTCCATTGGTCCAACCACTTAGCAGTGATGCTAAACCTTAGCCTGCCTCCCTCAACAAGTCCTAAACATTACATAGCTAGAAATCAAAAAAGATATTTATGGCAGCGTATAGATAAAACAGTTTTCTCCTCACATTTGAATCAGAATAAATGCTGCCTTTCCCATGATTCAGAGGCAGCTGCATCAAGGTATCATGATTGGATCACCGCAGCGGAACAAACCACCATCCCCCAGAGAGCAGGGAAAACTAGCAGAACCACACCCACCGAACCTTGACATGAAAGGTGTTGGCATCAACACTATGATCCAAGGGAGAAAGAACTATATAAAATAAAACTAGCTCAATACAAAGAATTAATTCAAAAAATAAAACCAGTTACTTCTCAGCAAAAATTGAAGGAGCAAAGAATAGCTCTAAAGAGCTATTTGAGAGGGTGCTGAAATTAAGCCGCCGGCAGGACACCAATCAAAGTACCATAGATCAAGCATTTTGCGATAGCCTAGGGTCTTCTTTTTGCAATAAAATGTCTGTTATTTATAATACCTTTGCCTTAAGTTTGGCTAACAATCAGAGCCCGCAGGCACGGACAGATATCGTAATCACAGCTGCACCACTGCACAACTCATATTCAGAATCTGATCCATCCCAATTTTCCAATTTTACAAAAATTTCCTATGATCAAATTGTAAAACTTCTTTTGGCAACTAAATCAGGCTCCCCTTTGGATCCCTGTCCTCCCAAAGTAATCCACATGATAGTGGAGACAGTTGCAGGCCCACTCCTGGAGGTACTTAACACTACCATTGAATCAGGGATGATTCCCAAAAGGTGGAAAAAACATCCATACTACCCCTGTTAAAAAAACCAGTCTAGATAAATCAGACCCAGGGAACTACCGCCCTATCTCCCGCCTACCTCTGCCAGCAAACATTTTGGAGAAACACATGAATCAAGAACTAGCACACTTCATTGAGATCAATAATGTTTTAGATTCCACCCAATATGGCTTTAGAATTAAGCACAATTCCGAAATGGCCTTAATTACGGCAACTGAGGAAATAAGACACGCGGTTGACAATGGAGGTTCGGCAGCATTGATATTATTAGATCTGTCAGCCGCCTTTGATACGGTAGATCATGGCACCCTATTAAAGCGGCTTCAAGAGGCTGGGCTAGTAGGCCCAGCTCTTGCACTCCTCAGTTCCTTTCTGTTAGATCGAGAACAGTTTGTTGAAGTAGAAGGCTTTAAATCTCAATGTTTCAGGCTTCCATGTGGGGTGCCACAGGGCTCTTCTTTGAGTCCTACCCTGTTTAATATCCACGTTGCACCCCTGGCCCGCTTGATTAAAGCCCATGGCTTCGACTTAGTATCATATGCAGATGATACCCAGATTATTGTTTCCATCGCGAGCAAAAATCACGACACAGTCCTCCACTTCAAAGAATGCATGAGAGATGTAGGTGACTGGATGGCAGATAATGGCCTTAAACTGAACTCAAATAAAATGGAGGTTCTACTCTTCGGCAGAGACACATCGTTCTGGTCTTCAGAATGGTGGCCCTTGGAGCTGGGGATCCCTCCTTCCCCAGTCACCAAGGCAAAAAATCTGGGGGTCATTATTGACACCTCTTTATCCTTTTCACATCATGCAAAGATGCTCTCCTCGTCAATCTCTCACCTTGAAAATCCTGAGGAAAATTCTTCCATTTATCCCACCGGCATTACAGAAAACAGTGGTAGCAGCTCTAGTCTTATCTAAACTCGATTACTGTAATGGGATATTGGTTGGAGCAAACAAATCGGTAGTGGCAAAACTGCAGGTACTCCAAAACTCTGCAGCTCGGCTGCTCTTCGGCGTAGCCAAATGTTCATCAGCCAGACAGGCTCTCGATACCTTGCACTAGTTGCCTGTGGCGAAGCGAATTAAGTTTAAGGCGCTTTGCATCGCCTACAAGGCTCTGCATAACCTTGGTCCTGTTTACTTAACAGATCGCTTCCAATGGCATTTGCCAGCACGTACACTTCGGTCTGCCTCTCTGAAGCTCGTGAAAGAACCCAAGGTCCGCCTTCTTAGACGGGGTGGTAAAAGCTTCTTATGTGTCACATCCAGATGGTGGAATGAGATGCCAATGAAGTTAAAAAACTCCCATGATCTGCTCTCCTTTAAGAAGAAACTTAAAACCTGGCTTTAGACCCAATAACATCTTGTAAACATCTGGGTGGTTGGTTGGTCTATGTGTTGAGCTGCAAGTGCCTAGACGCCCTTGGGTAGTAGCGCGCTATTTAAATATATAAATAAATAAATCTTCATGCAATTTCGTAATTTCGTAATATTCTTAATATACCCCTCAAGACGTTTACTTTTGTCAGGGATATAAGTACAGAAGTGTTGTATTTTCAACATGCCACAGACTCCGCCCTCAAGGGCAAGTCGATTTTGCAAAACCATTGATCTAATTGCAACCATTTCAGTATCAATCATCAAGAACCCACCAGCAGTGTCTGTTGATAAACGATCAACCACTGTAGACAATTTTCAAATTTTATGCGAATTCAGAACAACTCCTACTGAGGGTATCAGTGCACCAAAACTATCACCAATTATTTCTGAAAAACTTGCTCTCTTTTTGCGTATTAGTCCATGCTTTATTTCATTGACTTTATTGTTTCTATCTACATGGTACACCTTGGGGAATATGATTCCAAAATAACAACTACCATACCAATGTGCTGGCAACCTATAATAAGCATTCTTACCGCACACATAATAAACTCCTGGGAAAACAGGATCAGTTCCACCTTTCAATCCCCATCCGCCAGTTATTAGAAAAGTATGTTCACATTTACTAGTACCAATGAAATAATTATTATAGTCAGTTTTTAGTCTAAGTAAGCAAAATTTCACTTTATGATACCAATCAAGAGACATTGCAGCGTAAGTCTCGCCTTTTTTATAATTTCCCTCTCTGAAAGCCCATGGTGGTACATGTGACTTCTGTTCAGCAGCTTTTCTTTGAAAATCCTGTCTTCTATCTTCTACCATGTTAATGAAATCCTTTTCTTCAGACCGCAAACTACAGGTAAGATTATGTCTATGAGCATATACTATGTCTAGTGTCTGAGTAATATGGAAAAATTCTCCCATGTATCCCGCATTTCTATTACTATACACCTTATTCATGTCTTTTCTAAAAGGAATTGCTGAAAACACTAAGGGGTCGATTCAGATTCGGGCCGGAAAAAGCACCGACCGACTCGGAGCCGGAATTTATTCCGACCGAAGCGTACCTGTGGCGCCCGACACGCCAAGTACGATGAAAGGTGTGCAAAATCCGACCGACACGTACTGAACCCAAGCCGAACGACCGAGCCGCACGGAAAACAGCAATCCGGCCGGAAAAACACGCGAATCGAACCGACCGACACGCACCCGGAACAAATCCAACCGAAACGTACACGCGAACTCCAAACCGCTAAGACGATGCAAGGCGCGAAAACCACGACCGAGTCGAACGGAGGACAAGCCGTACGACCGACACGCATACAAAACCGAGCTGAAGTAACACAAAACACCGCGACCGACGCGTACGCAGCATAGAAAACTGCACAAACACAGCGTGAACGAAACGGAGAAGACCGTACGAGACAAATGCAGGGTCCGACTCGGTCACAAGAACGTTTCCAACATGCACAGAAAGTACTAAGGAAAAATACACAAAAAAAGGCCAAACAAGCAATTACAAAGCCAATAAATACTGGGGGTGGGGACAGAGAACAAAGACACACCCACAACTCCACCCATATAGAGGACACAAATCCCAACCATGATCCTTTGCAAATGCTATTCTACTGCCAGCACTCAACAGACAGCAACCACACACCCACAGCTCATCCCTCACACAAGCCCCACACCATCAGCACACCAACAAATAGCTACCTCACATACACCCAGCAAAACACACACTCACACACCCTCACCTGCACACCAACACACACATCACTCACCATCACCACCCATCACCATGCCCCCCAAGAAGAATCACAAGTTCCTAGATTGTGAATTGGAAGTCCTGGTAGACGAGATCCTCAGGGTAGAGCCACAGCTGTTTGGCACACTGGTCCAACAGACACCCATCTCCTAGAAAACCAAGATGTGGGAGAGGATCATCAACAGGGTGAACGCACAATCACCATGTCTGCGCACAAAGACTGACATCCAGAACAGGTGGTATGACGTGCGCAGGAGGGTACGGGAGCTGCTCAAGAAGGACTACCTCCTGAGCCAATACACCGGCAGTGGCCCTCCTGCCAAGCCAGTATACCTCAGGCCCTGGGAGGAGAAGGTGCGGGCCATCCTTCCGCCAGTGAGCGTCTATGGACTAGAGAACATCCCAGAGCCTGGTGAGTACACAACAAATGTACACAATATTCTGCCACAATACACACACACATCACTGTCAAGGGGAGAGTCAAACCATGCACTCATAGCAATTACACAGCAACCAGAACAGAATCATCCCAAAATGTGTATGTCAGTCAGATAAACACAACACATGCCATCTCAAAGTTACATTTAACCGTGTCATCACATGTACAAACACAACTACAACTACAGCTAGGCAGTGGCACAAATAGAACTAACAAACACATCCAGACATGTAGCCACCACTACAACACCAACACACAGTGAAGACCACTGAAAGGAAGGAATTCTGTGTATGCTGGGCAAGTCAGTGTAGCCAATAGCATCATGGGAGTCGTAGTCACACATATTGCTCACCCCCACAACTGTCCCATCAACACCACCATGAACCATGCGCACATCACAGGGAGTGGAAAAGGACTCACAAGATGGCTGACACTGGCTACTGCTGTGGGGAGCACAAGGCCCTGCTGACAACTGTGCAACAACCAACAGCAGGACACCACTGACTGACATCCTGAGAGACAACTTCCACTCCCTGCAATGGAAGCACGTTCCATGGTGGGATATCTGGCTGGGTGGGAAGGAGGACTCGCAGCACTGACCATAGTCACAAGCACCTCCCCTCACACACCCCCTCAACACAAACTCCACAGAACCCACCTGGGAGAATGCAATGCCTCACATCCTAACTCAAGATCCCACAAAGAACCTCCACCCTGGGTAATGTTGTGTGAAGCACAGGGACACTCTTGGGACTTTTAGCCAAACAACTGCCAGGACAACACTCCCAGCCATCCTGTCAGCACAGGCAGCCCACCCCACAGGGAAGCAGAGTCAAAAGGAAGGAAGCATGGGCATGCTGGGAAGGGGGTGGAGGCAATAGCATGATGGGAGTAGTAGGCACAGATATCGCTCAGCCTCACAACTGGCCCATCAACACCACCCTGAACCATGCTCACATCACAGGGAGTGGATAAGGACTCACAAGATGGCTGACACTGGCTACTGTTGTGGGGAGCACAAGGCCCTGCTGGGAACTGTGCACCAACAAACAGCACAACACCACTGACTGACATCCTGAGAGACAACTTCCACTCCCTGCAATGGAAGCACATTCCATGGTGGGATATCTGGCTGGGTGGGAAGGAGGACTCGCAGCACTGACCATAGTCACAAGCACCTCCCCTCACACACCCCCTCAACACAAACTCCACAGAACCCACCTGGGAGAATGCAATGCCTCACATCCTAACTCAAGATCCCACAAAGAACCTCCACCCTGGGTAATGTTGTGTGAAGCACAGGGACACTCTTGGGACTTTTAGCCAAACAACTGCCAGGACAACACTCCCAGCCATCCTGTCAGCACAGGCAGCCCACCCCACAGGGAGGCAGAGTCAAAAGGAAGGAAGCATGGGCATGCTGGGAAGGGGGGTGGAGGCAATAGCATGATGGGAGTAGTAGGCACAGTTATCGCTCAGCCTCACAACTGGCCCATCAACACCACCCTGAACCATGCTCACATCACAGGGAGTGGATAAGGACTCACAAGATGGCTGACACTGGCTACTGCTGTGGGGAGCACAAGGCCCTGCTGGGAACTGTGCACCAACAAACAGCACAACACCACTGCCTGACATCCTGAAAGCCAACTTGCACTCTCTGCAATGCAAGCACGTTCCATGGTGGGATATCTGGCTGGGTGGGAAGGAGGACTTGCAGCACTGACCATAGTCACAAGCACCTCCCCTCACACACCCCCTCAACACATACTCCACATAACCCACCTGGGAGAATGCAATGCCTCACATCCTAACTCAAGATCCCACAAAGAACCTCCACCCTGGGTTATGTTGTGTGAAGCACAGGGACACTCTTTGGACTTTTAGCCAAACATCTGCCAGGACAACACTCCCAGCCATCCTGTCAGCACAGGCAGCCCACCCCACAGGGAAGCAGAGTCAAAAGGAAGGAAGCATGGGCATGCTGGGAAGGGGGGTGGAGGCAATAGCATGATGGGAGTCGTAGGCACAGCTCTACATCCCCCACCACATGGCCCAGCAAGCTCACACTCACGCATGCACATCCCACAGAGAGTGGAAAGGCCCATCAAAGATGTCTGACACTGTTGCTGTGTCATGGGGAGCACAAGGCCCTGCTGGGAACTGCACACCAACCAACAGCAGGACACCACTGTCAGCCATCTTGCCATTGCTCTCACACCCACACACACTGAACTCCCCACAAAAGCAAGTAAGTATGGGAATGCTGGGAAGTGGGGTGGAGGCAATAGCATGATGGGAGTCATAGTCACAGACATAGCTCACCCCCACAACTGTCCCATCAACACCACCCTGAACCATGCTCACATCACAGGGAGTGGATAAGGACTGACAAGATGGCTGACACTGGCTACTGCTGTGGGGAGCACAAGGCCCTGCTGGGAACTGTGCACCAACAAACAGCACAACACCACTGCCTGACATCCTGAAAGCCAACTTGCACTCTCTGCAATGCAAGCACGTTCCATGGTGGGATATCTGGCTGGGTGGGAAGGAGGACTTGCAGCACTGACCATAGTCACAAGCACCTCCCCTCACACACCCCCTCAACACATACTCCACATAACCCACCTGGGAGAATGCAATGCCTCACATCCTAACTCAGGATCCCACAAAGAACCTCCACCCTGGGTAATGTTGTGTGAAGCACAGGGACACTCTTGGGACTTTTAGCCAAACAACTGCCAGGACAATACTCCCAGCCATCCTGTCAGCACAGGCAGCCCACCCCACAGGGAAGCAGAGTCAAAAGGAAGGAAGCATGGGCATGCTGGGAAGGGGGTGGAGGCAATAGCATGATGGGAGTCATAGTCACAGACATAGCTCACCCCCACAACTGTCCCATCAACACCACCCTGAACCATGCTCACATCACAGGGAGTGGATAAGGACTGACAAGATGGCTGACACTGGCTACTGCTGTGGGGAGCACAAGGCCCTGCTGGCAACTGTGCAACAACCAACAGCAGGACACCACTGACTGACATCCTGAAAGACAACTTGCACTCCCTGCAATGCAAGCACAGTCCATGGTGGGATAACTGACTGGCTGTGTGGGAAGGAGGGCCGGCTGTCAACCAAATACAACCAATGCAGACCATGTTCACACCCCAAACCAAATACATAGAAATGCACAAATAATGCAGGACAATGTGCTACACCAATATCAACCCCTGACTGTGACAACTTAGGACAATGCAATGTACAGGCCCGCACCCAGAGGCACAGTCACAACTGTCAGGTGTGTCAACCATTGATGCCTGCAGAAACATAACATACATTGTGTGTGTCTCCCAAAAACAGGTGATGATGGGGACACAGCAGCAGACGCTGAGGAGTCCCAGTCCCAGGCTCAAGAGGATGCGGAGCTCACTGGTGTCGTACAGCCTCTGCCCTCCTCGGACGAAGAAGACCAACCTGGCACATCCAGTGCAAGTCAACATGCAGCACCAGCAGGACCACCAGCTGCAGCACCAGCAGGACCACCAGCTGCACCCCTGCACCCACCCCTCCAACGACTGTCACCACAAATACCATCCCTGCCGACATGGACAGAACAAGGAGCACCACCAGCACAGGGACCCTGGACCAACGTGGGGCCATGGACACCACCACCACCACCAACCCCCAAGGGGGACCAGGGTCATCTGTGCGTGCCACTGCACGCACTGCACATGTCGGCAGGGGTGGTGGGAGGGGTGGGAGACAGAGGTCGCTGCTTGCAGAGGTTGCTGGTGTGCATGATGACCCACAACTGGTACGCATAGCCGATGCGTACCAGTCCAGCACCGGAGATCTCAGCCAGGTAGTGGGGCTCCTCAGAGACATGAAACAGCAGCAGGCTGCCCATCATGCCCGCTTGGACTCACACATGTCCCGCGTGGAGTCCAAGTGGGACGCACTGCAAGAGATGACGGCGGTGCACAGGGACATATTACAATGCCTCCGCCAGATGAACAGCAACCAGTCCACACCTCCCTGTGTGCCAACAACATCTGGTGCTGAACAAACTGCAACTGCCACAGGGAGGGAGGATGACTCTGGCGGAGAGTCCCCTGCACCGCAGCAGCCTGTACTTGAGGGCCCCCCAAAGAAGAGGGGTCGTCCGAGGAGGGGCAAGTGAGAGGCCGATGGCCAAGTGCAACCCCCAGGAAGCCTGAACCTGTTCTGGATGTTCACCTTTGTGCACAAACTGTTCACCCTGTTGACGGCAACACAACTCCCACACATGACATGGGGAGTACAAGTTGGACCAATGTCTCAGACAACTGTGGCCCCGATACTGGGGATTTTGTCTACCAGGACTTTCAATTCACCTAGGAACTTCTGATTGCAATATATA
Organism: Calotriton arnoldi; assembly: GCA_963921515.1. Classification (NCBI taxonomy): domain Eukaryota; kingdom Metazoa; phylum Chordata; class Amphibia; order Caudata; family Salamandridae; genus Calotriton; species Calotriton arnoldi. The sequence continues at coordinate 1,633,224 of CAWUFW010003405.1, read as the reverse complement.
TGTACAGCACTAACCATCCTATGCACTATTCACACAAATGTATCACAATAAACACACTAATACACCATACTTGCCTCTGTTGTGATTCCAACGTGGGTGCTGTCATGGGGATGATGAACTGCAAAATTACACTGTGTATGCGAACTGCAACAGCAAGTACAACACAGGCATGTGAGTAAAGGCAACGTGACACATATGAGGGAGACACACCACCAGGGCTACACAACACATACACACCTAGGCCATCTGACTCATTGCCTACACTGATGTTGCCAGGGAAGACGGTGCAATGCACAGACACCACACCTATTCCCAGTTGTAGTCAAGTAGCCCACAGGTGCAGTAAGCAAATGGCAGTCAAATGTGTGACCGCAGACAACGCACATCACAAAGTGAAGCACAGGTTTATTACACAGTTGCAACATGTCGTAACCACTACAGATGCAAGGTAATCCCACCTGGCAGCGGGCACACAGTCAACAACTGTAGAAGGAAGGAAGTCCATGGGTGTGGCGCACATCACCTGTAGGGACACAACAGCTACCACCCTGGAAGTACAATCACGTCGTCGGTGGACACAGTTGACCAAACGAATCTGAAAGTACCCTGTGAAGGACAGAAATGACACACAGTCAAAAGCAATGGAGAACAGGACAGAACAGCAAAACTCATGCACAATACATGTTACAAGATACCCACCCAGAACCAAGTTAGCATGTCAACACTGATGGGGAGTACAGACCACCTGTAAGCACACATCGCTACACACATCCAGTCAAGTAGCCCATGGACACACTCCAACAGCACCAGAGCACCACCTACACATATCATGCCAACTCACATCATTGACATGACACCTCAGGATACTCACATTCAGCTAAAGAAGTTGGTGATGAGCTGTGTGCGGACATCACCCTCATCATCATCATCATCACTGGCATCGTGGTCCAGGCCAGGATCCTCCACAGGTGGCGGATGTTGGTCATTGTCATCCTGGATGAGAGGCAACTCCTTCCGCACTGCCAGGTTGTGGAGCATGCAGCAGACGATGATAATCTTGCACACCTTCGCTGGGGCATATGGGAGGGACCCTCCTGTCTTGTCCAGGCAGCGGAAGCGGCTCTTCAGGAGACCAAATGTCCGCTCAATCACTCTCCTGGTCTGACCATGTGCCTCATTGTAGCGCATCTGGGCTGGTGTCACAGGGTTCCTGAGGGGTGTCAGCAACCACGGCATGTTGGGGTATCCCAAGTCACCTACGGACAGACAAGTGCACATTAGCTGACTTGGAAAAGTGGGCGGAATACTACAGATCAGATCACACACAATGGCACAAAGTCAGTACACACCGACAAGCCAGGCACGCTGGTTCTGCATCTGTGCCATCATCCTGGGGATGCGACTACTCCTCATCACAAAGGCATCGTGTGCTGAACCAGGGAAACGGGCACACACGTGTGTGATGGTCATATCTGCAAGACACACCACCAGTGCATTGACCGAGTGGTAGTGCTTGCGGTTACGGTAGGCCTACTCCTGGGCCTGTGGTGGTACCAAAGCCACATGTGTCCCATCAATGGAGCCAATGACATGCGGCATCCTCCCCAGGGCATAGAAGTCACTCTTCACGTCAGTGAGTCGTTGCAGTCTAGGGAAATAGATGTACCGGTTCAGGAATAGCAACATTGCCTCCAAAACATCACAGAGCACACGGCTCAACATGGTCTGTGACATCCCACCAGCAGTCGCCACAGTATGTTGGAAGGTACCGGTGGCAAAGAAGTGTAGGGCTGCCATCACCTTCACCTTGGGGGTCAGCGCTGTAGGATACGGCCGGCCAGGCTGCAAATGTGGGGCCAACTGCACTGCCAAATCCTCAATCAGCTGCCTGGTGAAGCAGTACCGTCGGATGCTGTCCCGTTCCACCATCGTTGCCAGGTCTGGGAATGGTCTATGGACAGCAGGAGCCCTGCAGTGCAGAGGAGAAGAAAGCAAGATTGTCAGTCACCCCACATATGCGGCATTGAACACACTCAATATCACAACATACATCATTATGAGGCACAACTACATGAAGTGTGCAGTTCCGTAAGGACATGTATGGTACATACATGGCCAACATCTGTCATCACGGTTCAACAAGTGGCATCAATAAGTCCCAGGTTGGCCCATTGGATATCATGAGGCCGTGTCACAGTTCCCATCTCCTGCTGCCGTGTCACAATCACCCCCCACAGTGACATGTGAGGACAGATGTGCCCCAGGCATCACAGCTCAACGACAGGTACATTCCCAGGGACCCTGTAATGCCACATGGACACTGGCATTACATGGAGTATCATGTATATACCACAGCAAAACAACCATGACCCCCACAGGTAGTGGTCCCACTTGCCACTGCAGGACAGACATGGACGTCTGTGACACACACACGCACAACATCAAAGTCCATGCACACACAACGTGGATGTGGAGACTGTCTCCCATTGTGCACATGAAATCAGAGACATTGTAAACACTACATGCACACAGACTGTGGAGGACCATCACTATTGTGCCACTGGGACACCCTGGCTCAAACATACCGTCCCACATGGGACTCACGGGGTATGTGACATGACATACACATACACCACCGTGAAATGTGACCATGGCACATGCACAGATATGAACAGTTGCACATCACAGTGGTCATGTACACGTAACACCCAGGATCCTGTCCCCATGAACACGTGCACAGCCTGGGGGTGGCTGCCCCCAGGTGACACCCACAGGACAACATGTACACCAACATACACACAATAGGAAATGCAGCCTTACATGCCTTATGATACAGTTTGGACAGGCTGTCGTGTTGTAGGTGTGCCCCTCACTCCCTGGGAGCTATCTGTGGCTGCATATGTTCATCTGAGACAGGCATGGTGACATATGCCAGTCACTTGTACAGGGATGCGTTGAACAGCAATGGACGGATCGGTGCACCCGGCCGGCCCATTGCATTCAATGTGTGCGGGTATGCGTTGTACCCCTGTACGCGTTGTACCGCAATGGACCGATCGGTGCCCCCGGCCGGCCCATTGCATTCAATGTGTGCGGGTACGCGTTGTACCCCTGTACGCGTTGTACAGCAATGGACCGATCGGTGCCCCCGGCCGGCCCATTGCATTCAATGTGTGCGGGTACGCGTTGTACCCCTGTACGCGTTGTACCGCAATGGACCGACCGGTGCCCCCGGCCGGCCATTGCATTCAATGTGTGCGGGTACGCGTTGTACCCCTGTACGCGTTGTACTGCAATGGACCGATCGGTGCCCCCGGCTGGCCCATTGCATTCAATGTGTGCGGGTACGCGTTGTACCCCTGTACGCGTTGTACCGCAATGGACCGATCGGTGCCCCCGGCCGGCCCATTGCATTCAATGTGTGCGGGTACGCGTTGTACCCCTGTACGCGTTGTACCGCAATGGACCGATCGCTGCCCCCGGCCGGCCCATTGCATTCAATGTGTGCGGGTACGCGTTGTACCCCTGTATGCGTTGAACAGCAATGGACCGATCGGTGCCACCCATTGACAATGGCCTAGCCTGGCAACGGACGCAGTTTCGAAATTCGAACGAGTCGGTTGCTGGAAATTCAGTTGGTCACCCACAACAATGTTGCAAAATCATGTATGTCATGAAGTTGAAGATTTGAAGGATGCTGTGGGCGTGTATTGGTGCTGCTATTCCATGGATTGGCCAGATTCAGAAGATGCAAACGACTTGGACCTATCACTTTGGACACATGGGACAGTATCTGCCTCTCCAGCACATATATATTGCTGGCTGTTCCCCTGAGAGCTCACTTGCCTGCACTACATGCTCCAGGACGACATCTGCCACTGCACTGCTGCTGTCTCTGCCCCCTCTGGACCCTGCAATGGCACGTACTGTGGAGAGAGCCCCAGCCTTCAGCCTTGAGGAGAACCAGGCCCTGCTGGACAGCCTACTTCCACAGTACAGCAAGCTGTATGGGACACCAGGGGAGCAGGTGAGTGTTCTGTGCACTGCCTTTCTGAATGTGCATTTTGTCTGACTAGCAAGGCTGAAAGTCTGCACGCCACTGGCTAGCAGGCTCACTGAGTAGTTGTCACCCCCATAGTGTGTAGTGACATGCACTGGACAGGTATGGTGCAGTGACAGTGCATTTGAACAGGGTTTTACTTCCCATGCAATGATACCATGTAGTGACTTCTGGCAAACTGTCCATGGGCAGCGTTGCACTGCCTGTGTACATCATGTGCCCCTGTGATTGAGACATGTATATACAACTGTGTCATGCACGGATATGTTGCATGTGTAGTAATGGCCTTTTCACTTTGTCATCCTGACAGGTTAATGCCCATCGGAAGCAGGAGATCTGGAAGGACATCGTCCGGGCTGTCCGGTCCGTGGGGGTCTACAAGCGCCGGATCCGCAACTGCCAGAAGAGGTGGCAGGACCTTCGGGGCTGGACCCGGAGGATTGCACGGGTCCAGCTGAAGCTGTCGCCTCCTCGCAGGAGGGGCGGAACACGGACCCTGACCCCCACATGCTCTAGATCCTGGCGGTGGTGTTTCCAGACCTGGATGGGCAGCTGAAGGCCAGACAGCAGCAAGGAGGGGTGAGTCAAAGACTGCACTGTGAACTCTGTATTACATGCTATGTGCCCTCCTCTGGCCTGGTTAAACTGCCACAGTACAGCAGTCATGTTGTCCAGGAGCCATGTCCCTCTATTGTGCACTGCCCACTCCTCATCTGATACCCAGGTGTGGCCCTTACATTCAGGGAATTGTGTCACTTGGGACTGTGTCCTTGCAGTTTGCTTCACTAAAGGTGGGGGACAGCATCTGTTTCCCTAACTCTGTTGTGGGCATCATGGGTGGGTCCATTGTTCACACAACGCCTGTGTTCGGACATGTAATCTGCGTGTTGCTTTGATATGCGGTCCACTTGCTGAGCTGAGCCACCACATGTGCCTGGGGTATCTGGCACACACCCATGCAGCGGGTGGGAACAATGTTTGGGCCCCAGGAGTGTGCAGATTACGTGTGTCACACATACATAGCCAGCTATCCACTGTCCAGGGCTCATCCCTCATTCATGTGGGGCAGGACAGTCATGCCTACTCCAGGCCATACAATGCACTCTGTACTCCCACTCCCGTGTATCAGCTGACACATTGTGCGCAGTGATTTGACCCCTCAGGTGTCTGCCTCTGTGTCAGTGTGCTGTGGATTTGTTGCCAGGACTGCTGGGGTGTTTCTCGGTAGGGGCTCAGCATGCCACTGGAGATGTGACCATAGGAGACGATACTTGTGTGTCACATAGGTGTTTGATCAGCTGCCCGTGCAGACTGGGGTATGCGAATGTGAAGTTCAGGCAGCTGTTTCCCATTCACAGCAGATTGTGAGGGGCTCAGTTTCAGAGGGTAGTGTCACAGGTCTCCCATATGTCCAATCGGTATGACCTGGACAGATGAGGGTTAAGATGATGTGTTGTGTGGGGGATGTACATGTGCACTTGTGCAGCTCCAGGACTTGCATTCCCCATGACCTACTATTGTGACACAGTGCAGAGTGTTGTTGTCTGGCTGCCAAGTCATACATCACTGAGACAGTGATGTATGACTTAGCAGTCATGCCTCCGCCATGGCATGTGTCTACTTATTGGTGATCCTGCAGGGGAGTGACATGTGCTACATGCACACCATTGTGGCGATGGCTATCAGGACATGGGTGCATCATGGTGTCTGTCGCTGGTATGCATCACATGCATTTCCTATTTGACTCTGGGCATCCCTTTCATCCGGAAACCTGTACTGACTCAGTGGCAAGAGTTGTGATGTGTGCATGTCCACATGCTACACCGTGTCCTCTGCACTGTCCAACTACTGTGTAGGTGGTGCATGTGTCCACACTGGGGTGTTGCTATCCAACAGACACCAGACAGATGGGTGCAAGGCCATGTGGGATGTGAGTGCCATGGTTGGCATCAGACTGACAATTGGCTTCTCCTGTTCAGTTAGGGCACTTTTAGCAATGTTCAACTAATGATGCCAGGGCTTGCTCTGTAATGTGCTGTGCTCACAGTGGTGTGTGCGTTTGGTGCAGGTGATTGATGTCTTTCTGTTTCCCCATTGTTTGCAGATACATCCACGGCCACGGAAGGGGACAGCTCCACGGACCAGGAGGAGCCGGAGAGCCAGACTGGGTCAGCAGCCGAGGAGTGGTCGGAGGGACCCAGTGGCACGGAGGGCGAGGGGAGCCACACCGAGGAGTCCTCAGCACCATCCACCTCAGCTGAGGACCACAGCAGTTCGGAGGATGACTCCCTTATGGAGGCGGGTGTCAGCAGCCACCACACCCCAGCTAGTGTTGCTGTCCCCGCCACCACCAGCACCACCACCGCCCTCCCATCGGCTCCCATTCCCCAGGTCCGTGGAGGCTCCCATGTTCTGGAGTGTGTCTCCTTTGGGCCAGGCACCGCACCCCCTGCCCCTGTGTCCCCTGCTGCCCTGAGTGAGGAGTCTGTGTACCTCCTTCGCCAGCTCCATGTAGGGCAGACAGCCATGCTGAGTGTCCTCCATGCGCACACCGCTCTGTTGACTCAGCTGGTGTCGTTCATGGAGGGCATCTCATCGGGCATGTCTGACCTACAGAGGGGCAATAGGTCCATGGACTCCTCCCTGACGGCAGCAGTGTCCCTCCTCAGACAGTCCCTCACCCCTCCTGCCTCTGCTCCATCCACACTCCCCAGCACCTTACCCGTCCCAAGCACACACACACCGGCACAGGCACACACCAGCACACACACGTCCAGCACACAGACACACACGCCACAAACAAAGCGCACACGCACGCACAGTCAGGGGACTGAAACCAGACTCACAGGGGATGGGGCCCTGGAACACACACACGCATCCACGAGCACTGCGCAGTCCTCAGTTGCCTCTCCCTCCAAAGCACCCTCCCTTGCCTCACCTGCAACCCCAAAGACCCAGCGGCTCTTCCTCAGTGACCTCGGCCTCTTCCCCTCCGATCCAGCTGATACAGCATTCAGGGGGAAGAGGAAGCCCACCCACACGGAGCAGAGTGCCCCTCGCCCCCGGACACCCTCCCCCAGGCGCAGACAGACTGAGGCCCCCACCCGCAAGTCCCCCGGAGTCGTAAGAGCAAGACCCCGCCGCCGCCCTGCAGCTCAGGCACCAGGTCTCCTTCCTCCATCCCTCAGGCCCCCACTCCACAGGTGCCCCCACCACACCCTGCCCCAGGTTCCCCCACTCACAGATATACCATCCCCAAGAGGATCCGGCCTTCTCCCCCTGCCACTTGCTCTCCCGGCACCACCCCCCGCTGCGCTTGTCTGTGCCACTAATGTGGTGAGGGTGTCCTCCCCCTCTGTCCAGCCCACCTTGCCTGTTCCCCATTCTCCTCCCCTGGTGGTAGGCACTGCAGTGGAGTCCACTACCACCCTGTCTGACTTGGGCACTGCAGTGGCGGACCTGTCCACTCCATCTGCAGGGTCCACTGCAGTCGTGCCGGCACCCACAACATCTGAGTCATGCCCCCCAGTTGTGCCGGCACACACCATGTCAGACACCTCCACTGCAGTTGTCAGTGGCTCTCCAGCACCCACCACCCCTTCCCTGCCTCCTCCTGGTGAGCCCTGATCCTGTCCCTGCGGTGCCTGGCATGCCCCCCCGGTTGCCCCTCCTAGTGGATTGTCCCTGGTTTTGTGCAGTGCAGGCATGCGTAGGGTGACATCTGCCACTGTCACCCTGTTTGGACTTTGACAATGGACTGGCCATTGGCCTTTGTGGTTTTTCTGGACTTTCACTTTTCAATGCACACATATGCTGAATAAAGCAACTTTCTGTTCTCTAGTGCTTATGCTTCTGATGTACATGTTGTTGATGATGCTAACCATGCCCTTGCTGCAGTGATGGTGATATTTGGTCTCATGATAATGTAGTGTTACTGTGCAGGAACCCATGTGGTCCAGGGGGAATGTGTCCTATCCTGTGGTGTATCCATGTCATCCATAGCAGCATCTGAGGGTGTCATGTGTTCAGTATTTGGCAATGGGATTTCCTACTTACATTAGCAATTTCACATCTGTGGCTTCCACCCCTGCACATCTGTTGTGCCTGCCATTGTTCAATTCGTCTACTTCCCTGACCGTGTGGCCATCTCCACTGGACATGCAGGTTTGGGCATCAATGGAGAAAGACTCATCTGTGTTGTCAGTGCAACATTGCTATACAAGTGTGTTGGATCTGTGCTGATGATTTCGTTGGCACTTCCATGACCAGGCTGATGTGACAGGAGCCTTCATTTGGTGCTAATTGTTGATTGTGTGACCAAGTGCTCAGCTGACATGATGGGGCCCTACTGAGGCAACATATGGCACAGCTTTCCTCACACAGGAGTGGAGTCCCCTCATGGCAGTGTGTACTCCTGTGACATTGCCTGCGCCCAAGGTGTGTGTTGTATGAGCATGTCTGTGTGTTCACTTCCGTTTAGCTGTGCATGCTGTGATCCCTAGTGTTGTACCTGTTTGTGATGCTTGCTGAGTTGACCTATGTTCCCCCAAAGTCTTCTCCCTGGGTTCTCTGTGATGTGGGTGCATGGCACATTACTGGTCATCAGGGTGTCACCCATAGGTGTGTTTGCTGTCAGGGCTGAGTTTGTGTGCAGACGCAGATGGGTCACAGTCCGGTTTCCCCTTGGCACTTGTTGTTTGCCCCTGTCATGTGATTTCCAGTTTGTGTTATCTTTCAGTGATTGTGACACGTTGTGTGTGTGACTGCTGGCACTCCTCAGGGTCTGGGCTGCAATGTTGGTTGTTGTCTATGTGTGTTCTTTGTGGGTGACCTTGGCTTCTTCATTGGTGTGTGACTGTGGCTGGGATCCCATTGGTTGGTGTGGTATTGCCGTCATGTCCATGTACAGCGTAGTGTGCAGTGTGTCAGACATTCAGGAGTCTTGTTGAGTGGCCATGTGTGATGTGTTTCTGCACCTTGGTTCCCACCCACCACTCTGGAATAGTCATGGGTGCATGTGCAATGTCACCAGTGCATGTGTGCTTCACTGCTGCACATTGTTGGAGATCGAGGTGTGTGGTGTTGAGTGTGTGCAGATGAGAGTTGTTGCCCGGCTAGACCCCTGCCTCCATGTTGGCCTTGGCTTACTGGCCGTGCTGATTGATTTGTGCTTGTGTAGGTGTGATGGTAGTTTGTTGCTCAGGACACATGACTGTGGTTCACAGCGTGAACGACATTTAGCTTTGTCATCACAGTGGGATTGTAATGCAGCCCAGGGTCACCACATTGTGGGGGCCCTGGGGGTAGTGCTGTGGTGTGTCTGTGTCTTGCTGTGTCAGTTGCTGTTCCTACGTGCCTGTGTGACATGTGTGATTTGTGCTCCCTCTCATCTGACAATGCCTGCTTGCCCACATAGGGGATTTGGATCCATGAGTTACCTTTGTGTGGCACTGTATGCACATCTGTATGATTGGTATTCAGGCCTCCTCATGTGTTGTGTGGTTGCCTGGGGACACTGGCACCCCCCCCTCACCTGTTGTGTATGATGTGCAGTGTGGGTCTGCCTGTTTGTGTTTGTGCATCTGCACCACTGCATTGGCATATCTTGGGTGTGCCATTGGCTGTATGTAGTTTGGTGGGTTTCCCCTGCTGTCCCTGGGACTCCTAGGTCATCGGTCAGCACAATGATCATGGTTTGTGTGTCCCATTGCTGCCATGGTATGGTATCTGTTCACCTCACATCTACAGTCTCCACAGGGTATCTGCATTTGTGTGCCCATTGGTGCAAATATGTGGGTCTGCATTCTGATGGTCACTTCTGTCATTGTGTCATTGATGAATGCTGACAGTGTCAGCCCCCATGGGTGTTGTTTGTCTGCACATGGCCAAAGGTATGTCTTATTTGCACTGCAGTATTTGCCTCCCCCAATTTATGTTGCAATGGGACACATGCACTACTTTGCCACTGATGTGTTTTATGTTCTGTGACCAGGAATCATCCATGCAGTTTGGCAGTTGCAGCTTTTTCTTCGTCAACACTTACATTTTGGTCACTGTGATGATGGGGGTTTGGACCCCATTGCCACACTGTTCAAAATGTGCTTCAGATATGGACCCCACACTTACATTTTGGTCACTGTGATGATGGGGGTTTGGACCCCATTGCCACAATGTTCAAAATGTGCTTCAGCTATGGACCCCACACTTACATTTTGGTCACTGTGATGATGGGGGTTTGGACCCCATTGCCACAATGTTCAAAATGTGCTTCAGCTATGGACCCCACACTTACATTTTGGTCACTGTGATGATGGGGGTTTGGACCCCATTGCCACACTGTTCAAAATGTGCTTCAGCTATGGACCCCACACTTACCTTTTGGTCACTGTGATGATGGGGGTTTGGACCCCATTGCCACACTGTTCAAAATGTGCTTCAGCTATGGACCCCACCCTTACATTTTGGTCACTGTGATGATGGGGGTTTGGACCCCATTGCCACAATGTTCAAAATGTGCTTCAGCTATGGACCCCACACTTACATTTTGGTCACTGTGATGATGGGGGTTTGGACCCCATTGCCACAATGTTCAAAATGTGCTTCAGCTATGGACCCCACACTTACATTTTGGTCACTGTGATGATGGGGGTTTGGACCCCATTGCCACACTGTTCAAAATGTGCTTCAGCTATGGACCCCACACTTACATTTTGGTCACTGTGATGATGGGGGTTTGGACCCCATTGCCACAATGGTCATGGCCTGCTTGCATTGTGGGGGCCACACACATATATGTGTGGCACATGTGATAGGGGGTCACATTGTATGTTCAAAGTCATGTTCAGTGTTGTAGGCATTTGACACAGTCTACACACGCTTGTCATGGTGTTGGGGGATGTCTTTTTCTTGCATTCCCTAGGTTGTGGTGTGCTGGTTGTGTCATGCATTGTCCATCCTATGAGTGGGGGTGGTGTTGGTGGTAGGCATCCAGCCCCCCATGGGTAGAGGTGGTAGTAGTGACAGGCATCCAGCCCCCCTGGGTAAGGGTGGTAGTAGTGGTAGGCATCTGGCACCCCCCTGGCTAAGGGTGGTAGTAGTGGTAGGCATCCAGCCCCCCCTGGGTAAGGGTGGTAGTAGTGGTAGGCATCTGGCACCCCCATGGCTAAGGGTGGTAGTAGTGGTAGGCATCCAGCCCCCCCTGGGTAAGGGTGTTAGTGGTGGTAGGCATCTGGCACCCCCCTGGCTAAGGGTGGTAGTAGTGGTAGGCATCCAGCCCCCTGGGTGAGGGTGATAGTGGTGGTGGGCATCTGGCACCCCCATGGCTAAGGGTGGTAGTAGTGGTAGGCATCCAGCCCCCCTGGCTAAGGGTGGTAGTAGTGGTAGGCATCCAGCCCCCCCTGGGTAAGGGTGGTAGTCGTAGTCGGCATCTGGCACCCCCATGGCTAAGGGTGGTTGTAGTGGTAGGCATCCAGCCCCCCTGGCTTAGGGTGGTAGTAGTGGTAGGCATCTGGCACCCCCATGGCTAAGGGTGGTAGTAGTGGTAGGCATCCAGCCCCCTGGGTAAGGGTGGTAGTAGTGGTAGGCATCTGGCACCCCCTGGCTAAGGGTGGTAGTAGTGGTAGGCATCCAGCCCCCTGGCTAAGGGTGGTAGTAGTGGTAGGCATCGCACCCCCATGGCTAAGGGTGGTAGTAGTGGTAGGCATCCAGCCCCCTGGGTAAGGGTGGTAGTGGTGGTGGGCATCTGGCACCCCCTGGCTAAGGGTGGTAGTAGTGGTAGGCATCCAGCCCCCTGGGTAAGGGTGGTAGTGGTGGTGGGCATCTGGTACCCCCTGGCTAAGGGTGGTAGTAGTGGTAGGCATCCAGCCCCCTGGCTTAGGGTGGTAGTAGTGGTAGGCATCTGGCACCCCCATGGCTAAGGGTGGTAGTAGTGGTAGGCATCCAGCCCCCTGGGTAAGGGTGGTAGTGGTGGTAGGCATCTGGCACCCCCTGGCTAAGGGTGGTAGTAGTGGTAGGCATCCAGCCCCCTGGGTGAGGGTGGTAGTGGTGGTGGGCATCTGGCACCCCCTGGCTAAGGGTGGTAGTAGTGGTAGGCATCCAGCCCCCAGGGTAAGGGTGGTAGTGGTGGTAGGCATCTGGCACCCCCTGGCTAAGGGTGGTAGTAGTGGTAGGCATCCAGCCCCCCTGGGTAAGGGTGGTAGTGGTGGTGGGCATCTGGCACCCCCTGGCTAAGGGTGGTAGTGGTGGTTGGCATCCGGCCCCCCCTGGGTAGGGGTGGTGGTGGTGGTGCGCATTCAGGCCCCTGTGTGCATATGTGGCATTGGTGATGGGCATCCCGCCCCTATGGTGCTGCTGTTGCTGGTGTAAGTAAATTCTGCATCCCTCTGTGTGTGTGTGATGTGTCGTGTACATGTTGTATGTGTTTTGTGATTGGTGTCTGACTTACCTTCTGCGCCGTACGCGTCCGTGCCTGTTCCGGTAGTAAATGTAGAATATTGGTATGATCGGGACGAAGGGATTCATGGTTGGTTCGTGTCGTTCGTCTTTCTCGTCGCTTCGCGTCGTCCTCGTCGCTGGCGTGTTCGCCTCGTAGCCGTGGATCGTGTTGTGGCGCGAATCGGAGCTTATGTGCGCCTCTCCCGGATGCTTTGACGTGCCGTGCGTAGCGACGGGTTCGGCGCGTACGGAAAGCGCATCGTACTTGTTCGGCCGGACGGGGCTGCATTTTCCCTTCCGTGCGACTCGATTCTGCGTTTCCGGATTCACCTCGGTCGGAGAACAGGACCTGGATTGGGTGAGTACGACTCGGCCGGATTCTGTGCTGTTGTGCGCATCGTACTTTCTCGTTCGGTATGCTGTACGGATCGGTCGGGAAACAGGCATTCGCATGGCTTTTTTCCCGACCGAATGGTATTGGGTGCGCCTCCGACCGAGATCGGAATCGGCCCCTGAATCTAGATTTGAATGATAATATTGTAACTTTCCCGTCATGTAAAATAAACTTGTTAATACACTGCACGACACACCATATGTTAAAGGAAGGTGATGGTAAGTCACCCCTTCTGAGACAGACGAAGGTAATTGCATGCACAGGTAACAATCTCTCACATCCATTGTCTCAACATACTCATACAATAATTTTGTAAAAACATTTAACGAGAAATCATTAATTGATCTATCATGATGATAAATACTATCATCAGTCTGATCAATGTTAGTCTTAGGAGTTTCTTTAGTAACAGAAATTACTCTTTCAATTATCACATTATTAGTATTATTTTTGTTATTAGTCACCATTAGAACAGGTACAATAACAGCTAATATTAACCACATCAACAGTAGTAAAAAGACACTACATAAGCAAGCTTTAATGCATCTACGTTTAAAACTAGGTTCTTGATATCCAGTCACTGCATCTTCTGCCATTTTTGTATACTATAAAAATATAAAAAACTAAGAAAAAATCTAATTTTCTAACAACTTCTCTAAAGATTTTGACAAACTTGTCCAAAAACCACCGGAGAAAAAATAGTGTATCCCACACTTCACTTCAAAGCTTTCTTCCTTACCCCCCCTTTTTTTTTAAAGGACTTCTTTAAATCTTCTGGATCTTTCAATTGGTTATTGACTGAAGTTGTTGCACCTTAACTTTCACAGTTCTTTTAAGGCGGTTTCAATTTGCTTTCATCAACTTGCTCAGTACCAGTACCATCTTTTCCTTCTATTTGTTCTGTGCTTTCAATTTCTTCCAATATCACATATGTCCATTCTGGAGCTGTGTATTTCTTGCTTGGAATTCTTTTTCTCTGTTCTTTGCACTAAATCTTCCTCTGATTCTTCTTGTTCAGTTTGGCTTGAAACTTCATTTATTTGCTCTGGTTTTCTCTTCTCAAGAGTGTATTTCAGTCTTTTCACTCCACTTGGCCAATTGTCACCTTTTTTCGCTCTCTTAGCTTGAACCACTTCTTCACCTTCTTTTTCTAGTTCACAAGTCCTTTTATTTAGTACTTTTCTTTGATGTACTTGCTCTTTATTTTCAGTAACTTCTTTTTCCTTTTGCTCAACAGCAGTCTTATGAGACCCAGTAGCTGTTATCCACTCTACTTGACTTGTGCTTGGTTGTTCATCACCCACAGACTTGTCAGAATCTGTCACTCTAGATTCTTTAGTTTCACAACCTTCAGCTTCTGGTTCTTCAGCTTCTTTAACCAGTTGCTGCTCACCTTCACTTTCAAGTGGACTTGGGACTCTTCTTGGATGACTTGTGTGTATCCAGTTGGGCAAGCCACCACACTTCACTGCTGTCGTTGTCACCAAAATAATCTGATAAGGTCCATGCCATCTGGGTTCTAAACACGACTTCCTCACGTGTTTCTTGACAAGAACCCACTCTCCTGGACTCAGATCATGTGCTTAATCCAGCTGTGTTGTGGTTGCAATTTCTCCAACCTGATGAGACACAGAACGCACCAGATCAGCCAATCCTTTGCAATAATCAAGCACTAGATCATCAGAAATATTCATCAGGTTGTTTGCTGGTACAATTGCTTGTCTCATTGCTCTTCCCATTAGGACTTGATGAGGACTCAATCCAGTCTTTTTATCTGGAATGCTTCTAAGACTCATCAATACCAGGGGTAAAGCGTCAGGCCATTTCAGTGTTGTGGATGCACACACTTTTCCCAGTCTAGATTTTATAGTGCCATTGATTTGCTCAACCACTCCAGATGCTTCTGGTCGATAGGCACAATGCAGCTTTTGCTCAATTTGTAATGCTGCACAAATCATCCGAATTATCTCATTATTAAAGTGGGATCCCCTATCTGTTTCTAAAGTGACTGGAAATCCGTACCTTGGTATTAACTCCCTCAAAAGCAGTTTTGCAACAGTGAGGCTATCATTCCTTCTTGTCGGGTAGGCTTCTACCCAACGAGAAAACAAACAAACAACAACTAACGCATATTTTAGTCCGTTACATGGGGGAAGCTCAATAAAATCAAGTTGGAGCCTCGTAAACGGTCCTGCTGCTTTTCCAATTCTTCCCCAACTAACAACTGTCTTTCTGCCTGGATTTTGCTGCTGACATGTAACACACCTCTGGCATAGACTCTCTGCAATAGCTCTGAATTTAGGGTTATACCATGACTGCTTGAAAAGCCTGATCATTGCATCTCTTCCAACATGTGCAATTCCATGGTACACCCTTGCCATCTGGGAGAGTAAAGAATCTGGCATGACTGGTCTTTCATCTATGTACACCCATACTTCATCCTCTACTCTCTTTTTGCAACCTGATTTTACCCAAAGTTCTTTTTCCTCGTCTCCTGCTTCTTCCTGCAACTGTCTAATTTCATCCCAAGTCTCCAAAGAAGAAAACATCAAGTGGCAATTAGTATTTTTCTTTTCCACCCTCTGTTGATTGCAATTGAATTTTATGCACAGAAACACGCTACTTGATCAGTGTATCTGTTACCGTTCATTACATAATCATTTCCTGACTTATGTGCAGAACACTTGACCACCGCAATCTTCTTGGGTAATTGCAAAGCATCCAATAAATCTTTCACATTTTTACTGTTTCTTATCGGAGAACCTGAAGAAGTCAGAAATCCCTGTTGCATCCATAACTGTCCAAAATCGTGAACCACCCCAAAACCATATTGACTGTCAGTAAATATGGTTACTGTCAAATTTTTGCCAATTTTACATGCTCTTATTAGAGCTATCAGTTCAGCAATTTGGGCAGAGTTTACCCATTTTAGACAGGATGCTTTTAGAACCGCAGCCACTGTGCATACTGCATAAGCAGAACTCAATACACCTTTTTCATTTCTCAAACAAGATCCATCAACAAACATCACACTATCTGATTCCTCAAGCAGTGTATCCTTGATATCTGGCCTTGGTTTCGTGCACAACTCTGTCACATCCAAACAATCATGATCTGCTTCATCTTTCACTTCCTCACAAAATGGAATAGGTAACAGTGTTTCCGGATTTATTATCGTATATCTCACTACAGTCACATTCTCAGCACCCAAAATTACTCTTTCATACCTAGTCAGCCGACTATAGGTCATGTGCTGTGTTCGAGTTCTTGTTAATAGAATCTCAACTGAGTGTGGCACATATACTTTGACTGGATGTCCCATTACAATTGCTTCACTCAGTTCCAGACTCACACAAGTTGCAGCCACTGCCTTCAAACAGCCTGGTAACGCTGCAGCCACTGAATCCAAAGTAGCAGAAAAATATGCCACTGGTCGTCGTGCCATTCCATGTCTTTGAGTCAAAACTGAAAGTGCACACCCATCTCTCTCACAGCAGTACAATGAAAAATCCTTTGTATAATCTGGCATCCCTAATGCAGGTGCTCGACAAAGACTCTCTCGTAACTCAATAAATGCTTTCATGCTTTTATCATCCAACTCAATCGGATCAGATACATCTTTGTGTGTCAACCTCTGTAAAGGTTTTGCAATCAATGAAAAGCCACAGATCCACTGTCTGCAGTAACCAACCATTCCCAAAAACATTTGAACTTCCTTCTGAGTTTTAGGAGGGCTCATTTGCTGAATCACACTGATTCGTTCTGGTGTCACCTTCCTGATTCCCTTCTCTATTTTGTGTCCCAAATATTGGACCTCCTTTTTACAAAACTGTAATTTTGCTGGTGACACTTTGTGCCCACCTCCTGCCAAATGGTTCAGTAAGGCAATTGTATCTGTCACACATGCCTCTCGTGTTTTTGATGCCACCAGTAGGTCATCAATGTACTGAAACAAAACTGATTTTCTTGGCATTATCAAAGTCTCCAAACACTTTTTCAAAATATGATTAAAAATTGAAGGACTCTCAGTGTACCCTTGAAGAACTCGGCACCATGCCAAAACACGGTCTCCGAACCGGAAAGCGAACAAATACTGGCTATCCGGATGTAAAGGAATCAAGAAAAATGCTTGACACAGATCAATTACTGTGTACCATTCTGCATCACAGGGAATTTGATAAAGAATCACTGCTGGATTTGGCACTATTGGACAACAGGGTACCACTATTTTATTTATTTTATGTAAATCCTGCACTATTCTATATTTTCCACTTGGCTTTTTAATTCCCATAATAGGCGAATTACATGGACTGCTTAGTATTTCCTTTAAAATACCCTGCTCAATCATTTGATCAATCACAGGAATAACTCCTGCTATTATCTCAGGACTCATTTTGTACTGTGGTGTGTTTGGATAAGTTGCACCCTGTTTCACCGCAACCTGAATAGGATCCACACCTTTCATCAGACCAATTTCTTTTCCTGTAAAATCCCATACATCAGACCTAACTGTATTTCTCAACTCTGCAGGCAAATCTTCTTCAGTGAGAACTCATCCACTTCTGTCCCTTGCTTCGCTAACATCATTTTAAACGCAACATCCTCATCTGGTGTTTGGAAAGCAATACCATCTGGTGTACAATAGATGGTGCAGTTCATCTTGCAAAGCAAATCTCTCCCTAATAGATTCACCGAACTCGTATCACATACCACGAACCGATGCATGTCTCTGAATCTTCCGATATGAACTTCTATTGGTTTTGTTATTGGGGTTTTGATATGCTTATTTGAGACTCCTACAACTTGGATAGTTTCTCCCGAGAGGGGTAGGTTTGGAATTTCTGCTGCTCTAACAGTAGAACGGGTAGCACCAGTGTCCACTAAGAATGTAATATCATTACCTTCCACTTTTCCATCAACAAATGGACCTGACTGATCTGCCTCTAGAGATGCGCCAAGCACGCACTCCTCCTCCTCCCTCAGGCACCGTCATTGAGATGAGTCTGAATCACTTTCATTGCACTGCAACAAGTATTGCGAAACCATTTGCACATTTTGATTCTTACCAACTTGTTCACCTGCGTGAAATCCAGTGTTCGCACTGTATCTCTGCACTTGAGTATTCACATTATTTGGCATAGGAGCTTGTGGTACATGTAACTGTGGAGTAACTACCTGCTGCTGCTGTTGCTGTTGTTGATTCACAACCACCTCATTCTGCATCTGTGAATTTAAATTTTGATTTATCCCATTGTTCTTCTGAACAGATCTACACTCGTTCTTCCAATGTCCAAACTTTCCGCACGCATGACAAGCATATTTCCTTTTCAATTAATCTTTATTCATTTTACCTCTACCTCTACCACCACTCGCTACTTAACCATTCTGATTCTGACCTCTCATTTGACAATCTGCTTGAGAACCACTGTTTCCATCTTGCTGTTCTGCTACTTTCACTTGTGCCCACATCATTTTCTCTTTTAACTCCTTGTGTCTTGACTCAATATCATCACTGCAATATTTTGCATACCTCAGTATCTCATCAACCGTTTTACTCTGCCAACAAATCAAATGTTGCTGAATCATGTTACTAATTTCTGGATTTAGTCCAAACACAAAACGATACACAAAATGTCCCATATCTTTATCTCCAATATTTTCAAACCCACTGTACTGTTTGAACACCTGTAACAACCTTTCATAGTAAGCATGTACCAACTCTTTTGTTTCTTGGGTTGTTCTGTCAATTTTAACCCAATCTGTTTCTTTTGGAGAATTTTTCCTATCAAGTAAGTGATCACCTGATGGTATTTCTTCATCCCTCATCTGAAGGTGCACCTGTTTTCGGATCTCTAGGATATTCTTCTTTTGGCCAATCAACCGCAATATTACAATCGGTCCATAAATCAGCTGGGACAACAATCTCAAACAATCCATCTAAGCCCTTTAACAAAACCTTTGAAACTTTTACAAACCTCTCTACTTGTTTGTACCACTCAACCGGTATTTCCCTCAATCTAGGAAAGTCATTAGTAAAGGATAATATATCCTGTCTTGTCCAAGGAATGTGAACATGTCCACCACCTGGAACTTCTCTCATCGGACACACCATTTCACCCTGTCCTGACTCTCTTAATGGAAATAAAGACTCATTTTTGTTGGCGGTCATTTCTTCTTTCTTTTTCACCCATCTACCTTTCCTTTTTTTATTTTTTTATTTATTTAATCCATAATATACATACAATTGCATTTTGCCGTGCATAAAATTATAACTTCGAGTATACTTGATAGTAAAACAGAAAAAAAAGAAAGAAAGAAAGAAGGAGATACATTATTTCATCATCATCGCCAATTGAAACCGTAATCAGCAACCTATCACATATGTTGTATCATTGCATCCCATATTAATCTACCCAGCTTTTGCCTTTTAGGAGACTTCAAACAATAAAGGCTATATTCAAGATTAAAGATATTGTAGAATTTAGCCCTCCACATCTCGAACGAGGGAGCCTCCCTCTGCAGCCAACACGAAGCAATACATAGCCGTGCAACCGCGGAGGCGATAAATGTAATAAATCTAAACTTATATACAGGTTGATCAGTTGTAACATTTCTCCAAACCCCCATTAACATAATTTCTTTTGTTATATGGATTGTGATCCCTACAACTTCTGACAAAAATAGATCTATTTGTTGTTTTAGTTGTAAAAGCTCGATACACTCAAAAAACACATGCACAATATCAGCTCTATCGCTATTGCATCGAAAACATTTCCCGTCATTATTAGCACCCCATTTCATCATCTTCTCAGGTGTGTGGTATAAATAAAAAATATAGTTTTAAAATGCTGTGTTTTCAGGTTTGCTGACAACAATATCTTCCCAGCAGTATCTATAGAATTCTGCATAAGCGCGCCAGCTTGCCCTAAGCGTTCACCCCATTTGTAATCTTGAAGATCTAGGTCATCTGGTTGTGTCTCAATTAATATAGAATATAATACCCCTATCTTCGCCTTCTTTCTAATTGCCTCAATTAACGGTGTGGGGACAATACCCTCATGTAGATGATGTTTAACTAAGAAATCTCGAATTTGTAGAAATTTAAAAAATTCATGTTGTTGCAATCCGTAGCTATCAGCTAACTTTGCAAATGAGGATAGTACTCCCTCCTCAAATAGATCCCCTAGCTGTCTAATCCCCTTATGTCTCCAACTCAACATTTTATAATCCCAAACAATAGCTGGAAACTTAACAGTTGAGTTAAGCGGTGTATAATAATTAATCTGTGAGATACCCAATTTTTTACATACCACTTTCCATGTCCTGTATGCGGTAGTCATTACCTTAAACCGTGTTCTTTTATAATATCTTGGTTCACAAAATTTTACTAATACATTTCTGGCTTCTTCCCCTATTAGTAGCTGATATATGGAGGGAGCTTCTGCAACCGGCACATCATCACCAGTCAACAAAATCCGCATATTTTGCAGCAAACAAACATAATAATAAAAAAAGAAATTAGGAACCGACCACCCCCCCTATCTAGTGGTAACATCATAAACTTAAATGCTCTCCTCGCTTTCCGTTGTCCCCATATGAATCTATCACATATTGATTGTACCCGTTGTAGATGTTTTTTTGTCAATTCCAGTGGTACTGCCCTGAAATAATATAGTATTTTGGGTAGGACAATCATTTTAAGCACATTACGTCTTCCCACCATTGTGAGATAAACACACTCCAGCCGATCCAGCTGTTGTTTCACCCCTGTAACTATACTGCTCCAATTAACCTCTATCAATTCTTGCAAAGACATTCTAATTTTGATGCCTAAATATCTAGCTTCGTCTATCACACGTGTCTCTCCCGGACAGGCCTGTTTAGTACATACGATCTGGGTTTTAGACAAATTTAATTTATATCCGGAAACCACACCAAATTCTCCTGCTAACCTTTCAATCTCAACTAATGCCTGCGCTGGATCTGCCGAAGCTACAGCTATATCATCTGCATAGGCTAGGACACGTACCTGAAATTGCCCGCAATTCATAGATCTGATATACTCGCTCTGTTCTAACATAAGCACAAAAGGATTAATATATAACGCAAACAGTAGCGGAGAGCAAGGGCATCCCTGCCTTGTTCCCCTACTAATATATACTTGTTGCGATTCCCTACCCATAACACAAATCCTTGCACGTGGTGACTTATACATACTTTGAATTGCCCTCATGTATGCTGGTCCAAACCCTATCTTACGCATAATACCCCATAAAAAGGCCCATGAGACGCGGTCGAACGCTTTCTCCGCGTCGAGAAATATCAGCCCAAACCGTCTATGGTGTACATTGGCATAATCTATAAGAGTAATTACTCTATGGATATGATTAATTGTACTTCTACCGGGTATAAACCCGTGCTGGGATAAGGAAACCAAAGGCGTAATCACCCTCGCCAACCTATTAGCTAAAATTTTGGCATATACCTTCCCATCAGCATTTAACAAGGATATTGGTCTATATGACCCAGGTATATTTGGGGGCTTATCCTTTTTTTAAACACAACTATGTTGGCTTCATCCCAAGATGGAGGCGGATTCCCAGTCTGAGCTTCTTGACAAACATTCAGCATGTCATTTTTCAATACATGAAATAGCAAACGATATATTTCAAGCGGTAGTTTGTCTGGTCCAGCAGCTTTCCCACTAGCGAGCGCACCTAGTGCCTCCTCTAATTCATCCATAGTTATTAGTTCATCTAATACCATTTGCTCCTCAGGGCTTAGTTTATTCAAGTCAAATTCCTGAGAGAATTTCTCTATGTCCTGTTCATCAGTGTTGTGCTGCGTATACAGTTTTTGATAAAACTCATTAAAAAAAACCAATATACCATCTTCTGTTTCAACCATATTCCCAGTCGTATCAGTCATACTCAATATTCTCTGTGAAGATTGCCTTACTCTTAATCGCTGAGCAAGACATCGACCCGTAGCTTCACCATATTCATATCTATCTTGTTTATGAGCATTATATTGAAGGGCAATTTCTTTACACCAAATTGCATTAATTCTAGCCTTAGAACACGCTATCTTAGTGTGTATATCCTTGTGTTCAAGTCCCTGCTTGAACACCTGTATCAATTCCTGTTCCGCTTTTCTTAACTCCCCCAGAGGTCGCTGCGTAGTCGTTTGTTCTTGTTTTTGTTTAGCCAACCCATAACTAAATGTTTCTCCATGAATTCCCGCTTTAAGGGTATCCCATACTATAGAGCTGGAAGTAGATCCCCTATTAATCTCCAAAAATTGCCCAGTCCAACTACATAAATGTTTAATGTACACTTCATCTTTCAAAAGTTTCCTATTAAATGTGAACGCCCTTCCAGTCTTCATATAACTTAAGCTATGTATATCTAATAATAATGGACCATGATCTGACGTTATTCTTGGCCATACTTGCATCTTTGCACCAACAATATATGACCTAGACATAAAAACATAATCAAGTCTCACCAATTTCTGATGGGGATATGAATAAAAAGTATATCCTGGATCTACGTCATTTAGGGTCCTCCATACATCTACCAGCCCATGATCCCTCAACATTTGCGTTAAAGCCCTATATACCTTGGGTTTTCGTCCTGTATATTTATATATTTTTCCAGCTACATCCAACTCTTCCCAATGAATATTAAAATCCCCACATAAAATTAAAGGGGTCGGCCAGAGAGCAAGCTCTATATGTAAAGTCTCTAATACAGCCGCTTCATCGAAGTTTGACCCATACACAGTGCATATTGTACATTTGGTCCCTCCAACAATACATTCAATAATTGCCCATCTTCCATAATTATTTGTCGATATCCTTCCAGTGGCACTAATCCCACCACGTGCCAGAATAGCAACTCCCCTGTTAGTGAATGTCTGCCTAGTAGCAGCCAAAAGTGTATATCCAAGTTCTTCCATCACTTTACGTTTTGCCCAAGGTATATGTGTCTCTTGGATACACAAGATATCTGGTTTCATTAACCGTAATTCTGCAGCTACCCTCCGTCTCTTGTTATTACTATTAAGGCCGCATACATTAAACGAGCATATACATACACCACTAGCCAGCATTTTTCAAATATCTCCCCACGTTTACATATCTCCTTACTAATCTTTGACTACATATAATTAAACATAGGCATACCATATACACAACATGCATTTTCTTATGGATTGATTTTTTTTGTATTTTTAACACCCACCCTTGCCCCTTCCCAACCACGTGCCCCACCCCTGACCCCACCCTCATCTCCCTCGTGCCACCCACTAACCCCTGTCCCTCCCCCCACTATACAGGCATAAGGGCTAATAGCCCTCGTGATGGACGGTGAGTGTATCGCCCTGCGTTCACCAATCCCCCAGGGTTTGACCCATTTATCTTCCTCTAACAAAGATACTCCTATCTAAAATCGTTACTTGTAAACTTTACATCTACTTGAGTCTACTCGAAGTGATTGCAGATACTCTTTTGCTGACACCTCAGAGGTAATAAAACTTGTTTGCCCCTTAGAAAAAACTTTCAGAGTGGAGGGATTTAATAAAAAAGCCTGAGCTCCTTTTGCTTGGAAGGGGGTAATTAGTTGCCGCAACTGCCACCTCTTCTCTACCGTGAAATGACAATAATCCGGTCTTACAAAAAATTGCGTGCCCTTTCCCTCCCTCTTCTTATCAGGTCGCGCTAAATCATATAGCGCTTGTCTTGCCAAAAAGTTGTTTAAAGAAATCAAAATTGCCCGAGGTCTTTGTTCAGTCTGCCCTCCTTTAGCCACTCGCTGCTTAAACGGGAATCTATGTGCCCTCTGTACTTCCATTGACCAGTTCCAGTCCTTCAATTCCGAAAAGGCTTCTTCAAATAATTGAACCACAAATTTACGGACATCTTGCCCCTCTGCCCCCTCAGGCACTCCCAGTATTCTAAGATTGTTCCTGCGGAGCCTGTTTTCCAAATCCACAAGTTTGATCTGTACGTCGTCTTTATTAGCATTCATCGCTTCTGCAATACCCTTCTGTGTCTCCATTTGATCTTCCAAGGCTGAAATTCTAGTCTCTGCTTCCGCCATTCGTTCAGTGAAGTCGTTACAAGTTTTAGCCAGTTTTCTGACAGTATTTTGAAGTTTTCGGCAAGCCGTATGAGTCTTCATATTCTCTGAGCGGGTTTCCTCCCTATGATCCGACAACGATCTATAGATCAATTCCAGTGATATTTCACCGGGAAGTTCCTCACTAACCCCACCAGCCACTTGGTCAGAGAGATCATAACCGTCTGGAGTCATTGCACCTGATGAGGAAAAATCCCATTGAGGAGGCTTCATTACTACTGTCCCGGATTTGCCTTCATTGCTTGCTGCTTGTTTACGCCCTGTGCGCAGTTTTAAATTCTCCTCTTCTACGACGGTATTATTCGCATCGCTTCCAACACTTATTAATGATCCTTGCAATAAGCCGTTTTTTAGTCCTAGATCGTCATCTTCATCAGATAGATCGGAAGGTTCAGAAAGGGAGAAAAATTTCTCTCCCGAGTCGCTCTCCTTAAGAATAGCATCCCCCCTATCTGTGCTGATCACGGTATCAGGCAGTATTGAGTCAAGCGGGATATTATCAACATCAGATCTGACTATATGTTGATCAGAATCAGTGGTTTCCTCCATAATGTTATTGCCTCCTGCTTGTTCTTTATGCCCTGTTACTGATTCCTCAGTTGTATTGATAGAGGCTTGCAATAAAGTAGATTTTTTTTTATTCACAGACTGATATATCTGTGGAATTTTTCTAGTAACCGTCTCCTGGTCATTATTTTGCAGGCTATTTTCCACATTTTCCACATCTTCTGCACCTGCAGCCTCTCTAACACTTTCCCTCAATCTAGGAAAGTCATTAGTAAAGGATAATATATCCTGTCTTGTCCAAGGAACGTGAACATATCCACCACCTGGAACTTCTCTCATCGGACACACCATTTCAGCCTGTCCTGACTCTCTTAATGGAAATAAAGACTCATTTTTGTTGGCGGTCATTTCTTCTTTCTTTTTCACCCATCTACCTTTCCACCGTTCTACATCACCCCATCTCTTCAAGATACTCATTAATTATTTTATTTGCAATCTTTTTCCAGACGCATTCAAACTCTCCAAATCCTTTTCACTAAAATCCAGTCAATTACGTTTTCTGTAACACCCTTGATTTCTCTATGTCTACTCCATATTCAAAAGCAGCCTCTGTCAATTTCTCATGAAGATTTCTCGCTCTCCATGTAATATTCTTGCATAAAAATAACAACTCTTCATCTCGATAACTACTCAACCTGTCTGAACTTATTGTACCTATAATCATTTCTTCCAAATCCACTCTCAATTTACTCACATCTATACTCTGTGGTTGAGGTTTTCGCTTTTCCATTCCCCTTATCCAATCATCTAACTCATCTGGCGATGGTCCCATCGAACTCCCTGACACTGGAGTGACATTCTGCACTATTCTCCTCGGATCCATTTGCGCACTTCTCTTAGGGGTTTCATTTATCATCTCACAAACTGGAAGATCAATTAATGAAGTACTTGTTTCAGCTTGTCCAGCCTGATCAACTATCGCTACCACCTTATTTCTATCACTATTCATTAGGACTGTCAAAGCATGTACTCTCGATATCTTCTGTTTTTCTCCATACAATGGAACTATAGGACCAATCGTTACTGGCACTGTTAATGCTTCCGCATTCAAATTCAACTGATTAAATTTCTGTGTCAACTCCTCTCTTGCCTTATTCAACATGTCCATTTGACTCTCTTGTACTGCTCTAGTAACTACTGGGACTTGTGGAACCTGCGGAATTAGTGGGGTTCCCAATAATGGTACGTTTGGGACTGTTTCTCTTGATAAGGTGGAGGTCTTTTAGTCAAAATGTCATCTAACAACTCATCATCAGAATCACTCGGGTCAAAATCTAATCCTGATGTCTCTACATTTTTCTTCTTCTCTTTACATTTGCCTCCAGTTGCTTCTTCAGCAACTAAAACTGGGTACAAACCATCCGCTTTTACAGCTCTCCTCCATCTTTTCATTTGATCATCCCATCTTGCCTCAGCAAACCTCAATATCATATTCCGGTATCTATTTCCATTCCTGAATTTCTCTTGTTTATACGCCTCATGTTCCCATTCCTCAAGCGCTTCATACTAAGTAGTTCTAGGATTTGGTTCTAGAGAATTCATTCGTTCTCTCAAATTCTCCAAAACCCTTACATTAAATGTACCATGTTTCGGGAAAGCTAAAACACCATCATCTTCCGTGTATCTCACCCAATTCTCTAACCAAGTACACGTATGATAACCACGTTCCAACATCATGAAAGAAGCAGCCGTCCTTGGAGGTGGAAAAGGAATTCCGACTCTAGTAACTATTGGTTTGTCCTTATTAATGAAACCCTTTATTCTATTAATCATCTTCATTCTTCCGACTCTTTAGACTAAATTATAATTTCAGTGGACAAACAACGAAACTCTTCGTACTTCTGCTAATTCTATTTGCTAGCACTCGTCCAATACTAGCGCGACTTACACCAACCGACCAATCAGAACACTTCTACGTGATCAGTATCACAACCAATACTAGCGCGACTCTCAGCAATCAACCAATTACAGTTCTCTATACGCCCGCTGTCTGACCAATGCCAACGCGGCTTTTTTTTTTTTTGTGACGTTAGTATTACTCCAACTACTGACCCTCCCTTTACAAAAAAATACGGCAATGTTTTTCTAATCTTTTCTCGACTACACTTGTTAGAAAACAAACATAAAACAATGCTACCTTGTCTGTTCCACTAAATAAAGAGATAGTCTTCCCTTCAAAAAGAAAGATTCTCTCACTTCAAGTAAAATAACGACCAGCGCTATCCTACACCCAAACAAACTATGGGAGGACTTGGTACTCCTCTGGGGTTACTAGCCAAAGTTTCAGAAGAGGACTTTCACATGGAAAGTGGTCTTGGTACTCCTTTGGGGATGTACGGCCAGAGTTTCGGTAGTGGGCCCTTCACTATTTCACGCAAAATCTACTCTCAAAAGAATAGTCCCTAATATAACACCAACAGCCTCTCGCCGTTAAGTATTATGACAACAGACAAAATACTTCTGCAGTGTGATACCTTATCCACACTATTCTTCTGCCTCTTCAGGCTAAAACATTATCATCCCAGGATCTCAGGTAACTCCGTACCCGCACTTCTAGACAACATAGAACAAAACACTAACTTTTCATGTTAAGAAAACAAATAATCAATAATCGATAATTATTACCAAACTAATCAATAATTAACCGTCCTCTGCTACCAAAAACTGATCCAGCGCCAATCAGGGATCGATAATCAATATTAACACAATCACTGGCCCATACTCTTACACAACTCAACATACGAATCCCTGTATGCGCTGTTAAAAAGTTTGAATGTTCAATCAGTTATTCATATATACAGGATCATATCTTAACACACTAAATACATAACTGAACCTGTATATCAACTCTATTTCCTCTGGTCAATGGACCTAAAGTTGAGAAGTTGATGGTAATAATTAGTACTATCTATCTATCTATACTACTAAATAAACCACAAACTTAGTGTAAGGTTAACAATGTTCATCGCAAAATAATGTGAAAGTAAAATACTCATCATGTACAGGTTTACAAAGCAAACCAAAATTCATTCACAGAGAGAGAACATTTAATCAGAGCAAACGGTGTCAAACTCATATCAAAGTGAACAAAATGCAAATGAGGGAGTGGATAGATGAAGAGACAAAAGTTTCAGAGACAGTTATACATTTGCAAATGATTATGCAAAGTACGGATCTTTAACTATACTAACCCAAATATTTCAGTGGAAAATCTACCCCCTGGCCATGGGAATAGATGGGGGTTCCGCGAGAAGGTTCAGGGAACAAAGAGTAGGACAGGAACAGGAAAACAGGTAGGCCTCTATCTGGAAACAGCAAACCGACGGACAGCGACGATCTCCCCTCTCTAGCTTCTTCAAAGACGCGCGCACCCCCCCCCCCTGTGGGGACCCCAGTTATACCCTAAAACCTACATGCCCGTCCCATCATTGTAGCAACATTTTCAGAAACTCCGTCTCTCATTGGTCAGTTTAGGGGGGGTTCTATCACACCACCTTAGTCACGTCCATGTTTTCACAGCGTTCTTTGTTTTACATGTTTCTCATTACGTAAACTACGTTTCATGAATACACATTTCCTCCAACAAATTACATGTTGCAAGTCTCTACACGTCCATTGCTCACTTCTGCCGCTTCTGCGGAAGAAGTTTGTAAATTTTCATTGATATCACGGCCGTCTTTCCGTTACATGGCAGACATACAATTCTTCTTGAAGGTTATCAGCCGTGGCCTTCTCCATTCTCTCACAAAGCTCGATTTTCAGCTTATTTATTTGTATTTCTTATGCCTTTTAACCCTCGACTGACATGCAAAGATGTAGGCCAATGCACGCATCACTGCAATGAATAAAGCACAGACATTATTAATTTCATGACATGTACTTCTCACTGTTTACCACCCACCATTGCACTATCCCACGTTGTTGTTCCTAGCAAGAGCATTAGTGTGCAAAAACGGCATTATTATTATTTTTAATTTTAAGCAGAACGCAAATGCGGCCTAGTTTTTCATGCATTAAACCACGCATTAGTGCACGCAAGCGCAAAAGCATTCCCCGTGTTTTCGTGTTTTTGCACGTTATTTTCACAGCACACTGTTAGTAAATGTTACCGAGGAGTTAATAAGAGCAGGTTTTATTTTCTCAAAACCCTGCTTCATCAATATCCTAATGCGTTGTGAAATAAAAATATATATTTGGGGGTGGGGGCTTCCTCAGGAGAATTCCAATGTCCGGCTGCTTGCTTTTGTCAAACCAGTTGTTTATTGTTCTGATGTCTCCTCGGCGTTCATCACACAAAAATTTATAACGACACGAGGCCTCGCGTCCTCCCACACAAAAGCTGTCAATATAGCGAGACTGTAAATTGAGAGGTGGGTGAAGGAACACTAATATCAAGTGCACGCCCAAAAGATATATAGTCAAGAACCTGCGCACACAAGGCCAATAGAAAAACAAGCAGTGACGAGTGGCATCGGAAAGCAAAAATAAAAATAAAAAAGAGTTGTCCCACACAACAGCTGAAGAACGAAAGCGTAAGGAAACTGCACTTTACCAGTGCACCTCAGCCTTGAATGGAAGTGATGTATTGGCAAACCCAATGAGTTAGGCGTCAGCAAAGAAGAGTGACAGTAGAGTGAAACAATGGTAAGTAGCAGGCGGTAAAAAGGTTGTATTACTGATTACAGCGGGTCTTGCAGACAGCACATGTGCACTGTAGCTCGACCTAATAAAAATGAAGTTAGCTTCAGAGAATAACAATACAATACATTTCAAGGGTAACTGGATAGTTTAAATCAAGTAAATGGTGATTCAGGATGCCATATCAATTGAATATGGTACAAAGTTGCAATGTTCTACAATTTGCACATGGCTAATTGGCTGTGAGGATGTCCGCCTCGATTCGATTTTCTATCATTCAAGTTATTTGCCAAGAAATAAACGATGAAGTTCCAATTAATTACATTCATCCTCTGTATTGATTTGTTAGTGGTAGCAGCAGGGGACAAAGAGAAATGATCTGGTTGAACACAACGGACATGATTGACTGGTGATCTTAACAAACAATAATGACTAAACTGGTTACAGCAATTGTGTGTGTGGGTGTGTGTGTTTGGTGTGGTGGGTAGGTGTGTGTGCATGTGTGTGTTTGTGCGCATGTGTGTGCACGTGTGTATGTGTGTGTGTGTGTGATTATGACAGTTTATGCTGCCAGTCCACCACAATACCTCTATCTCTTTATCCATTATTTGGTCCATTGCACTTTGTACTTGTACGAGAATCAACTTACATATACACACTTCAGCTACTGGAGCAATTCCCCTAATTTGAAAGCAGAAGGAAAGAAGCAGAACTTGAGAAGAAATAAGGAACCTCCAGCCTCTGCATTTAAGCTGAGCCAGTTCAAGTTCCTAGAAATAAGACTGCCCCTCCATTGGAAATCCAGTTTGTGTTTGTATTCCTAAAGTGCAAAACAAGCACCCTGAAGGTTACCTCGGCACTGAGGGGGTCTAAATGAAAGTTAAAAAAATTAGTGGCTATTAGAAAGTAGTTAATTCAATTATGCTTTAGGGTATAGCCAATTTTGCAATTATTCGTAAACTTTACAAGCGACAACTTGCAAAGGGAGCTCATTCCAGAGCATAGCAGCAGTGATGGAAAAGGTTCTACCACCCAGTGTACTTCTCTGGAATCTGGGGACATTCACCAGAAAGTGAGGATCCGATCTGTGTCAGATTGAGCTTATATCAGCCAGGTAGAACGCAGGAGTCCAGATCCTGCAATGATTTATGAACGAAACACAGAGATTTACATTTAACCCTCTGAGACCCAGGCAACCAATGCAGCTTGGCCAAAATAGCTGAATGAAATGTACTCAAGGTTGGAGTCATTTTAGCTGTAGCACTTCAGACCAGCTGTAACCTGTTTATGCTTTTGATAGGAAGAGCAACATACAGGGCACCTCAGTAGCCAAGTCTGGCACAGATGACGGCATTCATACTCTGCAGTCTTTGCTGTAAGGAAAAAAGAAGAGAATCAGCTTCAAGACACGTAGATGGTAGAAACAAGACTTGCCAACTGCAATGACCTGAGCCTCCATAGACACGGCATCAATTGAATTTAACACCCAAGTTCCTAATATTAGGAGCGGGTATGGCTTCTGCCCAACGTGTCTTGGAAAATGGCAGATTCCAGATAGGAGACTAGCAAAGCGGTAATAGGATTTCTGTTTTCCCACCATTCTACTTAAACTGATTGGAGGGCATGGATATACTGTGGAGCTAAGGCCTCCGCCGCAACCCCTAGGACGATTTGCATGTCATCGGTCTAAATGTGCAAAAAAAACAGAACAAGTGATTGAGTGAACCTGGGAGCTAGAGGGACCATATAAAGATTGAAAAGGCAAGGGGAAAGTACTAATCCATGGGGTCACTGCTTAATTTGTAAAAAAAAAAAAAAAGATGCCGTTCCCCAACTCTCTGCTCAGTAGTCCACAGAGTGCCAATTACAAAGGCTGTGCAGTCATCAATCCACTTCCTGTCTCTCTAATCCACTACGAGACACTCCCTGCCCCTTTATCTCGCCCTAGCAGGTCCCTGCCTTCTCCTTTTGAGACGTCTTTTCCGTCTTTCTCTTCCTTCTTGTTTCTCCTTTGTGTGTTTTTTCTCTCTCTTGTCCTCCGTAAATGTCGAATTAGGAAAAATAAGTGCCAGTCCCCAAAAATGAGTGTCGTGGCCCCCACCGGCTCAAATTAATGACTGCTTGGGGCACTCCACAAGTTACATTTGTGGGTTCAGATAGAAAGGGGACAATATTAACCTGAATGAAGGATACAGTTAAGAAATTTTGGAACCAAAGCAACACGGTACCAAATGAAGCCATGGGCTGGATGGAGCAAGATCACAGTGTCAAAAGGGGTTGAGGGGTCTAAAACAACCATAGCAGCAGGAACATCATTGTCCTTGCGGAGCCGCAGACCGCCAAGGATTGAAGTGATCACTCCTTCTGTACTGCAGCCCGCCTGAAAGCTGACCTGTGTGGATGAAGTAAACTGTGGAGTTCCATGTGCTCATTCAACTGACTGTACATTGCACATTCTAACAGTTTGGCAAAATAAGGTAGTAAGGAAGCTGGTCTATAATTTTCTTTACAATCTGTGTCCTTAGTTGATTTCTTTAGCAGGGGTAAAACTTGGGCTTTTTTTTTAAAAGCATTGGTATAATGTTGTTAAACAGTGATAAATTAATAATGGAACAACGGTGCAGTGGGCTGGCGTGTAAAACAAGTTTATGCAGTTTATCTGAGCCAGGATCTGCCCCAGTGCCAGAAGCTTTAGTACTCGTTACCAGGACTGTGCAGTGTTCAGTACTGGGTACAGCAAAGTTGTTCCAGCAAAGCTCTGGGACGGAAATGCCCTGAAATGTTAGAGTAGGGTAACTGCTAGATTTGTTAGATAGTGCATCTTTGATAGAGATAAACTCATCAATAAGGAAATCTGAAAATATTCCATTTATTAATAGTCCATAATTCAGATACTGTCTATGGGGTGGAATTTAACTCATTAATCAGAGAAACATTATGTACTGATACAATTTTCTGAGAGTAATAATCGAGCTTAGCCACACAAATGTTTTTTTTCTACAGATAATTGTAGGAAAACCAGTCACTTCTTTAATTAGGGGAATAGGTATTGGGCCAAGTGCACCCAAGTTTCTCAAGATTGGGTTTCATCTTGGCGAAGTCTTCAGAAAACCAAACATAACATTTTCTTGCCTGACTGAAGATGTTTAATCTATAAAGGGATGAATATTCGACTCAAGGAGACCACTGTAGTTGGTCAACACCATACTGGGTTCATCACTTACTGACTCAGATGAGAGGTTGAATTTTTCCAATTTTTAATATAAAGGGTTTGAATCAAACTCAGTCCTTTGCTCATGGTTTTCAGAGAGAAGCTAAAGCATGGGTTGTCTGGCCTACCTTAAAATAGTGCCTAGAGAGCCCCAGATGAAGTGTTCTACATGAATACAATAAGTCAGTCAATCAATCACCCACAGCACCACCTCATTTCAGGGACAACAGGTGGGTGAGAAGCTATAAATCCAAACTCTGTTGGACGTACTTCTGAAGGCTGAAGTTGTTTATTAATTTCCAAAGATGCCAAAACCTAGAGGATGGCACAGTTGTTTTATCCATCTAACGTTGCATAATCAGAATGGACAAGATCAATTAACTTAAAGGAAATAATCACACAAGAAGGTTTATGCTTCAGAAAACAGGATCAGAATCCAACCTCTTCTGATCACGCGCTGCTACTCTCACAGGAGAAATGTGTGAGGGAAGTTCCCCGAAAAATTAACCCAAAACTTCATATGTCATTGTGAGAGTTTTCAGGTAAGGGCAATTCACAGTAAAGAGTACGATAGTGCTAGTAAACAAATCAAAATATACATATTTGTAAAACAAAAACAGTAAGTCCAAATAGTTCCGCATTTGTTACGTTTCTATAATACCTTGTTTTATTTATTAAAGTACGGGCTTCACAACATGGGTAACTGATGCTTTATTTCAAACAATGGAAAAATACAGCAAACCACAGACACATCATCCAGAGTAGGTGAGCGACAAGAACCAATGCAGTGGTGTGAATTATGGAATTAAACAACATAGAATTAGTGGAGGAATTAGGTTTTAAAAATGTAGGACTTTAGAAATGTGCATAAGGGTAGAAGATTAGGGGCATTTCTAATACTGAATTCCAAAATCTCTGAGAAAATGCTGGGTTTAACCAGCTTGTTTTATTGAACATAAACTTTAACAATATTACATATTATATTATTACCATTTAATGAATGCACCTTCTGTACATTGTGTGTGCAGAACTGATTTTAGGAATTACAATGTTTTTCCCTGCCTAACCTTCAAAAGAAAGAAACATGAAATTATGCACATTCAGGGACATATTTACAAGCCCCTTGCGCCGTCGGTGCGTCACTTTATGTGACGCACCAGCGGCTGCGCAACCTGCTGCCCCATATTTACATGGACACGTAAAGCCACCCTGCGTTGATTTTTGTATCTTTGTAAATATGTCAAAAGGAATACTCCTATAGGAAGAATAACGCTTGGCTCATACAATCATCCACACCTTCACCAGACTCATTCAGTGATCAGATAGAGAATCAAGGGGACCGGATCCTGAAACCCAATATTAAAAAGGAGAATAAAAGCTAAAAAGCTACTCTCAACTGTAACAGTTATCACAAATACAATTTTTTTTATACAGTATAAGTATAAACCATTATATAAAAATCATCTTCATGTGCAAATAGCAATCAGCAGCATATAATTCTTTTCATGTATAAAAATACACTAAATCACCAAGAAAATATAATTCTTATACACAGGTTAAAAACCACATTTAATACAGAAAAAAGTGTTTTCAGTAAAAACCATGTACCACATTAGACAGTTAAAAGAAAAAGAAAATAAAGAAAAAATTCTAAAAGAAAATGAAGGGGGACAAGGAGGACAAGATCATAGATAAAATAATGTTATCTTGTCACATAAGGTCAACCGTGGATAAAGTTGATTCTATTGTTTCTTAATTATTCCTGGTGACCCCAATGTAGTGCGTCGACGCGTTTCGGCGGGTATTATCATTAAACACCACCTTCTTCAGGACAAACAATATTTCCCCCGGATATTGATCTAAATATAAACACAATATAATTATAATCTATACACAAGACTGAAGTCAACATCACAATACCCCATGATTCTCATACCTTAATCAACAATTCACCTTACAACATCATTAGTTCATTTAACTCTAAAAACACATTCATGCAAAAGAATCATACTCATCTATTTGCTGGCATATTTCATACCTAGGGTCGTATAAGATACACAGTCAGAGGATTCCAAGCCTTCTGTATCACCAAAGCTGCTATTTATGCCTAAACAACAGCAAAAACTATCCATTAGTTATGCATTTGAGCTTAATCAATATTGTTTTACCAGATATTTATAGTTATTCTACCTGTATATATCCTGTCGTAATGTCAGCATAAGAAATTGCCCATATGATGAGGTATAAAGAAGAGAGAGAGACTCTTGCCCCTAAAACATATTAAAAATAGAGAAACAGAAAAATAGTGCATTAGCAGAGATCTTCTATTTCTCAGTTTAAAATTACTTATTGGTGTGATTCATACCTATTTACCTTAAAAATTGAGAGGCCTCCTCATATTTCAATATCCGAGCATAAGCATTTTAGTTTATATCGATCGGATAAAACACTTGGGACTAATCACCATGTGGACTTCAATGCTGGAAAAATTCTACATTCCATTTTTAGTGCGTAAATTTTCTAATGTTTACCTTTATTATCAACGACAAATTAGTCTGAGTACCCGGTTGTTGATACCAGGGTCGAGAGTAATTCCTAAATTATCGAATACCAAGTATATAAAAAGATTTTATTACTCAAAATTTAGACTCAAAACCGCCTAGCGTTTTACCAAACGATTCTCTCGTTGAGTTTTTTAACCACGGCAGTAACCGACTACATTCTATTAATGGTACATCGTTATTCTACTTGCAGCTCTAATTAGCAAACGCATATTGTTTTGGGGACCCGGTAATGAATATCAGGGTCAAATACTAAAGCAAATAGATATTGTATACTAACAGCATTGCTGAAACTTAACCGAAAGGACACATTTAAATATACTAAACTTCTAAAATGCTGTACCAACCAATTTACCCCTTAAACTTTTGAAGAACGGTACAGCGCATTGAAGACACCTAACTGCATACTGTTTAAGCCCCAACATACAAGGACCTACCATATAGAAGAATCTGTTGCTCTGCGGGGTAAGGAAACCTCCGTCGTCAAGAAACAACCATCGTAAAGTTGAGAGTCCTTTTATATATCCCAAACTTAACGAGGATACGCGTACCATACACGCGTGACCATTACGTATTACGTCATTTATCTTAGACAGGGAAAAAGGACTACTCCTATTTGACAGATGAAAAAGTCCATGGCAGACATCTTGAAATGGGCAACTTTGCCATAATCCTTATCTGATACATTCTATGTCATTTAAAAACCCTAACGAACTTATTAAAGAAAGAAAGATTTAAAGTACATCATTCATAACGACATCATCATTATGGAGTGTATAACCACTGACCTTATTGTAAAAAGAAAGGGGGGAAGAAAAATGTTCGATAATATTACTGTGAAGGACCGTAATACTATAACGAGATTTCTTATTATATTGGTTATCTAAATGGATCCTAATAATCTGTCCCATTCTTCTTTTGAATTAAGGCCGTTCCTTACAGTGTTCAGACAGGAAATATACCACTGTTCTCTCCTCCTACGTTTTTGTTCTATGTTGCCACCACGTTTATCACCTATTATTTTTTCCAAGATAAACCAAGAAATCTCACTGTCATTGTGCCCTTTCTCAGCGTAATGGGCCACTAAAGGGGCACTAGGTTTAGCAGTTCGAATAGCAGATCGATGTTCTTGTAATCTTTTCCGGAATTCTCTGCCCGTCTCTCCTACATACGCTTCACCACAGGGACACCTAAGAAAGTACACTACATTTTTACTACGACAATTGCATAGATCTCTAGATTTAACTGAGTACCCATTATGACTCAATTCATTGGATACAATGCACTGGGAACATATATTGCAATTGCCACAACTGACATTACCCACGGCAGGCATCATGGATAAGGTGCGTTGAGAGTATTTAGATTCCTCTCTATATGTGTGCACCAGTTCCTGTTTTAAATTTTTATTCTTCTTAAAGGCGAACAGAGGTTTCTCTAGTTTCACAGCTTCATCATCATTTATTATATGCCAGTTACTATTGATAACATTTTTTATCTTATTACTTATGGCTGAGTAGTTGCTGACAAAAACTATTTTCTTATTATTATTTCTAGGTGTTACATTGTCACTCTTATAAATCATTGCCTCTCTATCATAAAACCTGGCTCTTTTATAAGAATGTGTAACTAACTTTTTCGGGTATCCTCTGTCCAAGAATTTTTTCTTTAGAATATCACTATGTTTATAAAAATCTTTCAAGTCCGAACAATTTCTTCTAAGACGAAGAAACTGACTAAAAGGAATATTATCACGTTGAGACCTAGGGTGAAAACTAGAATAATGCAAAAGTGTGTTTTTGCCATCGGCTTTGTATATACTTCCACCTCTAGGAACCCATCCTTGTCCTTTATGGTGATGTCCAAGAAATCTACACTAGATCTACCAACCTGGGAGGTAAACTTAAGGTTAGGATCCCCCAAATTCACCCAGATTAAAAATTCATCCAGTCCACTGAGTTCACCTTCCCAGATTAGGAAGATATCGTCAATGTAGCGGTGCCAACCCACTACATTTTCAAAGAACGGGGCCATTTCGTTAAAAATATGTCTCTCTTCAAATTCCCTACGTACAAACAGGCCAGACTAGGGGCACATGTGGCCCCCATACTGGTCCCCTTCTGTTGTAGGAATAACTGATCTCTAAATAAGAATATATTATTACAAAGAACTTTCTTTGTACATTCAATTATAAAGTCCTTACTAGCATCCTCTAACTCCAAGGAATCCAAAGCTCTACGTACAACCTCTATTGTTGCCATTTGTGGAATATTCGTATAGAGAGACTCAATGTCTAGTGTAACCAGAATGTCTAGTCTCACCATTGAATTCCCTTCCCTCTAAAATAGAGATCATGTGGGATGAATCCCTCACATAGGATTTCAAAGTCTTTACTAGGGGACAGAGAAAATAATCAATATATTTGCTTAAAGGCTCCAGTAAAGAGTTGATACTGCTTATAATAGGTCTCATGGGAGGATTTTCAATACTCTTATGAATCTTGGGCAACCCGTATAGGGCAGGAATCCTAGGGTTCAAATTATGAAGAAATCTAAATTCATCATCACAGATTAGTCCCATTGCTTTCGCATCTGTGAGAAAGTCAGCAATATCTTTAATTAAAGAAGTCAGTACATTTTGTTTGATAGGCTTATAGTGTTCTGTCACATCAAGCATATTCTGCATTTTAGAATTATAATCTGTTGTATTGAACACCACTACTCCTCCACCCTTATCGGCGGGTTTTATTGTTAAAGAAAGATCTTGTTTAAGTGTATACATTGAATCTCTCTCTTTTTTTGTCATGTTCTGAATACTAGAGATATGCGTATCAGAAAGAATACAATGAACTTTACTTTCTACTACTCTTTC
Source organism: Calotriton arnoldi (assembly GCA_963921515.1). Lineage (NCBI taxonomy): Eukaryota > Metazoa > Chordata > Amphibia > Caudata > Salamandridae > Calotriton > Calotriton arnoldi. Next base: position 1,595,348 of record CAWUFW010003405.1, on the reverse strand, counting down.
AAAAGTTTCAAGATTTTTGCTAACCATTGCTAATGTGGGTGTAAAAACTGATTTGGGCTTCAGACCTGTTCTATTATCATTATTCCTCTCTGGTCTGCCCTCGAAAAACCTATTAAGTCTGACTTTTCTAAAGAATGCATGTAAATCTTTTTCCAACTGATATTTATTAACTCGAACAGAGGGAACAAAACTAAACCCTTTCTCTAACACCCTAGTTTCTGTATCACTAAGTGTTTTACTAGACAAATTGATTATTGGGGCTTTATTAGATAAAAAGGTTAATGGGGCTCTGCTTGTCTCCAATAACTTTGATTCCGAGTACGAATGTACTCTTGTTGCTGAGGTTGAGGGCCCCGAATCATCTGGCCCCTCCCCGAGTTCCCCAAATATCTCTGTCCTCGTCTGGGTCTCTGATCTAAAAAATGTCCTTGTTCTTTCAGGTTACTTCTAAACATATTATCCTCTATATGGCTAGTTTCCTCCTCACTGCTGGACCCTGAAGTCTCAGAGAAGGTTATCTGTTTCCTGCCACCTCTGTTATATATTGGTCTATTAATCGGTCTATTCCAACCTTGACCTTGCTTCTGTTGGTAATGATTTTCTTTCAGGTAGGGATATGTTACCTCATAATTAAACCTATTAATATCCTTTTTGAGTTTATTGGTTTTCTTATTTACCAGATAATCTCTATAATTCTCTACATCCTTATTCATTTCTTCTAGTTTTTTCTTTGCATCCTCAAGGGCTATACTACCTTTTAATTCAGTTTCCAACTTATCTATAGCCTCTTTTTCTAAGATAATCAATTCATAAGCAGTCTCAATAATTAGCAACATCCAGTCGCGACTGCATCTGTTAGATATCTGGGTCCATATTTCCAAAAACTTTTTATTCTCAACAAACAGGCCTGGTTCATTCCGAACCTGAAGGCCAATGGGGATAGTACCTGATTTTACGTATTCAACCAAAAAGTCGGCATGAGCTTCTGTTCTAATCAGTTTTTTCTTTAGGTTGACTAGTTTACCCCAATTTTCACCTTTTCCTGCTATAACAGTGATTCTATTTCCATTTTTTGCACTTATGATCTTATTAAACTGGGCATCACTAAACCCAAAGGTTTTAAATTGATCCATAGGCTAACTAGCTCAAAGGATCACAATAACTCCAAACAGGAGACTCTGCAGTCAAAAGAGACCGTACTCGTAAATATAAAATAAAGAGAGAGGGCCTCTAAATCCCAGAGGAGTGAGGCACCAAACTGACAATGTCAAAAGGAATACTCCTATAGGAAGAATAACGCTTGGCTCATACAATCATCCACACCTTCACCAGACTCATTCAGTGATCAGATAGAGAATCAAGGGGACCGGATCCTGAAACCCAATATTAAAAGGAGAATAAAAGCTAAAAGCTACTCTCAACTGTAACAGTTATCACAAATACAATTTTCTTTTATACAGTATAAGTATAAACCATTATATAAAAATCATCTTCATGTGCAAATAGCAATCAGCAGCATATAATTCTTTTCATGTATAAAAATACACTAAATCACCAAGAAAATATAATTCTTATACACAGGTTAAAAACCACATTTAATATAGAAAAAGTGTTTTCAGTAAAAACCATGTACCACATTAGACAGTTAAAAGAAAGAAAATAAAGAAAAATTCTAAAAGAAAATGAAGGGGGACAAGGAGGACAAGATCATAGATAAAATAATGTTATCTTGTCACATAAGGTCAACCGTGGATAAAGTTGATTCTATTGTTTCTTAATTATTCCTGGTGACCCCAATGTAGTGCGTCGACGCGTCTCGGCGGGTATTATCATTAAACACCACCTTCTTCAGGACAAACAATATTTCCCCGGATATTGATCTAAATATAAACACAATATAATTATAATCTATACACAAGACTGAAGTCAACATCACAATACCCCATGATTCTCATACCTTAATCAACAATTCACCTTACAACATCATTGGTTCATTTAACTCTAAAAACACATTCATGCAAAAGAATCATACTCATCTATTTGCTGGCATATTTCATACCTAGGTCGTATAAGATACACAGTCAGAGGATTCCAAGCCTTCTGTATCACCAAAGCTGCTATTTATGCCTAAACAACAGCAAAAACTATCCATTAGTTATGCATTTGAGCTTAATCAATATTGTTTTACCAGATATTTATAGTTATTCTACCTGTATATATCCTGTCAGTAATGTCAGCATAAGAAATTGCCCATATGACGAGGTATAAAGAGAGAGAGAGACTCTTGCCCCTAAAACATATTAATAATAGAGAAACAGAAAAATAGTGCATTAGCAGAGATCTTCTATTTCTCAGTTTAAAATTACTTATTGGTGTGATTCATACCTATTTACCTTAAAAATTGAGAGGCCTCCTCATATTTCAAAATCCGAGCATCAGCATTTTAGTTTATATCGATCGGATAAAACACTTGGGACTAATCACCATGTGGACTTCAATGCTGGAAAAATTATACATTCCCTTTTTAGTGACTAAATTTTCTAATGTTTACCTTTATTATCAACGACAAATTAGTCTGAGTACCCGGTTGTTGATACCAGGGTCGTTGATAATAAAGGTAAACATTAGAAAATTTACGCACTAAAAAGGGAATGTATAATTTTTCCAGCATTGAAGTCCACATGGTGATTAGTCCCAAGTGTTTTATCCGATCGATATAAACTAAAATGCTGATGCTCGGATTTTGAAATATGAGGAGGCCTCTCAATTTTTAAGGTAAATAGGTATGAATCACACCAATAAGTAATTTTAAACTGAGAAATAGAAGATCTCTGCTAATGCACTATTTTTCTGTTTCTCTATTTTTAATATGTTTTAGGGGCAAGAGTCTCTCTCTCTCTTTATACCTCATCATATGGGCAATTTCTTATGCTGACATTACGACAGGATATATACAGGTAGAATAACTATAAATATCTGGTAAAACAATATTGATTAAGCTCAAATGCATAACTAATGGATAGTTTTTGCTGTTGTTTAGGCATAAATAGCAGCTTTGGTGATACAGAAGGCTTGGAATCCTCTGACTGTGTATCTTATACGACCCTAGGTATGAAATATGCCAGCAAATAGATGAGTATGATTCTTTTGCATGAATGTGTTTTTAGAGTTAAATGAACTAATGATGTTGTAAGGTGAATTGTTGATTAAGGTATGAGAATCATGGGGTATTGTGATGTTGACTTCAGTCTTGTGTATAGATTATAATTATATTGTGTTTATATTTAGATCAATATCCGGGGAAATATTGTTTGTCCTGAAGAAGGTGGTGTTTAATGATAATACCCGCCGAAACGCGTCGACGCACTACATTGGGGTCACCAGGAATAATTAAGAAACAATAGAATCAACTTTATCCACGGTTGACCTTATGTGACAAGATAACATTATTTTATCTATGATCTTGTCCTCCTTGTCCCCCTTCATTTTCTTTTAGAATTTTTTCTTTATTTTCTTTTTCTTTTAACTGTCTAATGTGGTACATGGTTTTTACTGAAAACACTTTTTTCTGTATTAAATGTGGTTTTTAACCTGTGTATAAGAATTATATTTTCTTGGTGATTTAGTGTATTTTTATACATGAAAAGAATTATATGCTGCTGATTGCTATTTGCACATGAAGATGATTTTTATATAATGGTTTATACTTATACTGTATAAAAAAAAATTTTGTATCTGAATACATTTGTATTTGTGATAACTGTTACAGTTGAGAGTAGCTTTTTAGCTTTTATTCTCCTTTTTAATATTGGGTTTCAGGATCCGGTCCCTTGATTCTCTATCTGATCACTGAATGAGTCTGGTGAAGGTGTGGATGATTGTATGAGCCAAGCGTTATTCTTCCTATAGGAGTATTCCTTTTGACATTGTCAGTTTGGTGCCTCACTCCTCTGGGATTTAGAGGCCCCTCTCTCTTTATTTTATATTATCTTTGTAAATATGGCCCCTTCTCACACAACACTTAGGGGTCGATTACGATGCCATCCGGTAACTCTACCGACCGAATCAGTTTTGGAATCGTTTCCTGCCGACTCGGGTTCTGCGAGTCCGACCGACCAATTACGATGCTTCCGTACATCATTTGATCGGACTCGCATTGACTTCAATGGGAGCCTGTGTTCCGAACAAGAACACAGGCTCCCATTGCAAAAAGGGGTGGTTTGGGAAAACCATGTACCCTGTGATGGGCACCCCAAGGTGCCTGCCACACAGTGCATGGTTGGTAAGAGGGGTCCCTTGGGTACCCGCATGGGCCCCAACCGGAGGCCTCTGCGTGAAGAGGGGGCCTGCTACAGGCCCCCAAAGTCAGATTCCGACAGCAGTGTGCAAGGGTGTCTACGTGGTGCATGGCAGCCAATTGTGCACCAGCGCAGGGGAGAACAAAGGGATCCGTAATATCATTGTAGATATGGCACATCCTTTTGCTTCAGAATTAACGCAGCGTGGCGCAGCCAAATGGCTTGCAGCACCACGCTGCATTAATTACTTGTAAATGAGGCCCTCGGTACTTAGTAACAAAGACTGACAGCCCGCTAGACTTTCTCCTTTATTTCAATAACTTTTCTTTTGACCTTCACAACTTTGCTTGTATGCTTTATTATAGTATATTATAGTATTGTTATTGTAGGCATTTGTAATAGTGTGTTATGGCATTGTTATGTGTATAGCCTACAGTCTGCCAGCACTATAGCCTCTCAATGCTGTTGGTTGTCTGGGGTGGTTTCCGTGCCATTCCTACGGTTTCATTGCAGACTGTAGACTGCCGGTTCCTGTGAAGATACCTATTGGTCTAGCTTTTCAAAATATTCAGATTTGGGTCTTTTAGAAACTTGAACCTAATTTTGAAAGTTAAGTTGCTTAACTCGAACTATGACAGTCTTTAAGGGGCTAGAATGAAACATGGTGGGGGCTTTCTACAAAAGTATACTTTTTAGTATTAAATGTGGGACAAATGGGGGATTGGCTGGAAAATGAGAAATATTTATGACTAAAGGTTAGGGGTTTTGGGAGGATTAAGGAGGGTTTAAGAGAAGACTGGGAAGGAGTCTAGGGAGGGACATGGTCCCACCTACAAAAGAGCAAGCACCTTCCTATTCTAAACTCAAGTTTTAAAAGATAGGGTTGGGACCCCCCACGCGTTTATTGTTCAAGCCCCGGGGAGGTGGCGGTCCCCGGGGCTGCGGGGGCCATGTGCCCCCCGCATACAATTAACTAAGTCCCGGGGAGGTGGCGGTCCCCGCGCTTTGTTTTTTTTTAAATTTGGCCGGATTCGCGCACCCAGCGGGAATGCGGCCGTTTTTTTTTTTTAAATGCTTTTTTTGGGCCTGGGGGTCCTTGTGGGACCCCCTGAGCAGGCCTAGGGGGTCAGGGTGTTTCTACCCTGCCCCCTTTTCTCTTTTTTTTAATCCTTTTTTCTACTGATTTCTTGTGACTCGGTTACCGAGTCACAAGATGGCTGCCAACACATTCTGGTTTAGAGTGTTGGCAGCCAATCAGAGTGAAGCTCGTGCCCGGGAGGGTTCGCGAATCCTCCTTGGTGGTCAGATATCGATATTTTTTATTTTTTGAATTTCTCAGCAACTACTGACCAGATTTACACCATTTAACAAAAGCACGCTTTCTAGACCAATACCTACCTTTTTGCCAAATTTGGTGTAATTCCGTTCAGCAGTTCGGGCTGTAGCTTTGTCTAAAATTTCTTATGTAAATTAACATGGAGAAAACGCGTTTTGGGACCCGCCTTTTTAATCGGCCCCCGCTTGACGAATCACCCCGCAACTTTCAAGACAGGAGCTGACCGGAGCGCCCCATTAGTTTTGAAAATGTCGCGAAGATTCGTCAACCGGCGCCAAAGATATTGGCAAATCAACAAATGCTTTTCCTATGGAAACTAGGTCCTAACTATAACTACCTACTGGCGACCACCAGTAGGTAACATATATATATATATATAGTTTAAAATAGTAAATCATAAATATTATATGTAACATAAATACATTGTAAACTAAATAAATGTAAGTAACATTTAATACTATATATAAATATATATTTACATAAACATTCACACCTAAATATATGTGTGTATATATATATATATATATATATATATATAATATATATATATATATATATATATATATATATATATATACACACAAAATAATATTAACAGGCCAAATGAAAAATATTAAATAAATTGCAAAATTAAATAAATCTAAAAACATTTTCAAAAAATATTTTTAAAAATTATGCAAAAACAAATATGTATATATAGATAGATATAAATTTAAACAAATAAACAATAATGTTAGATATATTTATTCAACATTAAAAATTATTACAATCTTGGAAAAATACTTATACTATACCCACTAGAGTCTGTGCAACAGCAGGGAAAGCGTTGGGCGTCAGAGGGGTAACATTTACTATTCCCACTTCAATCTTTGCAACAGTGGGGTAAGTGTTGGATTCCAGAGGGGTAACATTTACTATTCACACTCTAGTCTATACAACAGTAGGGTAATCATTGCAGTCAGGAGGGGGAAAAATGTACTATTCCCACTCCAGTCTATGCAACGGTAGGGAAAGTGTTGGACTCTTGAGGGGTAACATTTACTATTCTCACTCCAGTCTGTTCAACAGTAGGGAAAGCATTGGACTCCAGAGGGGTAACATTTACTATTCCCACTCCATTCTTTGCAACAGCAGGGAACGCGTTGGACTCTGAAGGGGTCAAATTTACTATTGTCAATCCAGTCTGTACAACAGTAGGGAAAGGGTTGAACTCCGGAGGGGGTAAATTCACTATTCCCACTCCAATCCGTACAACAGTACGGATAGTGTTGGACTCCGGAGAGGTAACATTTACTATTCCCACTCCACTCTTTACAAAAGTAGGGAAAGTGTTGGACTGCAGGGGCTGTAGTAAAGAAGGTGCCCTCCGGGGGCGCAACGGGCGTTTGCGCACTTTGCGCACACCCGGAGCACCTTGTTATTATAGAAGGGGGCTTAGACGCTTGTGCGTCCCCTTCTATAATACCCTTCAGAGGGTGTGCCCTCATTTGCAAAGGGGCGTGCCCTATGCAAATGAGGGAATTCCTTTGACTCTGCACCCGCGCCATATTACAGACACGGGTGCAGAGTCAAAGAAGCCCTCAGGAGGCGCACTGAGAGTGTGCCATTTAAAAGGTGACAGCAGCCCTCTGCACGGGGTATAGGGGGTCCCATGGACCCCCCAGACATCCCTTGCAGGCGGTGCAGTCACTGACTGCACCTGCCTGCACGGGGATCTCTAATCCCCTTTGAAAGTGCAGGCGGGTGCCGCCTGCACAGTGAAGACATGGAGCAGCTGCTCCGTGTTTTAACATGAATGCGCTGCCCTGGGGGCAGCGCATAGATTATAATAGGGCGCATTGGCATTGTTTGCGCCCGGCACGCCTTTTGAAAGGTGCGTCGGGTGCAAAGAATGCCAATGCGTAATACGGCCCCAGGAGGTTAAAATTTACTATTCCCACTCCAGTCTGTGCAGCAGTAGGGAAAGCAAGGGACTCTGGAGGGGTAACATTTACTATTCTCATTCCAATCTGTGCAACAGTAGGGAAAGCATTGGACTTCGGAGGGGTAAAATTTACTATTATCTCTACATTCTGTGTAACAGTAGGGAAAGGGTTGGACTTCAAAGGGGTTAAATTTACTATTCCCACTCCAATCTGTACAACAGTGGGGAAAGCATTGTCCTCCAGAGGGGTAAAATGTACTTTTCCCACTCCAATCATCATAACAGTAGGAAAAGTACTTCACTTCAAACACATAACATATATGAAACATAGCCTTATTATTTTGAAACAAATATAGAACTGTTAATATGAGCTTTATTAATTAACCCCAAAAATATGTATATAAATATAAACAATTAATAAGATTATTAGACAAATTAACAATTAATTATCACTTTAAACAATAGCCCTTTATTTATTACTTAATTAAATTACCACACTATAGCCCACAAACCTACCAGCTCACTTTTAAAATGTAACTAAAATAAATAAATGTAACACAATTAACAAGCAAATACATAATAATTAATAATTAGATAATTAATTAATAAGTAACTTCCCACCATATACCCCTACAAATCCAGTAGCCTGCACCAAATATATAACTTAAAAATACAATTATTACACAATTTACATATCTATTAATCGATTAAATAATTAATAGTACATTTATAATTAATTATTCATTACTTTAAAAACTTCACCCCTTAACCCCTACAAACCCAGCAGCCCACATCTAATATATAACTTTAAAAATTATAATTATTACACAGTTTACATAATTTATACTCAATTAAACAATTAATAATACATTAATTATTAATTATAAATAATTAACTTCCCACCCTACACCCCTACAAACCTAGCAACCCGCTATGACAATATCAATTACTATTAGCAATTAAATTAAAAACGTATAAATCCCAAAAAATTACATGTGAACTGACACACATAAAGATAATTAAAAAACAGTATTTTTTACAACTATGTTATTGAAAATGATAACTACAACGATAATATTGAAAGAGATATTACTTATCTGAAAAATCAATATTATTGGCAATGATATTTCCACATCACATTATTTTTGTATCACAATATTTTTTCTCCAATATTTCTGCAACTCAGTTTTTCAAATCCTATATTTTGCCCTAACACCAAAGTGATCACTGCTGCTATCTTGAATGGGGTGGTCATCCTGCCTGACGTGGTCACTATCATCACAGTAATAATATTAGAAGATTTGTATTATTTTCATTTAAAATATGTAGCTCTTATTACTGAAAAGGTTGGAGACTCCTGTACTAGACAATGGCACGACATTGAGAGGTCAACAATGACTCTGAATAGGGGTAGTTTACCTGTTACCCCCACCGTCTTGACCTTATCTCTCAGTGTAGCTGATAAACAGCCACTTCTTAGCAGCAGCACACCAGTGGCTCCCTGCTAATGTCAATCCCAGCTCATATAGCTCAGCTGCTGACCACCAGTGTCCAACATACTGTTGCTTGGGCTGTAAACGGTTATCCCTTTACCTTCTTTGAACTTTGGAAGCTTTGCTCTTTGTGAAGTTTAAAAATTGTCAAGCAGCATGCCTTGCATGTTAGCACACCCATAATTGGGCCATTTGTGAATCAAACAAAATAATTCCATCATATCTCTGACAGGTCCAGCTGAGAAGGAAGGTGGAGAAAGATGTTAGGAGGATGGAGAGGAGGAGGGTCTTGAGAGCAAATATGTAGGTCCAGTCTCAAGTAGAGTTGAGGACAAAACAGGAAAATGATTGGTTCTGGGTATTCCCTTTCACCTAGATCTAACGTCGACTTTAGAGCGGACATCGCTATGTTCTGATGACACCCTAATTGGAGGTTATGTGGCTTATGGGAATCAGTACTTGTCAAAGGAATGGTCTCGCGTTCTCTAACCTGTTGCTGGTTAGAACAAATAAGAAATAAGCCTGATACCACATTTAACATCTGACAGCTCTCCTCCAGTCAGGATTCTTCCATTTACTGAGCTGCCATTTATTCAGGGAAACACACCAATGCTCAGTGTTGAGTGAGAATGGAGAAGAGTCTGGGCAAAGTAGCTCTGAGCAGCCCACACAGAATGAGACAACAACCTGGAGCCATAGAGTCCAGCCAAGATGGCCGCAACCTAAAGGAGCTCTGGTGAGCCAGACACTCTGGACCCACCATTCGCCATCAAATTTGTCTCAATCTGAACCCGGGGGGTCCGATGACCTCTGCTGGTGCCTAATTGCAGGGAAATTATCCGCCAAGTCCAGCTGAGAGGAGTGACTGATTGACCATTGATGCGGCGGCAGAGAAGCACCAAACGCAGGCCGGAGCAGTGGCACCAGAGAGGACATGGAGTGCAACAGAAGTGGTGAGGTGAGTTCTTCCCCCCCGTATGAGTGCAGATTGTTGGTTGACAGACCACGCGGGAGGGAATGGGGCTGCCCGACGCATAGGCTGGCGTATGGAGGCCTAGAAGCTATGAAGGTGCAGTGCGACGCCTGAATAGTGAAACTGGAGAGGGCCAGGGGAGCAATGAAATAGACGGAGTGATTGCTCTCCCTCCCCTGAATGGCCAAGTATCGGGACTCGGCGTACCACGTGGGAAGCAGTGCGGCCACCTGATGCGTGGGCCTGCGAGTTGGGGCCTGGACGCCACACATTGTGCTGATCTGCGCTCCCTGTTGTAGAAGAGAAAACAACCGGGACATGGCTGCAGCAGCGGGCGGTCCACTGGTAGTCCCTGGAAACACTGGTCAGTGCAGCAGTATTGGGAGGGGGGTTGGCAGTGCAACCAATATCAGGCATGGGCCTGCAGAGTCCCCGGAGGCGGAGTGAAGCCTTCTGGTGCACCTCGTGGCCGGGCCCAGGACATGCTCACTGAACGCTAGCGCTAGCTAGAGGGACAGCAGCACTGCCAGGAGGAGACTCGGATGGCACCTGGGGAAGGCCATGACAGCCTTTTGGAGTCTCCCAGTTGATTACAGTTGAGATGGTACAGGAGTGAGCCTGGAGCCAGAGGGCAAGAACTGCTACTGAGCCGGGGGATCCTGCTGGGCCCTCTCTGTTCCAATCCATGCCCAGGTATGTGGGAAGATTTGGTGCACCTGGAGGGGGGCCAAGGAGTGGGACCCCTGGACCGTGCCCCGGCTGGGCATCTTTGCAAAGTGGGACTGAGGCGGTACAGGAGAGGAGGTGCGGTCCCTTTGTCGACCAGCCAGGGGAGACCGGGTGGTGCCTGCTTGGGGGGTTCACCCAGCAAGCAGGGTGCATATGTATACCCCCGGTCCCCATTGATCAACTACCATACCCCTTTTACTGCTTGCCGAGGGTCATGGTGAAATCTAAGGGCCTGGCACCACCGCAGTCGAACAATATGGACAAGTAAGCAGGTCCCAGATAGTCTGCGTAGGAGGCCGGGTCAGCTGGGGGCCTGATGGAGCCGGCGGAGCCCTCGTTAAATGCAATTAAGGACCTTCAGACCTCACTGGAACCTAAAATAGACACGGCACGATAGATGTCGGCCTTCTGTGAGCAGACTTCCAGAAAATGTCAGATAAAGTAATGCCCACTGAATCACGCATCCACACTCTACAGTGTACAACCAAGTCACTGGAGGAACAAGTCCAAACCTTCACGAAGCAACAAGAGATTTTGGCGGCTAAAATTGAGGATCAGGAGGGCAGGGCCCAATGGAACAACTTCAGGGTGGTTGTGGTCCCAGAGGTATCGGAGGGATCTAGCGCCGTCCTCTTCGTGGAAGACTTGATAATCAACTTCCTTCGTCCTAACAGGGCGAGGATTCCCTGGATCCCAGCAACAGCCAGCGGACCGATGAGGTGGTGGAAAAGATGGCATGAGAGGCACCGATAGATGTGGGAAGAGTACCCAATTATATAACTCTAATGGACAGTCAGGGGGACCAGGGTCTGGACGGACTGAGTTGTCCCACTACCTGGGACCATTATTTTGACTTTGATCCTTCAATAACATACTGGCTTGTGGTTGAGGGAGTGGGACACCACTACACTTTCCAGCCTGGAGTGGGTGGACCCGGGGGTGAGTAAGGTCAAATGTTTACCCATGAGCAAACAGGGGAGCGAGTGAGCGCGAACGACAGTACGATTGTCTAACAAATGGGCAATACATGGAAATGACACTACAATTGGTCTCACAAGGGTATATGAGTGTTGTGGGTGTTGGTTAACACTATGGTGGAGCAGCCAACCCTTGAAATGTTCATTGTTCAGTCTGGGGTGGCAGGCGCTCTGCAAATTGGGGTGGTGGGCATTTCTCGACCCACTTTGCAGGATAGCAGAGAGGAGGGAGTTCATGAGAATGTTACGTTTGTGTTTTATACTCTAGATGTTGCACAGTGCATCACAAATATTTGTGGTTACATGGCGGAGAGGGGCCATGACCATGGGGAGGGGAGCGGGCACAGCGCAATATTACATCCCATGGGGACACAGGCTCACACTGAGCTGAAAACACTGTCCTGGAATGTGAATGGCCTGGGCTCCAAGGTCAAACATACCCTGGTGCTACAATATATCCGACGACATGCCCCAGACCAAGTCCGTTTACAGGAGACCCACTTAAAAGGGCATCATTGCAAATACCTGGACACCCTGGTGGCGCATGAAGGTTTCACCACTGGATGGAGGGGCATGGGTATCTAAATAAGGTCCACTACACCCTACATGCCCGGCCAAACGTGGCGTGACTTGGTGGGCAGATTTGTGTTGAAGACAGGCATTTGGGAGTGCTACACGATCAACTTGGGATCTGTCAGTGCACCACCCAAGATGCAGGGGGACACTCTTCCGCCGCTTGCCGCCTACCTTTTGGCTATGCCGACAGGCACCTTGATCCTGGGCGGCGACATGAACGACGTGATAGCTCTGGGCAAGAAATGTGGCCCGAGAGGGGAGAAATGTGGGGCAGGAGCCAGCTTCAACCCTTTTTGAACACCATGAGACTGGTGGACCTTTGGCAGGTGCACCATCCTACTGAGAAACAGTTTACTCATCTATCGGCCAGACATGGTAGCCTTTCCCGATTGGAGTACGTTCTTACCCCCACGAATACGGGAGCAGCTTCAGCAATACATTGCACTAGCACGCGGCACCTTTGATCATTCACCAGTGGTGACATGCCTGTCAGGACCAATTATGGAGACTGGACTGGCCCCCAGAATAGCGGCTTGGCACTTAAAGGATAGGAAATTCCAGGACCAACCAAGCAAGTGTATAGACCGGCGATACTCAAAGTATGGCCCGCAGGCCACTTGCGGCCCATCCGGCCTTTCAATGCGGCCCTCATGGAAAACAATAGCAGTCACGGATTCGGCACCATTACTTCTATTGTGATTCCTCAGGGGCCACACTGACCGGGAAAAGGTCAAAGGGGCATGCGCAGAAAATCACTGTCTTGCATGCTCACCTGCGGCCCCCGCCCTTATCTGCCTCTGTGACGTCATTTGCTTGCATCGCGGCAGGAGATGCTTTTAAAAGAATGCATGCAGGTTGTTGCCTTTCTTTACCTGCCCTCATCCTCGCCTAGATCACTGTCGGACTGACCCCAGCACCGGCAGAGGCAGTCTGTGTGCAGCTGAGACAGAGCTCACAATCATTGCCCCAGGCCGCCAATATCCGTGGCTCGCCTCTGAAAGAAGTAAGTGTAAGCCCGGTATATGTTACTAACTTGCTCTTGCTCCTATGCCATGGAACCCTTGTTACACCACTGAAACCCGTATCCTGGGGGGTTTTCGAGGGGGTGGGGGGTCAAAATCCTGGACAGAAGCATTACGTATTTCTTATGTTTTGGTTTCAGTGCGAATGGTTAGGTTTTACATTGAAAGTTAAGCACATGCAACAGTAGATGGCGCTGTTGCTGCATTCTAGGAGTGAGCTATCGTGTTTGCTATTTTCCTCTTATAAGTTTCTCTTATACGCCGATGAAATTAACTTTTGAGGCAAGGAGTTTGTTGTTCTCCCTGAGTTAACTGGTGTATAACCAGGCGATCCGTGTCAGTTATTTGTGTATATCGCCGTAGTTCGATCTAAAAATTGATTTTTAGGATCTGTATAGTTGAGAAATACTGTTATTTGTTGAGTAGTTGCGAAATCGATGCGTTTTTCAGAAGAGAATGAGGATTTGACTTTATTAGGCCGTAGTTCACATTTTGTTTATTGTCAGCGTCTTTACTGTCCCTGACATTATTTCTTTATGTTTATTCAGAGCCCAGATTTGGAGCTATTTTTTTTGCATTCTTTATATTGCCCCTATCAAGCAGTATATAGGGTCCGTTAAGAGTCCAGGTTGTCTCTTCCCACAATGTCAGTGTCTTTCCCAACACACCCCCAATCTCCCTTTGTAGGAGACCAGGGGACCCTATGGGTGGGTGCAGAGCGTGTCTTCATTGCCCCCTCGCTGGACATACCCAGGTCTGTAAGTGGTATGAAAAAAGTCAGGGGGGTCCCTGAAAAGGGTGGAGCCTATATAATTAAGAAGTGTGTGGCTATTCAATTTAAAGTCACTAGGTGTTGCAGTACATGCTTCTGGAGTAGGCACATCCCTCCAGCTATCAAGTACAATCATAATTTTACAGTGGTATGCTTGCATTATTGTCAATTCAGAATTCATTTTGAAGAGAAGAGAAATCAGCCACAGGGGCTATCATTAATTACAGCTCACCATCAAAAGAAGCCCACTTGTGTTTCTGCACAGTTTCAAGCTGATGAGTGTGCTTAATAGCGTGCCTCCATCAATTTGAATGTTTGTGGCCTACTTCTGGTTGCAGATCCGGGCTGTTTTCTCGAGCCCGGATCTGCAACAAGAAGTGGGCCACAATCTGGTGCCTGAAATATTCATGGCAAAGCAGCATTTTGTACAAATTTGAATTCATAAGTGCACGAAAGGACGCTGCCTCCTTTAGCAGCTTTATGGTCCAAGAAGGAAACAGGGATTGGAATAAGTGATATAGATGTGTGAGAATAATGGTGCTACTAGTTGAAAAGAAATTGACGCTGACGGTGAAATATTTCTCTGGAAACAAGTTGACGTTGATGAAAATGATACCTTGGAAAAGCAGCAGGAAGAACATGAGATGCGCATAGGTAGCTGAAGTGTAATGATTAATGCTCCATTTATGTTTAGTGCATTATTCCTGTGTATGTGTCTCTCTCTTATATTTTGTGTGCACAATGCATTGTTTCATGCAGCAGTATCGCACGTAGAACAGCTGGGTTCTGCTTTCAGGCTTGGGAAGAATTTGTTTTGTATTTGACTAACAGAATCTCACATCAATAGAGAAAAACGTTCCTGGGTTAGCACTGCTTTGCGTTACTGAGCGTCATGGGTGGGGCATGGGCATTCCCATGCAACTATCCAAGATTTCTGATGCTAAGCATTATTTACTAAATAAAGTAGACAGGGTTTAGCATCAGAAAACGTTGTCCTTTTGAAGTAGGCGCAACAAAGGAAAAATGCTTTCATTTCTCCTTCCTTTTCCGACTTTGCACATGTGCTGCACTTTACAGCACACATACAAAGAGGGAAAAGAGTTAAAGTTAGTCTATGCCTAGTATTTTGTACTGGAAGGGTATCCTTCCAGTACAAAACCTACGCTAGACTCATGGAGACACCCTTGCACTATGGAGCAAAGGTGTCTATGTGGCACACGGCAGGTGATTTCAGTGCCGGCGCACTCCTCCTATCTCCTTTTCATGCAATGCAGCATTTGCGGCTGCTGCACTGCACTGCGTGAATAAGTGGTAAATCTGGCCCATAGTTTCACTTCTGCAGAGGAATTTTGCAGGGAAGTAGGACCTCTACCCCAACGACTGCCATAGGGCAGGACCCTATCTGCCCCAATCACTGCCAGAGGACAGGACCCTCTCTGCCCCAATGACTACCAGAGGGCTGGACCCTCTCTACCATATGTGGCCTGACAGGGCCTCTAGACATCAGTTCACTATTGCAAGTGGCTGTATATTTTGCTTAGCTACTATTTCACCTGCTTGGGGAATAGGGAAAGGGATTTGAGGTAGTGGATGCACTGTACAAATGTGAACCTAATTTATTAAGAAAGGATGGTCTCATGTTATTTCTTTTTTCATTCCACTAATGCTCTCAAGTAGGGATGGTTGTACATGAGAAATGTGACACCAAGATGTTTCATTTGTGAAGCACTAATATCTAGCTATAAGCTTATATGCATGAATACATCTAAATATGTGCAAATAGGGCACTGTCAAAACATGCAGCAAGAAGTGAACGCTCAAAGTGGAGATTCACATTTTTTAACACAAATTTTATTTTCAAACATGTTCCCCCCAAATAGCAGCACTCAAGTGTCACCTTATTGATTGTGAGCAGAGCTCTGTAACCAAGACGGGTTGTGCCATCGGTTGTGATGCGGGGTCAAGCCAATAGTCGTGAGACGGGGTCGTGCCATCGGTTGTGATTACAAATTCTGTTTTCCTGCAGTGTTCATAAGGAACCCAACAGAAATGGCATAGAGCCCGGTAACAAAGTCTTGCAAAAGACCCAGATCCACACAAAGGGAATACTGGGTGCTCCAGGCTTTGTGGGAAGAAGAATATCTTTTTGTGGAATGTCCAAAACAGAAAGCTACTTGTCTCCTTTGCAGAGAAAAGGTTAATGTCCTCAAAAGATATAAATTGGAGCGGCACTATAAAACCCGAAATTCTGACTTCACAGAAAACTTCCTAATGTCCTTAAAACTGCGTTCAGTGAAAGTTGCATCACTGAAGCAAGCCCTTCTATACCAACAAAAGCTCTTTCTGTGCCAGATGAAAGAATCTGAGGCTGTAACTGAGGCACGCTTCCAAATATGCTACTTGCTTGCAAAACATAAAAAAAACATTTACAGAGGCAGAGCTGGTTAAGAAATGTTTCCTTTCGGCAGCAGACATTTTATTTGCCAACTATCTTAATACATCCAACATTATGAAGGAAATAGGTGCAAAACAACTGTCAGATTCCACGTGCACACATAGAATTGAGTCAATGGGTGACAATGTTCTAGCACAGGTCATCAATGCAGTCAAGCTGTCCCCTTTCTTTAGCATTGCTGTTGATGAGTCAACAGATGTAGGTGATGTGCCTCAGTTAATGGTGGGGTGAAGTATTTGGAACAAGGAATCCTTCCACAGGAAGAGCTCCTTTGCCTTTTGCCATTGCATGGTCACACAAGAGGAGAGGATTATTGACCAGCATGTGTAATTTCTTTGAATCTCATCACCTGCCATTGAACAATCTTATAAGTATCACTACAGATGGGGCACCCTCCATGATTGGACATGAGCGGGACTTTGCATCTCTGTTAAGGAAAAAACTTCAATCATCCACTTTCATTGATTATCATTGCATAATCCATCAAGAAGCCTTGTGTGTGAAAATAAAACATGGACAACTAAATGATGTTATGAAGGAAGTAGTAAGAATTGTTCATTATATTTGAGCAAAAGCACTCAACCACAGACTTTCTTAATTATTGCTGAAGAATGCCGAAACTGAATATGCAGACTTGTTGTTGCATACTGAAGTTAGGTGGTTGAGCAAAGGTAGAGTGCTAGTAAGGATTATTATTTTGCTTACAGAAATGGAACAATTTGTATTCAGTCGAGTGCAGCCCTTCCCAGAATTGTATGACTTGCAATGGCTCCCCATGCTCCATTTTTTGTGAAATTTTCTCATATTTCAACACTCTCAATCTGGCACTTCAAAGTAGACAGAAACTTGTGTCCTCAAAGATGAGTGCCATATACTCCTTCGAAAGTAAACTTGACATGTTCCGCGAGCAGCTTGACGATGGTGATCTCACACACTTTCCTAAGTTGCAGGCGTTAACCCATAGGGTTGGAATAACTCAGGAAATGTTGTTGAGTCTCAATCTGTGTGCTTATCTGGAGGAAATTTCTGAGGACATTAGGAGGCGATTTTCTCAGTTTAGAGTTCTCACCCCACTTTTCAGGCTTGTAGAAAATCCATGGATGGTTAGTGCAAGGAATCTTAAAGCTGTTGAACTTCTTGGTTTGAAACGGGCAGAAGCTGAGATGGAACTAACTGACATGCAATACAGCTCTGTGCTTAAATCTTCTTTCTTGGGGAAGGAACCAGAAGATTTCAGTCAAAATGTGCCATCTGGAAATCCCCTCTTCTTTTCACCTTGGCACAGGAAGTACTTTGCATGTTTGGCTCCACATATGTATGCGAGTGTTCCTTTTCCACAATGGGTGTTCTAAAAAATAAACTAAGAAACAAACTGATTGATGCACTTCTGGATCACCTCCTGAGACTTGCACTTTCTGAAAAGGTTCCAGAGTTCCAGAAATTAACTGCATGACATGAAGTGTAAAATTAGTGCATAAACTCTGTGCGTTGGAAAAGACTTTTCCCGCATTATGTGTGCCTTTGTATTTGCTGTTCTATATTCACTAAAAGGCCTTCAAATCCGAGTAACTCTTTTTATGCAGCATCTAGATTGGGAGAATTGCACTGCAACTCTTGCACACTGGTGAACACTCTGCATGTCTTCTTGACTGAATCTATTCATGTGTGATATGAAGGAACTACTTGTACCTCAGATACTTTCCGTCTTTGAATATTAATTTGATTAACAGTTCTCCAACATTACCAGTGATACCTAATAATCAAAATGCACTACGTACCTAATCGAAATGCTACTTTATCAGAATAAAAGACATTTAAAAAAATGTTGGGTTGAATGTACTTTCAATTTACAGAGTTTTATCATTCTTACATCAGTGTGTGTGATTTATACCACAAGGTGCATATTTTCTAAGAATTACTTGAATATCCTTTGGAATGGTTACATTTCAAACCTATCCACATGTTGTTTCACAATGCAGTATTCTCTCAATCTTTGTAACAGTTTATTTAAAGTTCTTTTGTAAATTCCATGCATTCTTTCTCTCCATGTGTTACCATTTGTCCACCAATGTCTCCACCATGCCATGTCCTGCTCAACTTAGCCCCAACCCCAAATAAACCCACCCCAAATCACCCCACCTACATGCCCCTCCCCCCATGGTCATATGTGTGGCCTCCGGTGATAACTCAGACAGTGTATTTTAGCACCTGAGGAAATGTTTGTGATTACACATGGTATAGACCAATACTTCCAGGTAAACGATGAGTCAGTCAATTCGGCGTGCACCTTATGGAAAGCTTTTAAGACAGACCTGCACAGGCACACTCAGGCCATTATTGGGATTAAAAGGAAGAACAGGGTGGCATGAGCGGGGAGCTGAAGAGGGAGATTCAGTCTCTGGAGAAGGGGGAGAAATCTCAGATGCTGGACAGGTCCATCATCTCCGGCAGCAAGAACTGAGGGACCTTGCTGATCATGCTCCACGGGCACGCGCCTTAGCCATGCAGAGACGTTATATGATGTGGGCGATAAAGCCAGCACACTCATAGCCTGGCTGGACAAAATAGATAGGGGCAGGAATTGGATCACCAAAATTCATGTCATAGGGGCAGGGGGCACAGCACGGGGCAGCAATAGCTGAAGCATTGGCACCATACTATTAAAATATATACTCCTCCAGTACCCTCAGGTTTAGCGATGAGTGTGCGGACCTCCTGAAGGATCTAATGCTTCGGATTCTCTCCCCTGAAGATAGAGATGCCCTGGAACTGGACTTGATGGTGGCGGAAATCGAGAGGGCTATTTGAGGGCTGCAATCAGTCAAGGCAGGAAGGCCTAATGGACTGCCCATAGAATTGTTCAAATGTGCGGCGGGTAAGGTTACGCCTCACATGCTTAACATGTTTCAGATGGCAAAGAAAGATGGAGCCCTTTGGGTGGATCAAAGGAAGGCCTCAATTGTTGTTCTTTCCAAGAAAGGCAAGCCTCCCACGGCCTGTATTTCCTATAGACCTATATCACTGCTTAATGTGGAGGCCAGGGTGTTGACCAAGGCTCTAGCCAAAAGATTGGTGAGGGTCATAACTTCAGTGATAAACCTGGATCAATCCAGGTTCATGCCTCATAGGGGCACTCGCCTGAACCTGAGGCACTTATATGGGGTGATGCACATGACTGCTGCAACAGAATCGGAGGAGGCCAGTGTACTCTCTCTGGATGTGAGAATGGCCTTTGATAGTATAGAGTGGTCTTACTTATTTGCAGTTCTACCCAGAGTGGACTTTGGCCCTAAATTTTGCTCCTGGGTCCGACTCCTTTATTAAGACCCGGTGGCGAGGGTATGCGTAAATGGCACGGTGTCTCGTGCCTTTGCTCTTCATAGGATTTTGCATATTTTCGGCCTCTTTGAGAGTTACTCAGGCTATCAGATCAACTGGGATAAATCCCTCATCTTCCCACTGACGGGATTAAGCCCAGTTCTTCCATCTGTGTGATTTGCTCCGGTGTCGACATAAAGTTTTTGATATCTGGATATCTCTGTGCCCAGGGATGTAGAGGAATTCCTTAAACAGAACCTATACTCTCAGCTTGAGTGCTTCGGGGAAGACATGGCTCACTGGAGGGTTCTGCCAATCTCTCTGATGGGCAGGGCCATACTATTCAAGATGATGACTCTCCCTCTCATGTTGTACACCCTTCGGAACCCCACCTATAGGGTGCCGCAGTAATTTTTTAACAAAGTTAATTGCGGAGTGCGCAACTTCCTCTGGAATGGAGGTAGTTTGCGGAACTACCTTGAGAAGTTGCAATGAGGAGTGTTTGAGAGTGGATTGGCAGTCCCTGACCTCCGGGCCTATTTTTGGGCCATCCAACTGATGGTCATCAATAAATGGGTATTTGGAGACAGGGAGGAACCGGCCTATGGGGTTGATCATGAGGCCATGGGAGACCGGGGATACCCCTCTATCCTATACAACAGAAAGCTAGTGAGCACTCTGCTGATCCACATGCAGGCAGTTGTTAAGACTTGGCATGAGGCAAATAGGCATCTGGGTTGGGAGGGTAAACTGACCGCCAAAACTCCATTGTGGGACAGTGAGCATCTTGGGGAGGTGAAAAAATTGAGGGGCTTCATTAGATGGGGTGTGATAGGAATTGATTAACCAGGGGATATCTGGAGGGGGAGCACTCTTGTCCTTTGCAGACCTTCAGATGGAGTGTGACATGGGAGCTTGGGAACAATTTCAATATCTAGAACTGAAATACGCACTGCAGTGCCACTTACCCGAGTGGGAGCAGCTGCCAGAGTCCTCGCCCCTGGAGGACCGGTTGGTACGGAACCCAATGCCTGCTAAGGCAGTCTCCTTAGTGTATCGAAAAATAATAAATAATTCACCAGATCCGCTTTACTCACTGAGGAAGGCTTAGGAGGGAGACATAGGGCTCATAGAAGATGAAGACTGGGCGGAGGCCATCCAGAGCCCCAAAGAAGTAGCCATAAGGGCCCGCTTCTATTTATATATTTAGTGTTTTATAGAGCGCAAACGAGACCTGTTAGGGTATCAGAGCGCTTTACAGAGATAACAAGCTAAAATCAAAGATTAGGAGCAGACGATCATGAATACACTTGAGGGAGAAAATACAGACAGGAGCAAGGGGGGATTGCACAACATCAGCCTCTGCCCAGTAAAGTAACAGAGAGCTACAAGTATGCTGTATGCTAAACAGTGTCCATGCTACCAGAATCGCGTAAGTTACATCTATGCAGTCTAGTGAGACTTAAAACGGTTTGTGAATTATATTGAGAGCAATAAAGTGTTGCAAAGTCGCAGATTCTGAAAGCGCTCTGAGAGAGGTTATGGTAGGAATTTTCCCATTAGAAAAGTCTTAGCTTCCTTCTTGAATCTAGGCAGAGATGTTATTCTTCTGATGACTGGCGGCAGCGAGTTCCAGATTCCAGGTGCGGCCCCAGAGCTTCTGTCTCATACAACTGCACATGCTGCATAGATTCTACTATTCCAGATCCCTGCTACACCGCATTGGCTGGTATGACTCAGCCCTCTGTGCCAGATGCTGTGGGGATGACAGCTCCTTTTTCCATACTCTCTGGGAATGCCCCGAGATTCAACATTATTGAAGGGCGGTCACACTTGTCATGGCTGGTGTTGGGCATTTCTGGGGAGGATGTCTGGCTCGGGACCTTAAAGTGTGGTTGGCACTGGTGGCAGGGGTGGCTAAACAAAACATTGCAAAATTACGGGGGCTAGTAGACCCCCGGATATCCGAGAATGGAAGAATGACCTACACTGGTGTCAGCTGGTAGAGCATGTGGTCTGTCAAGCCGGGGCTTCCCCCGGAAGTATGAGAAAATATGGAGTAATTGGATCCAATATAGAGAGTCTTGAGGAAGACTAGGGTTGGGCGGGATGGTGGTAAGTGGGTAGCCCTTACCTGAACTGTCTACTACAGAACACTGTGCCTACGGAAAAGTTTATGTAATATATCGGATGATGCAATTGTTGTCTGACACTGTCAGGGTTCACACCCCTCCTTATTGACTCGCTGTAAGTGCCTTTAATTCTGTACTTTAACTGATGTCTACTGAGCAACTGTTCAACAAAAAGATTACTGAAAAAAGATTGATCACAGTTTAATCTTAAAGTAAATTTTTTATGCTCAATTGATAATTAAAATTCATGTATGTTTCTCTTTGAGTTGTTTTTCATCTCACTCTGTTTATTTTATCTCCAGCTAAATATTTATGCTTGAATATTTTCATGAAAGGGAATTATTTTTCAGAACTTCCTTTTATTGTGAGAATGCTTCCCTTTCTTCCAGTTTCTGCTCCGAAAAAGACCCAAGCAAGAGACAGCACAGTAAAGTGAGTACAAATACTATGACGTGTCCAGAAGTTATATGCAAGGAATATGTGACTTCCTTGTTTTCTTTATGTATGAAGAAAGACTACCATTGGGAGGGAGGGGTGGGGGGGGAGCAGACCACAAACCAGGATATGTGTGTAAAAGGTCGCTTTATTGAAACAGGTGCACATAACAATATAAATACCTCGGCAAACAGCCTTACAAAACTAAGCCTCACTAATTAAACCACTTACCTAACCCCCGTACCCCACCCCCACCCCTAAACTTTTCTTTGAACCCGCCCCCACCCGTACATTACAACATTACAAACCATACCAAACAATACATCAACGTATAACCCTATAAATTCAACCCGTCCGTTAAACGACCTCCCCTGCCTGCCCCTTTCCAGCTGTCAAACCCCCAACCTGTGTAACCGAGCTAACAAGTAACCTGCCTACCCTTTCCCTGTCGATAACCCAACTTCAAAAATAATCACCAAACCTCTGCCAACCCTGGCAAACTTCAAATGACCCCCGCCACCCAGAAAGTAGGGGGGAAGGAACTACCCCCCTCTTTCTGCCCCCCCAGAGTAGGCTATCCCCTCTAAAACTTAAACCGCATGCCTCTGAACGTTCAAGCATCTCGCCAACACCTCCCGAATCTCCAGTAAATAAAGGTCCATCCCAAGCCTGGATAAATGCACTCCGTCATCCCGAAAAAACTCCACCGCCTCAAAACGTATCTCTTTGTGTGTCACTCTCCCAAAACCTAAACCCCGACAAAACCTGGAAATTTCCGTGTTCACTTTCCTCCGTGCCTTGTCAATAGCCCTGGGGTTCACAGCCCCCCTCCAAACCCTGCGCGGGACCAATTCAGTCCACAAAACGTGGCACCCTGACCATCGCTCCCTTAAAATTGACAAATCCCTCTTCATTGCCCTCAGCAACACCACACCCTTCACTCCGCAAAGATCATTCTCGCCAAGGTGAATCAACAGGACATCCGGGCACTGGCCCCTCACCATCCATTTATTTAGACATGGTAACAATTCTTTCCAAAGCATCCCTCCTTTGCCTTTCCAAACAATTCTAAATACACTGTCATTGAAACCCAACATTTCCCCAAAATAACTGCGGCGTGCCCGAATCTGCGCCCATTTGATGAATGAATGCCCCACTATCCATATGGTCAATTCCTTGGATTGAGGCCCAGCCACCGAACCTGAAATGAGAAAAATTAGAATAAGACTCACAACAAAGAGGATGACGCATGCGCCTCCTCCACGGTCCTTCTCACATAGCGCTGAAAACAGTCTGACGACCAGCGCCCCAGCCGCATAATGTCCCCCTGCGACCATCCCCGGTTGGGCGCTTCTGTTGCTACCCCGATCCTGAACGAATGCGTCCCATAACGCGCCCCATCCAAACCCATACTCTGCAAGGCCTTACGCAGCACCATGCGCAACTGGTAATCTGTTACCCGGGACCCATTGTGATGCCGAAAAACCCAGTCGCCCCCAGCCCCTCCCGCCAAAGTCCTCCAACGGCGGGCCCACTGCAGCGGACATGTTGACACTGGGGCCGCTGCCTCCAACCAAATTCCTTTCCCTAGGCTTCTCTGATCAGTTTTAGAACTGGCCAGCCAAATATGTATCCCCTTCTCCGCGAAAAACACATCCTGCCAACTGATGCCCCTTTTTACCTTGGTACCCAGGAGCTCCGAGACTCTAAACTCCCCGAAAAACATAAACACCATCAGAGTAGAAAACAAACATGCTTCAAAACCGTCCCTACAAACCACCGGTAATGCTTCCAACAACCTAGCCAACATCTGCCATGAAAGGGGCTATGGGACAAACGCTCCTCCCCGCTCCCTAGCCCAACCCTCTAGCATCCTCCTCCCCACTTCCCCTGCGAAGGGGAGTAACCCCAAAAGAGTTTTCCCATAAACGAAATTCCCGCCAATTTCCCGGCGATGGTCACCCTGGAAAGGCCTCTCTCCATGAGGTCTAGGATAAACTGAATCACATCCTCAGACCGCCGCCAAACCTCCTCCCGCCTACAGGCTCCAGATGCTAGGAAATCCCTCCATGCCAGCGCATATGCCGCCCGCGTGGCCGCTGACAAAGAACCTACCACCAATTGTAGCACCCTACGTTGCCTACATACCAAAGATGCTCCGGCATTGGGGTCGGTGTCCTGTCCGCCTCCTTGGCCAGCCCACGGAATCTCCCCCACTGCGAACGAGACAAAGCATCGGCTATGTCATTGTCCACACCAGGGATGTGCAAGGCCCTGAATGCAATGTCATGTCTAAGGCAGCCTAACACAAAAACTCGCAGCAACTTGAGAATCTGTTCATCTCTGGCGGACTGTCTGTTAACAATCTCCACCACTGCCATGTTATCCACACGAAACAAGACCCTCTTGTGCGCCAACTCCTCACCCCACAGGGTCAATGCCACCAATAACGGGAAAAGCTCCAGAAAGGCTATGCTCCTCCCCCCATCCTTCCATTGTGGCGGCCACTTCTCAGCACACTACCTGCCCTGCCAATAAATGCCAAAGCCGTTGCTGCCTGCGGCCTCAGAAAAAATTTGCACGTCCCACCGGACGTCCTCCTCCCTGGCCAATGGCACTCCATTAAAAGAGTGTAGAAAAACTGACCACATCCGCAAATCCTCCTTTACCCCTGCCGCCAAGCGGACATGGTGATGCGGCAAATGCTGTCCTGCCAGTGCCCGACCCAACCGCCTACAAAACGTCCTCCCCGCCCTGACTACCCTGCAGGCAAAGTTAAGGTGACCCAGCAACACCTGAATGCTCTTTACTGTCACTTTCTGCTTCGACAGCATCCTGTCCAGTAACTCCAACATTTTCACTTTTTATCCGCTGGCAAGCGAGCCCGCATTGCCACCGCATCAATTTCGATCCCCAAAAGGACAAAGCCGTAGATGGTCCCATTGTCTTCTCGGGTGCCAATGGCACCCCCAGTTCCCTCATGAGCTCATGGAAAGTGTCCAGAGCTATCTGGCATTCCGTGGAGCCGGGGGAACCTACAAAGAAGAAGTCGTCCAAATAGTGCGTCACCCATGTGTGACCCGTGTGCTGCGTGAAATACCACTGCAAGAAGGTGCTGAAACATTCAAATAAAGCACACGACATAGAGCAACCCATCGGTAATGCTTTGTCCACGTACCATTTACCCTCAAAATGGATACCCAGAAGATCCCAATCATCTGGATGGACTGGAAGCAGCCGAAATGCCGACTTTATGTCACATTTTGCCATTTCTGCAGTCGCGCCCGCGGTCACAACCAGTGACATGGCCATGTCAACTGAGGAATATGACACTGAGGCCGCCTCGTCATCAATAAAATCATTAACTGAAGACCCCTCTGGCCATGACAAGTGCTGAATCAGTCTGTACTGTGCTTCTTCCTTTTTGGGCACCACCCCGATGGGTGATATAATCAAGTTGTCTACCGGCCAATCATCAAAGGGGCCCACCATCCTCCCTTCCCTCACCTCCTTGTTCAATTTATCCTGGACTACCTCCCTGTGTTCTGCCGCTGATTTCAGGTTATCCGCCCACCTTCTCTGCCTTGGTCCCTGGTAGCCCAAATGAAACCCCCACTGAAATCCCTCCAGAAGCACCTGTTGGGCCCCCAAATCCTCGTACCCCTGGAGGACCTCCGCCAGCTTCGTTACCCTAACTGGCATAGGAGCCTTTGGGCCCAGTACCCTATGGTCCTTTCCCCCCCCCGCCGCACTGGAATTGATGTGAGGGGCCAGAAGTGCCGGCGCCTGACTGCTGCCACTGCTGACCTCCCTGTGGCTTGATGCCCCAACAGTTAACAAGGGGATGGCGCTTCCCACATTTGGAACATTCATGGCGGTACTTGCAATACTCCCTAGTGCATAAGCCCTTATTGAAGTCCCAGCACGCCCCAGCTCCAGGTTGTGTCGCGGCTGCGCCTCCCACCCCTCCCCAGGTGGGCTTCCCCTGAAAGGGCCGGTATACCAACGGCAACCCGCTAGCTGTAAAAATGGTCTTACCACCCGACGCTGCCCCCATTGTATGCTGCCATAAATCAGTGTCTAACTCCCCCCACTTTGCCTCGGGGTCCCAAGCCATACGGGCCCGGAACTCTTCGTCATATTGGGCCCAGGCGTACACCCCTCCTGTGATGTGAGCCTTCCGTATTACATCCATATATTTAAAAATGGCTACGCTGCGCTCCGGAAACTTTTCGCAGTAAACGCTGGCATAAATCAAAAACGCTGCCGTCCAATTCTCAATGGTCAACGGCACCTTAGGCCGCTTGGCCAACTCATATTCCTCCTCCTTAGAGCCCTCTTTGGACCTCACCTCTCTATGAAGGAGCTTCAGTATTTCCACGTATTCCCCTTCCATATGCGTTCCTTGGTTGCCAGCATTAAATGGGCCCCCAAAGGCTTCGTCACGCCCATGTAGGGCAGCTTTTTAATTTTCAATTCCTTACTCTCCAACGGCTCTTTGCCCCCCCCAACTGCTTCTGTGTTCGTCCCGCTTTCTACCTTGTTGCCCAGCGCTATTCCCCCATCTCCCGTTCCTACCCCCGTATCCTTAACGTATTTCCCCTTGTGTAACCTCCCTTCCGTCACTCCCCCCTCCCCCGTCCCCACAGACACCATCTTAGGTTTGGCCTGTGTTCTACCGGTCTCACCTGGCTCTAACGAGGATGCCCGGACGGACACCGACCTCCGTGCCCCTGTCTCTGTTTGATCCACTGTCCGGGGAGCCCTCACTGAGGGGCTGCGCTCCCTCCTGGATCCAGACGCCACTGCTGTTCTGTGCGGCACCGCTCCCGGAGCCTGCAAAAACTAGGAAAAACATGAGAGGGCCCCCTCCTCAGTCTCCCGCAATTCCCCTTCCTCGGGGCTGTCCTCATCATAGTCCAACACAATAGGCTCCTCCACCTGGAGCACCTCAGGAGCAAAAACCACTGCACGGGCCCTACCGGACCCAACCTGCCCCACACTGGCCCTAACGGCCCCAAAATGTCCTCCTTGCGGGGGAGCCGACTGTACCCGCTGATACTCCCCCATGATTGACCTCTCTGCAAATCCATCTCCGCTGTAATGTCGGACCACCTGGCCCTGCCTGTCGATGGGGCCAGCGAGGTCGTATAGGACCTTCGTGCGCTGGCCTCGACGGGATCCCCGCCGGTACGGGATGCGCCGCGCAAGGCTCCACCCTCCCTTCTCCTCGGTGTAATTGGGCCGCACCGCGCCCTACCGAATCCGCAGCACTGCAACGCTCCCTGCCCTGTAAAGAAAAAGTTTGGACTGATGTGCCGGTTCCCTCACACCTGCCTGAAAACCCGGCCCCCCGCAAGCCCGTCGAAAGCTCCCTAGCCCGCCTAACCCGAGCCTGCCCTGACCTAACCGAACTTACCAGGGGGGGGGAATCCCCCCCTTCCTCCTCCCCACTCCATTCCAACATCGCCTGTACCACCGCAGACGCTGGGTCCCAACCCCGTCCTGCTCCCCCCCTCCAACGTACCCCCAAACCCTACCTGAACCCCTCCCCTGGCCACCCCCCCACCAATGGCCTTCCTGACCCGCACGCACCCCCCCCTATGCCCACGTGCCCGCTGGACCTCTGACCGCTCCCCCACGCCAATGCCCCGCACCCCTTCCGCCCAAGAAGGAAAAATATCCAAACCCTCCCAAGCCTGGCCCCCTCCGGCTGGGTCCAAATCCCCCGAAGTATCACCCCCCAGACCCCTCCCCGCCCTCCGATCCCCAACCCCTCCCAGCCCAAGTCCTCACTGCCCATCTCGAGGGCCCCACTCCCCCCCCAGCTTATATGGGTGCCCTCCCTGACCGCCCCATCCCTTCTAGAAGGAAAAAAGCTCTGCTGGCTACCCCACCCTCCCACTTGGGCCCACTCTCCCTCCCCCAAGGAGCTTCCCCCCACCGACCCCACCTCGGCCCTCCCAGAGTATGGGGGGGAGAACAGCAGGGGGCTGTAGATCTGCCCATCACCTGCGTCCCCCTCCCCGCCTGCCAAAGACTCAGCGCTGCCCCTGCTCCCCGGAGAGAAAACCCCAGTCCAGTCCATTGCCCCTGGGTCACTGCCCAAAGTTTGTACAACTTCCCCACCCACCACCCCGCTATCACGCTCCGCTGTCTCCGGTGCGCGCGGGGGGGGCATACATTCTCCGCCCGCCCCCGCAGTACTACTGCCGGCTGCCCTGCCAGAAAGCACTGCCCTCGAATCCCCGTCACCCCCAGCCTCCCCTGATGCCGCCACTAAAGGCGCGAAAGGCAGCGAGGCCGAGCGCCGCTTGCCGCCCCGCCTTCCCCCGCGCTGCAACACCCCCGCGGGGGAGGAAAACGAGTGCTCAACTAGCGCTGGAGCCGCTACCGGCCCAACCGATGCCATCGCATGTTCCCCCACCCCCGAAGGTACTATCCCACCCCCGCGCCCCATACCGCCTGCATCCCCAGACCCTCCCCAGGCTCCAAAACAACTGTCGGGCCGTCTTTCTGACTCGCGGGCGGCCCCGCTCACTCACCGTCCCCATCCGCTGTCACTTAGGCGACGTGCAGGCGGCCACGGCCGCTGCCACG
This sequence comes from Calotriton arnoldi, assembly GCA_963921515.1. Lineage (NCBI taxonomy): Eukaryota > Metazoa > Chordata > Amphibia > Caudata > Salamandridae > Calotriton > Calotriton arnoldi. Next base: position 1,566,308 of record CAWUFW010003405.1, on the reverse strand, counting down.
CCCGCCGAGGCCTGCCGCACCGGGCGCGCCGCCCCCGCCACCGCTCCGATTACGAGGTCCATCCGGCCCACCTCGCTCAGGAGCCGGAGGGCCTCCAAAACGCGGTAATCTTCCCCGGACATTAAACAACTACCTATCCCAAACCTCTGAACTTGACGCTCAGAAATAAAGCCCACCACAGTCCCACCTCACTAAAAAACCTCCTGCTAAAGCTCCCGGCCACCAGGTCACCAAACCTAAAATGGTGGCCGGGAGCAGGAGCCCAACGCACTTATGCTTGGGCTCCAATTGGGCTACAAAAAACAAGCCCAAAAACAAAGTGGCTGGCCTGAAGCCCGCCCCTCCCCCCACCCCTCCCAAACTGCCCGGGGGGGGGGACCTCCCTGCGGTCGGCTACCCCCCCCCCAAACCCCCATTTGAAACTTAACCTCCTGTGTAGCCCTGGGGCTCAGATACACTATAAAGCTGGGATACAAGACAAGTATACAGTGCCGGCTTTTGGGTGGTATGAGCGGTGCCAAGGTCGGGGCACCATTTGTGCTCCGAAATCGGCACCATTCGCATTTCCGAAAAACCTGCACTGTTGAACACTGTTGTCCCTCTTTCTTTTCCACAATGTTAATCTTCATAGCAATAGAAGAGAGATAACAGTGTTAAACAGATCACGAGGCACGCTTATTCCCACCCATGTGCAGTATTGCCACCATCTCAGGATGCAAACTAGCTTGTTTGGGTCCCAGGGCTGTCAATCTGGTAGCGCGAAAAAAGCGCTACCAATGACAGCCCTACAAACATTATTGTACCGAGCCCGCCCTGCGGCAGTGAATTGCAAGCTGAGTCGGAGTGCTGTGGAGTTCGAGAGCGGAGGAGGAGTCAGGAGTGTCAAGGCAAGGGCTGGTTGGCCTATCCTGCAGCCTGCTTCTGTTGCGCGTGAGATCCCTAGGTGCCCAGCAGGTTTATTAAGATAAGATTAGTGGTCGAAGTGTCCACTTCTCCTTCTCTGCCACTGTCAGCTGCCCCCCCTTTTTTCCTCTTACTCCTTTTCCCTCTCTTTCTGTCTCTCTCTTGCTGCTCCTCACGTACTGAAAACTGTGGCTTCAATAAACATTTCTTATCCTCTATTTCCTCTACTTTCCTTCATTTGTTCTCCTGTGAAATGGATCCAGAAAAGAAAGAAACACTTTTGCTTAGTGTTTTGTAGACTGTTTACTCTTGCACAGCCGAGTGAAACACCCTCATGTGTGCTTAACCACCGTAATATCACAGGCTCTGCGTTCTAGACACCTTGCACATGAACATTAAAAGTTTGCAAGGACTTTGCCCGACCTGCTAGCCGCGGTATCACTGCATTGGCAGAGTCCTGGCACCGGCATTGGAGAAAGCATGTTTTTTAACTTTGTGCTAATTGTGAGGTTCCCCGGTTGTATCCTGGTCCACTTGTTCTGCGTTTCCTATTACTCAACAGCCACAGCTTTGATTCTTGTTCTCGCCATCCACTGCCATTCGTCACCTGCTTCGTATCCGGGAGGCGCGATCTATGCAGTTAAGGGCGTGGGTTAAAATATTAACTTAAATCCTTTGTTTCGCATGGTGTATGCACCATTTGACCAGTCAGTTTTTCTCTTGAGTTTCCAAACATATCATACAACAAAATATGGCTAAAACAAGGCAGACCTAATGGGTTTGCTAATGCTTGTTAGTAGTATCAGATAAATAACGATTTCATTGTGGATAATCAGAATTGAAAATGTTTTGATTCTGAAAACATGAGACTGAATTAAACATTACTAAGTCTGTGGAATGGTTAGTAGACACTTCGACTACTAATCTTACCTTAATAAACCTGCTGGCATGACTAAGCCACTCGGAAGACCACTCACCATTCCACTTCTGCTCTGCCACTGTCAGCTGCCCCCCCTCTTTTTTCCTCTTACTCTTTTTTCCTCTCTTTCTGTCTCTCTCTCTGCTCCTCGCTTGCTGAAAACTGTGACTTCAATAAACGTCTATTACCCTCTGTTTCCTCTACTTTTCTTCATTTGTTTTCCTGTGAAATGGATCCAAAAAAGAAAGATACACTTTTGCTGGAAATGTCTTTTTCTGACATTTTTCTGTTCAAAAGTGCAGCCTCGGGACAAAGAGAAGTGCTACTTTCGTTTTCTCATCTTTCTTTGAACAGTATTGTTTTCCCGGGTGGGGAAGTGCACCATTCTTGGAGGTACTGCAATACCTGGTTGATGACTGGAGTGGTAAATGTTTAATGTTATCCTTATCAACTGTTTTCCTTATTTTAGTTTTAAAAATGTGTACTGCGATTCTGTGTTCAGGGATGTGGTCTTTTTAAACCATACTGCTCACGTTCTGTAAGGATATACACAATGGACACTGAAATGGGTCCTTTCCAGGCCCTGTAGTCATGTTCTTAACTTTTCAGGTAAAAAAACTCATTGATTTCTGAATGAGTGTAAAAGTGATAAGGTAACCATGTTCTTCTGCTTACGTTTCACATGCTTACTTAATCTTGAATTCCCTATGAGGGTTTGCTTTTTCCCGGAAGTTCCCTTTTTTTTTTTTTAGGCAGCATATTACTCTTGTCTAGTGCATAATTTGAATTGAGTCGCATCCAGGTGTTTATAGCGGGACACAGTTGGGTTGTAGCTGAAGGCAGTGCGAGTTTCTCTCAGTGGGACAGTATGGTGTTCAGTGGGGGAGAGAATGTGGCACTATGGCCAGAGCTGCCAAATTTGGATCTGAGGAAATAAGTTCAGCCTTCATGAACAGTCCACCAGACCATTCTCCTGAGGGAGCACATTACCCAAGCTAGACCTTCGAAGACCTGGTGTCTTAGCACTTTGAAGTTGAAGACTTGTCCACCACAATGCATACTGAAGTTCACCTCCAGTATTGCGGGCGGGCCTATAAAGCAGAATACCCTAGAGCAACAGTGACTCTGCCACTGAGGTCACAGGACCCTTGAGGCCAGTCTGCCTCACCCATTGGTACCTCCATTGGCCTTGTTTCAGCAGGAGTAGTGAAACTCACTAGGGTTCGGCAATGTAGGATTTGCAAACATACCAAACTAAGGGGCATATTTACAAGGGAATGGCGAAGTTAGAAAATGTTAATAATTACATAAAGAAGATAGCTACATTGTTTTAGGCTATAAAATAAAAGTTATATTTGATTGATGGTGTCGTAATATCTGTTCCCCATCTAATCCTTATTTCATTTACATGATATTTGAGCATACATTTTATATACTCTAAAATTTTTCCTGTGTATATACTTAATATGTGGTTGCGAAACCATGCAACTCAACACAAAAAATAATGTTTGTTTGGGGGGAGGGGAGGGCAACAAACAGATTATTGCACAGGGTGTCACAACCTCTAAAGCCAGCCCTGCAAGTATGTTTCATTAGTAGTGTCTCTTCAAGTTTTATTAAATGTTTTCTGTTTTTTGCTCATTTGCTGTAAGAGGGAAATGGAAGAGAAAAAGCAATACTGAATACAATAGAGTTATTAACCAGCCACAAAGATATGGAAACATAGGATAAAATGAGAGAGATAGAATGACCTTAGACCTGAAGAAATATGGCCTTCTTTAGAGTATGGGGAGAACTGGAAATGGCCCAATTGCACAGTTAAGAGGCATGGGATCCAGGGATATGTGACAGGAGTTAAGGAAGAAATGTCCAGAAGGAGGGAATAACTAAGTAAAATTGTTCCTGATTCCAGGGAGGATGATTATACTTCAGGGGATAGGACAAGTGTATAAAGCATTGGAAAGATAAGAACATGTTTATATACACTATCCAAAAGGCAAAATATGAGAAAGCAGAGCAAAAAAGTCCAAATGAAATGTCCAAACAGAAGTCCAAATGTCTCAAGCCAACACATACACGGTCTCCTCCTTGTTGTCCTAGGTTGCCTGACAGGCGTCCTGAACCTAAAGGTCATAGTTGAGTGTGGCCTTGACCACCTCCTTGGGTCTAGATGGGCCTGTTAGTCAGAGAGACAGAACTTGATACCTTCTAATGATCTGAACTTAATGGGTGAGATGAAAGGGCAGTAGTTGTGGAAGAATAGGGGACTCTGACAGTTTGTGGGTAGTAATGACTTCAAAGGAGAAAGACCGGACAGGAGTCCAGGAGTACAGTAATCGGATATTAGTTCCTAGTGCAAGGTAGTGCAGGAATCTGTAAGTTGCTGGTGTGCAGCTACACTTGTTTTAAGTATGTGCTTAAGGCCATAGAAAATGGCCTGCCGCCCACTGTCAACCACCTTCTTTGTCTACTGGAATTCTTCACTAGAGACACGTGCTTGGGATAGGAAACAGGAGACACATAAGGGCTAAGCGGGGTCTGGAGAGAAGCACACTCTCAGTAGCTGGTGTTCCAGACTTGGAGTGTCTGTGGCAGGTGGCTTAATGGGAGAGGCAGTCTCAGGCCTTGGCGTCAGTGGTTTCTGGTGGATGGTGGTGGGAGTGGACTGAGATCCAAATGATGGAGAGGCCTGTGCTTGTAGCACCACATGTTCTTATTTCTGTCCATTAAGAGCTCTGTCAACGGACTAATCCTGGCATGTTGAGGCAAGGTTCACCACCTTCTCTTCAGTGCCTGTGGCCTTCACCCGCTGTCTTTTTGAGTGTGACCTTGTATGTGTCCAGGTAGGCACAGTCTCCCCATGGAGTCACCTTCCTCCTTGTCCTCAGTGCTGATTGTGTCTTCTTCCCACCTTGTAGAAGAGGTCCTTCTTCTCTCCTGCACTGGGTCCTGCTGCTGCCCACCTTGGTCTTGGCTGCTGGCTGCAATGGAATGAAGAGGGAGAGAAAGACTCTCAATTGATTTGTTCACTTTGTAATTTTCACATTAGATACTGTGAGATAGTCTCCTATTGGCACGTTCTACCCACCTTCTCAAACAATGGACTACTCACAAATCTCATTGTCCAGTGGGTGCTTATTGATAAAAGGTTTTAGCTAAATGGAATACAGACCTGGAGAGCAGCCAAGCACACCACATACAACAAATCTCAGGATGCACTTATCTGTCTCTCTGTGTACCAAAGCCCCATTTCCCCCTAAAATCCTGACATTTATTGAGTAAATGGGGATTTTTCCAAATCTCCTGAATGCTCTCACCTCTTCCGCAATAACAATGCCTCATTGACCCAACGGGGTCATGTGATGTTGATGGATGCTGCCAGGGTCTGCTGATCGACAAAGGGATCCCAAGATGGTGCCCAGAGAACTGACGTGGCTCCGAATAGTGCCCACGTCCAGACTACAGCACCAAAGAGAACATGGTCACACAGAAGGGGCAGCGGCACATATACTACCAGGTCACAGCACCCCGACATTGGACCTTATGGACACGGCCTCTGGCACTGGGTATGAGATGCCGCACAAGTGAGCAGTGACTCATGGAGTGCAGCTGCTGTTTGGCCCCACTTCCTTCAAAACAGTGAGTGATTAACAGGCCACGGCAGGAGAAGGATGGCCCACTGAGGGGGAGGACCTCATTGGCTGGCCGATGAACTGCTGCACCTATTGGCTGACGCAGACTAAATTGCGGCCCTTGGGTGGACAGGGGCTTGAGAGCAGCATCATGTGGACATATTGACTAGCCAACAGGAAGAGTGATTAAAATTGCTGCAGCAAGGGTCCCTACCCTTTGGTGGTGCACCATAATACGCCATGAGATTGTGCCATAATTAGAGAACATGGATGAGCGGCAGTATCGACTTCTGAAAGAACTCAGATCTGTGTGCGTTTTCTGTGATGTAAATTTTTTAGAAGAATCCCATATGCAGACCGACTCATAAACATTGAAGGCGAAAGAGTAATTCCTTCTGCTAGGCAATTGGAGCTTACCCAGAGCTGACTGGGAAGAGGTGGAGGCCCAGAAACTTTGACACTCGAATAGCGTCCACAGCTGATGATGGTGAAACTCAAAATGGTAAATTGCAGATTATGGCCGAGCAGCATTCACCCATGAAGATTGCTGAAGTTGGCGATGACGGAGAGCCCAGAAAGGACATGAAAACACCTTGGGAGGAAAACTCGGGGAAATGTGACACCACACTGTAGGCAATAAACAGATCTGGTTGCAATCGATGTGGGCCACCTCTGAGCTGATTATAAAACTGTATGAAAGTGTCACTGAGAATGAAGTTAGCAGTGCTGTGGACCTCTCTGATGGAATTAAAAAACCCAAATCAAAGACCTTAAAGACACTGTGAACAATCTCCAAATCAGAGCAGATGATACAGAGGGATGCTTGGTAGAACTACTGGAAAAAGCAGAGGGTCAATGCTCTACATTATTACTGGAGGAATGACTGACAACTAACATTTATGAAGGGAATCCATCTAAACCTTTCACAGTGAATGGGCCCAGAGGTCCCCTGAGCAAAAGCTGGGACCAATGACTGCACGGCTGCTGTATTTTAGGGATCATTCTACAGTTGGCTCGTCAATACGAGCCATGAAGATTTTATGGGAATAAAGTACAGATCTTCGCAAACTATACTGCAGCAAGGCAACGCCAGAGGTGATCCGGCATGTAAAATAAAGTGAAACTGCTGCAAGAAGGTTTCAGCTATACACTGGTGTAAATAATCAGTCATGTGAGAGATCAACACTCATTTTTGCAAATACAAAGCTTGCTTGGCAATGGTAGGAAGGCAACAGTGTCCCTAGAGAAAGCCAAGGATCTGGAAACACAAAAAGGAGAGAACATCGACGGAAAAGAGAGAAGATCAGATCCCAGGTACAGGGCAAACCATCCAAAGAACAGGCAGCTAAAGAAATGGCACAACTGTGGAGAAAATGACACACAGGCCTCAGGGGCTACCAGCTGATGCTAACAGATAGTAAACAGGAGAGAGCCAGAAATGATGAGACATCAGACCTTGACAATGGCAATGCAGTGCTCCACCAGGGTTCCAAGATCACTCCAATGATTGCGAATGAGATAGCAAGATTTTGAGATGGGACCGCTGCGTTGATAAGATATTGCAGTAATATTGCACAGGTTTGAATGTTTAAAACTGCGGGGGAGGGTACCAACACCCCTGCATTAAATAGATACACTTAAGTGTCAGGGAGGTCTACATGCTCATACCACAATCACTCAATGAATCAGTAAAAAAGGTAATGTTGTAGTGCTTATACTTTCTCAAGTGATACTGTGCGTTTGTTGGACAACATAAACTTTGGTATTGTGCGTGACTGATTCTGAGCACCCCTCAGGATATGTTGGCCTACAGTCCTGCTAGCACAGTGCCAGTACACAATCTGCATCCTTAACCTGGCAAGGTAACAAATGGATGTGCAACCTCAGAACATGACATCCCTGACTCCCAAGGAAATCGTGGCAACAGATCTAGAACCCTACTGCTTAGTTACTTATGCATATCCAAAGAGATACACAAGGAATACACAACCTGCAGTTTCAATATTTATTGAAGAATTGTGATTGACTAAAATACTTGTGTGGCAATAATCAGTAGAAGGAAACAAAATAATGTGATTAAAATTACAAGAATGGTGAAGAAGATGAACAGCTCAACCATTTTGCTGATTACAGAGAATAAATGTTTGCATACAAGTACTGTAATATATTTTAATCCCACCTAACACATCCTAACCTATCATGTCTAGGGTGAGTGAATCTGCCAATTCCCTTCAGGGTGATCTAACTCTCCATTACCTTTGGGCAAGTGTCATCAAGCTGCCCGTCTTGGTGTAGAGTTGGACATCATCCCTCGCATGAGGTGACAGGAATCAGCTGTGCTGCAATTCCAGCATGTGGGTGACCTCTCAGTGCCAACGAAATGCTCCTCTGTCTAAACAAAGTTCTGGTGTTGTATATATAATAACATCATCCCTGTTACCATGCTGTGTACCCAGTCAGGCCGCTATTGTCTATTCTATTGTGATAGCTCTGTGGCCAATCGGCCCAAACAAATAACAACATCTTGTGTGATGAACTTAGCCCTTGTACAGAATGTTCAATGTGTTCTGGTAGAGTGCCTACGAAGTGGTAGTTTAAGCAAAGCTGAGTTCGGAGAACATTATCCTAAGTTTGCACACAAATGAATGTGTGTCAAATGTCATTGTGTTGCAGAGAGATAAAGCAACTTAAGAACGTGAGTATGTAACATGGCATTTCTTAACCGGGCCTTGTACCCCCAGGTGACACCCAATCTTTGGACGTGAGACAACCAAAATAGAGCTATCCAAATATAATGCTAAACCTTTATGTAAAAGCATAAAAACCCTAAAAAATATAAAAAGGCACTATGCTGGTTTGAAGATAAAAGCATAAAGAAAGCCAATATTCTGAAAAGCATAAAAGCAATTTAAAAAGTAAGTTAAAAGCAGTGAAAATGTAGAAACAATTTGTGATGTTAAAAAACATGTCCGAATTAAAAAGGTTCCCACAATTCTATACTGCCAGATTGTTTGTGTTCAGAGGAGCAGACGAAACATTGCTATTCCCAGCAACCACAGTCGAAGTTCCCAATGCCCCAATGCAACAATGCCATAAAGCAAATATGTTCCAGTCCTCCGCCCTCAGCGGCCGCCAAGGGAGGAACAGTCAGTGTTGATTTCGCAGAAGTCGAACCAGAATCCAGATCACCAGGTGCCAAAGCATCCCAGGAGGGCTCATATTATGGCGTTAGGTGCAATGGCAAGCACGAAGGAAAACAGTACAAGTGAGCTGTTAGGGGACCCAAAAGTAGGGCAATGTCCGGACATTGAACCAGTTGCAATCCAAGCATATGTCCAGGGAACACTCGAAAGTGCATAGCAGACAGCAGAAAATGAGCTGCACACAGTGTAGCCAGACAGGCCGAAATGAAAAGAAGCAGTATTCATTAAGGGCCATATGTAGGTAATTTCTATTTACCGATTCCTAAATACCGAATTTTACCGATTCGGTATTTAAGAATCGGTAAATAGAATGTAGGTAAACATTCGGTAAATTTTACCGATTTGGTAATATTCATTATTACCTATTCGGTATTTACCGAATCGGTAATAAGGAATACCTTCCCATTCATTCCTATGGGCCTGGAGGCCCATAGGAATGAATGGGAAGCCATTCACTATTACTGATTCGGTAAATACCGAATCGGTAATAGGGGGAGCATATTCAAGGGTGGCAGGGTGTCAAATTGACACCCTGTTGCACCCCTGAATCGTGCATGTGTGCACATGTGGCGCACATACATGCCCTAAGGGCATGTATGTCTGCCACATGGCACTTTTAAACAAGCATTGGCATAGCCAATAGGTCTCGCCTTTGGGGCCTTATAAGTGTTTAGCCAGAGCTATTGACTTTGCCAATGTCTTCAAGCTGTGCTGTAGAGAAGTGTGGCTGCTGTGCGGCATGCTGAAAAGTTATAATAAAAAAGTGTCAGAAGCATTTTTGTTACTTTATATATGACCAAGAAGGCGTTATGTAAAACTGAACGACCATATTAAAAAAAGTATTTACAATAAAAAATGTCCTCAGTTTTCTTTTGTTCTTGCAATGCTGGCAACTTGTTTCTGCCTATTGCAATGGTTGTTTGTTAAAGCTTTTTTTTTGAGGGGGCATAAACAATCGGAGGGTGAAGGTTGGGAACTAGTACCTGTATTATAACACTAGCAGCGGCCAGACGCTAGGGGAGAATCAACAGATGCCAGATTCCGAGAGCAGGCTGAGGTGGTGCTGAGTGATGTTGAGGTGGTAGTGGTGGTGGTGGTGACTGTTGCGGAGACGATGCTGAGGTGATGCTGAATGATACTCAGGTGTTGCTGAGTGATACTGCTGTGGTGCTGAGTGATACTGCTGTGGTAGTGCTGAGTGATATTGTCTTGGCGCTGAGTGATGCTGTGGTGGTGCTGCGTGATATTGTCTTGGCGCTGAGTGATGCTGTGGCGGCGCTGAGTGATGCTGTGGCGGCGCTGAGTGATGCTGTGGCGGCGCTGAGCGATGCTGTGTGGCGCTGAGCGATGCTGTGGCGGCGCTGAGCGATGCTGTGGCGGCGCTGAGCGATGCTGTGGCGGCGCTGAGCGATGCTGTGGCGGCGCTGAGCGATGCTGTGGTGGCGCTGAGCGATGCTGTGGTGGCGCTGAGCGATGCTGTGGTGGCGCCGAGCGATGCTGTGGTGGCGCCGAGTGATGCTGTGGTGGCGCCGAGTGATGCTGTGGTGGCGCCGAGTGATGCTGTGGTGGCGCTGAGTGATTCAGTGTTGGCCTCGAGTGATGATGTCGTGTCGCTGAGTAAAGCTATGGTGGTGCTGAGTGATGCTGTGGTGGCGCGGAGTGATGTTGTCGTGGCGCTGAGTGATGCTGTTGTGGCGCTAAGTGATGCTGTGGTTGTGCTGAGTGATGCTGTGGTTGCACTGAGTGATGCTGTGGTTGCACTGAGTGATGCTGTGGTTGCACTGAGTGATGCTGTGGTTGCACTGAGTGATGCTGTGATGGCGTTGCGTGATGCTGTGCTGGCTCTGATTGATGCTGTGCTGGCTCTGATTGATGCTGTGGTTGCGCTGATTGATGCTGTGGTTGCGCTGAGTGATGCTGTGGTGTTGCCGAGTGAGAGATAGAGTGAAGATATAATGCCCAATTAGAGAGGGTGGTGAGAGAGAAAGAGAGAGAAAGGGGTGTACATAGAATAAAGAGTGGAGCGGGATAGAGAGAGAGAAAGAAGGGGAGAGAGAGTGAATGAAGGAGTTTGAAAGAGAAACAGATAAAGGGTTGAGAGAGAATAAAAGGCTAAAAAAGATAGAGAGGGGAGAGTTAATTAAGTAGAGAGAGAATTAGAGAGGGGAGAGAGAGAGAGAGAAGGAGAGAGACAATAAGAGTGGGGGGTGTGGAGTTTAAATAGAGTGAAGAAGTGACGCGGAAAAAGTAACCTTAAATATAGCTTTGTGCGAATAAATATTTTTAAAAAAAACAGTGAGAGACAAAAATACTGCTAATTAGGCTGTGACTCCCAATATAAAACAAAGTAGTCCACGGCCCTCAGTTGGTAATGTGAGCTGCTGCTGCGATTGAAACATCAGAGTCCAGAGAGTTAATGAGCCAAGACGAGGAAATGAGGAAGAGATAGGAAACCCAGATGCCAGCTGCGCGTGCACGCCATCGTGAACTCAAGCTGGTCGCCAGCCGAAAGCCAGTGTTTGCACTTCCAAAACCCACTTACTAAAACTCTCGGCCAGACCAGCGCAAGCGCTGGTGCAGGCCGAGACCTAAAAATGGCTAACAACAGCTCACGGTTAGGGAAGTCTGTTTACACTTTCAATTTATACTACTTTTCCCATGTGCCCATAATGAGGCATTCTGGGATGTGTAGTTTCCTTTAGTTTTTCAAACATTATTATATACATTTATTTACAAATATTTACAGTGTTGCATTACATCCACTTTGCAACCCTAACCGTGAACAAGCCTATATGGTGAAACGCGTTGGTGGTAGTGGTGAATAAAACCATTTGAAACAGTACTACTGGAGTGCGACATCAATTTGTTATAGAATATATATATATATATATATATATATATATTTATATATATATATATAATATCTCACTCTCTCTCAGATCTCTCTTTCTCTCTCAGATCTCTCTCTCTCTCTCTCCCTCTCTCTCTCAGCAGATGTGTCTCTCTCTCTCTCTCTCAGATCTCTCCACAAGAAAATCTGTCTGGTGAAAGGAGTCTAACACGCTGCCATAAGTCTGCAGAATGAGGGGAGCGCTGAGCCCCTCTTTAGCCAAATCATTGCCTGTAGAGAATAATTGAGCCTCCCACCTGCACGTGGATTCTGTTTAAAAAGTTCTATATTTAAAGCTAAGTTGCTTACAAGCAGGTTTCAGCAGTGGAAGGGATTCATCGGGAAACCGCAGGTTTGTCCGTCAGCAGCTGCATGCCCCATACCTTGTGCTTTGTATATGGCCACAGTGTCAGCATAATCGCTACTAAGCTTGCATGGGGTGGCATGCCTTTGTCACAGAGCTCGTATAGCTCTGCTTTTCTTGTCTTATCCAATTTTTTTCTCTCTAACACACTGCCACGCTGTGGCTGGTAGAAAGGGAGAAGCGGTTTGTCTGCTGCATTACCGCAGTAACCTGCCAGTCCTTTCTGTTCCATTATCCTTCATTCAATTCATGTGCCGCTAGGGCTCTTGGGCTTTGTTTTGTCAGGCCCTAGGAAGCATACTTCCAGTAAACCCCCTGAACCTTTGTACTCGCTGAAACCACTTCAGCATGTGTTCTCTAAAGACCTTCAGTCGTAATGCGCAGCGACTTGTTTTGCAAAACCTCCATGACCGACTTAGCGCGTGCGCGGGCATGGTTGGAGAGAACCAGGCAAAGCCTTGCGTCAGTGGGCGGTGGAAACGCGTTGTGTAACTGGTGTGATTTATACGCTGAATGTGTGTTGTGACACCCCATGTTTTTGTTTCGCTTGCGACTGTTGTAGGAAGAAGCGGCGCAATACCAGGATTTGATGTATTATAAAATGACACGCCGCACAATTTCCAGCAGGTCGTCTTGCTATCCGTCATTGCATTGGCAGCAAGGGGTATTTTCCTCCTTTCCTATATAATTTGATTTCTTCATATAAAAGTGCACTTGTCAGAACTCCACCCATATCCCTGATAAATGCCCTGTAAAGGCTGAAATCTGTCAGGGTGAGTCATGCTTTGATTCTGCAGTCAGCTTTCAGTGTAATGCATTCCTGGAAAAAATTACATCCAACCACACAAGTGCTTTGCTTTTATGAAATGCTACGAGCTGTGCTCCCTATTGCTAGTTTGACATCCAAAACACCACTGCGTGAATGTATGTTTCCCACTCGTGTCAGCTGTGGTGCATGTCACTCTGGAAACTGGGCTACAATGGCAACAATTATATACAAAATGGCTCCCGACCATACGGCCAGTGTAGCATTTTAAAAGCTCATGCTCTGAGTCCCCGCCTGAGCTTGTATTTTCGAAATAAGCTTACAATCTGATATTCTCCCATGATGCCTTGAAGTAAAACAACAATGTTCAAGATTTGAGACTGTGAGGTCTCTTCACTCAATGAGTGGCTGAAGCCTCGGTGTGGGGGTGGAAGGTCAAGATCCAAACTGTGGGATTCGTTTTTGGACTTTATATTATGCACTACCGATCGCTCGGGCCGCATTCAAGTGCATCATTTTTATCCCATATTAGCCCCCTTGTATAGCAGAAAAAAAGGAACCAAGAAGCACACTGCACAGGGAAGGGGTTGAGAGGCACCTCTTAAAATAAACAAGAGAGGAGCGGGGGCGAGGGCGAGCGAGCGCGGCAGCCTGCTCAGCTGACCAGACGCTCGTGCGTCATGGCCTTTTCCCCGCACGGCCTGCATATGTTTCCAATTATCGCGCCCGCGTCTGGGCACGATAATTGGAAACACATGTTTGCCGCGCGTACCCATCCCAAAAAGGCCAGCCACGACGCACGAGCGTTTTTTGGACTGCTTTCCAAACTCGCTTACTAAAAGTCTTCGCCTCCAAGCAGCGCTTGCGCGCTACTCGAGGCTCGACCTAAAAAGCACAAAATTGCTTTTTAAAAGATATTCAGTATTTACCACCAACTTGTAGTTGGTGGTAAATAACGAATCCTGAAACCAAAAATGCACTCACTTGAGTGCTCCCTACATAGGATTTAAGGAATCGGTAATTTACCGATTCCTTAAAATAACGAATCGGTAAATTACCGATTCCTTAAATCCGGCCTCCTACATCTCAATTGCCTAAATACCGGTCGGTAACGGGAGATTTACCGAATTTCGGCCGTTACCGACCGGTATTTAGCTACCTACATATGGCCCTAAGTTCCTTAAGTAAAGGTGTGCCAAAGTACTGTATCATGCATTCACGACACAGGATCACATGTGGTAGTGCTATTCGCATTTGGCCTATTGATAGGACATCCATTGCGGAGAAGAAAAAATAAAAGCACAGTCCCGACACCTAGGAATAGGACAAGCGGTAAGCCTCCTAAAATGCTGCCAAGCGCGGAGTGTATGAATGATGGAATAACTCCGAGGACTGTCTGGAAAGTGAAACTCAACCCGCAGCCAATTGTCTTTAAAAAAGTGCTACTCCTGCTGTATCAGACATGTTATAAATGTGGTGCACAAGCTCCCTAAAATTGTGTGTGAAATTAGTGCGGAATAGAGAATGTATCTCAGAAGAAGACGTTGCAACTTGAAGATCAAACGTCTCCCTTGCAGATGTTAAGGCCACATCTTTCTGGAACAATAAGGCTTTCAGTCTGTTTAAAGCATCAAAGCGCACATCTGTCATTTTTATCGAAGGCCCAAGTGTTGCATCCTTAACTGAGCGGGCACGTGGAAACAGCACTTGTGTACAACAGGTAACAACCGCATAGACCGTTACCAAATAGGCAATGCCCGGTCTCATCCTACAGCAGCCTTGATTATTCAGCATCAAGTAACTATCATTCAAGAGTAATCTAAAAGCTGGAGGGATCACAGCAACCGGGGAACCTTTCAAATAGCATAACAAGTTTGCCCTAGACGGATTACATGCGCCATGAAGCAAAACTTCCCTGCATACTAAGGAATGTCCTATGGTACTCTTGCAGTCAGTCCCGCTAAGAAAAACCTCAGTCTCCCTAGTCCGACATCCGATTTTGAAAGGTAAGATCCATGACTCGTATACATACCCCTCTCCTAGTGCTTCATATCTACCCACTTGATGGTGTTGTAAGCAGTATTGAAACTGAAACGTAGAAATTGGCAGAGAAATAAACCCACAGATTATCCAATCCATGGAAGGTATTTCTGCAACAGTAAATAGTAGCTTCTCTAATTTCTCTATATGTAACATGGTGTATGTTGTGTCCTTTTTATCTACTGTTTTGTGAGATTGTAAGGTAAAAACAAGCTAGTGGCATTAAGGTGTCCCCATGGAACACGACCAGCACCAAGTGTCTGCAGAGACCAGCTCAGTAACATTATAGCCCTAAGCAGTTATTGCCTGTGTTGTAAAGAAGACATGCCACTCTGTATGATGTCAATTGCAGATGACACTATGTTACCCAGAGAATAAATCCTGGTAGATAGAGTAGTCATACCATTATCTACTACTGCCAGAGCCCTTTTTAAATTTGCCCTATCAATTTCACGCAGTCTCTTAGCAGCTTCCTGCTGTGAACTTTTTCGCACTTCGTGGTATATCATATACTAAAAGCACTTTTGATGCGGTCTTCTAGGACCTAGTAAAAAGTCCTGTAATCTCATGTCATCAGAAAGAAGGGACAAGTGTTGTTTCACCTGAGACACTGTTGAGGTTTTTAGCCAATCTAGGAACTACATAGTGCTGTGTCTGCACGTCTTGTGGTTTGGTACTGCTGATCTGAAACCTGTTGGTGTCACCCAAAAAACGAGCCTGACATCCGTAAGTGTCTAACAGCCACACTAGCCATCCCTCATGATTGGTACCTGATGAATTGAATGAGTCATTGGGAAGCACGGTGTCTAATGTTTCTTCTGTGTAATCTGTGAACTGTTGTCAATTTGCAAATTGTGCTAATATGGGAAAGTTTGGTGTTTATATCTTTTATCTTGGCCAGGGAAGGATGTTTACTGCACAGCTTTGTTCAGGAAAATCAGTTGTTGTGGTATAAGGCATGCTCTAATTAAAGCCTTGTTCCCCCGACCCTGCCAATCAATCCTTCGTTCCCCAAACGGATTTCAAATCTACATTGTCTTCCCAAAAGTCAAATCGCTGTATAGACAGCTGGGAAATAAAAGATACAGAATAAATAAGCTTGGTGTCAGTGAGCATAGGTTTCTGAGCTCTTCAGTGTGTATGTTTATCATAAAAAGACTCTGGGTCAACTGTATTAAGATCTGGAAAATATGCAAACATCTGTGCAAATGCTTTTAAACTACCCCATGGTGGTTGAGGGCAGTGTTCCCATTGTGTATAATTAAATACTGCACGTGGAGTACTTCATTTATGCAGGAAATGATTACCATAATGAGGAAAACAGAACATTTAATCATAATTAGCCTTTCCCTCATACATTTCATTGCCATTAAAACCAGTTGAATGTTGCAGATCATCTAACATTTCATGCACTGTATTAATGTCCCAATCATCAGAGATAGTACTAGGAGTGATATAGTCATGCAAGGAAATTTTGAACACATATGGAATTTGAATTTATTCAGTCTTTCCAAATACATCATATGGTACGTTATCCCAAACAATCCCATCAGGAACTGGAACAGCAGAAATGTTCACTAGAGAAAGGTCTCTCCGCACTTTGTGTGATGAAGAATGGGGTTTAAAAGCCAAGTTGACCAGTTCAACAGCAGAGTGTTCTGGGAGATAGTGTCCATTCAGACTCAAGAAAAGACTGTCACAAAACCAACCAAAGGAAAAGGAAAAGTAACAAGATTGTAATCCAAATGTATATCCAAGGTGAGATAAAGAATGTCTTTTTCAGCCAAATGTAGAATTCATGCAATCTACCTCTGGGCGGTAGTGGTGGTGGGTCAGATGAAACCGAATAGAAGTCATCATAGTCAATGAAGCAGCTGGAGGCTGTGTGATCTATTTATTGGCAGATCTGGAGGCTGTGCTGAACTGGGAGTTGACTCCTGTGGTGGTACATTGCAGTAGACACCTTCTTTGTCTGTTTGCCGAATTAGTATTTGTGTTTCTGTGCATGATGTTGGTTAGAGGTTTGTTGATGTAACAGAAGTGATACTTCAGTGTTAGCTGTCCCCTAGAGGGGATGAGATGCATCATCATTGATTAAAGCTCCCATAGGAACTTCCTGTAGAGTAGTGAGAGGAGGCAGGTAACTACCTAGGAGCCCTCTTGGCCTACTGTGTAGAACCAGTCACATAGTGTGGTTTGATGAGATCTATTGACACAAATTTCTTGTTTTTGCAACCAGCAAGGGGCGGTAGCAGTACAGTTCTGGTACCCTCAAAGGCCAGGACAGGTATAGGCGCTCTGTGAGATGGCCCAAATTCTTTTTTGTCCACATTCTTCTCCCAGGCTAGTTCCCCAATTTTAGGGATCTAACCAGGAGATGCTGGTGATTTCTTCACTTCTCCAGTAGCGGTACGTTTCAGCTGGGCATTGCTCTGTGTGGCTCAGAAGTAGTTAGTTCCTGTAAAACAGACAAATGTTCATTAATGCCAAATGGTGTTTCGCCGCCACTGTAATGGGACTGTCGCGGTCCGGCACACACATCTTGACCCCAAACAGGACCTCATAGGGAGTCCCACCACCCAGGGATATTCTAGGCAGATTGTTTAGGGCTCTCTTGACCCCATACAGGTGATGAGCCCAACTGCGACCTGAACCCAATACCCTTGTTGTTAAATACTGCTTTAAGACCTGGTTTTTCCTCTCCACTACTGCATTTCTCTCTGGATGATAGGGGAAGCAGTACCGCACAGTTACACCCAATTTCCCATGGTTTCTCTGTTAGCCTTTGTTAGACCTGTCAGCCCTAGGGTGGTCTTGCCCTGTTTTTTTTCCCTTTTGCGCCTCATTTTTGCCACCATATTTTTACTGGACCTAGGTCTCCGGGTGCCTTGCCACTGCTAGCCAGTGCTGAGGTGCAGGTGCTCTCTCTCACTCAAGATGGCTGCCACCAGCCCCTGCTGCTGCAGAGGGGCCTTACACGCATACACACTAGTAGCCAGGGTCAGGCTGGGACATAGGGATACAGTATCCATTCCATCCCCGCCTCTGGGCCACATAGCCAGACATGTAGAAGGTTCCAGAACCTTCCGGGCTGTGGGAGGAGTTATGTTTTGCCGCCTTTGGGAGAGTCACCTGACCTAGGGGTATAAAAGGCTTGGAGGGAAAACTTTCTAGTCAGTTGAGATGGAGCACCACTGATCCTGGGAGAACCTCTGCCGGAGTACAGGCTTTAGGGCCTAGGGGGGAGACCTACACTACTGCTGCTGACAGGGCTGAGGCCCTGCTGTAGTAAGATAGCTGAGGAACGCCCACCACCCACTGACCTTGCCCAGTGTGAGGGGACCCAGGGAACCACCTTCAGCGTGCGGGGAGGAACATCAAGCACTCCCAGAACCACCAACTCATTCCCCCCCCTCATAAGAAGAAACTTCTGACAAGAAACTTTTGACAAGAAACTTATAACAAGAAACTTCTGACAAGAAACTCCTGACAAGAAACGCCTAAGAAGCAACCAATCTGGAACAGTCGCAAGACACCTTAATTTGAGGAGGCCTGACCGTCCAGCAAGGCCTGAAGCCTAAACTGCCCAACTGGGGATCACCAGGTAAAGCGCCGTACCCTGAAGCGCTAGACCTTCACCCCCTATCTATTCCTGCCTGCTGCTGGGCTGCCCCCAAGTACTTTTCCAGTCAGCCCTGCCCACAGGCTGCTGGTGCGCCCCGCGTTCTGCCTCCCCTCAGGTCACTGACCTTGTGAGGAAATCACCGCCGCGGCCGCCGCCGCGTGAGGAGAAGTGCCGTGTGGTGAGGTGCGCCGTCACGCCCTCACCGAAGGGAGCGCTGAGGTGAGGGAAGCCCCTTGAGTGGATGTGGTGAGGTGCGCCGTCCGCGCCCTCACCGAAGCCTCTACAAATTGCCCAAGTCATTGCCGCCGGGCCCGGGGCCCCACCGCCGCCGTCGCGGCCGAAGAAATCACCGCCGCAGCCCAAGGGGGCCGCGTGAAGCAGCCGCGGCCTAGCGCGATCCGCGAGGCCTCCAGGCCCCGCCGACGCCGTTGCCGAGCAACCAGGGACGCCGGCCGCGCCCCCAGGAAGGCCGCGCAGCGATTGGGCGCCGGCTCCCGCCACGCCCCCAGCGCCGACGGAGGCCGAGGAAGAGCCCCGGCCGTGCAGAGGGAGACGGGGAGCCGGCCGGAGAGGACTGCCGGCTCCCGCTCCCATCCCCGAAGTCCCTGAAGCCCGCGAAACCCACTCACCTGATCCCGGGGGCCGGAGGAGGGTGATACCGGCCCCCGCAACGTGCCGCAAGTCATTTCCCTAATCCCGGGGGCCGGAGGAGGGTGATACCGGCCCCCGCAACGACCCGTCAGTCCGGCCTGAAGGCCGAGGTACCCCGACCGGGCCCCGCCCTCCAGAACACGGGCCGGGCCTGGAGTTAGCCAGTCGCTAAGAAGCGCGACCAACGAACAAGCACCAGGTGAGCCCAGGAGGCCCCTAGGGCCCACAAAAACGCCACTGGGGGCCGGGGGCCACCATTAACCCCTAAAATTAACTGTGTAACTCTCCCCATGAGGCGAGGCCCCGGAGAGGAGTGGGCCTAGCCTGGAGTTAACCCCTAAGGGACATAGAAGCCCCAGGATACAGGACATGTTGAGGGGTTCCCCACAGTGTTTATTAATTTATTGCAGATGCCTATTGTAATTACTGCCTAGGCCTATGCTTTTAACTGCAAAGTCTTTACCACAGGGGGAAAGTGATTAATTGAATTGAGCTGAAGTGTACACCGCCAAGAGTTGAAGTGTTTTATGTTACAGGTGTACTGGAATTGCGACGCCCACTGTACTGAATGTGGGCGCGCCTAGATTAATGCAGGCCTATTGAAATGTAACGTGAAAAGACTTCTTTTAAGTAATTGAATATTCCTAAAGTGAACTGCATGTTTAGGCCCATGTTTTATTAATGCACCTTGAGATCATTATTAAGTGCTACGTTTAAGAGATAATTCCTGCGGCCTCTTAGTGGCCTACAATGTTGATGAGCTATGATGCTTTATTAAGAATGTGCCCCAGTTGAGTAATGCAATGAATTTAAATGTAGATCTGAATTAATCTGCCTCATCTGATGCTAACTTGATTTATATATAAAAGATCTTGATTTTAAATACACAAGCCTGGTGTGGTGTCATGTTATTGCGTTCGCATTTCTGAGTCAAAGTAAGAGTGTGCTGCACAACTGCCTTACACATTGCCTTCGCGTGCTTTCCCGCCTCGCGCCATGCTACCGTGGCGGACTCGGTAAACCCGGTTCCAACATTTGGTGTTCAGCGGTTGGATAAGGACTGGTGTTTGTGCAGCACCCTACAGTGACTCAGTGTGCGCCGCAATTAGACACCTATTGTAATGCAAGTGCTAGGAATTCTTTGGTAATTGCCGATTGTGTACATTCCTGCGTTAGACCTGCTACCTACAGTCTAGAACCCTTTCCCTAAATTGTCTGGGACCCCACCTAGGAGGATGGAGTTTGAGTTAGCCAACCTAGAAAGGTATACGGTGACACAGCTCAAGGAGTTCTGCCTAGAGAGGGGGTGGCCGTCAAGCGAGGCGCCAGGAAGGAGGTGCTTCAGAAAGCTTTGAGGGCATGGGTAATGGCCCACCCGGAGGGAAGAGGGGACGAGGAGCAGGGGGAGGCAGACAACCCAGGAGAACTGGACCTACTGCACATTGATGTTAGCGAGAATGTGTTGCCAGGAAGACATTCCAGGGCAGGCAGTAGTGCGTCAGGGGGGAGTTTGTCGGCAGAGGAATTTGAGGACAGGAGGGAGGAGAGGCAATTAACATTAGAACTTGCTAGGATGGAAAGGGAGCGAGAACAGGCAAGGCTAGCCATGGAAGAAAGGAAGCTTGCGCATGAGCTTAGCCTGAAGGAACTAGAGCTCCGAGCCTTGCAGATGGAGATGCAGGGCAAAGTGAATGGTGGCAGCGTACCTGCTGGGGTTCCACAGGAGCCCAAATTCTATTTACCAAGAGAGGTGATAGCCAGTTTTAGTGTAGGTGATGACATCGACAAGTGGTTGGCGGCGTACGAGGTGGCTTTGGTGGCCCATAGAGTTCCTGAGAGCTACTGGGGGGGGAGGTCTTTACAGGTACATACCTCCACTAGTAAGGGACACACTTTTAATTTTGGATAAGGGGGAGCAGACTAACTACCCTATCATGAAGGAGGCCCTGCTCAAGAAGTTTGGCCTCACCCCAGAGAAGTACCGCCAAAAGTTCCGCAACAGCCACAAGCTTCACACACAAAACTGGGTAGATTTTTTTGATTATGCCCGGAAGGCATTGGAGGGTTGGGTGCGTGGCAGCA
The DNA here is from genome assembly GCA_963921515.1 of Calotriton arnoldi. Classification (NCBI taxonomy): domain Eukaryota; kingdom Metazoa; phylum Chordata; class Amphibia; order Caudata; family Salamandridae; genus Calotriton; species Calotriton arnoldi. Next base: position 1,545,233 of record CAWUFW010003405.1, on the reverse strand, counting down.
ACGTTGACAATTACAAAGGGCTGTACGACCTGTTCTTGAGAGAGCACCTCCTAGAGAAATGTTTTCCGGAGCTGCGCCAGTACTTGGTGGACCGCAAGCTGACCAATCCTAGGGAGCTTGCAGAGGAGGCAGACACGTGGGTCAGCACTCGGGTGTCCCACAAGGGAGCCGGGGCGGACCCCCCGAAAGGTGGACAGGGGCTCCCCCAGAAGAAAGAGGGGGGAGATAAAAAGAGGGAGTTCTTTAAAGGCCCCCAAAATAGACCACCTGGGAGAGGGGTAGGTTCCCCATCCCAATCTGGATCCCAGAAACCCACTTATCCTGACAGGAGTCAGCAGCCCAGAACTGTCCGGTGCTACGAGTGCGGGGAGGTTGGACATTACAAGGGGGATCCCCAGTGTCGCAAGAGAACCCCAGCCCCCACAGGAGGTAAGAGCCCCGGGGTGGCCAGTGTAGCGCTTGGGGAGGAGTTGTCCCTAGGTAGGGGAGGTGAGTGGACAGGCTTGACCTTAGTTTCCCTGGGGGATAGAGAGATCATCCCACGGGTTCAGGTACCCGCGAACACTGCCAAGTATCGGCAGAGGGTCCTGGTGAACGGGGAGGAGGTGGAGGCTCTGAGGGACACAGGTGCCAGCATGACGATGGTGAGACGTCAGCTGGTGTCCCCAGAGCAGGTGATTCCTGAGGAATTCCACCCGGTTGTTATGGCTGATAATAGCCTGGGTCATTACCCCGTGGCCCAAGTTCCCTTTGAGTGGGGAGGAGTATCAGGTCTGTTGAAGGTTGCGGTGAGCCCTGCCATGCCAGTTGACTGTCTGCTGGGCAACGACTTGGAATATACTGCCTGGAGGGTGGTAGAGTTCAATGCCCATGCTGAGATGTTGGGATTACCAGGATGGACTTGCATCGTCACGCGGTCCATGGCTGCCCGACAAGGAACTCAGCTGGGGTTGGAGCCTGAAATAATGGCCCAGCCCACTGCTGGACGAGGAGATGTCCAGGAGGAGACACCCGGTGAGATGGATGGGGAGCCCGCGGAGGTGACCCCGGAGTCCGCTGAGGTGGTTGGTGTTCCCGTGGGGGACCTGCCGACCCCTGCAGAGTGGCAGGTGGAAGGAGGGCCTACCCGGGAGGAATTTTGCCGGGCGCAGAAGGAGTGCCCCACGCTTGAAGGCATGCAGCAACAGGCCGAAGCCCAAGCAGCTGGAACCGAGACTGGTAACTACCATGTCTACTGGGAGGATGGTCTCCTTTACAGTGAGCCTAAGGCTCCGGTGCATGGGTCATCAAGGGCCGTGGTGGTCCCCCAATGCTACCGAGCCTTTCTGCTAGAGTTGGCACACGAAATACCACTAGCAGGACTCCTGGGCCAAGACAAGTCGTTTGCGCGTCTGGTCCCACATTTTTACTGTCCCAGGATGCGCGTCACTTCTGACACTTTTTGCAAGACTTGCACCACTTGCCAAGCGAGCGGCAAGACAGGGACGAAAGTGAAGGTCCCTCTAGAACCTCTCCCAGTTGTCGATACCCCTTTTGAGCGGGTAGGGATTGACATTGTTGGGCCATTGGACCCGCCGACCTCTGCAGGACATAGGTTCATTTTGGTGCTGGTAGACCACGCCACCCGGTACCCAGAGGCAATCCCTCTGAGGACCATCACTGCACCGGTGGTGGCGCGGGCCCTGATGGGGATTTTTACCCGAGTGGGATTCCCCAAGGTCGTGGTGTCAGATAGGGGCACGAATTTCATGTCGGCCTACATGCAGGCCATGTGGAAGGAGTGTGGAGTGACCTACCGGTTCTCCACTCCTTACCACCCCCAGACGAACGGGCTCGTGGAGCGCTTTAACAAAACCTTGAAGGGGATGATCAGGAGCCTACCCGAGGACTTGAGAAGGAAGTGGGACGCCCTCTTACCCTGTCTGCTCTTCTCCTACCGAGAGGTGCCGCAGAAGGGGGTCGGTTTCAGCCCCTTTGAGCTGCTCTATGGCCACCCCGTTCGGGGGCCCCTCAGTCTTGTCAAGGAGGGGTGGGAGAAGTCTTCCTCGAAGCTTCCCTGTGATGTGGTCAGCTATATGCTGGCATTCCGCAGCCAAGTGGCCAAGCTGTGGAAGGAGGCCTCGGACAACCTAGAGGCTAGTCAGGCCGTCATGAAGACATGGTATGACCGGAACGCTCGGGCGGTAGAGTTAGACGCTGGACAGAAGGTGTGGGTCATGGAGCCAGGAGAGCTTAGCGCCCTCCAGGACCGGTGGACTGGGCCGTTTGAGATCTTGGAAAGGAGAGGCCAGACCACATATGTCGTCGATGTGAAGACCCCACGTCAACCCCACAGGGTGTTCCACGTCAACCGCCTGAAGCCCCACCAGGAGCGTTCAGAGCTCACTCTCCTAATGATAACAGATGGAAGTGAGGAGGAGGAGAGTGAGCCTCTTCCAGACCTTCTGGTGGCCCATGAGAAGGATGGTTCGGTAGAGGGAGTGGTCCTCGCCCCATCCTTGACCCCAGAGCAACAGAGGGACTGCCGCCAGGTCTTGGGACAGTACGCCTCGTTGTTCTCCCTCACGCCTGGGATCACGCACCTGTGTACCCATGATGTGGACACAGGGGACAGTCCGATAAAGTCAAGGCTAGTATCCAGGGTGAGGTTACCAAGATGCTAAAACTGGGAGTGATTGAGCCTTCCAGTAGCCCTTGGGCTAGTCCGGTGGTGTTGGTGCCGAAAGCGGCCCCACCGGGCACCACACCAGAACTTCGGTTCTGTGTGGATTACCGTGGACTCAACTCAGTCACAAAGACCGACGCTCACCCGATCCCTCGGGCGGATGAGCTCATTGACCGGCTGGGAGCAGCCCGGTATCTGAGTACCATTGATTTGACGTCAGGCTATTGGCAGATCGCCATGGCGGAAGGAGCAAGGGAGAAGACTGCGTTCTCCACCCCCGAGGGCCACTTTCAATTTTGGGTGATGCCCTTCGGGTTGAAAAATGCTCCCGCCACTTTCCAGCGGTTGGTGAACGAGGTGCTGTCTGGACTAGAGGCCTTCTCTGCTGCCTACCTGGATGACATAGCTGTCTTCAGTAGCAGCTGGGAGGACCATCTGGAGCATCTCCAGGAGGTGCTACAGGCTCTGCAACGGGCTGGTCTAACCATCAAGGCCAGCAAGTGCCAGATTGGACAGGGATCTGTCGTGTACCTGGGACATCTGGTGGGCGGAGGTAAGGTGCAACCCCTCCAAGCCAAGATTGAAACCATCTTGGCCTGGGAGCCCCCCAAGACCAAAACAGAGGTCCGGGCTTTTCTCGGCCTCACGGGGTACTACCGCCGGTTCGTCAAGGGATATGGAACCATCGTGGGCCCATTGACGGAATTGACTTCAAAGAAGCAGCCACGCAGAGTCATCTGGACGGCTGCCTGCCAGGAAGCCTTTGAAACCCTCAAACGTGCAATGTGCACCGCACCGGTGCTCAGGACTCCAGACTTTGGACGGGAATTTATTGTGCAGACAGACGCTTCTGAGCATGGCATAGGAGCTGTGCTCTCGCAGCTGAATGACGATGGCCAAGACCAGCCAGTGGCCTTCATTTCCCGAAGACTACTCCCCGGGAACAGCAGTGGAGTACCATCGAACGAGAAGCCTTTGCCGTGGTTTGGGCTGTAAAGAAGTTGAGGCCATACCTTTTTGGTTGTCACTTCCTGATCCAGACCGACCACAGACCCCTTCGCTGGCTCATGCAGATGAGAGGCGAAAACCCCAAATTGTTGAGGTGGTCCATTTCCCTCCAGGGGATGGACTTTCGGGTGGAACATCGACCCGGTGTAGACCACGCCAACGCTGACGGTCTCTCCCGGTTTTTCCGCCTTAGCGACGAGAACTCCCTAGAGGTTGGGAAGCTCTCCCTCTTTCGGCTGGGGGGACGCGTGTTAGACCTGTCAGCCCTAGGGTGGTCTTGCCCTGTTTTTTTCCCTTTTGCGCCTCATTTTTGCCACCATATTTTTACTGGACCTAGGTCTCCGGGCGCCTTGCCACTGCTAGCCAGTGCTGAGGTGCAGGTGCTCTCTCTCACTCAAGATGGCTGCCACCAGCCCCTGCTACTGCAGAGGGGCCTTACACGCAGACACACTAGTAGCCAGGGTCAGGCTGGGACATAGGGATACAGTATCCATTCCATCCCCGCCTCTGGGCCACATAGCCAGACATGTAGAAGGTTCCAGAACCTTCCGGGCTGTGGGAGGAGTTATGTTTTGCCGCCTTTGGGAGAGTCACCTGACCTAGGGGTATAAAAGGCTTGGAGGGAAAACTTTCTAGTCAGTTGAGATGGAGCACCACTGATCCTGGGAGAACCTCTGCCGGAGTACAGGCTTTAGGGCCTAGGGGGAGACCTACACTACTGCTGCTGACAGGGCTGAGGCCCTGCTGTAGTAAGATAGCTGAGGAACGCCCACCACCCACTGACCTTGCCCAGTGTGAGGGGACCCAGGGAACCACCTTCAGCGTGCGGGGAGGAACATCAAGCACTCCCAGAACCACCAACTCATTCCCCCCCCCTCATAAGAAGAAACTTCTGACAAGAAACTTATAACAAGAAACTTCTGACAAGAAACTCCTGACAAGAAACGCCTAAGAAGCAACCAATCTGGAACAGTCGCAAGACACCTTAATTTGAGGAGGCCTGACCGTCCAGCAAGGCCTGAAGCCTAAACTGCCCAACTGGGGATCACCAGGTAAAGCGCCGTACCCTGAAGCGCTAGACCTTCACCCCCTATCTATTCCTGCCTGCTGCTGGGCTGCCCCCAAGTACTTTTCCAGTCAGCCCTGCCCACAGGCTGCTGGTGCGCCCTGCGTTCTGCCTCCCCTCAGGTCACTGACCTTGTGAGGAAATCACCGCCGCGGCCGCCGCCGCGTGAGGAGAAGTGCCGTGTGGTGAGGTGCGCCGTCGCGCCCTCACCGAAGGGAGCGCTGAGGTGAGGGAAGCCCCTTGAGTGGATGTGGTGAGGTGCGCCGTCCGCGCCCTCACCGAAGCCTCTACAAATTGCCCAAGTCATTGCCGCCGGGCCCGGGGCCCCACCGCTGCCGTCGCGGCCGAAGAAATCACCGCCGCAGCCCAAGGGGGCCGCGTGAAGCAGCCGCGGCCTAGCGCGATCCGCGAGGCCTCCAGGCCCCGCCGACGCCGTTGCTGAGCAACCGGGGACGCCGGCCGCGCCCCCAGGAAGGCCGCGCAGCGATTGGGCGCCGGCTCCCGCCACGCCCCCAGCGCCGACGGAGGCCGAGGAAGAGCCCCGGCCGTGCAGAGGGAGACGGGGAGCCGGCCGGAGAGGACTGCCGGCTCCCGCTCCCATCCCCGAAGTCCCTGAAGCCCGTGAAACCCACTCACCTGATCCCGGGGGCCGGAGGAGGGTGATACCGGCCCCCGCAACGTGCCGCAAGTCATTTCCCTAATCCCGAGGGCCGGAGGAGGGTGATACCGGCCCCCGCAATGACCCGTCAGTCCGGCCTGAAGGCCGAGGTACCCCGACCGGGCCCCGCCCTCCAGAACACGGGCCGGGCCTGGAGTTAGCCAGTCGCTAAGAAGCGCGACCAACGAACAAGCACCAGGTGAGCCCAGGAGGCCCCTAGGGCCCACAAAAACGCCACTGGGGGCCGGGGGCCACCATTAACCCCTAAAATTAACTGTGTAACTCTCCCCATGAGGCGAGGCCCCGGAGAGGAGTGGGCCTAGCCTGAAGTTAACCCCTAAGGGACATAGAAGCCCCAGGATACAGGACATGTTGAGGGGTTCCCCACAGTGTTTATTAATTTATTGCAGATGCCTATTGTAATTACTGCCTAGGCCTATGCTTTTAACTGCAAAGTCTTTACCACAGGGGAAAGTGATTAATTGAATTGAGCTGAAGTGTACACCGCCAAGAGTTGAAGTGTTTTATGTTACAGGTGTACTGGAATTGCGACGCCCACTGTACTGAATGTGGGCGCGCCTAGATTAATGCAGGCCTATTGAAATGTAACGTGAAAAGCCTTCTTTTAAGTAATTGAATATTCCTAAAGTGAACTGCATGTTTAGGCCCATGTTTTATTAATGCACCTTGAGATCATTATTAAGTGCTACGTTTAAGAGATAATTCCTGCGGCCTCTTAGTGGCCTACAATGTTGATGAGCTATGATGCTTTATTAAGAATGTGCACCAGTTGAGTAATGCAATGAATTTAAATGTAGATCTGAATTAATCTGCCTCATCTGATGCTAACTTGATTTATATATAAAAGATCTTGATTTTAAATACACAAGCCTGGTGTGGTGTCATGTTATTGCGTTCGCATTTCTGAGTCAAAGTAAGAGTGTGCTGCACAACTGCCTTACACATTGCCTTCGCGTGCTTTCCCGCCTCGCGCCATGCTACCGTGGCGGACTCGGTAAACCCGGTTCCAACAGCCTTGAAGGTGGACGGCAGACTCTGGTCCAAATGATATGTCCCTATAAAGACTTGCAGATCTTTTATAACAGTTCGGATGTCAGGCGATCGCTGTGGCCAAACCAATAGGGATCAAGAGCAGGAATCCACTGCTATCAAGATGTATTTGTCGTCTTGTCTGACTGTAAAGGGCTGCAGTGGTCCAGGTAAACACAAGCGAGAGGCTTGTCTGAGATCAATAGAGGTGTTAGTGGTAGGTGCGTCACATTGGAACCCTTCATCTTCTGGCAGATGTGGCATTTGAGGACAAAGTCTTTTATCTGTTTATATGGAGCTGGCCACCAATAGCGTTGCTTCAGTAATGAAATTGTAGCCTGCACCTCTGCTTGTGCAGATGCTAGGTCCTCATGTTCTGCTAGGATCAGTCATAAACTGCAAACTGAATTTGGTATCACTCATTCCCCCACTCCGAGAATCTGAGTAAACTGAATGTTTTGTGCACTTAACTGGTTGAAGTATTTAGCAGGAAAGCCTTTCAGCAGGTGGGTACCGTCGCATGCAGCCTTGACAGCAACCATGATGTCTCCATCTATCCTCGTACTTGAATGAGCAATTGAAGTGACTGTACATTTTGCACTGTTGCTTTTGCAGCTTCATCAGCCATGGAATTCCCTATAACGTGTATTCCTACACTTTAATGACTCAGTGTGTGTATGACATAAGTCTGTGGCAAACACTATTTGAGTTTTGCTACCTGCCCCCAGAGCTGTTTGGCTTAATCGTGTACCTTTGGAATCTCTGAATCCATTCTGGCTGCAGTAGTATAAGTACTCTTTGTAAGACTGGACACAATAATATGAATCACACACTATTAGTGTGGGGAATCTGAGATCCGTATTCTCAAGTGCCAGAATTAGAGCCCTAAGTTCTGTCAGCTGTGCTGTGCAATAACCTAGTGACTGCGTGTAGGTCTTGTGAGGGTGGAATTCACCATCCTCAATTCTACCCTTAACAGCGGCACACACTGCAGAGTATTGGTGTTTTGTCCCTATGACAGGCTCAGCAGAACCTTTAGTGGAAATGATGTAATCATATTGATCGAGAGGCAGGGCTTCATTAGGTAGAGGATATTCATTTTTGTATTGCAGGTATGCTTGCGTTTGTAGTGTAGAGTCAAATCTGTAGCCTACCCCTGTTGTGGTGAGAGAGTTGGCCCACTGTTTCCATCATGGATGTAAAGCCTTAGCTTTAGGAATGCTGGCCTTTGTGACTGCCTCTAGGGCTGGAACCGGAGTCACACAATGATGGGTTTCCCCTTAACCAAAGATCTTTTGTTCACTACAGCAGTCTGTACTGCTGTCAGAATATTTTCTGTCGGTGCAAAACGCATCTCAGCAGAGGTGTATAAAAGCGATTCATCTGAAATTGGTACAGTGTTCCCTTCGTTGAATGTGGCATAGATATACCCTAATGCACCCACGATTATACGGATCACCAGGTTAGTGGTGTTTAAAAGTGTCTGTAAGTGTTTTGAAGTTAGCATGCCAGCTTGTACTGAACGTAAGAGTTGTGTGTGTTCAGTTGTCCAGTGTGTGCTTGAAAAGTCTGGACGTATCAAGTCGTAGAATGGTTTTACCCACTCTGATTAATCTGGAATTTAAGTTCTGCCAACATTCAGGATATCCAATATGGATTGGAGTTGCTTCAAGGTGTTTGGTGGTTGTAGAAGCACACGCTTTAATGATTTGCTAGGCTTTTGCCTTCACTTGACAACTTATATCCTAAAAGAGGACTTGAGTCGGGCTATTTTTGATATTTTTAAATTGAATTCATAGCCCACGTGAGCAAATCCCTAGATAATGCAATACATTCTGGCCAAGTGAGTTGAAAGGCCATCATCCATTAAATATATGTCATCGGCATAGGACAATGACTGGTCATCATATTCTTGCAAACGTTCTGTAACCCAGGCTGAAAACAACCCTGGGCTGTTCTTAAACCCCTGGGGTAATTGACAGAACTGCTTTTGAGACCCGAGCTTGCTGAATACTGTCAAGTACCTGCTTTCAGGCGCTATGTTTTGGCAGACAAATCCATTGGAAATGTCCAAAGTGGTTTTGTATTTTTTCAGCACTATATTATTCATTAGTGCCACGCTATGGGGGTTTTATACAGCCAATGTACATGTAGCTGTGTTCAAGTGTCTGTAATATAATTATAGATGATATGACTGATCAGGTTTCATTACTGGAAACATGGGATTATTCATAGGGGAGGTGTAACTTTCAATTACACTTTGGAACTGAAATTGTGTGAGGATCTCTCTAACTTGTTTTTTAGCCAATGCTTAATGGGGTATTGTCTTTGAGGTTATGGGGTCGACCTCACTGGTATAACATGATAAGAGGAACTGTCATCCCACCCCACATGGTTGCAGTATAATGCAGGAGCTAGTGCCGAAGCCCATTCCTTGGCATATGAATTCTTAATTGTCTTTGGGCAAGATTGAAAAAAGCAGGTAAAATGATAATTGCTCCCTTGGATCAATCCATCACAAATTCTGGTGGGCAATCCTTTTCAGTCAAGAGAATATCATAGCCGAGTGACAGGTTCTCTCAAAAGAGAACATTAATGTAACTTTGTATGTCCCCCCCTTTAGTTGGAGTTGCATCTCGTATAATCGGTTTGAGACATTCACTCTCGTGTCTGGTGTTTCCACGACATAGTCACTCAATGCTACTGCCCCAGACAATCCATCAGGCTCCTGCGGACTATCTTGACTTATGCCGTGCTGTCCAGCATGGTCAGATCCCACTCCTCACTCAGAAGCAGTGTCCGAAATATCTGCGGCATGCTTGACTTTGATGCCAGCTACCTTCTTCTTTTTGAAAAGGGGTTTGGAGTGTTTAGGTTTTTCTTTCTTTTTTATTATGTATTCAGAAGTGTGTTTTGTTAGGCCTTCTTCAGTTTCACAGACTCCTCTGATCTGTGCTGTGACCGTCCTCCTCTCTCCAAGCTTTTTTTCAGATGACTTCTGAAAGGAACGAGATGAACGTGTATCAGCATCCTGATACCTGTCAGGCGTTTTAATATTGTCATGGTTACGCAGATTATAGTGCTTTTCAGTGGTCTCTTGTTGAGGAGATCTGCCCTGTGTCTTAGTCTTTTCTTTATGTTTCTTATTATCCCTCTTCTTCTTAGTAGTTTTGGGGACTTGCTTTGAGTTATCCTTTTCAGAATTACTCATAATGTGTGGTTTAGTATGTCTAGACTCCTCAATATTGTTTGGTTACTAGCGCTCCTGTTTTCTCAGAGTCAAGTTAGTTAATCATTGGCGTAAAACCAACACTGCTGCTTCGCTGTTTATGTTAATTAACATGATGGCAGACACAGTGGCAAAGTTGCCCATTAGTTTCACCCCATGCCCGTACTCATTTTGGATCTGTTTAAACATCTCTGGCAAAACAGCTAATGTAGTTGTACCATGTGTTCTGGTATATACAGCAGCAAAGTGGTGCAGTCTTCCACTGGGGGAGCCACCCCCCATTGGCAAGCAAATTGTGAGGATTCTGTGTTTTTCCTGGGGTCCAGAATGGAGAAACACTTCTTCAAGCTGTTTTATTTTTGTGCAATCCAGGACGGTATTTCTTCCCGTCTGACGGGAATTTTGCCCATGACTGAGTTGATAGTTTGTGGACTAATTCCAGGTGTAGCCAATTGTGGTTGTGCAGCTTGAGCAGCCCTCACAGGATTTATTGTCATTGTTCGCATGACAAATTGTGCCATACATCTATGTGTTCTAACCAGATCTGTGTGTAAGATGCATAGTTCTGGAGCTCTCAGATTTTCTAAATGTGGATATGGTGTGTAACCGGCTAAGACTGGTTGCTAAGGAGACCTAGTCTAACGTTGTTGTTTGTATGTGGTAGGGTGCCTTCAAACCAATTTTGATGTTCTTGGTAAGTAAATGGTATTTCTAGTGCTTCATAAGCTTTGTAGATATTAGGAACTGTATCTGCAGTGCACGTGTGAAACATCTTGAAGTTGTATTTGCTGCTGGGAATGTAACCCATGAATAGAATACCTCTGTCCTGAATGCTTCGTGAACCTCAACCACTGAGGTACCGTCTCCACCTGCCTGAGGCAGACCACATTGTAACAGCATTTGTGTAACCACATGTCTGCAGTTAGCTGGTATATTAATTGCTTTTTTGTCCTCAGACATTTGAATTTGTGGAATCAGAGAGTGTACCTCTATGGGGAGATCATTTGAAAGGTTCCAGCTTGAACAAACTACAGCAAATACATAGGGTTTACCTACTTGGCTGAGGAGGATTTTTTCTCTAGCACCAAGGACCTCTCCTATTAGCTGGTAATAGGGTTCATTGGGTATAAAGAAAAAAGATACTCAGGCAATCCATTAAATAAGAACCCAAGCTAGAACGTTAGTGGTGCCATGTCGTACGGCTTATACTTTCTCAAGTAAAATTGTGTGTTTGTTGGACAACATAAACTTTGGAATTGTGTGAGACTGATTCTGAGCACCCCTTAGGATATGTTGTCCTATAGTTCTGCTAGATCACAGTTCACCATCTGCACCCCTAACCTGGCAAGGTAACAAATAGATGTGCAACCTCAGGACATGACAACCCTACTCCCCAAGGAAATCATGGTAACAGATCTAGAACCCTTCCGCTTAATTACTTATGAATACCCAAAGAGATACACAATGAATACACAACCTGCAGTTTCAATATTTATTCAAGCATTGTGATTCTTGAGTAAAATGCTTGTGCTGCAATAATTCATAGAAGGAAACAGAATAATGTGATTAGTATTGCAAGAATGGTGAAAAAGATAAAACAGCGCAACCATTTTGCTGATTACAGAAAATATATGTTTGCATAAAAGTACTGCAATATATGGTTCTCCTACCTAGCGCATCCTAACCTATGATGTCTAGGGTGAGTGGATCTGCCAAATTCCTGTAGGGTGGTCTAGCTCACTGTTACTTGTTGGTAAGTTTCATCAAGCTGCCCGTCTTGGTGTAGAGTTAGACAGCATCCCTTGCATGAGGTAAACAGAAATCAGCTGGGCTGCAATTCCGGCATGTGTGTGACTTCTCAGTGCCAGCGAAATGCTCCTCTAAGCAAAGGGCTTGTGTTGTATGTATAATAACATCATAACTGTTACCATGCCGTGTACCCAGTCAGGTCGCTATTGTTTATTCTATTCTGATAGCTCTGTCGCCGAGTGGCAAAAACAAATAACAACATTACGCATGTTGAACTTAGCCCGTGTACAGAATGAAAGAGTGCCTTCGAAGTCGTAGTGTAAGTAAGTGAGTTCGGCTAACGTTATCCTAAGTTTGCACAAAATGAATATGTGTCAAATGTCATAGTGTTGCAGGGAGTGAAGGCAACTTAAGAACATGAGTATGTAACATGACTTTTCTTAACCTGGCCTTGCACCCCCATGTGACAGTAATAGATTCAGATACACAAGTTTATAGTTATTAAAGTTGACCATTCCAATGGCAAGAGGGTTTCTTTGTCGTGACTGGGGAATAGGGTATTTTGTTTGCCAGACCACACCTAAACTATATGACCTTTTGGAGTTTTTCCAACCATGCCACACCCATACCCTCTTCATGAGGACCCCAGATCTGATACATAATACATTAATAGGGGTGGGCGATAAACTCCACTCCGCCAGCAGAGTTTCCAGAGTTTTGCCACTCCGCGATCTGCTTGGAACATGGAGTTCAGCAAAAAGTCCGCCAACCCGCCGGCAGAGCAGCATTTACTGGCGCGCTCACCACTAGTCTCCGCAATCCTGCTGTGGGGACTTATTTGTGGTAACAGTAGGGGTTCTTGGCCCCCAACAACCCCAGCAGACAAGGGGACTTAACCTCCCAAACAGAAGTGTGCCAGGAGGCCCCTTTGCAGAGTGGTTGACAAAGGACGGTGTGGCCTCCAATGACTTCTCAGCAATCCCACTGTGGGGACTTACTTGTGGCAACAATAGGGGTTCTTGGCCCCCAACTACCCTCAGCAGCCAAGGGGACTTCATCCCCCTACAAGTAGAGCGCCATGAGTCCCATTTGCAGAGTGATTAAGAAATAGAGGGCAGGCCGCATTGACATCTCAGCAATCCCGCTGTCGGGAGCTTGTTGCAACAATAGGGGTCCTGAACCCCCAACGACCCTCAGCAGCCAAGGGGATTTCATCCCCCAACTAGTGGTGTGCCAGGAGGCCCCTTTGCAGAGTGGTTGAGAAAGGGGGCAGGGCCTCTGATGACATCTCAGCAATCCCGCTGTGGGGGGCTTACTAGTGGCAACAATAGGGGTTCTTGGCCCCCAACGAGCCTCAGCAGTTAAGGGGACTTCATCCCACAACCAGTAGTGCGCCAGGAGGCCCCTTTGCAGAGTGGTTGAGAAACGGGCGGGGCCTCCTATGACATCTCAGCAATCCCGCTGTGGGGACTTACTTGTGGCAACAATAGGGGTTCTTGGCCCCCAAAGACCTTCAGCAGCCAAGGGGACTTCATATGGAGTGGTTGAGCAATACTCTGCCCGCTCACGGAACTCCACGGAATTTGGTGGAGTTTTTCATCAACTCCGTGGAATTCCATGGAGTGAGATTCCCTGAGCTCCGCCTAGGGCTATGCATTAACAAGGGCAGCTACTTCCCTTTACTGACAACGTCAACACTAGGGGGCATATTTATGAGAGCCTTGCATCACGTTTGGACCATGCAAAGTGATACATGCGTGACGCAAGGCTCTGAGTCAGATTTATGAAGCCATGCAAAGCCACCTTGCATGGCTTTCAGTGGCCTCATAAATCTTGAGTAAGGCAACGCAGCATAAATCACTGCATTGCCTTACTCTGTGCAAGGGAGGCATTCCATTGCCATTGGTGTGGGTGTTCCAACGCATCTCCCATGGTTTTTGACGCATTCCCAGATTTACAAGGACTCATAAACCTAGAAATGCATCAAAATCTTTATCCTCCTGAGGTAAGGCGTAACAAGCAGAAATATCTATATTCCTCCTCATTGCTTCCTCTTTCTATGCACACATTCAAAGAGGAAAATGCCTCTCAGGATTGTTTATGTGCAGGAAGATTGCCCTTCCTGCACAAAAACAATCCTGCCGACAACACAGGCACCCTTGCACCATAGGGCAATGGTGCCTGCTTTGGCACTGGGCTGCCAAAACGGTGCTAGCTCAGGGGGAAAGGACAGGAATGCACCATATTGGATAAATACGGTGTCTTGCTGCGCTGTCCTATGCCAAATCTCCATAAATGAGGGTCTAAAGGCCGAACAAATACAAGTGCCTCATATGGAATGTAAGACGGTTGGGCATTGGCAAGGTTGGGCACTCCGGCCAAGAGGCATAGTATACCTGCCTACAAGAAACACATCACACAAAGACAGACATCAAATAGCTGTGGAAAAAGCGGCATGGGCAAATCATGGACATTGAGGGGCATATTTACTAAGGGCTTGCATTGCCCTTGCATGACGTCAGTCATCGCAAAACAATGCAAGCCCTTAAATGGTTTTTACTAAGCCACGGAAAGCCACCTTATGTGACTCTGCATGGTTTAGTAAATCCAAAATATCGTAAGGCAGCACTTATCGGTGCTTTGCATTACTTTGTGGCAGGGAGCCATCCCATGAGTGGAGTGTGGGCATTCACACATATCCACTCATGGCTTTAGACACAATCCAAGATTTACTAAAGCCAGCAAACCTGGAACTTTGCCAAAATGCTGCGCCTCTCTGACAGAAGCGTAAGGAGGAGAAATATATTTATTTCTCTTCGCATTTTGCAGCACACATCGAAAGAGGAAAATGCCTCAAAGGATTATTTTTGTGCAGGAAGGTGTCCCATCTGCACAAAAATAAATCCTGCTCGTAACGCACACACCCTTGCAGAATGGCGCAAGGGTGCCTGCATTGGCGCTAGGCTGCCACATATGTGCCAGTGCTAGGAGACAGAAGAAATGCGCCATATCTGAGTAGATATAGTGCATTTCTGTTGTCTCCTTTTCATGCAACCCAGCACAGCAAGTTGTCTTGCTGCTTTGTGTTGCATGAAATATTGGTAAATATACCCATGAATGTTCAGAGTAATCTATGGGTACATTAATCTGGATATTGCCAGGCACCCCATATAAAAATAAGGAAAGCACATATTGACAAGGAAGGTCCATACACTACACGAGAAGTGGAACTGGAGGAGAAATCCTCTGATTAGAGGTAGTATCAATGCCCCAAATAGATTTTTATGATTCATTATTCCCCACCCTGCTGAAACTCCGTGACATCCCAAGTATATGGGAAGGTGTAGGAAAGAGGAATATTATGTGGTGAGGGTTTAGTCCTTGTGAGAAGGTGGCCTGGTATATGCTGTCCACTAATTAAAGGGGGCACCTTGTACCAGTCCACATGACCCTTATGATGTATGAGGTCAAAGATAACCTTTAGAAAGCTATCCTAGTGGTAGCTGTGGAGAGCAGCCTTCAGGCTTAATCTTGAAGGAATGTAAAGCAGCTTGTTTTACCAGAACATCACCTCCTGAATGACTAAATGAAAGGAGACCCACACAGTAGTTATATAAAAATATGTATTTATTAATATAACACTCTCTACTAGTCTCTACACGAGACTAGGGCACAAAGCCCACAATACTGAATCAATAGAACATTCGTAAGTATCAAAATACACCGCGGGCTCCAGGGGGAGACCGAACCATATACTAAAGAAATGGTATAACAATCACGACTTAACTAGACACAGTGCCTAGAGCACGTAGAATCGCTGGGACCCCAAGGAACCACCCAGAGGAGTGACACAGGGAGTGACACAGGGAGTGACATTGCAGTATGGGAACACGACCGCGTGTTCCATGCAACTCTATGGGAAAGTCGCGGTTGCAAAATTACAAGTTAAGGACACTTCTACGAGGACTTCGAGCAAACCCTTTGGAACATAGGAGGTTCTAAGGCCAACCCACCAGTGAGTACCGAGGTACCCGTGTTACCTAACCCAGAGGAGCCGGGTGCATAGGGGTCAAGTGGTGTCGGAAACCTTCATCGTTTTCAATGGAGGAGTGCAAAGAAGTCCTGCTGCCAGGACGGCGAAGAGTGTCCGGTGGAATCCAAGCCTGGATTCGAGATGAGAGGAACCTGAAAGCAGAGGGGACAGAGTCTGGGTCACTTCAGGTGACCAGGGGCTCAGTAGTCGAATGCCCACCGCCATCAAGGATGACCAAGTTCCGGAGGTGAGCTGTCCCATGAAGGATGTCGAGTGCTGAGGGGTCGGTGTCTGGCTGGAGCACCAAAAAGCCTTGGCAAATGCAACCCACGCGGTCAGAGGAAACAGGTTACGGTGTGGACCAGCAAGGTCCAGGGGACTCTCCAAGCAATGGGGAGTCAGGGGACATCTGGAGCAACTAGGAAAGCCCAAGAACAAACAAGGTGACCCTTGCCAGGACCCACAGGCCAATGGACCAGGGATCGTGAGGAGACCTCAAGCAAGTTTGCAAAGTACCAGCCCACAGGACACTTGGTGAGTGGAGGCCGGAGATCTTCGGTGCAAATGCTGCTCGGGGGCAGGACTACACAGAGTCCAATGCACAAGCTCGGGGATTGCCAACAAGCATATGCACTTGCAAATGTACACGGTGCACAGGGGTTCGGGTTGCACGGTCCCCACGAGGGATACTGTCCTCAGAATCACTGAGAGGGCAGATCAACCTTAGGGACCTTCGGGAACCCACCTCCTGTGTTGCTGAAATCTTTGGCGTCCTCAGGAGCTCGGGAGAAGCAAACCAGTCAGATGCGTCTTTGGTGCCTGCTTCTGCAGGGGAGTAACTCCTTTACTCCAAGGGAGATTCTTCAGTCGTCCAGCATTGTACAAGCAGTCGAAGTACTTGGTTTCTTCTTAGAAGAATCTTGTCCAGTAGCCAGGTAGCCCACTTTATACCCATGGGAAGGGGTTGGAAAGATTCTAGGGACCCTCCTAGGGGAGGGGCAGGACAGAGGGGTGGCTACACCCATGTCCTTTGTCCAGTTTCGCACCAGAGCAGGAGCCAATGGCTCCCAGAACTGGTTTGAGCTGGACTATGCACAGGGACACAAAATGTGCCCCCAGTGCAGACTTTCTGGCACTCTCAGAGTGCACCCACCCAGCCCCAATGCACTAAATCCTGTCTGGTAGGTGGTCACACCTCCCTGTGACAGGATGCCTATTGTCATGCCTTCCTCTGCTCGAGCTTGGCTCAGCAGCAGGAGAGCAGAATCGTGTCTGTGGCTGGCAGCGTCCCTTTTGTGCTGCCCAGGTCGAGAAAGCTGGTACCGGGTAGACCGGTGACCCACAGTAGTGGTTTCAGAAGGGTGGAATCATACTTCCCACACGAGATATGATTCCAAGGTGTTTGACACCAAACACGACAAGTTTCTAAGCAGCCTTTTTAAAGTTAGCATTTACCGCAAGGTTATAATGCACTTAGACCTATATGTCTGGCTGCATCACAGACAACCCCGGAGAATGGTCTCCGAAAGCTGCAGAGGGGCCCTACTCATGCAGGGGCACCCTCTCACATAAAACCCAGCACCCTGCCTTCAGGATTGATAAGGCCTGCCATAGGGGTGACTGATAGGTTTTTAAGTGTAGTGATTTAGATAGATATAGTGAACCTATATCTAAGTAAGGGGTGCAAGCACCATCTTACACAGTCTGCTGTAGCAGGCCTGTCGTGTCATTTTGAATGGCCTCTCATGGGTGGCATAATACATGCTTCAGCCCATGGGAGGCCCCTGGGGTACCTATGCCCTGGGTACATGGTGTACCATATACTAGGGACAGATAAGGGTACACCAGTATCCAATCTGGAGTGTACCTAAAGTACATACATAGCAATTTAAGGGAGAAAGCAGATAGACTGGGGTCCTGGATAGCAGGATCCCAGTCAGACTAGTCCAAAACAGTGTGACATCAGCAAAAATTGGGGGTAACCATAAGAAGCAGATACTACTTTCCTACACAACCGCCCCCCAAACGCAAGGACATTAAACTAACCTTGACCAGTTGAGTCTTCATTTTCTAAGTGGAAATATCTGGAGAGTCCATCTGCATTGGCATGGTTACTCCCAGGTCTATGTTCCACTGTATAGTCCATCCCCTGTAGGGAAATGGACCACCTCAAGAGTTTGGGGTTTTCACCCTTCATCTATTTTAGCCATAAGAGGGGCTTATGGCCTGTCTGAACAATGAAGTGAGTACCAAACAGGTATGGCCTCAACTTCTTCAGAGCCCAAACCACAGCAAAGGCTTCCCTCTCAATAGCTGACCAGCGTTTCTCTCTGGGGGTCAGGCTTCTGCTTATGAAAACTACTGGCTGATCCTGACCCTCTTAATTCAATTATGATAACACAGCCCCTACCCCCAATTCAGATGCATCTGTTTGAACAATGAATTGTTTGGAATAATCAGGACTTTGCAGAATGGGAGCAGTGCACATGGCCTGCTTCAGGTCATCAAATGCCTTTTGACAGCTAACGGTCCCCTGAACTTTCTTAGGCATTCTTTTGGAAGTTAAGTCATTCAAAGGGGTCACTATGGAGCCATATCCTTTGACAAACCTCCTGTAGTACCCAGTCAGGCCCAAGAAAGCTCTGACCTGAGTCTGGGTAGTTGGAGCGACCCAATCCATGATGGTTTGGATTTTGCTCTGCAATGGTTGAACCTGGCCTCCACCCACAAGGTGGCCCAGGTATACAACCTTACTCTGCCCTATCTGGCACTTGGTGGCCTTGATAGTGAGGCCTGCCTTTTGCAGGGCCTCCAGAATATTTCTCAGGTGGACCAGGTGATCCTCCCAGGTGGAGCTAAAGACAGCAATATCATCTAAATATGCTGCACTATAGGCCTCCAGACCTGTGAGAACTTTATTTACCAGCCTTTGAAATGTGGCAGGTGCATTCTTCAAGCCAAAAGGCATCACCACAAATTGGTAGTGCCCACTAGGGGTTGAAAATGCTGTTTTTGGCTTAGCATCCTCAGCTAATCTGATTTGCCAGTAACCAGCTGTTAGGTCAAATGTACTTAAGAACTTGGCTGAGGCCAGAGTATCAATTAGTTCATCTGCCCTTGGAATTGGATGAGCATCAGTCCTAGTGACTGCATTGAGTCCCCTGTAGTCAACACAGAACCTCATCTCTCTTACCACCCTGGGTGTGAGGTTTTGGTACCAAGACTACTGGACTAGCCCAAGGGCTATCTGAGGGCTCAATCACTCCCAGTTCCAACATCTTCTGGACTTCAGTCCTGATACAGTCCCTGACTTGATCAGGTTGCCTGTAAATCTTATTTTTAACAGGCAGACTGTCACCTGTGTCCACCTCATGTGTACACCAGGTAGTCTGACTTGGAGTCAGTGAAAACATGTGTCTGTACTGATTGAGGACCTTCCTACAATCAGTCTGCTGCTGTTCAGTGAGGCTGCCTGCCAAGGCTACTCCATCAACTGAACCATCATCAGGGTTCTGTGAGAGGAGATCAGGGAGTGGGTCACTCTCTTCCTCCTGTCCCTCATCAGTAGGCATGAGCAAGCCCATGTCTGCCCTGTCCACATATGGCTTGAGCCTGTTCACATGGAGCACCTTGTGGGGGCTCCTGGGAGTTCCAAGGTCCACCAGGTAGGTAACCTCTCCCTTTTTCTCAAGAATGGTATGGGGCCCACTCCACTTGTCTTGGAGAGCTGCTGGTGCCACAGGCTCCAACACCCATACCTTCTGTCCTGGCTGATACACAGTCAAAACAGACTTTTGGTCATGCCAGGCTTTCTGTAATTCCTGGCTAGACTCAAGGTTTTTAGATGCCTTCTTCATGTACTGAGCCATCCTGGAGCGGAGACCAAGTACATAGTCCCCTATGTCCTGTTTAGGTGGTTTGAGAGGTAACTCCCATCCCTCCTTAACTAAACATAAGGGACCCCTAACTGGATGTCCAAACAGAAGTTCAAAAGGGCTGTAGCCAACCCCCTTCTGAGGAACCTCTCTGTAGGCAAAGAGAAGGCAGGGCAAAAAGATGTCCCACCTGCGCCTAAGCTTTTCAGGGAGACCTTTTATCATGCCCTTGAGGGTTTTGTTGAATCTCTCAACTAACCCATTGCATTGTGGGTGATAGGGTGTGGTGAATTTGTAATTCACTCCACACTCCTTCCACATAGCAGTAAGATAGCCAGACATAAAGTTTGCATCTCTGTCTGATACTACCTCCTTAGGGAAACCCACTCTGGAAAAGATTCCCAGGAGGGCTCTAGCCACAGCAGGAGCTGTGGTAGTCCTAAGGGGTATTGCCTCTAGATACCTAGTGGCATGGTCCACCACCACTAGTATGAATCTGTGCCCAGATGCAGTTGGAGGATCCGTGGGACCAAAAATGTAAATCCCAACCTTCTCAAAGGGAACCCCCACCACAGGTAGTGGTATCAGGGGGGCCTTTGTAGTACCACCTGCCTTACCACTGGCTTGGCAAGTGATACAGGAGCGACAAAACTCCTTTGTGTCTTCTGACATGTGAGGCCAGTGAAAGTGAGGGACAAGCCTGTTCCAAGTCTTACTTTGGCCTAAGTGTCCTGCTAATAGGATGTCATGTGCCAGTGTTAATAGGAAGCCTCTAAACTTCAGAGGTGTAACCAACCTCCTGGTAGCACCAGGCTTGGGGTCTCTACGCTCTGAATACAGAAGTCCATCCTCCCAGTAGATCCTGTGGGACCCACTGGCACTCCCAGCAGCCTCAGCAGCAGCTTGCTGTCTGAGGGGTTCAAGAGAGGGGCAGCTCAGCTGCTCCTGGCTCAGATCTGCCCTGGAAGGGCCCCCTGTCCGCAAGAACTCAACCTGGTCAGGTTCAAGTTCCTCTGAGACAGTTCCTTCACAGGGACTGAGATCATCTCCCTCAGGAGACTGATCCTCTCTCTCGGGCAGGGGGGAAGACACTGCCTTAACCCTACTGCTCCTTCTCTTGGAAGGCACCTGGTCCATTTTTTCAGGATCCAGGGCCTGGTCAGTGGAAGACATTTTTGCCTGTGACCTAGTCATGGCAAACACATCTGCAGGGATGCCCAACATTTCTGCACGTGTCCTGAGTTCCACTTCAGCCCAAGCTGAAGTTTCCAAACCATTGCCAACAAGCATTCTACAGGGAGGTCTGAGCTAACCACAGTGGCAGATACTCCTCGAGGGCGTCGGGGCTCCGCCCCCTTTACTTTCACCCCCAGGGCAGGGCAAAATAAAAGAAGTTTGTTTTCATTTATAACTGTTTTTTTAACTAAATAAAACATGCACACACTTTTTGCTAACTGGCCGAGGGCTGATGCACCCACCTCGCTTGCTTCCATGGCAGACTGGGATGCATTCCTTAAATTGCTGCCCCTGGGCGCGCCCGAAGTCTAGAGTATTTGCCGGGCTGACGCTCTCACAGCCCTGAGGCTTGTGAGGTCATCAGCTCAGCAAAGACGTAGTCTTGTGAACCAGTCTCCTCCCCCTGATGCTGCGTGGTTAAAATTCGCCCAGGGCGTTTTACACTGAAGCACTGTATTTCTAGGGCTTCCCGTCAATCAGGCAGTGGAGACTGGAGAGCATGATTACCCCATACCCCACCCTTTCCCAGTTCGTCACAGGGTGGGGTGGGCCTCACCCTGTGATGTGTTAGGAAAGGGTGGAGTTAAGGCTGCAGGCAGCCGGGAAGCTAAAAAATCGAGTCTGCGCAATTTGTCTTCTTGAATTTTGAAGACACACTTCGCAGACTTGAAGAGTTTGCTTCCCGCGCTGCACTTATTTCAGGATGGCATTTCACTCAAAATGACTTGCCTCGCTTGAAGATTCGCTCCAGTGAGTGGACCAGCAGCTGCCAGATGGGGAAATGAGTGAGAGACTCGCTCGGGCCTGGCCTATTTGATGGAGGTAAAGCAAGCAATTCGAGCAACGTTCCCTGCTGTAGCATGGCCTCATGAAAATGTATAATTGTATTGTATTTGACTGTTGGGCACATGGTTTTCATGCTTTCTTTTTAAGATCGGGAGGGAGGAGCTCAGAGCAGCTACATGTACATGTAGAGAAAAAGTAAAAACGTTTTCTCTGTGCTCTCCACTTCACTATCGAACTGTTGGTCTTCAGCTGCAACGGTTGGTGTTAGCTGCATCTTGGTTATAACTTAATGCTTGTTTTATTTCCCCTGAATATTATATGTGTTTAATATGATAGGAGAACATCTACATACTTTTGCTATCACATTAAACAAATGAAGTCTTTGTGGGAAATAAAACAAGCATTAGCAAAGTTACTAAGTGTAGCTTTTTTCTTTTAGGGGGAAATTGTGAGTGGATGAGTCACTGATTGTCAGTGTTGGACTGGCCTCTAAGCACTGCCAGATGAGCTGTCTTGAAAGAGCCAGCTTGTGGGCCAGTTTTTATTGGTCCTGTGGCCCGTGACGTGACCAAAACAACGGCTCGCACTGGCACTTTCAAGCTGGCCTTTCTGGCAATACCAGAGTGCCTGTCAGGCCAGTCCAGAAGTGGTGACGGAATGCACTCCAGATTTACTCAATCTTGACAATGTTTTGGTATGCTCTAAGGCAAGAGTTTGCCCCATTAGCACAAATAAATTTCAAAAAATGACTGCTACGTCATCACATACCAAACTCAGGCCAGTCCTGCAATTCTCATTTTAGAGGTTTTCTGAGTGAGTGGCTAAACATGAGTGACTGGGTATTTCAGTTGGGAGAGTGGCTGTGGGAAGCTTACTGTGGATGTATGAATGCGAGTCAGAAGCTAGAGGGATTAATGTGGGTGAAGGATTGTGAATTGTTGAATGTGGGTGAATGAGTCTGCTACAGTGAGAGTAAGTGGATAGGTGAAAACAATTGGGGGCATATCAGCAAGCGGCAGCGATAATTATCGCTGGCCGCTATTAGCGAGAACATTTGTATCGCCGTCTATCGCTGGCAATTATCGCCATGCTATCGCTGTATCAACAACGCATAGCGCAATGGCGATAATTTTCCAGCGATAGCGGTGTTTTCAATGGAACATCGCTGGTTTTCCAGCGATGTTCCATGGAAAACGGCGATAACCTTGCTGATACGACCCTGTGGTCGTATCAGCATAATCCACCCCCATTGTCAGGTATAGGTAAGTCTGCATTTTTGCAGACGTTAGTTTTTGGCAAAAACCATGGTTTTCGCCAAAAACGAACGTCTGCAAAAATGCGTGGGCCTCCTTGTAAATATCGCGATGTACATTTCGCGATATTTTACAAGGTAGTCCGTCAGGGGGACGCCCAGTGACGCCCACTTTGCATCTCATTAGAGATGCGAAGTTAGGCGTGCTGGAAACGGGCGCTAAGTCAAGGATACACGCACCAGCATGTCCTTGATGATATTGCGATAACATTATCGCCGCTTTTCGCCCAAAAACGGACGCTAAAGCGGCGATAATGTTATCGCCAGCCCTTGTTAATATGCCCCTTGGTTTGGTGGGCCAAAGGCTGGTAAATGAGAGGTTGAAAGGCCTGTCACAGTATCTTGACTCTTAGCTATGTCTGTAGGATCAGTAAATGCGATAGTTTTACTTTTATTGATCTCAGGAGGGTGAAAGACAAAGGGCACCTGTGACCAAGGGGGCAAATGCAGCCAGGTCTGAGGGGATTGTGCTTGCTTGCTGTGCTTGCTTGAACAGAGTAATCTTGTGTATGAACTTACGCCTCACCACTATTTGCGCTCACCAGCCACCACTGGCTAACCACAACCTTCTTAGGGCCAGTTACCCCTCCCCAGGTGAAATTCACAACTGCCAAGGAATGGTCTGTCCTGACATTGCTTGCATTGGTCACTTGGTACATCTCACCAAGTATGATCTGTTCAGGGGCCACAAGATCTTTTGTGACCATTGTAACACTTGCACCTGTGTCCCTGTATGCCATGGCCTCCTTACCATTAATTAAAGGCTGTTGTTTGTACTTGCCCAGGTTACTGGGACTGACAAATAAGGAGGCACTATCCATGCCTCCATCACAGACCAAAACAGCCTGAGTTGGAATTCTGACTAGGCCAGAATCCATCTCAGATCCCAAGGTTAACCCTACTATACCCTTGTTCTGTGCACCACCACTTGGAACTGAGCTAGGGGGAACAGTTGCCTTAGGGGCAGTGGTGGCTGGAGTACATTCCTTGGCCCGTGGACAATTGGCATCCTTTGTCCAATGTGTCTTCTCTCTACAGATATGACACCAAGGTTTCTTTTTGCCTTTTCCTTTGTTAGACTGTGACTCCCCTCCAGATGCAGGTTTTTGGGGCCCTTGTGAAGACTTCTGGTCTTTACCCTTCTCCCCACCCTTATCTGAGGTTTTAGCATCTTGCTTCTTTTGGTCACCACCTTGATTCTGTGTTTTCTGCTTCACCCTGGTTCTGACCCATTTGTCTGCCTTCTTTCCCAATTCTTGGGGAGAGGTCAGATCAGAATCAACCAAGTACTGATACAACAACTGATTTTGGCAATTATTAAGGATCTGCTCCCTCATAATTAAATTGTACAATCCTTCAAAATCACACACCTTACTGACAAGTAACCAGCCTTCCAGAGCCTTAGTAGCACAATCTACAAAGTCAACCCAGTCCTGAGTCTGTGCCTTCTGGGTGTCTCTGAACTTAATCCTGTACTGTTCAGTGGTTAAACCAACCCATCAATGAAAGCACTCTTCAGGACTGAATAATTGTCAGCATCCTCATCTCTAACAGTGAGGATCTCATCTCTACCTTTGTCAGCAAAGGAGAGCCACAAGATAGCTGCCCACTGCTCTTGAGGGACCCTCTGTACCTTACAGGCCCTCTCTAGTGCAGTTATCCATTTGTGGATGTCATCCCCACTCTGGTAGGGAGGGACTATCTTGTTCAGGTTCCTATGGTCATGGAAATACTCTGTAACCCTAGGGACACTGTTGCTGCCACCATGGGACTCTAGTCCCAATCTCTTTGTTGCTCTCTGGAGCTCTAGGGATTCCCTGTCTAGGGCTAATTGTTCTTTCTTGAGCCTGAGCTTGACTTTCTCAAGCTCCAGAAATTGGCACTGTCTATCATAAGAGGATTCCCTCTTATTTGATATGGAAGTCCCTACAGAAGTTCCTGAGTGATGAGATTCTATAGAGGTAAACTCTGTACTCTTCCTGGTGGAGTAAAGAGAGGGCCACTGGGGTCTTCTCCCCCACCTAAAGGAAGTTCTGTGTTGTCCAGGTTAGAATCATCTTGATTCTCCTGGTCAGGGTTTGAGTCCAGGTCAAAGAAGGTTTTACTTCCTGGCCTTTCCTCATTCCCTGCCCCACCCACTCTATCTACCTCATCAGACCATGGGGTCTTCCTAAGGTCATCTAAGAACAAAATCTCAATGAGACATTGGGTGTTTGCTGTTCTCCCTGTCTTCAGCTTCCTAGATGCACACATGGCTCTCAATTCTGGAAATGAGAGTCCATTGTATCTGGTTGGCAGAGAGCCACTGGCTTCTTCTCTAGAAGACATACTAGTGTTGTGTGGTGTAGGCACCTACCTAACCTAGTAGAGACTAAACTCTCTTGAGTTGGAGAAAGGGTGTGCTAGACCCTTGGCTTACCCAACTCCAAGTAGAACTTACTTATTCTAATCTTGATGTATTATATGTGCCTAATGCTTAGTGTTTTTCAGTTAATCACTCAATGAGATTTATCTGGTAAAACAATAGCAAGCTTGAATCCCAACCGCTGCACACCAATGTGAGAAGGTGGCCTGGTATATGCTGTCCACTAATTAAAGTGGGCACCTTGTACCAGTCCACACAACCCTTATGATGTATGAGTTCAAAGATAACCTTTAGAAAGCTATCCTAGTGGTAGCTGTGGAGAGCAGCCTTCAGGCTTAATCTTGAAGGAATGTAAAGCAGCTTGTTTTACCAGAACATCACCTCCTGAATGACTAAATGAAAGGAGAACCACACAGTAGTTATATAAAAATATGTATTTATTAATATAACACTCTCTACTAGTCTCTACACGAGACTAGGGCACAAAGTCCACAATACTGAATCAATAGAACATTCGTAAATAGCAAAATACACAGCAGGCTCCAGGGGGAGACCGAACCATATACTAAAAAAATGGTATAACAATCACAACTTAACCAGACACAGTGCCTAGAGCATGTAGAATCGCTGGGACCCCAAGGAACCACCCAGAGGAGTGACACAGGGAGCCCATGGAGGACGGGTGCAGTGTGGGAACACAAACGCGTGTTCCATGCAACTCTATGGGAAAGTCGCGGTTGCAAAATTACAAGTTAAGAACACTTCTACGAGGACTTCGAGCAAACCCTTCGGAACATAGGAGGTTCTAAGGCCAACCCACCAGTGAGTACCGAGGTACCCGTGTTACCTAACCCAGAGGAGCCGGGTGCAAAGGGGTCAAGTGGTGTCGGAAACCTTTGTCGTTTTCAATGGAGGAGTGCAAAGAAGTCCTGCTGCCAGGAGGGCGAAGAGTGTCCGGTGGAATCTAAGCCTGGATTCAAGATGAGAGGAACCTGAAAGCAGAGGGGACAGAGTCTGGGTCACTTCAGGTGTCCAGGGGCTCAGTAGTCGAATGCCCACCGATGTTGTGTGCTTCGGGAGTGAAGAGGGGTTGCTTGACTCTGCAGCCACGGGGACCAGGAGACGTCGAGGATGACCAAGTTACGGAGGTGAGCTGTCCCACAAAGGATGTTAAGTGCTGAGGGGTCGGAGTCTGGCTGGAGCACCAACAAGCCTTGGCAAATGCAACCCACCCAGTCAGAGGAAACAGGTTACGGTGTAGACCAGCAAGTACCAGGGGACTCTCCAAGCAATGGGGAGTCAGGGCACATCTGGAGCAACCAGGAAAGCCCAAGAACAAACAAAGTGACCCTCGCCAGGACCCACAGGCCAACGGACCAGGGATCGCGAGGAGACCTCAAGCAAGTTTGCAAAGTACCAGCCCACGGGACACTCGGTGAGTGGTGGCTGGAGATCTTTGGTGCAAATGCTGCTCGGGGTCAGGACTACACGGAGTCCAATGCACAAGCTCGGGGATTGCCAACAAGCATATGCACTTGCAAATGTACGCGGTGCACAGGGGTTCGGGTTGCACGGTCCCCACGAGGGATACTGGTCTGAGAATCAGTGAGAGGGCAGATCGACCTCAGGGACCTTCGAGAACCCACCTCCTGTGTTGCTGAAATCTTCGGAGTCCTCAGGAGCTCAGGAGAAGCAAACCAGTCAGATGCGTCTTTGGTGCCTGCTTCTGCAGGGGAGTAACTCCTTTACTCCAAGGGAGATTCTTCAGTCATCCAGCATTGTGCAGGCAGTCAAAGTACTTGGTTTCTTCTTAGCAGAATCTTGTCCAGGTAAAATCTAAAGTCCTGTAGCCAGGTAGCCCACTTTATACCCATGGGAAGGGGTTGGAAAGATTCTAGGGACCCTCCTAGGGGAGGGGCAGGACAGAGGGTGGCTACACCCATGTCCTTTGTCCAGTTTCGCGCCAGAGCAGGAGCCAATGGCTCCCAGAACTGGTTTGAGCTGGACTATGCACAGGGACACCAAATGTGCCCCCAGTGCAGACTTTCTGGCACTCTCAGAGTGCACCCACCCAGCCCCAATACACTAAATCCTGTCTGGGAGGTGGTCACACCTCCCTGTGACAGGATGCCTATTGTCATGCCTTCCTCTGCTCGAGCTTGGCTCAGCAGCAGGAGAGCAGATTCGTGTCTGTGGCTGGCAACGTCCCTTTTGTGCTGCCCAGGTCGAGAAAGCTGGTACCGGGTAGACCGGTGACCCACAGTAGTGGTTTCAGAAGGGTAGAATCATACCTCCCACACCAGTTACTGGTGTGGAGGTATGATTCCAAGGTGTTTGACACCAAACACGACATGTTTCTAAGCAGCCATTTTAAAGTTAGCATTTACCGCAAGGTTATAATCCACTTAGACCTATATGTCTGGCTGCATCACAGACCACCCCGGAGAATGGTCTCCGAAAGCTGCAGAGGGGCCCTACTCATGCAGGGGCACCCTCTCACGTAAAACCCAGCACCCTGACTTCAGGATTGATAAGGCCTGCCATAGGGGTGACTAATAGGTCTTTAAGTGTAGTGATTTAGATAGATATAGTGAACCTATATCTAAGTAAGGGGTGCAAGCACCATCTTACACAGTCTGCTGTAGCAGGCCTGTCGTGTCATTTTGAATGGCCTCTCATGGGTGGCATAATACATGCTTCAGCCCATGGGAGGCCTCTGGGGTACCTATGCCCTGGGTACATGGTGTACCATATACTGGGGACTGATAAGGGTACCCCAGTATCCAATCTGGAGTGTATCTAAAGTACATACATAGCAATTTAAGGGCGAAAGTAGATAGACTGGGGTCCTGGATAGCAGGATCCCAGTCAGACTAGTCCAAAACAGTGTGACATCAGCAAAAAGTGGGGGGTAACCATAAGAAGCAGATACTACTTTCCTACAGTCCTCACCATGTAATATTATCACAATACCACGAAGATGGTCCTTGGATTCAAACTAATAAATCCTTAGCTCAGTCCTGCTAGTGTAGCAAAGAGCAGTCAGGCTTTACTAGATGAACATGTGTTAATCATTTCAGAGTACCAACATGGACGATAAGTTATTTGCATGACTCAATAGAAATCTGACACTAATTTATAAAAATAAAGTGTATTGTTATCTTATTTTAGACACCAAAATGAACAGAATAGCTTACATATAACCAGAGTTATTGATTTTAGATGTAATATTAAATCAGTGCAAAATAATACGTGGAAAACATAACGGTCAATGAGAAAAGCCACCAGTGACAATTGGCGACTTTAAGGTTGAGTTACGTGGATACTTTGCAAGGTTATGGTTGTGTGAGCCATAGGACCAGGCCTCAACAGTCAGTACAATTTTACCTAGCCTGGGGAGTCCAGGTGCAGATTTGTTCTGGCTGTCCTTGGTGCTGAACAGGAGCTGCCAGTGGTGCTGATTTTACCTGTTATACAGTGCTGCAAGTAACAGGATGCAAAAATAAACAGGAGACACAGTTGCTGATGTCGGATGCTGGTTGCACGGTGTTGCCGGATCGGCAACCAAGAAGCCTTGGTTAGACCAGCGAAAAGGTATGGGCACTTCACCGGTTCCGGGGGACAAAGGTAGTGCTTTTGGTCAATGTGAAAAATGTTGGCCTAACTTTACCTTTGTTAATAGGGCCCTGACTTCTCTGCTTCTCAGGTATTCACAAAGGTAAAGTTAGACCAAAAGTCTAACTTAGATCAGAAGTCTAACTTTACTACTTTTCGGTATTCACAAAGGTAAAGTTAGACCAAAAGTTTATCTCAGACCAAAAGTCCAACTTTACTCGTAGTAACTTACCTTTGTGAATAACGAAAAGTAGTAAAGTTAGACTTTTGGTCTAACTTTACCTTTGTGAATCAGGCCCACAGTGTCCAAGGCATGAATACAAACATTCAGTTTTGCATGGTCTTTCAAGATTCTAATACAAGTAACTGCTCATCAGTGCTCATTCACCACTCTCTGTCCTGGGATATCCAGTCATTTTTGTCAGTGTAGAGGTCAGTGTCTGAAAGTTTAACAGCAAGAGTAGCATTTCTTTTTTTTATGTGTATGGTTTATTTCCCTATTTTAATGATGAGGATGACAATGTTAGACGAATTTCTAAGTTGGAAAACAATATTCTGTAAAAAAAAAAAAGACTCTTAACAGAAATTCCTGTGGTGTTTCTTGGACCACCACCACCCAAATGAAGCAGTGGCTCTTAAAAGTATTAGTCTGAAATAGATTGTATGTAGAAAATTAAACAGAAATGGCATTAGTATGAAATGCTTGGGCAAACACTAAACTAATGGTATGTGCAGTTTGAGAGCTGAGTAAATGTTACTTCAAGAGACTAAAGATGAATGCATTGACTCAGGGCTGAGGTGCAAACATAAGGAGCTGACTCTGGTATTTCTCTCTTTTCATCTAGCGATAATAGCCCAGGAGGACGCCTGAAACAGAAAGGCAAAGTGCGGTGGCCTACCGACTATACAGGCGTAAGTTTATTAGGTTGCCTGCATCCATTCAAAGTGTGTTTTGTAACCTAGCAGAATGTATAGCAAGTTAAGCGAACATTGGCAAAATGAATGTGGAAGTAAATTTGAGGCGTCATATTCCATAACCAATGTCCCTTCTCTATCAGGACTCTTCCACCCGAGACTCAGGCGCCGCTAGGAACGTCAGTAATGATCGAAGCAAGGTAACAAAAGAGAAGATGCCAGGAAAAAGCAGCGACCAGGGATCCGCACGGAATGAAGTAACAACCCAGAGCCATAGAGTCGCTTCCACATCTTTTGTTTCCCCAACCACAAGTCCTCCTCAACTTCCACAAGGTAACAATGAGCAGCGCATCCAAGGACTAACTGGTGGGGTTTTCACAGCTACCATTTATTTACTGTCATTTCTAAGTCAGTTCTCTCTTAGTGGTAGCCAACCAGAGCAGCGCCTAGAAATGACGTCAAACACGGAGATGGGAATACAACTGGGTTACGTTACACATTACATTTTACATAGGTTTTGGAGGCAAACCTTTGATAAAGCTGTAAAATTGTGATCAGAGAACGGGACTCATAAATTGGGCTTTGCAACATTTCTTCAACAGCAATTTCTAGTTTCTGAACTGACATTGAATATTTTTTCATCGCCAGCATGTATAGGGCAGCTAGAAACATGGGGGAATAGAATATCTGTGTGTGAAATCAGCCTGGTCTTGAAGTTATAAACACCGTTAATGTGCAGGAAGATTTTTTTGTCTTTTAATGGTAGAGTGCTGTTCCCTTGGTCTCTTATAAGTGTTTCTAGCTGTTAGCAGTCCATAAATGAAACACCAACCCAAAATAGGAATTTTCATGCTTACAATCTTTGAGAAAACAAGGTCACATTTTCAGCCAGTCTCACTATAATGTGATATTGCTTCTCTTTCTTTCAGTTCGAGCTCAGTGCGGCACCAACGGGAGAGAAGTCCATTACAATACTGCTGAGTGAGTACAGTTACGGTGCTGTGCTTCGTTTATGCAGACTTAGTACATTACACATTTGAATTCATTTAAATTTGAGAATCTACTAAACTCACATCACATGAATTCAGTTTCGTTAAAAGTCAGTGGCTAATCGAAATGTTGGGCTGGGAAAAAGGCAACACAAACACCTGGGCGTGAAAGCCTACACAGGCTAATTGCACCCATGGCATCCATGGCAAGACCTTAAACTTGGCGACCAGAAGCCAGTTATGTGAGGCTGGAAAATGACACTTTTGCGCCGCCGGAACATCACTTTTTTGACGTTCCGGTGGCGTAATGTGCCACAGCATATATTTATAAGGCCACTTAAAGCCACTTTATGTGGCTTCTATGGCCTTATGTGGCTTTCATGGCCTTTATGTGGCTTTCATGTGCCCCTTTGCCCCTTTCACGCAGAAAACTGACCCATTCCCAGATTTACGAGAAATCGTAAACCTGGGAATGAGTCAGAATCTAACGCCACCCCAGGGGTGGCGTTTGGGAGGCGCAGTGAGGAGAAATGTTTTCATTTCACTATGTGCTTTCCTTTTTCTATGTGTGCTTCGGCAGAACATAGAAAAAGGAAATCGCCTGAATTGATTGATTTTGTGCAGAAAGGTGTCCCTTCCTCCACATAATTCAACAGCCCCGCAACGCAGGCACTTTTGCACCATGGTGCAAGGGTGCCTGCGTTGGTGCACGGCAGCCCGTTGAGCGCCGGCGCTGAGGAAAAGGACTGAATGTGCCATATCACACAGATAAGGCACATTCCTGCCCTTTTGTTTTGACGTAGGGCAGCCCAGCTAAGGTCCTTGCGGCACTGCCCTATGCCGAAGCTCCATAAATGAGGCCCATAGTTTTTATGGGGTGATGGCCATGGATTTTGGGGTGGGGAAAAATGGCTTGCAGGGAGGGCAGAGGACACATGGGATAACAGAGGAATATTTTATGATGCCCAATAGAGGATATGTAGTGTGAGACTAAATTTGTGAACTGAAATGGTACCAGATTCAGCAATAGGATAGAAAGGGGTATTGTACTCTATTATGTGAGGTATCTTAAGCCGTATCTGCTGTTATGTTTTGTACACCAACTGAATTCCTGTCAAGGTAAAATTATATGGTATGAAGGCGCATTCAGCTGTCAGGTGGTTTCTTTGTAATAGGACAATCCACGAAAGGAATTTTTTTTTTTTTTTTTTGCAACCAGCATAGGTCACATTTGCAAACTCTACCTGTGGTTTTGTTGAGTGTCTTCTTTGGTATTCACCTTTCATTAAAGAATATTTTTTATTCAAAACTGCTGCAATCCAGTAGCATCTAGTGACTGTATTAATCACGCTGCTGGACGGGCAACATTGCCTCTAATGTTAGAGTTCAATTCAAAGTATCCGCTGCTTAGGAATTAGGCATGTTGAAAATTGAGAAATAACTTGTTAAGGTGTTCTTCCAGCTTTAATGTCAATACATTTCTTAATATACACCCTATCTGATCCATTCCAAGAACACTGGACTGATCAGGATGCTTCTTTGGAAAGAAGGAGCTCCTGTGTGTGTGTTCTAGGTTCTCTGTGTAAGTTGGTCTGTGATGTGAGGCTTGTGCATCCAAACATGCTTAAAATTGACTTAGTATCCAATCAACAAGTGATTGCCTGAATCTAGCCACAAAGTGAGAGCTGATTTAGAACCATTTAATCACAACATTAGACTTTGATTTTCAGCAGTGAGATGCGTGCTTTTTGTTGCCTGCGAGTCCAGTACATTTTGAGGAAATGGGGTTGACACTTGGGGGCATATTTTCGAGGAAGTGGCAGAGCGGGGCATTAGCCACCTTGGTTTAACACCACGCTCCGCCACTTTTGAAACACAGGGCTGCACCGTATTTAAATGGATGAGGTGCAGCCCTCCGTTTCCCCCTGCGCTGGCGCTAATTTTAGCTGCCTAGTGCTAACGCAGACACCCTTGCACCACAGTGCAAGGGTGCCTGCATTGTAGGGGAAGATTGTTTATGTGCAGGAAGGTATCCCTTCCTGCACATAAACAATCTGAAATAGCATTTTGAAACTTCTATGTGTGCTGCTTAAGGCAGCACACATAGAAGTTGCAAAACGTCATTTTTTATTGATTGTTTATGTGCAGGAAGGGCCACCTTCCTGCACATAAACAATCAATGGCCTTTTGCTGTTTCTATGTGTGCTGCACAACACAGCTCACATAGAAACAGCAAAAACGAGGAGAATAAAGCATTTCTCCTCGTTGCACCTGTTTAAGACCAGGTTTTCCCTGGTCTTAATTTTGGCGCTGTCACATATTTACGCCGCCCTTGTAAATATGGGGCAGCATCAAAATCAATGGGTGTTGCCGTGGAATGCCACCCACAACACCCACTGCCCACCCCTTTCACGCTAAGTATAGCGTGAAAGGGTGCCTTATTTACAAGGCTGCATTAAGCCACCTTAAGTGGCTTAACACTGCCTTGTAAATAAGGCGAAGCCCCTATCGCCACCACAATGTCAGAAAAAGTGAAGTTGTGGTGGCGATAGGGGCTTGTAAATATGCCCTTTGGTTTGGGACATTTTCTTGAGGAACAATCTGGCGGGATTTGCCTCCATCAGAGTGCGCAACATATTAGAAACCCTAACTAATATTCAGTATTTTGTTCTGCAGAAAAGATATTATGAAAAGGTTTGTTTACCTTTGACCCTTAACTTCCATGAACAATTAAGGGAGAATATTTAGTCTCAAATAAAGAAGTTTTTGAATTATATAAATTGTGCTATCTTTTTAGGTGAGAATTCTGTAATTTCTGAAGCAAGTATTTGGAACCAGATTTATTGGCTTTGATTTAAAAGTAGTCTAGTATTAGCGTTTATAGAAGCCCATTAGAATTTGGATACAAAATGGCACTTGGATCGCCAGAATGTTCCATATTACGTAATTTGACAGGATAACACACTGGGATCCACTACTGATGTCCACATGCTTTTCAATGGTATTTCTTCTTGACAACTCGGCCGCTTTATGCAGCTAAAGTCACTTGTTGAAATAGCCTTCATTCATGGAGACACGTGAATCTCAAAATCCTGATTTGGTGTTCAACACCTGTTTCCAGCTGAATCAGGGTTATTGGAGCACTAATAATGAGGCTATTGGAGTGCAATCCAGCTCTCCTTTGGAAAAAAAACACTACTGTTCATAAATAAAGATATTTTCCAAACTGGCCTGAAGTAGTGGGGGGAACTTGTAGTGGGCTTAGAGAAGTGGAGATATGCAATGATTTTCAACTGATTGAATGTACTCAAGTCTCAAAAGTCTTTATTCGGCTGTATACCAGCCATAAAAGAATACATGGTAAAAGAGACAATTCAGACAAACTGGCAAATAAAGATACAGACATCTGAAGATAAAAGACAAAACATCTTAAAACCTAGGCACAAAATATAAATAAATCGTAAAATCATTTTCCGACAATGTCCCGTAGCCGAACAGCCAAAGAGATATACCTGTAGATCATTAAGCAGGTGAATTCATCTTTTAAGAGCTGGAGATAATGTAATGCAGCCCGACATTTTCTTATATTTAAGAATTTTAAAAGGGGTATTAAAAAAGAGCGCCTGGGTTTAATATACAGGTTACAGAAAAACATCAAATGTAGGGTACTCTGAGCAGATTCTGAATCACATGGGCATAGGTCCAGTTTGGCATCACAAAATACATTGCGTGGATATGAAACCAAAAAATATGAGCTGCCAAACCTGAACCTTATGAGATAAAACAATTTAGCATGTGTAAAATGGAAAGAAAGGTACGGCTCAATGCCTGGAGTACACACTAACAATGAGTGTTCTAGAACCCCCCTTTTTGCCATCTCCAG
This sequence comes from Calotriton arnoldi, assembly GCA_963921515.1. Classification (NCBI taxonomy): domain Eukaryota; kingdom Metazoa; phylum Chordata; class Amphibia; order Caudata; family Salamandridae; genus Calotriton; species Calotriton arnoldi. The sequence goes on along the minus strand of CAWUFW010003405.1, from coordinate 1,510,799 downwards.
TTTCCTTCTGTTCAAATGAGAATATGTTAAAAAATCGCTTTTTAACTTTGCTTTCAGTATCTTGGCAATACTCCCTGGATTGTGAAAACAATCGGCCATCCCAATTATCTTAAACTGGTCTTTTATATAGCTAAGCCAAGGTATTTTATTCATGTACTCCATTTTTAAGCAATCTAGAATGACAGCTCGATTTAGGACTGCTTCTTCCTTTGCCCAGATGTTGTGCCATAGTAACATCAGGGCCAATTTTATTCGAAAGGACAAAGGAGTCAAGCCAAGTTCCCTATTGCAAATAGCAGCAGCAGTGCTTTTAGGGATTGTCAACAAGCGTTTCATAAACATATTCTCAGCTCTTTGTAAGCCCTCTATATCGCAAAAGCCCCAAGCTCCAGCGCCGTACAAAGTGACAGCGCATGTGTGGGCTTTATAAATATTAACAATTGCATTTATGGGTTTAGAGCCTAATTTTTTAGTAAATCTAAAAATTGCCTCCAGGCTTTGATTAAAACCACTAATCCTTGATTCTACTAAATGATGCCATGTGCTTTTTTGGTCGAAGAGAATTCCCAAATAAGAGAAAGTGGGCACATATGACAATTTTTCATTATTTATAAAACACGTTTTTGGGTTAGCTGGGAGTTTGCCCACCACCATACTATGAGATTTCCCTGCGTTAGTTTTCAGGCCAAGGTCATTCATAAAATCATTAAACCTAGTTAAAAGCCTCTGTAGCCCCACCCCAGTCCTGGACATTAAAACACAGTCGTCTGCATATAACAATGCAGGTAGCAATCTGCTGCCAATCCGGGGAGCATCCACATTCCCCTGTTTGATATGGCTTTCTAAATCATTTATATACAGGCAAAATAAAAAAAGGTGCGAGAACGCAACCTTGGCGAACCCCGCGATTCATTTTTATCGGGGCCGTAAGTTCGCCACCTGCTCCATAACGGACTCTTCCCGCCACTTCTTGGTGCATAGCCGTTAAAAAGTGCACAATAGATGGTTCAATGCCCATATTCACCATCTTGTCCCAGAGCCTACCTCTCTGCACCCAGTCAAAAGCAGACGTCAAGTCCATGAACCCAAGAAAAAGAGATCCAGGCTTGGCAAGAGTGTATTTGCTTATGACCAGGTGCAGATTGAGGCATTGTTCAACCGTGCCCAAGCCTTTCCTGAAGCCATATTGAATGTCTGAGAACTTCCCACTTTCTACTACCCAGGCCTCCAGCCGCTCTAGTATTACCCTGCCCATTATCTTACAGGTACAATCAATTAAGGATATGGGCCTGTAACATTTAGGGTCCGACCTGTCTCCTTTTTTGAAAATGGGAACTATTATCACAGCTCTCCAGGAGTCGGGGTGCCCTGGGACGCATAACAGCTTAAAATATTTGTTAACAAGGGAAACCACAGAGGTGGATTAGCTAGAAACAGATCCGCAGGGACGCCGTCAGGGCCGGAGGCCTTATTCTTCACGATCTGAGTTAGGGCCCTTTCTACCTCATCTAGAGTCGGGTGAGCCAAAGTTGATGTCTCATAATTAAATTTAGCACTGAGGTTAGGCTCACTATCCTGTCTATATAGCCCAGAAAAGTGTTCTACCCAAGTTTCAGGCATTATTGTGGCGTCAATGTTACCATTATTGGAACTGTTGAAGTAGTCCTGGTTAACAATTTGCCAGAATAATCTAGAATCTTTGCTCTGGCACGCTACGTAAAGTTGTTCCCAGGCTTCTTGTCTAATTTCTAGCCTGCGTCTCTCTAGCGCCTGTTTATATTCAATACGTGACTGTTTTACCCTTAATTTATCTCGAGGTCTTGCCTTTAGTCATTCATTATGAAAGTGTGAGCAGTCACTGTTGAACCACTTTTTATTTTTGCGCTGGGGATTTTTATTATGATTATTGTTATAAGTTAATAAGATGTTAACAGTCTCGATTATTTCCGCAAAAGATGTTAACATGACTGGAGGGTTTATACTAGCTTCCAGACAATCTAAAACTTGACCCAACTTGGATGTTATAATCTGGCATAAGATGAAGTTGGGGTTTATAGTTGACCACTTACATAGTAGCCCCTTGTTTTTCACATAAGTTATTGGGCATGATTTAACAGGTGTGATTTGATCATCAGTTTGATTGAATGTACATTTTTATACCACGTCTACGTGTCTTTATCATTTCTTTGTTGTTACTTATTCTTTATTGTGTGGTCTCCCAGGGGCTGTTCATGTGTACTTTGAAAGGCATTTAACTCACTACTGTTCACAGAGCAAGAAAGACATGAGTTGTGTTTGTTGTGGTTGTAGCCAGGTGACATATTGCTAAAAGGAGAAAAGACCCACAGGACTGTAGTCACTGAATTTCATGTTTTAGCACAAATAGATAATGGGTGTTAGAAATTGGGTTTCTGGTTATCAGAGTATGCACTTTGTACAAACTGAAAACACAAGCATAGCCAGGGTAAGTCAGATACACGCTAAAACATTACCTGTGCTCACCCTCTGGTAGCTTGGCAGAGAGCAGTCAGGCTAATCTAAAGAGGCAATGTGTAAAGTATTTGTGCAACACAACACACAGTAACCCAATGAAAACACAGCAAAAAGACTTAACACAGGTTTAGAAAACAGATTATTATATTCTGAACAAAACGACAAAATTACAACAAGTAAAGTCGAGATATTAATTTTTAAAGAATAAGTGTAAAAATAGTGTTTAGAAGCAACAAGCCTTAAGAGTTATCAGGTTGCGCTGGACTGGGGCAAAGTAAATGGTTCAGGCCAACCGTGATGGAGTACGGGCCGGGTATAGGAGTCATGCAGGCCCGGGGAACAGAGTACCTTGATCCTGGTCATAAACACGAGATGCAGGATGCGGCACTTGATGCGTTGAAGTCTCTCATGCATTCTAAGGGATGCATTGATTTTTCAAGTGCGTTGATGGCGATGCGATGGTTTCCGAAGATGAGCGTCGGAGTCACCATGCGTTGATTCTGAAACTGATGCATCGGGTTTCACTACGCTTGTTGAAGGAGTGCGTCGATCTTCCATCAGTGGTGGCGATGATGCAGTGGTCGCTGCTGCGGTTTCAGTGAAGCTGCTCAGTCGCCAAATGCGATGCACCGATTTCACTCCCGCCACAGGGTCAATGCGCTGGTTCTGCTTTCAGCAGACAGGAGATGCATCAACTTCTCTGGTACAAGTATCTGGGTCCACTTCCAGTGAACCAGGCACATGAGCAGGGGTAGAGATTTTGATAGCCCTGAGTCTAAAGCAACAGGAGGCAAGTCAACAAGCCCTTGGAGATCCCTTTCTGTTACAAGGTAGAGTCCAGCTCTCCCACAGTAGGGGTAGGCAGAAGGGCAGCACAGCAAAAAAGCAGGTCTTTCAGATCAGCAGTCCAGCAGAGTGTCAGTCCTTGTAACAGCTCAGCAGTTCTTCTCACAGAGTTTTTAGGTACAAGTCCAGAAGTTTCTGATTTAAGGGGGGTCAGAGACCTAGTTCTCATACCCAGTTGTGCCTTTGAAGTGGGGGTGACTTCAAAGAAGGGTCTTCGAAATGCACATAAGCCCTTTCTTCCCAGCCCTGGCTCCAGACTATCTGTAGGGGGTAACCAGTCCTTTGTGTGGGGACAGGACGCTGCCTATTCAGGTGTAAGTTTCAGCTCCTCCCTCCCATCCTGCTCAGGATGAGCCATCAGAACGTAGATGGCTGTTCAGACACACCTAAGCTTCCTGTGTTTGTGGCTGTTTAGGGAGAATGCACAAAGTGTAGCTGTCACCCACCCCAGACGTGTATTGGAGACAGGCTGCAGGCACACAGAGCTGTAAGAGGAGAGAAATGTCCGCTTTCTACAAGTGGCATTTCTAAAATAGTAATGTTAAATCCAACTTTACCAGTAAAGAGAATTTATCATTACCATTCCAAAGAGAAAAAACATGATAGAGTGACGCCTTTCTAATCAGGAATTACAACTTAAAAGTGTATTATGGAATTCCCAATGTTAACCTATGAGAGGAGTAGGCCTCACAGTAGTGAAAAACATAGTTAGTTGTTTGTCACTACTAGGACATGCAAAACCTAAATGTACGTGTCCTACCTCTTACTTGCACAGCACCCTGCCCTAGGGACTACCTAGGGCCTACCTTAGAGGTAACTTCTATGTGTGATAAAAGGGGAGTTTAAGGCTTGGCAGAGGGTTTCAAATGCTAAGTCGAAGTAGCAGTAAAACTGCACACACAGGCTCTGCAGTGGCGGACCTGAGACATGTTTAGAGGGCTACGTGTGTGGGTGACATCAGTGCTACAGGCCCAGTAGTAGCATTTAATTTACCGGCCCTGGGCTCAGGTAGTGCACACCTCTAGGGACTTACAGACAAATTAAATATTCCAATTGTGGATATACCAAATGTAACCATGTTTAGGAGAGAAGCACATGCACTGTAGCAGTGGTCAGCAGTGATAAAGTGTGCAGACTCCTAAAGCCAACAATAAGATTCAGCGAAAAGAGAAGACAAGCAGGTAAAAAGTTAGGGGAAAGAACACCCTAAGGCTGACAGGTCTAACACATGACCCCCCCAGCTGAAAGTGGGGAGAGCTACCGAACCTCTAAGGAGTTCTCATCACTAAGGGAGAAAAACCGGGATAGACCATCAGCATTGGCGTGGTCTACCCCTGGTCTGTGTGCCACCGTGAAGTCCATAATCTGTAGGGAAATGGACCACCTCAACAGTTTTGGATTCTCACCCCTCATTTGCATCAGCCACCTGAGGGTCCTGTAGTCAGTCTGAATGAGGAAGTGAATACCAAACAGGTATGTTATCAACTTCTTCAGTGCCCAGACCACAGCAAAAGCTTCTCTTTCTATAGCACTCCACCTTTGTTCCCTGAGGAGTAACCTCCCGGAGATGAAGGTTACAGGTTGGTCTAGGCCCTCATCATTAAGCTGTACTATGACATAGAAGAATTACCACACACCCGCGGTTGGAGATTGCAGACTGAATGCCCCAGGCATGTATGCAATCTTTGGTTATTGTTTGGTATTTCAGGATTCTGACACCTATGACTGCTCATCACTGTTCATCCATGTTAGACCTGGCACCATTGGCGTGGGTCTCCCTTCCATTTTTCGCTTTTGTCTCCTCTGTTTTTGCTGGTGTTAGATGCTCTGGGCGCTGTGCCACTGCCATTCAGTGCCACAGTGCGAATGCTCCCTATTGTGAATTGACTGTATGAATTGGTATTCCCATAATTGGCTCATTTGATTCACCTGTTATTCCCTAGTATAGTGCACTGTGCGTGCCCAGGGCTGGTAGACCAAATGCTGCTGGTGGGCCTGCAGCGCTGATTGCGCCACCCACAGAAGCAGCTTGTAAAATGTGTCTGAGACCTGCCATTGCAGAGTCTGTGCGCAGTCCAGAACTGCCATCTTGACTGGGAAGTGAACCCACTTCCCAGTCCCTAAACCTTCCCTTGGCATCGTGTAAGTCACCCCTATGGCAGGGTGCATTGTATGTGAAAGGTAGGACATGCCGTGGTATGTGTAGCATGTCCTGATAGTGAATTACACCCAATTTCGTTTTTCACTATTGCAAGGCTATCTGTTCCCATAGGCCAGAATGGGCAGTTTGATTATTACATCCTATAATCCTAACTGACCCAAGGAACATGATAGGAAAGTAGAATTTAGTATGCCTGAGCTCAGAATATTAAAGTACATCTTTTAGTGAAGATTATTTTTATATTCTGTGTTTGAAAATACCACTTTTAGAAAGTAGGTATTTTCTTGCCTAAGCCTTCCAGTGTGCTCTGCTGCTATGTGTATTGGCTGTCTGGTTTTGGAGGGACAGGGCAGGCTGAGTCAGACCTGGGTTGAATAGAGGGATCTGCATTTGAAGTATGGGGAGGGGTAGCTCCTTGACCTGAATAGGGCTGTGCCTGGCAAGGTGAATGCTGGCTCCACCTCCTACTGTGCGTCTGATGGCAGACCCCCTCTTTCTGAAAGGAAGGCTGCAGCCTTGTAAACAGAGTGCTCCAGGACTGCACAGAACTGGTTCTGGCTGGGTTCAGTGACTTGTGACTTTTGAGAACAAAGACTTTTGGGGTATAAATATCTGTGCTGAACCCCCTACAATTTGTATTACTTCTGGATGTCAAGACGAACCTCTGTCTGTGTAACCAGGGAAGCTGAAGGAGTTTTGTACTGCCCCTGAGCCAGTGTGCTGTTTTCTGGGGTTGGCCTGCAGTGGTTACCATTGGATTTGAAGAGAGGGGAAAGGACTTTGAGCTTTCATCAATCTTGCTGAAGCAATTACCCAAGGGCTTGAATTGAGCTTGCCTCCTGCCGAAGTCTCAGGACCACAAGACTTCACCCACCAGCCTTCCGAATTCCTTTGGGGGGAATTCTATCTGCAGGTGAGGCTCCTGTCGAGTATCCCAGGGCCTCTGTGTTACTGCCAGAGCACGCAGGCTGAGAATCGTCGTGATCGCATTTGCGGGCCGCTGCAGCTGAGAGCTGTTGCCGCTCAGCGCCCGCCTGTCCTCGCATCAAGAAACCATCGCTATCCCTCGTTTGTGGGCCGACGCCGCTGAGAGTGACATCCCGAAGCTCCACGTTGTGCCGCTGAGTGCCCGCATCCCCTTCGCATCAATAACTCATCGTCATCGCACGCAGTGGGCCGCTGCAGCCGGGAGCGACATTCCGAAGCTCCGCGCTGCGCTGCTGAGTGCCCGCCCTTTTCATCACGCCTGAGAGTCATCGCTGTCGCACGGTGGTGTGGGCCACTGCAGCTGAAAGCTTTGGCCGCTGAGTGCCCGCATTTCATCGCTTCAGCTTCTTCACGAGGTTGTGCTTCGTTGCGCCTTAAACTCAGGTACATTGTGCATATCGGGTCGCATAGACCCCTACCTTGAGCGGAACTCGTTTTGAGTGACTTTGCAGCATTTTGAGAATATTCCTATTTACTTGTATGGTGGATTTTTGTCGTTTTGGGTCTTGTGCTCAGCCTATATAAAAACCCTTATTTTTATCATTCCTGTGTGGTGTCCCTTTGTAGCGTTTTCACTGTGTTTCTGTGTATGGTCATAAATGCTTCACACACTGCCTCTGAGATAAGCCTGTCTGCTCGTGCTACGTTACCACAGGGTTGAGCAGGGGTTATCAAAGGGTGTAGCCCCCTTACTCTGACTTAGAAGCAAGGGTCCCTATTTGGTCATTGGCACCAGCCATTGCCAACTAGAGACCCCCATTTCTAACAATCCAACACTCGTTGTTTTGGGATATTTTGTGATTTTGTCTTTGTAAAGGTCTAGGCCTGACAGTATAGCACCAATTATGATACTCCCATTCATTAGGTTTATGTTATATTTTCCTGTTTTATTGATTAGGAACATCTGATGGAATTTTATGAAACAGTTTCTTCGCAAGATTATTGGCTAAGCCCTTTAAAATGTTATATGATCCAGGTCGTAGCCAGTCCAACATGGTAGGCGCACTTTAGGCGAGCTCCAGCGGCCCCGATTAACATCCTGCATATATCCTGGTTCATCAGCACTAAACTTCTTCCCCTGGCACCCTAGATTGTGGCAAATACATCATCACCACCAGCCTCAGTGGAAATAGCACCGAATCGGGGCTGTGACGGCCAGATGGAGATACTGCATGTGGGCCGTGGCGTGGGAGCCGGGGCCCGCGTTGTGGAGGAGTGGCCTTGTCCCCTGCAGTGTCCGTGAAAACTGCATTGCTGCAGGCTGGCGGACCAGTCTAGTGTGGCCAGAATGGCGGAGACCAGATCGGTGCAGCCAGAGGTATGCTTGAGCTGGGCCGGGGCCGACACGGGTTGCGGCCTGCCCCCTGAGGGGCCGGAAGAAAGTGTGATGGGACCGGACCCGTGTGCTGGCCGTACTTGTTTAGGCATCCCTTCTGCTGCGGCGGACCACCGGGGTGGCGGACATGGCCTGGAGGTGGGCTGCGAGTGGAGCGTAGCCGCGCTCTAAACTTCTGGGCTGGGACAGGATGGGGGACGCCACGGCCAGCTGGGCCGGTAGCTGAGAGGCCGAGGATCTCGACGGACTAGGGCTGCGGCCCCCGCGGAGGGGTCCTGGTGCAACTTGTGTGTATGTCGCCTTCTCTCTGGCCTCGACGTGGGACGGAATCTACGACAAGACCTGCCGATACCACCCTACTAAATGTCGACATTACTGTGATCGCTGGCCCGTGTTGAATCCTACTGCTCGCTGGCTTAGGGGCCTCCCTGGCAGGGCTCCAACGCAAAGAGGCCTGGCACCAAGGGGGCCCTAATATTCCCACTGACGATGACTCGCGATAAGCCACAGGGCACTAAACAAAGTACGATGGATCGGTGTACGGGCATGGGAGCCCAGGTTGTAGACAAGGCGGGCCATGCCTCTGCCACTCCAGACAACGCTGCATTGCTGGCAGCAATAACACAATCTCGGGATGTATTGGATAGGGGCCGTAGGGTCGGATGTTATGTTGGTCCGCCAGGACCTGCGTAAGGCGGTCGATAGAATAACTGAAGCAGAAACCAGGATCTCGACCACGGAAGACACTGTTGCCTCCCTCCAAAAACGAGTGTCCTCTCTGGAATCCATTACAAAGGGCCTCGCGACCAGGGTAGAAGATGCCGAAGGAAGAGCCCGCAGGAATAATCTTCGGCCCGTGGGCTTCCTGGAGGTCTGCGAAGGTAGTAACATGGAACAATTCCTCACAACATTGCTCGCTGGATGGCTCCCCCCGAATTCTCTTTCTCAGTGTTTCATCATTGAACGTGCACATCGGGCTTTGATACAGAAGCCTCCGCCAGGGGCCAGGCCGCCACCAATCATCACCAGACTCCTGAATTTCCATGATCGGGATACCATCCTAACACAGGCCAGATTAGCAGGTAAGCTGCAATATGACTCACATCATATCCTCATTTTCCCGGATTACACAAAATTAGTGCAGCAGCGCAGACAGTCCTTTACGGCCGCTAAGGCCCGGCTGTGGGATCTAAAAATTCAATATGCTCTGTTGTTCCTGGCCCGGCTGAGGGTTTCATATCAGTCACGCTCACTTTTCTTCGACACACCTGAAGAAGTATTCGCCTGGACAGATGAACAGACGCAGCTTAAGCCACGCACCCCTCCACGATTCGACTCAGAGTCCTCCTCTGGAGAACCCGCACATAAAGTCGTCAAACCCAAGGGGAAACAAAATCACAGATCCCGATCGAGACTTCGCTCCAGAACACGAGGTACATCCGGCTCCCGCGCAAACAAGAATCAACAGGATTCATCCTCATCGCAACCTGGGGCCTGAAGGCCATATCTGACACTGGCTACGCACTGCTGATGACAAAGTTCGAGGGCCCTCGGAGGAATGTCCCCTCTCAAATACTCTTCTCAGTATCTGAGAGCCTTACTTATTGTTGGGAACAGTTCAATGGGGATCCATTGGTGTGGGGTTGTAGCCTGCCCCCGTTGGAGTAGGAGCGCAACCCCAACCGCGACAGATGCTTCAGCCGTTTTGAGGTATAGGGTGGGGAGGGAGGGGGCGGGATTGGGATTGTTATGTTGTTTTAAATGTGCTATGTCATACTCTTCTTCACATTATATCCCCATGGACATCATCGAGTCACGATTTCACATAAAGTACTGGCTCCAGCACTATGGCAGGATTGGATAGTAGGCTAAAAATAGTTAGCTGGAATGTTCGGGGTGCACTGGAAAAGATAAAGAGAGGAGCCATACTCCACCAGCCCAAGCGTTCCTCGGCGGATGTCCTGTTGCTGCAGGAAACCCACCTCCTCGGCACCAAGGCGCGATGTCTTTCCCGATTTGGATATATACAGGTCTTCCATGCAGGTTTTATCAGGGGCTCGAATGGGGTGGCAGTCTTGATTCACCGAAGGGTCCCGTATATGCATATTAAATCATGACCTGACCCCCAAGGGAGATATGTCGTTATTACTGGTACAATATATGGGGAGCAAGTTTTAATAGGCAGTATCTACACACCCCACCCCCCATTGTCCGGGTCATTTGTGGAACGTTTGACGAGTATCATGCTAGAGTCACCTAAGTGCCTCGCTATAATGAGAGGGGACTAGAACGATGTCCTAAATCAGGCCCCAGATAGGTGGAGACCACATGGAGGGTTGGGGGCGGTGAGAGAAACGCAGGTACAGACCTTGGTAGACGATATGGGTTGGATAGATACCTGGAGACAACTCCACCCGACTGCACACTGCTACACTTATTACTCTAACATCCATGATTAATTTTCCTACCTAGACTATATTTTTGTGCCCACCAGCCACTTTCCCAGAATTGCGGCGACTGACATACTGCCCAGGCGTTTACCAGATCACTCCCCAGTAGTGCTAGATTTGCGCTTAAGTGTAGATCGCCCTCGCTTCCGCTGGCGACTATCGACATGGCACCTACGCGACACCTACGCGATTATATAAGACGCACATGCATCAGGCCATCACTGACTATTTCCTTGACAACCTGGGGACGGTGGACTCGGCAGAGACCTTATGGGAGGCCATGAAGCCAACTATTAGAGGAGTAGATATATCCTTCTGTACAGCCCAACGTAGGCAACATCGGGAAACCTTACTCCGGACACAGCTAATTGACCTGGAGCAGCGCAGTAGGGGGGAGGGTGGGAGGCTGGCGCGCTGACAGCTGCTTCACCTGCAACAAACACACACTAGTGCATTACTGGACGAGGCCAAACTGGCGTGGCTGGCCTTCCACAGCAGAATATACCAATGGGAGGACAAGTCGAGCTCTCTCCTGCATCGCCTATGCCAGCAAGCACTTCACCGGCCAGCTGCACCTGGCATTCTAGATGTGGATGGCCAAACACTCACTGACCCAGTTCAGAATGCATCCAGCTTGACAGGCCTACTACGCGGATCTATACGCTCCCAGAGATGTCCTGCCAGAACCCATGATACAGCGTTTTCTTGACGACCTACCCCCGAAATCTCTATTTGACTCGGCACGCGTAGAACTAGATGCTCCCTTGACGGTTGAGGAACTGGGTGCTGCCCTTACAGATTTGCGTACAGGTAAAGCGCCGGGCCCCAACGGCTTCCAGTGTGAATTTTACAAGATCTTTCAGTCCCAGCTAGACACCCACTACCTGGCAGTAGCAAATGCAGACGTCAAGGAGGAAAGACTCCCACCAGACTGGCGACATGCCGAAATTACAGTGTTTACAAAACCCGGCAGGCCCCGATCAGCACACATCATATCGCCCTATATCGCTACTGAATGTTGAGGCCAAATTATTGGCTAAAGTCCTGCCAAATCGTATTCTACCACATATGGCGGATTTGGTACATCCAGATCAGTCAGAATTTATGCCCCATTGTGCTACTTGCCATAATATCCGGCGTGCTCACAATGCTATTGCGGCGATTGACCGTTTAGATGACTTGGCAGCGTTGTTACTGGCTGATATAGATAGGGCATTTGATTCACTGGGTTGGAAGTATTTATTTGCCCTCTTGCGATGCTTAAACATTGGACCCAGGTATATTTCATATATCCGTTTGTTATATACAGACATCACTGTCCTGGGTAGGGTAGCGGATGCCCCTTGTCCCCTTATTTATTTGCATTGGAACCACTGGCTTTATGGATCAAAATTGATGCACAGGTCAAGGGGTTTGAATGGCCGGGAGGGAAGTCCGACCGTATTGCCCTATATGCGGACAATGTTCTCTTTTTCCTCCTGGAGCCGCATTGGACGGGACCTCGGCTGCTTCGCATAATGCAGGTATTCAGGGAGACCTCAGGTCTATATATTAACACCTGCAAGTCTATACTTTGGCCACTTCGGGGAGCGTCTGAAATGGGAATTTAGGCGGGGGAGGTAACGCTATCCACAACCTGGTTTAAATACCTGGGGTCTATTTGTCGTCATGTCCCTCTATATCCTGGGAGAAAAACATTACCCCCATCTGGGCGCAAACACAGGCCCAGATGAGGTCATGGGCACGTCAGCCGCTTACTATTCTCGGGAGATCGGCAATCTTTAAGATGGTGTCACTCCCTCACCTCCTTTATCAGCTGCAAAACCATCCCTTTTTGATCCCACCCACCTGGTTTCGTCAGGTCAATTCAGGGTTGAGTCACTTCCTCTGGGATGATCTCACTGCTAGAGTTGCTCTAAAGACTTGCTTTAGTCCACACACTGCGGGGGAATAGCGACCCCCGATATTCAATCGTACTATGAATTTGTATGTTTTATAACACAAATACTTGCTATTGCTTATTCGCTCGCTCACGGCTGGACCAGCTGCTGCTGGCCGTCACGCCCACCCGGGAGCCAATCAGAGGGTAGGGGGCGGAGCTAAGGCTGCCACCGGCTATTTCATGCCGCTTGCAGCGCGGGAGCGCAGCGGACGCGCGCAGCGGGCGCGCCAAAGGCGCGCCAAAGGCAAGCCCGTCTGCGCCCGTCCGCGCCCCTTCGGGGCCTGGGGCCTGTAATTATGCCCAAAATAAAATCAGCTACACTGCCTCTGAGTTGATAGCACTGCACAATCCATCTGCCACACTAAATCCCCTCACTTATTCCAGTCTGTCTGCACAGGGGATTATGGTGTCCAGAGCAGTTTTTCCCGAACTCTGTGGTAGTCACAGAGCGGTTTTCCCTCAGACTCAAGAGTGCAATGGCGCTCGGAAGCTCTCTGTTATATACTTGAACACCCGCTCAATGGTTAAGCACCAGATGGACATTTTTCTGTTGCTTAAATTTGAGCGGCCAGACTTTCTTTTGCTCACTGAAACTTGGTTATCTCAGGAATCATCACCTGATATTCTTGCTGCACTTCCTCTGGATTACCACATCATCCAAGCCAACCGTCCCCAGGGGAAAGTTGGTGGAGGAGTGGCTATTATTACACGTCATGACTGTAAATATACCATTTTAAACCCTCTAGACCTACCCTTAGTTGATAATCTGGTTATAAAACTTGAACAAGAACATGACACTGCTCCTTTAGTATGCTCTATAGACCTCCTCAAAGGATGCCCTCTTTCCCTCATTCTCTGGGCGAACAGGTCGCGCACTTAGTCACTAACTATGGGAAGGTCATGCTAATTGGTGATTTACTACTGGGCCAATGAAACATCTGGTGGTCCCCAATCGGCTGAACTTGCAGAGCTACTCACAGGATTGAACCTTACACAACAGGTGACCACGGCCACTCATATTAGGGGGCATATTCTTGATCAGGTTTGGACAGTCAACATCACTATGTCCCCAGTATTAGTCTCACCGTGTACATGGTCAGATCACCATGTAATTAAATTTACTATTCACGATAATTTTTCGATCAAAACATCCGGTTTAGGTGGGGGCACACGCAGAAACTGGAATAAAATCGAGAAACTCTTATTTCTTGATTCACTTGCTAACTCTATTCCTCCCGTCAATTCTTCCATCAACTTGGCTGATGCACAGTTAACCAGCTGGCTATCGGCCGCTAGCGACATGTTTGCGCCCCCCAGGAAGATCCATGCCACTCGCCGCCATGACGCCCAGAAATGGTTTTCCACCGAGTTGAAAAATCAAAAACTAGTCTTACGGCAATTGGAGAGAAAGTGGAGACGTAACTATTTATCCGAAGATAAATGGTCTTACTTAAATACCCTGAAAATATATAAAAAATCGATCCTGACCGCCAAAGCGACATACTTTTCTTCTAAAATCCTGTCTGCAACTAATCGTTCTAAGGAGATCTTCTCCATAGTGAATGAGTTGTCTAATCCCGACAGAACTTCTATCAAGCATACCCCTTCCCAAACCTTTTGCAACTCATTGAATTCTTTCTTCATTGATAAAATTAAAAAAATAAAGTCCAGTATCCCGGTTTGCCAAAACCTGGACTCTAGTCTGCATATCACCCGAAATCATAGCACCTTTACGCAATTTCCTATAATCCATGAGCATACCCTTGCGGATCTCCTCTCTAAAGTCAAATCTGGCTCCCCCACGGACTGCTGCCCTCCTAGCATTTTGAAGGAAATTTTTACTGCCCTCCCTAGTCCTGCTCTCAATCTTTTAAATGAGTCACTGCTCCAGGGTATCGTCCCCGCCCCTTTTAAGGAGGCAATTGTCATTCCCCTTTTGAAGAAGGCGGGCGCGGATCCGCTAATTTTACTGAACTACCGACCTATCTCTCTTCTCCCTTACCTAGCCAAGGTCTTGGAAACCTATGTTACGAGATGTCTCACTGATTTCCTGGAGGAATCCGAATTTTTTGACTCCCACCAAGCGGGGTTCCGCCCGGCTCATTCGACCGAGGCGGTGATCCTTACAGTGTTGGACACTCTCCGTAGTGAGGTCGATGGTGGTTCTTCGCAGGCTCTTGTCCTGCTTGATCTCTCCGCGGCCTTTGACACGGTCGACCATAACCTTTTGGTCGACCGGGCGAGGGACGCGGGAATCTCGGGACTTGCCCTGGGCTGAATCACCTCCTTTTTGGAAAATCGCTCCCAGGCGGTCTGTACTGCACAGTTTACTGCCCCCAGAACTAGAATTTCGTGCGGAGTCCCTCAGGGCTCCTCACTTTCTCCCCTGTCGTTTAATCTTTACCTTCTCCCTCTTGTCCGAGCCCTGAAAGAGCGTCAAGTTTGTACCTTTAATTATGCTGACGATTTTCAACTTATTTTCCCCATCAGTAACTCCTCTGAGTCGGTCCACGCCTTTCAGTCTACCATGCTGTTCATTAGTCAGTGGATGAACAGTAACCATCTTAAGCTCAATACGGACAAGACGGAGCTGGTTTTAACAGGTGGTCTCTCTAAAAATCCCTGGGGCCCTCATTTCTGGCCCAAGGAGCTGGGTCAGCCCCCTTCTCCATCTATCTCGGCTAAGAGCCTTGGGGTAATAATCAGTCAAGACCTCACTATGAAGCCCCAGATTGGGTCGGTGATCTCTACCTGTTTTTTCCAACTTAGGAAAATAAAAAGATCTGCAGATTTCTCACCCATGAAGCCCGGATTCAGGTGATCATCGCCATGGTCATGTCCCATGTCGACTATGCCAACTCGCTTTACTTTGGCATTCCTCTCTATTTATCCAAGCGCCTGCAGATGGTACAAAACCAGGCCGCACGCCTGATTGTTCATCAACCTAGGCACCATCATGTCACTCCTCTTCTAAGGAAACTTCATTGGCTCCCAGTGGTCCAGCGCTGTGCCTTCAAGGTTGGGTGCCTCATTTTTAAGTCACTCAACGGTAGAAGCCCTAAATTTGTGAACAACTTGATTAATAGGCATGTTCCCACACGCAATCTCCGTTCAGCACACAAGCTATTTTTGTCCACTCCCTCTTTTAAATTAAAGCGCACCGGTGGTGCCAGGTTTGCCATTTTGGCCCCCATGTTCTGGAACTCTCTCCCCTCCGAAATCCGGTTCTGTACCAACCTCCTCGGCTTTAGAAGCCTTCTTAAAACTTGGCTATTCCGTCAGGCTTTTTGAATGTTCTTCAGGACTTGGGTGTCAATTAAAGTAGCGCCATGAAACCTCCCCGGTGTACGTGCGCTATATAAATTCATTTTAACATAACATAACATAACTATGCAGCTTCCCATCTCCTGGTTTTAAATGATTGGTGGTACGGGAGTAGAGACGACCCGGCGTATCGCTTGGAACACTGGCTTATGGTTGACGCTCTTCCTCAATTACTCCTACACAAACCAAGGGAGCTTCGACTTCTTCCCCCGCCACACGTACAGTTTTTGGGGTATGGAAATATTCATTGCATAGGATAGGGTGGTGGAACCTGCTGACGGGAGAGATGCCCTCATGGCAGAGTGGCCTTTTACCTCAGCTGGCGACCTTGTCGGAGTTTCGAGGTTTGGATGCCATCGGCATCTCTACTTTGGGAATTGTTATGCGGGGAACCACCCTGAAATCCTTTCATGAGCTCAGGAAAGAATTTTGATATGCCACACTCGCAATTTTATATATACTTGCAATCTAGTCCCGCTCTTTCTCCATACATCATGCACTTGGAGTTCTTACAGGAATTTAACCCAATAGAGGCCAAGGTATTCATGGGCGACATGGGGGATCATAAGATCACAAAGATATACCAATCCCTGGTAACAAATCTTTCCACCACATTAGACTCACTCCGGGAGAAATGCAGGTAGATCTCGGCCCTCTTGACAATGACAATTGGACGGAAGTGCTGGAATCCCCGTGGGGCGCTGCAATAGCTTCTCACCTAAGACTTATCCAATTCAAGTATCTACACTGGGCGTATCTTACTAGGCACAGGCTGCGGAGGGCGGGATTTATTCCTTCCCCTACCTGCTTGCGATGTGGTGGGGCAGAGGGCACTTTCATACACACAATTTGGCAATGCTCAGCACTCAATAGATTCTGGAGGGGAGTCAGGTCCTGCCTTTCTGAGGAGCTGTGGTGGGATATACCCCTATCGCCAAAGCTGGTTCTACTGCACATCACCGATGAAATAGGCGGTAATCGTTACAAAAGGCATTTATTGTTCCTAGGTCTCATATTGGCCAAAAGAGACATAGCCAAAGCACGGAAGGCCCAGGCCCCACCTAGGCTGGGAGCCTGGAAGGTGGGTCTTGATCTTTGCAGGGTTGCCCTCAGAAGCACCTAAAAATTTGGAAATGATGGGCAGACTATGGAGGTTTTTATTTGGAACCCCCCACCCCCTACGAAATACAGACGTGGAGGCTCTGCAATAATGGAATCCAGGGGAGGATAATTGCACATTGGACTAAGTCATCTGTGAACTGGCTCGATGGAAACGACATATGGGTCATTATAATATACATAGCACAAAAGGTTATAATGTTGCGAGCGGGCATTTGTAGGCTCGCTATGTTTGTGTAACTTTATTGTACATGTTACTCGATTGAAAAAGAAGTCGACAGATTTTATGTTACAATGCTGAACACATATTACTGCAAATGTCATGTACGAAATGTAGTAGCTCTGCCTGCTGACTCAATAAAATGTGTTGTGAAAATAAAAATGTTATATGATCCTCCGAAACTGGAATACAATATTCTGTAAAAGAATTTCTTAACATAAATTCTTGTGGTGGTAGAAGAAACACTACCACACAAATGCAGCAGTGGTCTCTGAAAATCAATTCTCTAAAGTAGATTCCAGGTAAGAAATTAAACAAAAACGACTGTAGTAGGAAATGTTTGCGCAGAACACTAATTCATGGAATATGCAGCTTTTTAGTTTGAGAGTTGAGTACAGTGTTACTTTAAAGGCCAAAAGGTTAATACATTGACTCAGGACTGAGTTTCATCCATAAGGAGCTCATTCTTGTATTTCTTTCTTCTCTTCTAGAGTTATTTGCCCAGCAGGATGCATGAAACAGGAAGGCAAAGTGTGGGGCACTGATATCTACACAGATGTAAGTTTATTTTGTTGCCTGAATCTATTGAGTGTATTTCTTGTCCCCTAGCAGAAAATATAGCAAGTTAAGCTAACATTGGCAACATGAATGATGCGGTAAATGTGGAATGTCATAGTTCATAACTGTTACATATCTAATTTTCAGTTTAATATCAAAAAAGGCTAACAGTTAAATGCATATCAAATAATGCTAACATCAAATTCTGTGTAGTTGTCCTCTATTAAACGATGCATTGTTGATTATGCATGTTTACCTACAGTCTTTGGGAGTGTTTATGTTCACTTGAGATTAGAACATTAGTAGAATGTTATGAAGTGACAAATATGGAGCAGGGAGATTGTTTGGGAGCAGTTGCGGGTATCCTAACTTATGGGCTGATGTAACCAATCCAACCATATGTATCATTGTGGGAGCACACATTGACACATGCCCCCAACACGTCTTCAACCTCGGATTTAAGACAATCAGCGATGAGCTCAAGAAGGTCATAAACACCTCCATCACAGCAACCTCCTTCCTTGAGGACTAGAAGCACGCTGAAGTGAGGCCCCTCCTAAAAAAAAAATCTGTCAACCCAGCCAAATTGAAGAACTACCAGCCTATCTCTCTGCTCTCTTCTCCAGCAAAAGTCCTTGAGAAAGCAATCAACCAGCAACTCACCCAACACCTAGAAGACCACAACCTCCTGGACCCCTCCCAATCCAGATTTTGAGCTGACCACAGCACAGAGACAGCCCTGATCGCAGCCACAGATGACATCAGAGCCCTCCTGGACTGTGGGGAAACAGCAGCCCTCATCCTCCTGGATCTGTCTGCCGCATTTGACACTGTCTATCACCACATCTGCATCAACAGACACCACCACATTGGTATTCAAGGAAACACCATCAAATGGATTGCCTCATACCTCACCAGCAGAACCCAAAGGATCTGCCTTCCACTGCTCATCTCTGAGCCCAAGATCATTTGCGGAATCCCCCAAGGATCGTCCCTTAGCCCGACCCGCTTCAACACCTACATGACTCCCCTGGCCGTCTTGGTCAGATCACTTAGATTTAACATCGTCTCCTACACTGATGACACAATTCTCATGCTCTTACTGTCCAAAGATCCCTCCACAACAAAAGCTAACTTCCACATATGCATGATGAACGTCGCAGACTCGATGAACAACTGTCTCAAACTCAACACCAAAAAACCGGAAGTCTTTGGGAGCAACGCCATGGACTGACAATTGGTGGCATGTGGAGCTTGACAGCCCCCCGACCCCCAACAGACCATGCCCGCAACCATGGCATCATACTGGATAGCAAGCTATCCATGAAGAAATAAGTCAACACAGTCTCATCCACCTGCTTCCACACCCTTTGCATGCTCCACAAGATCTTCAGGTGACTCCCGGCAAACACCAGAAGGTCCATCACGCAGACCACATAACCAGCAGACTGGACTACAGAAACATGCTCTGGGTAGGAATCACTGCAAGCCTCCTGTAGAGACTCCAGACAATACAGAACTCAGTGGCAAGACTCATATTCGGCCTCCCTAGAACGGCCTACATCACACCCCATTTCAAGAAACTACACTGGCTCCTGATTTAGAAGTGATGCCTGTTCAAGATGCTGACCCATGCCTGCAAGGCCCTGCACAAGAAACGACCAGCATCCTTCAACAAACGCCTGACCTTCCACCTACCAACCAGACACCTTTGATCAGCTTCCCTCTCCCTCGCAGATACCCCATGGATCTGTTGAGCCAACAGCGGAGGGCGCTCCTTCTCGCACCTAGCAACCAAGGCTTGGAACAACCTTTCCCTGCACCTCAGGACCAAACCGTCTCTCCAGCAATTCAGAAGCGAACTAAAGACCTGGATGTTTGAATGATCGATCCTCCAGGCAGAAGCAAACTGCTCCAGCACCTCGAGACCCTCACTGGTTATTAATCGCTCTCTATAAATGGGTGATTAATTGATTTGTTCTGACATACTTATGTATTCATTTATGTTGACTAAAAAGAGTGGTTGATTAATACATTGGCAAATGTTTATAATTGGCAAGTTATAGATATTTCATTACTGTTGTATTAGGCCAGATTCTGGATATAGAACCCCCCCCCCCCATTTTGTTTTATATGTCAAAAAAAATCATATGGTGATTTAAATATTTTTAATACTGCATGTTGAAGCAGGGATACCTGTTCCTTTGTGAATACTCTATATATTTTTGGTTTCCTGAATTGTTTATGATTAATTCTGCTCTGATGTAATTTGTTGACATCAACAAATATTTAGAATAGGTAATTGTTTTTCAAATAATTCTCTTGCTGACATCTTTACTTATCTTACTAGTGGGACTGCCGCAATGCTTGTGCCACCCACTCAAGTAGCCCTTAAACATGCCTCAGGCCTGCCACTGCAGAACCTGTGCGTTCAGTTTACGCTGCCATGTCAACATGGAATTTAAAACCCCTTGCCAAGCCTTAAGCCCTCCTTTTATTAGATATGCATCAACCCTACGGTATGTCCTAGGTAGCTCATAGGGCAGGATGCTAAATAACTAAAAGGAATGACATGTAGTTTTTAGTTTAACATGTCCTGGTAGTGAAAAGACCCAAACTCGTTTTCCATTACTCAGAGGCCTTCCCCTCCCATGACTTAACATCGGGGATTTCTTATTACATTTAATAGGCTGTAATTCCTAATTGAGAGAAGATGGAATTGTCATGTTTAGCACCTTTGTAATTATAATAACAAATTATCTGTAATGGTAAAGTTGGATTTGCAGTTACTATTCTGAAAATGCCACTTTTAGAAAGTTAGGCATTTTCCTGCTCTTATTCATTAGGTGTCTGTTACCTATCTCTGATCACTGGCTGGGCGACAATTCACTTTTTGTATACCCTTTAGACAACCACACACAATGGAAGGCATAGCCCCTTGTAGTGAGTCTAGAGCAAGGGTAGAAAGAAAGGACCTCTGTGCACTTCAAAGACCCTTATTTGCAGCCAGCCCCACTTCAAAGGCACAACTGGGTATAAGTATTGGACCCCTGACCCTACCAACTCAGTACACTTCTGGACCTGAAACCAATTGGCCAAGAAGAAGAACTGCTGTGCTAAGGACGGACACTCTGCTGGACTGCTGCTCTGAAAGATTGATACCTTGCTACCTTGCTGCACTGCAATCATTTCTGCTGCTCTCTCTGACTGGCCCATCATCACTTGACTGTTCTTCAAAGACTCAGGGACGTCAAAGTCTTTCACTGTCCTCCTGTGCCTGGTCAGTGGCGTAGCAAGGGAAGGCGGGAGGGGCGGTCTGCCCTGGGCGGCACGAGTTTTGGGGTGGGGGGGCCCCCCTCTTACCTGTGGCCATGCAGGGCAGCTGTCCCAGGAATCGACATCCCCCCACTCTCACATGCGACTGCCAGGCAGCAAACTCAGGGACTGCTACATGCGGCAGATCGTGTCTGGTTCATTGGAAGTGGACCCAGGTGCTTGTTCCTCATACTCTGCTGCAAGAGCAGAATCGACGCAACGCAGCAGTTGCAGGAACAGACCTGGCGCTCGCACTTGGAAGCAACACATTGCCATCGAAACCACCATATTGTAACCCCAGTATCACCGCCGCTGCAGGGAGAATATCAACGGATCCCCTCGACTGTGTGGAGAAACCCAGCGCATCGACTTCGGAATCAATGTAACTCGGAGCGGGTGCTTCATCTTTAAAACAAGCACGTCACCATCGTTGTGTGGAGAAAATCTGGGAGCGACCCCTGACCTTGACTGGTAGGTCGCTCCCCCACCACACAGCTCCGTCTGTGTGCCCTGCTGCTGCCCCTGATTGTGCTCGTTTTTCCTTTCTGTGCCCCCTTGCTGCCCCTGATTGTGCTCGTTTTTCCTTTCTGTGCCCCCTTGCTGCCCCTGATTGTGCTCGTTTTTTCCTTTCTGTGCCCCCCTTGCTGCCCCTGATTGTGCTCGTTTTTCCTTTCTGTGCCCCCTTGCTGCCCCTGATTGTGCTCGTTTTTTCCTTTCTGTGCCCCCCTTGCTGCCCCTGATTGTGCTTGTTTTTCCTTTCTGTGCCCCCTTGCTGCCCCTCATTGTGCTCGTTTTTTTTCCCTTTCTGTGCCCCCTTGCTGCCCCTGATTGTGCTCGTTTTTTCCTTTCTGTGCCCCCTTGCTGCCCCTGATTGTGCTCGTTTTTCCTTTCTGTGCCCCCTTGCTGCCCTTCATTGTGCTAGTTTTTCCCTTTCTGTGCCCCCTTGCTGCCCCTCATTGTGCTCTGTTTTTTTCCTTTCTGTGCCCCCTTGATGCCCTGATTGTGCTCGTTTTCCCTTCTGTGCCTGTTTCCCGCCGCTGCGCCCTGCGGCCCCGCCCCCTCACTGCCCATTCGCTGCCCCATTCCCTGCTCCTCCCTCCCACCTCCCCATTTATGGCGGCCGCTGCGTGGTGAAGAGAGCGACCCCTGACCTTGACTGGTAGGTCGCTCCCCACCACACAGCTCCGTCTGTGTGCCCTGCTGCTGCCCCTGATTGTGCTCGTTTTTCCTTTCTGTGCCCCCTTGCTGCCCCTGATTGTGCTCGTTTTTTCCTTTCTGTGCCCCCTTGCTGCCCCTGATTGTGCTCGTTTTTTCCTTTCTGTGCCCCCTTGCTGCCCCTGATTGTGCTCGTTTTTCCTTTCTGTGCCCCCTTGCTGCCCCTGATTGTGCTCGTTTTTTCCTTTCTGTGCCCCCTTGCTGCCCCTGATTGTGCTCGTTTTTCCTTTCTGTGCCCCCTTGCTGCCCCTCATTGTGCTAGTTTTTTCTTTTCTGTGCCCCCTTGCTGCCCCTGATTGTGCTCGTTTTTTTTCCCTTTCTGTGCCCCCTTGCTGCCCCTGATTGTGCTCGTTTTTCCTTTCTGTGCCCCCTTGCTGCCCCTCATTGTGCTAGTTTTTTCCTTTCTGTGCCCCCTTGCTGCCCCTCATTGTGCTCGTTTTTTTCCTTTCTGTGCCCCCTTGATGCCCTGATTGTGCTCGTTTTCCCTTCTGTGCCTGTTTCCCGCCGCTGCGCCCTGCGGCCCCGCCCCCTAACTGCCCATTCGCTGCCCCATTCCCTGCTCCTCCCTCCCACCTCCCCATTTATAGCGGCCGCTGCGTGGTGAAGAGAGCGACCCCTGACCTTGACTGGTAGGTCGCTCCCCCACCACACAGCTCCGTCTGTGTGCCCTGCTGCTGCCCCTGATTGTGCTCGTTTTTCCTTTCTGTGCCCCCTTGCTGCCCCTGATTGTGCTCCGTTTTTTCCTTTCTGTGCCCCCTTGCTGCCCCTGATTGTGCTCGTTTTTCCTTTCTGTGCCCCCCTTGCTGCCCCTGATTGTGCTCGTTTTTCCTTTCTGTGCCCCCTTGCTGCCCCTGATTGTGCTCGTTTTTTCCTTTCTGTGCCCCCCTTGCTGCCCCTGATTGTGCTCGATTTTCCTTTCTGTGCCCCCTTGCTGCCCCTCATTGTGCTAGTTTTTTCCTTTCTGTGCCCTCTTGCTGCCCCTGATTGTGCTCGTTTTTTTTCCCTTTCTGTGCCCCCTTGCTGCCCCTGATTGTGCTCGTTTTTTCCTTTCTGTGCCCCCTTGCTGCCCCTCATTGTGCTAGTTTTTCCTTTCTGTGCCCCCTTGCTGCCCCTCATTGTGCTCGTTTTTTCCTTTCTGTGCCCCCTTGATGCCCTGATTGTGCTCGTTTTCCCTTCTGTGCCTGTTTCCCGCCGCTGCGCCCTGCGGCCCCGCCCCTCACTGCTCATTCGCTGCCCCATTCCCTGCTCCTCCCTCCCACCTCCCCATTTATGGCGGCCGCTGTGCGGCCGCGCAGCGGACGTGCCTAAGGCAAGCCCGTCTGCGCCCGTCTGCGCCGTGACCGCGCCCAGCGCCAGACCCCCTGGTCCGGGCATCCCCCGCGCCCGCCACATCAACAGACGCCGATACGACGCCAGCACCCTCCACGCACTCAACCCCGGAAAAGATCACGCCTACTACCAGGCCACCCCGAAGCGCACCCAAGGGCCCTTCACCTGCCGGAACTGCAGCTTCGCCAGCACCCGCCCCGCCAAACCACAGCCCAGGAAAGAACCCAACTACCTCAGATGCATCCTCCTCAACACCCGCTCCGCCCGCAAACACGCCATCGAACTCTGGGACCTTCTCGACTCAACCTCCCCAGACGTCGCATTCCTGACGGAGACCTGGCTGAATCCCGCTTCAGCCCCCGACATCGCCATTGCCATCCCGGACGGATACAAGATCACCCGCAGGGACCGCACCAACGGAGTCGGAGGAGGCATCGCCATCGTCCACAGGAACACCCTCAGAGTCTCAACCAACACCGACGACACCCTCAGCACCGCCGAACACATGCACTTCCAGATCCACACCGACCCCAACACCACCCTCAGAGGAACCCTCATCTACAGACCCCCGGACCCCGACCACAGTTCAGCGATTCCATCGCTGACTTCGTCAGCACACACGCCATCGCCTCCACGGACTACATCCTCCTCGGGGACCTGAACTTCCACCTCGAGAACAACAAGGACACCAACTCCACCACCCTGATCAACAACCTCGCCACCCTCGGACTCAGACAGCTCGTGACTACACCCACCCACGCCGCCGGCCACACGCTCAACTCCATCTTTTCCGCAAGCCCACACGTCTCCTTCAACCACACCTCCGAACCCCACTGGACTGACAACCACTGCATCCACTTCACCTACAGGAAGCCCACCACGCACCACCGCACCGAACAAATGCCTCGCTGATGCTGGAGCAGAGTCACGGAAGACCAGCTAACCACAACCCTCGCCCTGAGCCCACCCGCCGAACCCTCCGACCCCGACACCGCCGCCCGCAACCTCAGACAGTGGATCGACGACTGCGCCAACACCCTCGCCCCGCTCAAGAATCCGCCCAACAGCCACACCAGCAAGAAAGCCACCTGGTTCACCGAAGACCTCCAGGCCTCCAAACGAACATGCCGAAAACTGGAGAAGATCTGGCTCCACGAACGGACAGCGGACAGCTACGCCGCCCACAAGAGCGCCACCCGCAGTCACCATCACCTCATCAGATCCGCCAAAAGGGCCTCACTCAAAGACCGCCTAGACAACAATGCACACAACAGCAAAGAGCTCTTCAACATCGTGAAGGAACTCTCCAACACCAGCTCCAACACCAACGACATCCAGCCGTCGCGAGACCTGTGCGACTCACTGGCCACCTTCTTCCACCGCAAAATCGCCGACATCCACGACAGCTTCAACACCACGACCGCCCCGGCAACCACCGAGACCACTGCCCCCACAACCACCAACCGCCTGCTCTCCTGGACCAACATCAACGACGAGGACACCAGCGAGATCATGAACACCATCCACTCCGGTTCACCGCTAGACCCGTGCCCTCACCACATCTTCAACAAAGCCAGTACAGCCATCGCGCCCCATCTCCGGAAAATAATCAACATCTCCTTCGAGACATCAACCTTCCCGGAAAGCTGGAAGCACGCCGAGATCACCGCCTTACTCAAGAAACCCAAGGCAGACCCCAAGGACCTCAAGAACTTCCGACCCATCTCTCTGCTCCCGTTCCCCGCGAAGGTCACCGAGAAAATCGTCAACAAACAACTGACCCGCTACCTCGAGGAGAACAACATCCTGGACCCTTCCCAGTCCGGCTTCCGCAGCAACCACAGCACCGAAACCGCCCTCATCGCCGCCACCGATGACATCAGGACCCTGCTAGACAACGGAGAAACAGCAGCCCTCATCCTACTGGAACTATCAGCCGCCTTCGACACGGTCTGCCACCACACACTACGAACATGCCTTCACGACGCCGGGATCCAAGAGAAGGCCCTGGACTGGACCACATCCTTCCTTTCCGGCAGAACACAAAGCGTCCGCCTCGCCCCCTTCTGATCCAAGGCCACCAAGATCATCTGCGGCGTACCCCAAGGCTCCTCCCTCAGCCCAACGATGTTCAACATCTACATGGCACCCCTCGCACACGTCGCCCGACAGCACAACCTCAACATCATCTCCTACGCCGACGACACCCAGCTGATCCTCTCCCTCACCAAAGACCCTCACACCGCCAAAGCCCACCTCCACGAAGGAATGAAGGCCGTCGCCGAATGGATGAGGACCAGCCGCCTGAAGCTGAACTCGGACAAGACGGAGGTCCTCATCCTTGGTTCCAACCCTTCAGCCTGGGGGACTCCTGGTGGCCAACATCACTGGGAACAGCCCCGCCACCCACCGACCACGTACGCAACCTAGGGGTCATCCTCGACCCCACCCTCTCCATGACTAAGCAGGTCAACGCCGTTTCCTCATCCTGCTTCAACATCCTCCGAATGCTCCGCAGGATCTTCAAGTGGATCCCCACCGAAACAAGAAAAACAGTCACCCAGGCCCTCGTCACCAGCAGGCTGGACTACGGAAACGCCCTCTACCCAGGAACGACGGCTAAGCTCCTGAGACGGCTGCAACGCATCCAGAACGCCTCTGCACGTCTTATCCTCGACATCCCCCGACGCAGCCACATCACACCCCACCTGAGAGACCTGCACTGGCTCCCTGTCAACAAGAGGATAACCTTCAAGCTCCTCACCCACGCACACAAAGCACTCCACAACTCCGGACCAGCCTACCTCAACAGACGACTCAGCTTCTACACCCCCACCCGCCAGCTCCGCTCGACCAGCCTCGCCCTCGCCACAGTCCCCCGCATCCGGAAAACGACCGCCGGCGGCAGATCCTTCTCCCACCTCGCCGCCAAGACCTGGAACACCCTCCCCACCAACCTCCGACAGACCCAAGACCTACTGGCCTTCAGAAGACTCCTCAAGACCTGGCTCTTCGATCAGTAGCAGCACCACCCCCCTCTTCCCCCAGCGCCTTGAGACCCTCGCGGGTATGTAGTGCGCTTTATAAGTGACATGATTGATTGATGCATCTTCTCAACTGCAGGATCGACACTGACGCATCACTCGGCTGCACCCCGCATCTCATGTTTACAACCAGGATTAAGGTACTTTTTCTAAACGGGCCCTGCGTAGGTCCTGTATCCGACCCACTCTCCATCGCGGTCAATCAGAACTCCTGTCTTTGTCCCCATCTAACGTGACCAATTAATTCCATAGGCAATTATTGCTTCTAAGCTCCATTTTTGCATTTAATCTTTACAAATTCATATCTTGACTTCTACTCATTGGATGTTTGATGTTTTGGTTTTGTTCTATTTATGAAATTAAGAGCTATTTTCCTAACTTGGTGTAGAATCTTTTTCTGTGGCGTTTCAGTGTTTACTGTTTGATGAGTTGCACAAATACTTTATGTAACAACAAAAGGGGGTACTTGTTCCTGTCTAGAAGAGATTTAAGGTGAACAGTTGGAATAGAAAAATGTGAGGGAGGTCTTCCTTACTAGGAAGTGATGTCCTCACACACCCATGTGGATGTCATGCTTCATCATTGGGCTTTTTGCTCCTCCTGGGGCCGGCGCTGCAATGCCCATGGGCCCCACGAGAGGGCTCTTTGTCAGCGATCTTTATAGTAAAACAGCTGTGATGATGCATGATGCGTGCATGTGTGCGGAGCTGACAAGTGAGTGAGTCTGTGATCTAAAAATACCCTCTCTATTCAAAGGAGGAATCCCAAGATGTAAGAACAGCAGGGAGGACAGAATCAATATATTTGTGGATGTTTCTGGAAATGGTTGCGGTGGCGGAATTAATGAAAATGTAAATACTGATCCCCAATGCTCAACTAATACTGGTAAAAACTAATAATGGTAAAAAGTGTACTCAGAACGTGTAAGGAGTAACAGAACACACAAGCTGCCAACCAAATTTCAGGAATATGTTCTGAAGTGAAAAAAAAGGGGGAGAGAGATGTGTTACATATCTAATTACCATTTGAAAAACAAATAATGCTATCAGTTAAATTCATATCAAATAATGCTATCAGTTAAATGCATATCAAATAATGCTAACAGCAAACACTGTGTTGTTGTCCTTTATTAAATGATGCAGTGTCGGTTATTGCATGGTTACCTACAGTCATTGGGAGTGTCTCTGTTCGGTTGCGGTGGGGACGTGGGTAGGATGTTATGGAGGGACAAATAATGAGCAGGGAGTGTGGGACTGGGAGCCCTTGCAGGTATCCTTAAAGGATGATGTAACCTAGCGGATTCCAAAAAGATGACCTACAATTCACATATTGCTTCCGTGCCGTTCTTGGAGTATTTCCAGCACTCATTACAATAACCAATGTGGCTTCTCCCACAGGACTCTTCCATCTGCAGAGCCGCCATCAACGCTGGAAAAATCAGAAATGCTGGGGGCAGAGTGAGAATGGAGAAGAGGCCGGGACAAGGCAGCTACCAGGACTCCACACGGAACGGAGTAACAACCCGGAGCTATAAAACCTCCTCCAGATCTTTCATTTTTACCCCAAGCAACACTGTCTTCCCAACCACAAGCCCTCCTCAACCTCCCAAAGGTAACTCTGAGGAACGCATCTAAGGCTCAATTGGTGATATGTTCTCAGGTACCTTTTATTTACTATTAGTTGTAATTCAGATCTCTCTCAAGGGTACTCACCCCGAGCAGTGCCTAGAGAGGCCTTTGGCCGTCAAGATGCACATTACACATTACATTTTACATATGTGTTGGAGACAAAACTTTGATAAAGCTGTAAAACTGAGATCAGAGAATGGGACGCATAAATTGGACTTGGCAGCATTTCTTTTACAGCAGTGTCTAGTTTCTGGGTTATTCCACGACTTGCATCTTAAGGACAGCTGGGAAATTGGGGGAATAGAGCATCTGTGTGTGGAAACAACCTGTTCCTAAAGGTTTGGAGAATGTTAATGGAAAGGAAATGTGAGTGCATATCCATAAACGGTCCAACTGAGAACGGGAAATCATTTCTGGCTTTTAATGGTAAAGTGTTTATTGATCCCTGGGTCTCTTAGAAGTGCTTGTAGCGCTCTATAATGAAACGTCAATCAAATTTGGGGATTTTCAAACTTGCAATCTTTAAGAAAAGGTCACGCGTTCAGCCACTCCCTCTGTAATGTGATATTGCTTTTCTTTCTTACAGTTCTTGTTCAGTGCAACACCAAAGCAAAAGAACTCAAGCTCAATGCAGCAGAGTGAGTACAATTACTTTCCTATGCCTTCCTTTATACAGAAAGAGTACGTTACACTATTGTGTAGATTTCAATTTCAGAACCTTCCAAACTCATGTACATGAATTCAGATTAAAACTCAGTGACCAGTCGAGTTCTTGTGCCTGGGAAAAAGGCAACACAAACACCTGGGCGTAAAAGCCTACACAGGCTGATTGCACCCATCACATCCAAAGCAAGACCTAAAACTGAGTGACCAGAAGCCAGTTATGTGAGGCTGGAAACTACTAGATTTGATAGGATGATGACCATGGATTCTAGGGTGGGAAGAACGGGCTGCGGGGAGGGCTGAGGACACATGGGAAAGCGGAGGAATATTTTATGATGGCCAATAGAGGAAATGTAGTGTGCGACTAAATTTGTGAACTGAAATGATACTAGGCTCAGCAATAAGATACAAAGTGCTTTTGTACACCATTATGTGAGGTACCTGAAACCTTATCTGCAGTTACATTTTGTACACCAACTAAATTCCTGTCAAGGTGATAACATGGTAGGAAGATGCATTCAGCTGTCAGGCGGGTTCTTTGGATTAGGGTAATCCAGGTAAGGAAATTGTTAATTTGGGATTTTTTGCGGCCAGCATAGGCCACACTTGCGAACTCTACTTGTGGTTTTGTGAGGTGTCTTCTTTGGTATTCACCTTTCAAGGATGAGTAGTTTTCTTCCAAACATCTGCAATCCAATAGCATCTACTGACTGAAAAATCGCACTGCTGGACGAGCAACATTTCTTCAAATTTTAGTTTTAAATTCAAAGTATCCACTGCTTAGAAATTAGGCATGTTGAGAATTGGAAATAACTCATTAAGGTGTTATTCCAGCTTTGAGTTCAATATATTTCTTAATATACACCCTATCTGATCCAATACATGAAAACTAGACTGATCAGGAAGCTTCTTTGGGGAAAAGTATCTCCAGTGGTTGCCCTACATTATTTAAATAAGCTGGTCTGTGATGTGAGGCTTGTGCACCCAACATACCAGAAACCCATGTGTTTTTATTAAAGTTGTTATGAGAAGATTTGTTTACCTATAAACTATGTTTATTCACGTTGAGATTGACCATAGGTAATCAAGGCTTGCATTTTAAAATGGCTAATGTTGGTTGCCGTCTTGCTTTGTGACGTGGACATTTCATTTCGGGGGGAAGCTGGATTTCTAATTATCGAATGCAAAGTTCTTTTGCTTCTTTCCCATGTGAATTTTTTTCGTTTCTTTGTGATAACCATGTAATGTTTTAATGAGTTGTGCATTCACAAAGACGCCTGCAGAGTACAGGCTGGTCCCTTTATCTCATCGTGCTACAGCTAATGTGAGTTTGAAGAATGATGAGAGGAGCTGTATTGTGGAAGGTCCTAAGAAGCTAACAAGCGTACAATTTTATAATTCTCCTTAAATCTGATTGGGCCATCTCATAAAAACTGTGTCTAGGTGTATCAAATGTTAGCATTGTGTGATTCAAATTAGAGCAGAGTAGAAGTAAGTTTAGTTTATTTTAGTTACTTGTCCTTTAAAAACACAAAAAATACCCATTACAAATACATAGCAAAATAGTGACGCATCTCCCATATTTACAAAAACATCATAAAATATTACAATATTTAAAACATATTAAAATCCATCAATTATTATTATACTCTAATGTAAGGGTTTTAAAAATCTAGCTAATACACAATAAATACAAAGGTGATCACTAGAGGAGCATGGCCTGGGAGGCCAAGATGGTAGAAGCCTCTTAGTGAACATGCCAGACCTCCTCTTCCATCCAAACTCCTTAGGGCCCCCGTGGGCCATCTGAAACCGCTGCTGCTGTGGTATGCCTTCCCTGACTCGAGGGAGTTGACTGGAGCTGAGAATTCTACTTTCTGATGGTATGCCAAGGGGTAGAGTGGTTAGAGCAGGCAACATGCAAGATGGTGGCCACACCCTGAGCAGTGGGCTGCGACCTGCTGTGGAAGGCCGTGACTTCGGCTGGTGCTGGTTGGAGTGGTCCGGGGATAAGGGCCGCGTCACCTGTGACCATGAAGACACCGTGAGGCAGATTCCAAGACCCTGGTAAGAGGCAAGTGGCTGGGCCCGAGAGGTGGGTGTTGACTCGCCCTCCCCCTTGCCGCACATGTATTGGTCACTGCAGGAAAGGCAAACCCGGAGCTCGTCGGTTTGGCCTGGCTGCTCGTAACGCCCCGTCTGAATGGGTGAGGATGCGGTCCAGGGATGCCTGGTTCAGCAGACTGCTCCCTGACACACAGGGGAAATCGCAGATGGCATCAACCTGGGGACATCAGTCAGATCCAGGGTCGCAGGGGCAGTGAATCCCGGGTTTGGCTCAGTCTGTGATAAGAGATGGCTGCGAAGGGCCAGCGGCATGGGTGCTGCAGAGAAAGCTGGTGGGAAAGATTGCACACGACCCTGGCTGCTCGTGTTACCCTGCAGGAACTGACCTGGGAGATGATGATCCTCTCCCAGGCACCAGGAAGAACCTGTAGGTCGCACCCACACCAGCCCTCCTCAGAGATCATAGATAGACTGGCTGTAGACAAGCTGAGAGGACATGGGGCCCAGCTGAGTGAATGGATGCCTGCCTGCAGTAGTGGTGGCCCTACTCGGCTGCACACCATGGTGAAAGACAAGGGAGCGCAATCCCATACATAGCCTGCATTCACAAATACACCTCCTCTGCAGGGAAACAGTTTTAGCTGCCCTGTAAACTAGCGGGTGGTCCCAGCATGAAGGTTGCGGATATGACAACTATCCTGTAGGAAATTGAGACTTCCAGGAAGGTGTTAGAGGTAAAGATCAGACAGGTCGGCGTGAACGGCAGGATGTGCGAAGCGTAGCAGGCAGGGTGACTGATGTTGAAGGGAGAATGGAGGAGGAAGTAACTGCCCTCAAAAAGACAGTATCTCAGCTTAACGCAACCACCCGAACTCTAGAAGCGAGGGTGCAGCCCGCTGAAAATAGATCCCGTCGGAACAATCTGCGAGGGCACCGACTCCACAGCCCCAGAGCAGTTCCTGGAAAAATGACTCAAATGGCGGCTCCCAGGAAGTTCCCTCTTGCAGCTGTTTATCATAGAAAGGGTGCACAGAGCCGTGGCCCAACATCCACCACCTGGGGCAGCCCAAAGATCTATGATTGCTTGCATACTAAATTAACATGACCGAGATAGCATTCTGCAAGAAGCAAACAAGAAGGGTAGCCTTCAGTTTGAGTCATACCATACTATGATATTTCAGGTTATACCAAACTGGTTCAAAAGTAACACAAATCCTTCAGTGCAGTTAAACTGAAACTGTGGGAGATGTCTCCGCTGTACATGCTGTTACCCAGCAAAATTAAAGATCATCCATGGATCTAACCCACTTTTGGCCAACCCACAGGAGTCTTTAGAATGGGCACCCAAGCGGCGAAAACTTAAAAGACACGATCAACCACCATTCCAAGGGGAGTACCAATAGACTAGAACTCTTAAGCGACTCTCGCCTGCCACTGCCAAGAAAAATCAAGACCCCAGAGGGATCGGGGTCATTGCAGGCACTCACCTGAATCTTCCAAGTCCGACCAGGGGCACCGGGGAAGACACAGTCTCCTCCAGCACTAGAAAAGTGTAAATACCAAGGGGACTCCCAAGTGAACCCCTCGGAGGGAGAAGGATAATGCACATTTTTGGACTCCTGTGGCAGAAGGAATGATTTGTGTATGCAGCTTTCTCTCAAGGAGGCGTAAGGCTCTGGGGACTGGTGGTGGAAGAGACGTATCCGTTGGCCCTGAAGCTGGTTACTTGGGGCAATCTGAACAGATGATCCTGAAAAGGAGGAGGTCCACCTCTAATGCCTGATCTAAAGTGTAACTGTTAGACCTGGCACCATTGGCGTGGGTCTCCCTTCTATTTTTTTGCTGTTGCCTCATATGTTTTTGCTGGTTATAGATGCTTTGGGAACTGTGCCACTGCTATTCAGTGCCACAGTGCAAGTGCTCCCTATGGTAAATTAATGTGTGGATTAGTGACTCCATGTTTGGCCTATTTGATTCACTGTCAGACCCTAGTACAGTGCACTGGTTGTGGCCAGGGCCTGTGAATCAAATGCTGCTGGTGGGCTTGCAGCACTGGTTGTGCCACCCACAGGAGCAGCTTGTAAAGTGTGTCTCAGGCCTGCCATTGCAGAGCCTGTGGGCAGTCTGGTACTGCCATGTCAACTTGGTAAGTGCACCCACTTACCAGTCCCCAAACCTCCCCTTTCCTGCATATTAGTCACCCCTAATGTAGGCCCTAGGGCAGGGTGCATTGTATGTGTAAGGTAGGACATGCTCTGGTGTGTGTGGCATGTCCTGATAGTGAATTACAGCCAATTTCGTTTTTCACTATTGTAAGGCTATCTGTCCCCATAGGCCAGAATGGGCAGTTTGATTATAACATCTTATAATCCTAACTGACCCAGGGAACATGGTAGAAAAACGAGTTTAGTATGCCTGAACTCAGAATGATAAAATACATTTTTTAGTGAAGTTGGTTTTAACATTCTGTGTTTGAAACTACCACTTTTAGAAAGTAGGTATTTTCTTGCCTAACTGTCCAAGCCTGCCTCTGCTAGGTTGTGTATTCCATGTCTGGAGTTTGAGTGACAGGGGCTGGGGGATTCCAGGAGACAGGGTGAGTCAGCACAAGGCTGAATAGACCTATCTGCATGCAGATGGGTGGGAGGAGTAGCACCTGGGTCTGAATAGGGCTGTGCCTGCCTTCCACAATGCTGGCTCCACCTCCTGTGGTGCGTCTGATGTCCCTGGCCCACACTGTCAAAGGAAAGGAGGAGTCCTGTAAACAAAGTGCTCCAGGACTGCACAGAACTGGTTTGGACTAGGTACAGACACTCTCTGCCTTCAGAGACAAAGGATTTTGGTGTATAAAAGGGGGGACCCAGACCCCAGAACTTTAGATCACTTCTGGAACAAACAAGACGAACCTTTGCTGAGGAGAGGAACCAGAGAAGCTGAAGGAGGAGACTATCCCTATGCTGTGTGCTGTTTGAGGGATTGGCCTGCAGTGGTTGCCTGATTGCCAAAGAAAGGAGAAAGGAACTTTGTGCTACTTTCATCATCTTGCAGAACATCTCCAAGGGCTTGAAGATTGAGCTTGCCTCCTGCTGAAGTCTCAGGAACACAAGACTTCACCAACCAGCTCCCCTGAATTCCCTTGCTGGGAATTTGAAGTGCCTACTGTTGTGTTGGGCCTTCTGAGAGACTGCATGTCGCTGGAAGCGCGACTCACGAGGGAGAAGCGTGTCGCCGCCGCAGCCGCTGTCGTCGCATCGCCGAGAAAGTGTGCCGGCGCTGCCGCTGTCGCCATCACATCACCGAAGTGCCTCGCGTCACCGGAGAAGAGTGTCGCCGTCGCATCAGACGCCGTCACATCACCGGAGAAGCATGTCGCAGGGCCTGTCGCGGCTCAGAAGATTCACCGAGTCGCCGCACGGCCGTCGGGCGTGCACGCATCGCCCCCTGAGTGTCGCATCAAGAGGAAGACGCCATTTTGTTTCATTGCACAGGATCGTCATCGCGGCGCTGCGGGTCGCATCGCCACAGAAGCGCAGTAAGAAACTGATGCATCACCTCCCCACGCGGTGAAGAACCGACGCATCACCTCCTCTCCGGTAAGGAACCAACGCATCACCGTCCCCTACGCACCAGTAGGGAACCGACGCATCACCTCCCCCGGAGCAAGGAACTGACGCATCACCGTTCTTGCATGTAAGGAACCGACGCATCACCTTCCCTGCAACTCTTTTGTTTGTATCGCGTTACGCATCCAAAGGTACATTGAAAGTTGAGTGTCACATGATTAATTCTGCTCTGATGTAATTTGTTGACATCAACAAATATTTAGAATAGGTAATTGTTTTTCAAATAATTCTCTTGCTGACATCTTTACTTATCTTTCTAGTGGGACTGCCGCAATGCTTGTGCCACCCACTCAAGTAGCCCTTAAACATGCCTCAGGCCTGCCACTGCAGAACCTGTGCGTTTAGTTTACGCTGCCATGTCAACATGGAATTTAAAACCCCTTGCCAAGCCTTAAGCCCTCCTTTTATTAGATATGCATCAACCCTACGGTATGTCCTAGGTAGCTCATAGGGCAGGATGCTAAATAACTAAAAGGAATGACATGTAGTTTTTAGTTTAACATGTCCTGGTAGTGAAAAGACCCAAACTCGTTTTCCATTACTCAGAGGCCTTCCCCTCCCATGACTTAACATCGGGGATTTCTTATTACATTTAATAGGCTGTAATTCCTAATTGAGAGAAGATAGAATTGTCATGTTTAGCACCTTTGTAATTATAATAACAAATTATCTGTAATGGTAAAGTTGGATTTGCAGTTACTATTCTGAAAATGCCACTTTTAGAAAGTTAGGCATTTTCCTGCTCTTATTCATTAGGTGTCTGTTACCTATCTCTGATCACTGGCTGGGCGACAATTCACTTTTTGTACACCCTTTAGACAACCACACACAATGGAAGGCATAGCCCCTTGTAGTGAGTCTAGAGCAAGGGTAGAAAGAAAGGACCTCTGTGCACTTCAAAGACCCTTATTTGCAGCCAGCCCCACTTCAAAGGCACAACTGGGTATAAGTATTGGACCCCTGACCCTACCAACTCAGTACACTTCTGGACCTGAAACCAATTCGCCAAGAAGAAGAACTGCTGTGCTAAGGACGGACACTCTGCTGCACTGCTGCTCTGAAAGATTGCTACCTTGCTACCTTGCTGCACTGCCCTCATTTCTGCTGCTCTCTCTGACTGGCCCATCATCACTTGACTGTTCTTCAAAGACTCAGGGACGTCAAAGTCTTTCACTGTCCTCCTGTGCCTGGTCAGTGGCGTAGCAAGGGAAGGCGGGAGGGGCGGTCTGCCCTGGGCGGCACGAGTTTTGGGGTGGGGGGCCCCCCTCTTACCTGTGGCCATGCAGGGCAGCTGTCCCAGGAATCGACATCCCCCACTCTCACATGCGACTGCCAGGCAGCAAACTCAGGGACTGCTACATGCGGCAGATCGTGTCTGGTTCATTGGAAGTGGACCCAGGTGCTTGTTCCTCATACTCTGCTGCAAGAGCAGAATCGACGCAACGCAGCAGTTGCAGGAACAGACCTGGCGCTCGCACTTGGAAGCAACACATTGCCATCGAAACCACCATATTGTAACCCCAGTATCACCGCCGCTGCAGGGAGAATATCAACGGATCCCCTCGACTGTGTGGAGAAACCCAGCGCATCGACTTCGGAATCAATGTAACTCGGAGCGGGTGCTTCATCTTTAAAACAAGCACGTCACCATCGTTGTGTGGAGAAAATCTATGCATCTTCTCAACTGCAGGATCGACACTGACGCATCACTCGGCTGCACCCCGCATCTCATGTTTACAACCAGGATTAAGGTACTTTTTCTAAACGGGCCCTGCGTAGGTCCTGTATCCGACCCACTCTCCATCGCGGTCAATCAGAACTCCTGTCTTTGTCCCCATCTAACGTGACCAATTAATTCCATAGGCAATTATTGCTTCTAAGCTCCATTTTTGCATTTAATCTTTACAAATTCATATCTTGACTTCTACTCATTGGATGTTTGATGTTTTGGTTTTGTTCTATTTATGAAATTAAGAGCTATTTTCCTAACTTGGTGTAGAATCTTTTTCTGTGGCGTTTCAGTGTTTACTGTTTGATGAGTTGCACAAATACTTTATGTAACAACAAAAGGGGGTACTTGTTCCTGTCTAGAAGAGATTTAAGGTGAACAGTTGGAATAGAAAAATGTGAGGGAGGTCTTCCTTACTGGGAAGTGATGTCCTCACACACCCATGTGGATGTCATGCTTCATCATTGGGCTTTTTGCTCCTCCTGGGGCCGGCGCTGCAATGCCCATGGGCTCCACGAGAGGGCTCTTTGTCAGCGATCTTTATAGTAAAACAGCTGTGATGATGCATGATGCGTGCATGTGTGCGGAGCTGACAAGTGAGTGAGTCTGTGATCTAAAAATACCCTCTCTATTCAAAGGAGGAATCCCAAGATGTAAGAACAGCAGGGAGGACAGAATCAATATATTTGTGGATGTTTCTGGAAATGGTTGCGGTGGCGGAATTAATGAAAATGTAAATACTGATCCCCAATGCTCAACTAATACTGGTAAAAAACTAATAATGGTAAAAAAGTGTACTCAGAACGTGTAAGGAGTAACAGAACACACAAGCTGCCAACCAAATTTCAGGAATATGTTCTGAAGTGAAAAAAAAAGGGGGGAGAGAGATGTGTTACATATCTAATTACCATTTGAAAAACAAATAATGCTATCAGTTAAATTCATATCAAATAATGCTATCAGTTAAATGCATATCAAATAATGCTAACAGCAAACACTGTGTTGTTGTCCTTTATTAAATGATGCAGTGTCGGTTATTGCATGGTTACCTACAGTCATTGGGAGTGTCTCTGTTCGGTTGCGGTGGGGACGTGGGTAGGATGTTATGGAGGGACAAATAATGAGCAGGGAGTGTGGGACTGGGAGCCCTTGCAGGTATCCTTAAAGGATGATGTAACCTAGCGGATTCCAAAAAGATGACCTACAATTCACATATTGCTTCCGTGCCGTTCTTGGAGTATTTCCAGCACTCATTACAATAACCAATGTGGCTTCTCCCACAGGACTCTTCCATCTGCAGAGCCGCCATCAACGCTGGAAAAATCAGAAATGCTGGGGGCAGAGTGAGAATGGAGAAGAGGCCGGGACAAGGCAGCTACCAGGACTCCACACGGAACGGAGTAACAACCCGGAGCTATAAAACCTCCTCCAGATCTTTCATTTTTACCCCAAGCAACACTGTCTTCCCAACCACAAGCCCTCCTCAACCTCCCAAAGGTAACTCTGAGGAACGCATCTAAGGCTCAA
Source organism: Calotriton arnoldi (assembly GCA_963921515.1). Classification (NCBI taxonomy): domain Eukaryota; kingdom Metazoa; phylum Chordata; class Amphibia; order Caudata; family Salamandridae; genus Calotriton; species Calotriton arnoldi. The sequence continues at coordinate 1,473,223 of CAWUFW010003405.1, read as the reverse complement.
TTGGTGATATGTTCTCAGGTACCTTTTATTTACTATTAGTTGTAATTCAGATCTCTCTCAAGGGTACTCACCCCGAGCAGTGCCTAGAGAGGCCTTTGGCCGTCAAGATGCACATTACACATTACATTTTACATATGTGTTGGAGACAAAACTTTGATAAAGCTGTAAAACTGAGATCAGAGAATGGGACGCATAAATTGGACTTGGCAGCATTTCTTTTACAGCAGTGTCTAGTTTCTGGGTTATTCCACGACTTGCATCTTAAGGACAGCTGGGAAATTGGGGGAATAGAGCATCTGTGTGTGGAAACAACCTGTTCCTAAAGGTTTGGAGAATGTTAATGGAAAGGAAATGTGAGTGCATATCCATAAACGGTCCAACTGAGAACGGGAAATCATTTCTGGCTTTTAATGGTAAAGTGTTTATTGATCCCTGGGTCTCTTAGAAGTGCTTGTAGCGCTCTATAATGAAACGTCAATCAAATTTGGGGATTTTCAAACTTGCAATCTTTAAGAAAAGGTCACGCGTTCAGCCACTCCCTCTGTAATGTGATATTGCTTTTCTTTCTTACAGTTCTTGTTCAGTGCAACACCAAAGCAAAAGAACTCAAGCTCAATGCAGCAGAGTGAGTACAATTACTTTCCTATGCCTTCCTTTATACAGAAAGAGTACGTTACACTATTGTGTAGATTTCAATTTCAGAACCTTCCAAACTCATGTACATGAATTCAGATTAAAACTCAGTGACCAGTCGAGTTCTTGTGCCTGGGAAAAGGCAACACAAACACCTGGGCGTAAAAGCCTACACAGGCTGATTGCACCCATCACATCCAAAGCAAGACCTAAAACTGAGTGACCAGAAGCCAGTTATGTGAGGCTGGAAACTACTAGATTTGATAGGATGATGACCATGGATTCTAGGGTGGGAAGAACGGGCTGCGGGGAGGGCTGAGGACACATGGGAAAGCGGAGGAATATTTTATGATGGCCAATAGAGGAAATGTAGTGTGCGACTAAATTTGTGAACTGAAATGATACTAGGCTCAGCAATAAGATACAAAGTGCTTTTGTACACCATTATGTGAGGTACCTGAAACCTTATCTGCAGTTACATTTTGTACACCAACTAAATTCCTGTCAAGGTGATAACATGGTAGGAAGATGCATTCAGCTGTCAGGCGGGTTCTTTGGATTAGGGTAATCCAGGTAAGGAAATTGTTAATTTGGGATTTTTTGCGGCCAGCATAGGCCACACTTGCGAACTCTACTTGTGGTTTTGTGAGGTGTCTTCTTTGGTATTCACCTTTCAAGGATGAGTAGTTTTCTTCCAAACATCTGCAATCCAATAGCATCTACTGACTGAAAAATCGCACTGCTGGACGAGCAACATTTCTTCAAATTTTAGTTTTAAATTCAAAGTATCCACTGCTTAGAAATTAGGCATGTTGAGAATTGGAAATAACTCATTAAGGTGTTATTCCAGCTTTGAGTTCAATATATTTCTTAATATACACCCTATCTGATCCAATACATGAAAACTAGACTGATCAGGAAGCTTCTTTGGGGAAAAGTATCTCCAGTGGTTGCCCTACATTATTTAAATAAGCTGGTCTGTGATGTGAGGCTTGTGCACCCAACATACCAGAAACCCATGTGTTTTTATTAAAGTTGTTATGAGAAGATTTGTTTACCTATAAACTATGTTTATTCACGTTGAGATTGACCATAGGTAATCAAGGCTTGCATTTTAAAATGGCTAATGTTGGTTGCCGTCTTGCTTTGTGACGTGGACATTTCATTTCGGGGAAGCTGGATTTCTAATTATCGAATGCAAAGTTCTTTGCTTCTTTCCCATGTGAATTTTTTTCGTTTCTTTGTGATAACCATGTAATGTTTTAATGAGTTGTGCATTCACAAAGACGCCTGCAGAGTACAGGCTGGTCCCTTTATCTCATCGTGCTACAGCTAATGTGAGTTTGAAGAATGATGAGAGGAGCTGTATTGTGGAAGGTCCTAAGAAGCTAACAAGCGTACAATTTTATAATTCTCCTTAAATCTGATTGGGCCATCTCATAAAAACTGTGTCTAGGTGTATCAAATGTTAGCATTGTGTGATTCAAATTAGAGCAGAGTAGAAGTAAGTTTAGTTTATTTTAGTTACTTGTCCTTTAAAAACACAAAAATACCCATTACAAATACATAGCAAAATAGTGACGCATCTCCCATATTTACAAAAACATCATAAAATATTACAATATTTAAAACATATTAAAATCCATCAATTATTATTATACTCTAATGTAAGGGTTTTAAAAATCTAGCTAATACACAATAAATACAAAGGTGATCACTAGAGGAGCATGGCCTGGGAGGCCAAGATGGTAGAAGCCTCTTAGTGAACATGCCAGACCTCCTCTTCCATCCAAACTCCTTAGGGCCCCCCGTGGGCCATCTGAAACCGCTGCTGCTGTGGTATGCCTTCCCTGACTCGAGGGAGTTGACTGGAGCTGAGAATTCTACTTTCTGATGGTATGCCAAGGGGTAGAGTGGTTAGAGCAGGCAACATGCAAGATGGTGGCCACACCCTGAGCAGTGGGCTGCGACCTGCTGTGGAAGGCCGTGACTTCGGCTGGTGCTGGTTGGAGTGGTCCGGGGATAAGGGCCGCGTCACCTGTGACCATGAAGACACCGTGAGGCAGATTCCAAGACCCTGGTAAGAGGCAAGTGGCTGGGCCCGAGAGGTGGGTGTTGACTCGCCCTCCCCCCCTTGCCGCACATGTATTGGTCACTGCAGGAAAGGCAAACCCGGAGCTCGTCGGTTTGGCCTGGCTGCTCGTAACGCCCCGTCTGAATGGGTGAGGATGCGGTCCAGGGATGCCTGGTTCAGCAGACTGCTCCCTGACACACAGGGGAAATCGCAGATGGCATCAACCTGGGGACATCAGTCAGATCCAGGGTCGCAGGGGCAGTGAATCCCGGGTTTGGCTCAGCCTGTGATAAGAGATGGCTGCGAAGGGCCAGCGGCATGGGTGCTGCAGAGAAAGCTGGTGGGAAAGATTGCACACGACCCTGGCTGCTCGTGTTACCCTGCAGGAACTGACCTGGGAGATGATGATCCTCTCCCAGGCACCAGGAAGAACCTGTAGGTCGCACCCACACCAGCCCTCCTCAGAGATCATAGATAGACTGGCTGTAGACAAGCTGAGAGGACATGGGGCCCAGCTGAGTGAATGGATGCCTGCCTGCAGTAGTGGTGGCCCTACTCGGCTGCACACCATGGTGAAAGACAAGGGAGCGCAATCCCATACATAGCCTGCATTCACAAATACACCTCCTCTGCAGGGAAACAGTTTTAGCTGCCCTGTAAACTAGCGGGTGGTCCCAGCATGAAGGTTGCGGATATGACAACTATCCTGTAGGAAATTGAGACTTCCAGGAAGGTGTTAGAGGTAAAGATCAGACAGGTCGGCGTGAACGGCAGGATGTGCGAAGCGTAGCAGGCAGGGTGACTGATGTTGAAGGGAGAATGGAGGAGGAAGTAACTGCCCTCAAAAAGACAGTATCTCAGCTTAACGCAACCACCCGAACTCTAGAAGCGAGGGTGCAGCCCGCTGAAAATAGATCCCGTCGGAACTATCTGCGAGGGCACCGACTCCACAGCCCCAGAGCAGTTCCTGGAAAAATGACTCAAATGGCGGCTCCCAGGAAGTTCCCTCTTGCAGCTGTTTATCATAGAAAGGGTGCACAGAGCCGTGGCCCAACATCCACCACCTGGGGCAGCCCAAAGATCTATGATTGCTTGCATACTAAATTAACATGACCGAGATAGCATTCTGCAAGAAGCAAACAAGAAGGGTAGCCTTCAGTTTGAGTCATACCATACTATGATATTTCAGGTTATACCAAACTGGTTCAAAAGTAACACAAATCCTTCAGTGCAGTTAAACTGAAACTGTGGGAGATGTCTCCGCTGTACATGCTGTTACCCAGCAAAATTAAAGATCATCCATGGATCTAACCCACTTTTTGGCCAACCCACAGGAGTCTTTAGAATGGGCACCCAAGCGGCGAAAACTTAAAAGACACGATCAACCACCATTCCAAGGGGAGTACCAATAGACTAGAACTCTTAAGCGACTCTCGCCTGCCACTGCCAAGAAAAAATCAAGACCCCAGAGGGATCGGGGTCATTGCAGGCACTCACCTGAATCTTCCAAGTCCGACCAGGGGCACCGGGGGAAGACACAGTCTCCTCCAGCACTAGAAAAGTGTAAATACCAAGGGGACTCCCAAGTGAACCCCTCGGAGGGAGAAGGATAATGCACATTTTTGGACTCCTGTGGCAGAAGGAATGATTTGTGTATGCAGCTTTCTCTCAAGGAGGCGTAAGGCTCTGGGGACTGGTGGTGGAAGAGACGTATCCGTTGGCCCTGAAGCTGGTTACTTGGGGCAATCTGAACAGATGATCCTGAAAAGGAGGAGGTCCACCTCTAATGCCTGATCTAAAGTGTAACTGTTAGACCTGGCACCATTGGCGTGGGTCTCCCTTCTATTTTTTTGCTGTTGCCTCATATGTTTTTGCTGGTTATAGATGCTTTGGGAACTGTGCCACTGCTATTCAGTGCCACAGTGCAAGTGCTCCCTATGGTAAATTAATGTGTGGATTAGTGACTCCATGTTTGGCCTATTTGATTCACTGTCAGACCCTAGTACAGTGCACTGGTTGTGGCCAGGGCCTGTGAATCAAATGCTGCTGGTGGGCTTGCAGCACTGGTTGTGCCACCCACAGGAGCAGCTTGTAAAGTGTGTCTCAGGCCTGCCATTGCAGAGCCTGTGGGCAGTCTGGTACTGCCATGTCAACTTGGTAAGTGCACCCACTTACCAGTCCCCAAACCTCCCCTTTCCTGCATATTAGTCACCCCTAATGTAGGCCCTAGGGCAGGGTGCATTGTATGTGTAAGGTAGGACATGCTCTGGTGTGTGTGGCATGTCCTGATAGTGAATTACAGCCAATTTCGTTTTTCACTATTGTAAGGCTATCTGTCCCCATAGGCCAGAATGGGCAGTTTGATTATAACATCTTATAATCCTAACTGACCCAGGGAACATGGTAGAAAAACGAGTTTAGTATGCCTGAACTCAGAATGATAAAATACATTTTTTAGTGAAGTTGGTTTTAACATTCTGTGTTTGAAACTACCACTTTTAGAAAGTAGGTATTTTCTTGCCTAACTGTCCAAGCCTGCCTCTGCTAGGTTGTGTATTCCATGTCTGGAGTTTGAGTGACAGGGGCTGGGGGATTCCAGGAGACAGGGTGAGTCAGCACAAGGCTGAATAGACCTATCTGCATGCAGATGGGTGGGAGGAGTAGCACCTGGGTCTGAATAGGGCTGTGCCTGCCTTCCACAATGCTGGCTCCACCTCCTGTGGTGCGTCTGATGTCCCTGGCCCACACTGTCAAAGGAAAGGAGGAGTCCTGTAAACAAAGTGCTCCAGGACTGCACAGAACTGGTTTGGACTAGGTACAGACACTCTCTGCCTTCAGAGACAAAGGATTTTGGTGTATAAAAGGGGGACCCAGACCCCAGAACTTTAGATCACTTCTGGAACAAACAAGACGAACCTTTGCTGAGGAGAGGAACCAGAGAAGCTGAAGGAGGAGACTATCCCTATGCTGTGTGCTGTTTGAGGGATTGGCCTGCAGTGGTTGCCTGATTGCCAAAGAAAGGAGAAAGGAACTTTGTGCTACTTTCATCATCTTGCAGAACATCTCCAAGGGCTTGAAGATTGAGCTTGCCTCCTGCTGAAGTCTCAGGAACACAAGACTTCACCAACCAGCTCCCCTGAATTCCCTTGCTGGGAATTTGAAGTGCCTACTGTTGTGTTGGGCCTTCTGAGAGACTGCATGTCGCTGGAAGCGCGACTCACGAGGAGAAGCGTGTCGCCGCCGCAGCCGCTGTCGTCGCATCGCCGAGAAAGTGTGCCGGCGCTGCCGCTGTCGCCATCACATCATCGAAGTGCCTCGCGTCACCGGAGAAGAGTGTCGCCGTCGCATCAGACGCCGTCACATCACCGGAGAAGCATGTCGCAGGGCCTGTCGCGGCTCAGAAGATTCACCGAGTCGCCGCACGGCCGTCGGGCGTGCACGCATCGCCCCCTGAGTGTCGCATCAAGAGGAAGACGCCATTTTGTTTCATTGCACAGGATCGTCATCGCGGCGCTGCGGGTCGCATCGCCACAGAAGCGCAGTAAGAAACTGATGCATCACCTCCCACGCGGTGAAGAACCGACGCATCACCTCCTCTCCGGTAAGGAACCAACGCATCACCGTCCCCTACGCACCAGTAGGGAACCGACGCATCACCTCCCCCGGAGCAAGGAACTGACACATCACCGTTCTTGCATGTAAGGAACCGACGCATCACCTTCCCTGCAACTCTTTTGTTTGTATCGCGTTACGCATCCAAAGGTACATTGAAAGTTGAGTGTCACATTTACCATCTTTATTGAACTGAACTATTTTCTACCATTGACAGTCATATTTTTATTAGTGTATTGTGGATTTTTGTCGTTTTGGGTCTTGTGTTAAGTCTATATGAAAATACTTATTTTTATACTACAACCTGTGTGGTGTCCATCTGTAGTGTTGTCACTGGGTTACTGTATGTGTTCACAAATGCTTTACACACTGCCTCTGAGATAAGCCTGCCTGCTCGTGCCAAGCTACCAAGGGGGTGAGCAGGGGTTATTTTAGTAGTGTATCCCCCTTACCCTGACTAGAAGCAAGGGTCCCTATTTGGACAAAGTTACCTACCTCTGCCAACTAGAGACCCCCAGTTCTAACATTGGTGGTCAGCGGTGAGGATTCTGGACTTGCATTTGTGACTCATATACAGTGATTGGTGAACACTACTAGTGAGTGCAGACCAAACGCAACCACATACATTTTGGTAGATTGTTTTTCCTGGGATTTTCTATTTTTGACAAGAATTGCCAAGTTTAGCCACCATGAGTAAAGCAGCATCCATCGCATCCGTTGATTTTGATTGGGAAGAGGAGAAACTAGAAAGCTACAATGTGAAACAGCTAAAGCACTTCTGCAGGAGATTTAAAGTTGCTATGACCGGTCTCACCAAGAAGGATGAGTTCCAAAAGGCGCTGAGGGCCTGGGTGGAAGCAAGGAGCACCCCTGAGCATGTGGAGGGGGCTGAAGATGCAGAGGGGCAGCTGGATGGGCCATTGGGTCCAGGGGGGAGGAGAGCACATTCCCCAGCAGATAGCAGTGTTTCTGCCAAGGGCCTGTCTCCAGAGGAGCTGGAGGACAGGGAGAAAAGTAGGATGCACGAAATGGAGCTGACCAAGCTCAAGTTGGGTGGGCAGTTGGAATTATAAAATAGGAAATTGGCCCTAGAGGAAAAGAGGATGCAAATGGAGCATGAGAGAAGTTGGAGGGAGTTGGAGATAAAAGCTAGGAGCTTAGAGATTTCTCCCTCTGGTGGCAGCACACCGTCCATGCCTGTTGAAGCAAGGGTGTATATACCTAAGGATGTGGTTAAAGAATTTTATAAAGATGATGACATTGGGCAGTGGTTCAAGGCCTATGAGGTAGCCATGTCCTCCCACCGGGTCCCTGAGAAGGATTGGGGAGCGGGATTGTGGGGGCGGTTCCTTAGTGAGGGGCGGGATAACTTGTTAGACTGGTTTAGGAACTGCAAAAAGTTGGAGTCAAGCACCTGGGTAGAGTACGTAACTTTTTTTTGCAGAGCATTGGATGGTTGGGTGAAGGGTAGCAAAGTGAATGATTTTGAGGCGCTCTTTGATTTAATTGCATGGGAGCACTTGTCAAGTAATTGTTTTCCAGAGCTACGCCAGCACCTTATTGATAGCAGGCTGACTAACCCTAGGAAGCTTGCTGAGGAGGCGGACCACTGGGTGAGCACCCGGGTCCACAAGGGTCACGTTGGGAGACTCCGCCAAGAGTGGGCAGGGTCCCCAGCAGAAGAGTGGGGGGGGACAAGGGTAAACAGAGGGAGTTCCAGAAAGGGCCCCAAAGTAATCCCCAAGGGAAAGGTTCCCAGCCTCCCCCTGAGAAGAAGCCCTGGGCCCCGACAGGTAAACCTGTTCATAGGGGACCCCTGAGGTGCTTCAAGTGTGGTGAAGTGGGTCATAAGTCTATTGATCCCCAGTGCCCACAGTATGGAAAGACAGCACCCACTGCTGCACCGCCCCGGCAGTTGGCTAGTGTAGCCCTGGGGGAGGAGATGGGTGCCCAAGGTGGGTGGGGTCCCGCAGAGATGTCCATTGTCTCTTTAGGAGACTGTGAGGTAGTCCCCAGGACCCAGCTGCCTGATAACACTAAGAAGTACAGGCAGTGGGTGACCATCAATGGCCATAGAGTGGAGGCTCTGAGAGACACCGGAGCCAGTGTGACAGCTTTCAAGTGTCACCTGGTGTCTGAAGAGCAGGTGGTCCCCAATGCATTTTACCCAGTTGTTGCCGCTGACAACACAGAGAGCCACTGCAAGGTGGCTCAGGTTCCCTTTGAGTGGGGGGGGGGTCTCAGGGACTCTTCAAGTAGCTGTGAGGCCAGCCATGCCTGTTGATTGTCTGTTGGGTAACGATTTGGAGAGCTCCCCTTGGGCTAAGGTGGAGCGAAGTGCTCATTTGGAGATGTTGGGTTTGCCTGAGTGGGCGTGTGTGCCCACATGGTCCATGGCAGCCAGTAAGGGTGTTCAAGAGGACCTGGAGCCTGAAAGAGTGGCCCAGGTGCCTGCCTTGAAGAGAAGAGGCCGGGGGCGCTGGAAAACCGCCCCCACAGTTCCCACGGTCCAGGAGGAGGCAGACCTTGAGGGGGATGCCCTGGAACCTACAGGGGAACAGGTAGCTGAACTGGGGGACCTGCCTGAGCTGACCCATTGGCAGCAGGAAAGAGGACCCTCCAGAGAAGAGTTCTGCAAGGAGCAGCAGAAGTGCCCTTCTCTTGCGGGTTTGCGGCAGCAGGCTGCAAACCAGGCAGCAGGTGATCAGTCTGGATCACATTAGATCTACTGGGAGAATGGTCTCCTGTATAGTGAGCCTAAGGTTGCTGAGCCTGGGTCAGCCCGTGTGCTGGTGGTACCCCAGTGCTTCAGAGCCTTCCTACTGGGGCTGGCTCATGATGTGCCTTTAGCAGGACATTTGGGGCAGGACAAGACCTTTGAGAGGCTTGTCACCCACTTTTATTGGCCCCAAATGCGCAAGAGTTCAGACACTCATTGCAGGACCTGTCAGACTTGCCATGCAAGTGGAAAGAGTGGGAGAAAGCAAAAGGCTCCTCTCCAGCCATTCCCTGTGGTCAGCACCCCCTTTGAACGGGTGGGTATTGACATTGTGGGGCCACTGGACCCCAAGACAGCCATGGGCAACAGGTTCATCCTGGTCTTGGTGGACCATGCCACCCGGTACCCGGAAGCCATCCTTCTCAGGACAGTGACGGCCCCCGTGGTGGGACGGGCACTGATGGGAATTTTCTCCCGTGTGGGGTTCCCTAGAGAGGTGGTGTCTGACCGAGGTACAAACTTCATTTCCAAGTATATGAAGTCCCTGTGGCAGGAGTGCGGTGTAACTTATAAGTTCACCACTCCTTACCACCCCCAAGGAAATGGGTTGGTTGAGAGATTCAACCGGACCCTAAAAGGCATGTTTGTGGGTCTTGAGGAACCTATGAGGCGTAAGTGGAACGTCCTCTTACCATGCCTTCTCTTTGCTTACCGTGAGGTGCCACAGAAGTCTCTAGGGTTCAGCCCCTGTGAACTTCTCTACGGTCACTCAGTGAGAGGACCTCTGAGTTTGGTCAAGGAAGGCTGGGAGCAATCTCCCAGGAAACCTCCCCAGGATGTATATAGCTACATGCTGGCCTTCAGGAACCAGACTAGGCGATTCAGACAACTTGCTGAGGCGAATCTGGAAGCCAGCCAGGAGGAGATGAAGCAGTGGTATGACCAGAAAGCCACTCTGGTTGAGCTTCAACGTGGTCAGAAAGTGTGGGTTATGGCCCCAGTGGAGCCCTGTGCGCTCCAGGATAAGTGGACCGGACCATTTGAGGTGGTGGAGCGCAAGAGTCCTGTTACCTACTTGGTGACTTGCGGTCTCCAAGGAACCCTTTGCGGGTCCTACATGTCAACCGCCTGAAGCCCCACTTAGAGAGGTCTGAAGTGGGCATGCTCCTAGCAACAGATGCTGGAATGGAGGAGGAGACTAAGCCTCTTCCTGACCTCCTGTCTGCAACAGAGCAAGATGGGTCAGTGGATGGTGTGAACCTCTCTTCAACCCTGACCCCTGAGCAACAGAATGACTGTCACCAGTTGCTGGGACAGTTTTCTGATCTGTTCTCCCTGATTCCCAGTGTCACTGATTGGTGCGTCCATGATGTGGACACTGGAGACAGTCCTCCTGTTAAGCACCAAACTAACAGGGTAACTGACAGGGTGAGAGCTTGCATCAAGGAGGAGGTCTCCAAGATGCTCGCGTTGGGGGTGATTGAGTCCTCTAACAGTCCTTGGGCCAGCCCAGTGGTCTTGGTCCCAAAGGCTGCCGCACCGGGTGTCGCACCAGAACTGCGGTTCTGTGTGGACTACCGAGGACTCAATTCAGTCACGAGGACTGACGCGCACACCATCCCCAGAGCTGATGAGCTCATCGATCGGTTAGGGGCTGCCAGGTACCTCAGCACGTTTGATTTAATGTCTGGGTACTGGCAGATCGCCTTGACTGATGGGGCAAGAGAGAGGTCAGCATTCTCCACACCAGACGGGCACTACCAGTTCCGGGTTATGCCCTTTGGGATGAAGAATGCCCCTGCCACCTTTCAGAGGTTGGTCAACCAGGTGCTGGCTGGACTGGAAGGGTTCAGTGCCGCCTACCTGGATGACATTGCAGTGTTCAGCGTCAGTTGGGAAGAACATCTGCGCCACCTCTGGGAAGTGTTGATGGCGCTCGGAGAGCAGGCCTCACGATCAAGGCGAGTAAGTGCCAGATCGGGCAGGGTTCCGTGGTGTACTTGGGACACCAGGTTGGGAGCGGCCAGGTGGCGCCCCTACAGCCCAAGATTGAGACCATCCTGGCTTGGGAGCCCCCCAAGACCCAGACAGAGGTGAGAGCCTTTTTAGGACTCACCGGGTATTACAGGAGGTTTGTCAAGGGGTATGGCAGCATCGTTGCACCCTTGACAGAGCTGACTTCCAGGAAGCAGCCCAAGAGAGTGATTTGGACTGACACCTATCAGAAAGCTTTTGATGCCCTGAAGACTGCCATGTGCACGGCGCCCGTGCTCCTGGCACCCAACTTCTCAAAAGAGTTTATCGTTCAAACAGACGCTTCAGAGCATGGTGTGGGGGCTGTTTTGTCACAGATGAATGAGGAGGGTCTAGACCAACCTGTAGCCTTCATCAGTAGGAGGTTACTTCCACGGGAACAGAGGTGGAGTGCGATTGAGCGTGAGGCATTTGCTGTGGTCTGGGCGCTGAAGAAGTTGAGACCATACTTGTTTGGGACTCACTTCTGGGTTCAGACAGACCACAGGCCCCTCAGATGGTTGATGCAGATGAGGGGTGAGAATCCAAAGCTGTTGAGGTGGTCCATTTCTCTACAGGGGATGGATTTCACGGTGGAACACCGCCCTGGTACAGAACACGCCAATGCTGATGGTCTGTCCAGATTTTTCCGCCTTAGTGATGAGAACTCCCAAGAGGTAGGGTAGTTCTCCCCACATTTCAGCTGGAGGGGACACGTGTTAGACCTGGCACCATTGGCGTGGGTCTCCCTTCCATTTATTTGCTGTTGCCTCATATGTTTTTGCTGGTTATAGATGCTTTGGGCACTGTGCCACTGCTATTCAGTACCACAGTGCAAGTGCTCCCTATGGTAAATTAATGTGTGGATTAGTGACTCCATGTTTGGCCTATTTGATTCACTGTCAGACCCTAGTACAGTGCACTGGTTGTGGCCAGGGCCTGTGAATCAAATGCTGCTGGTGGGCTTGCAGCACTGGTTGTGCCACCCACAGGAGCAGCTTGTAAAGTGTGTCTCAGGCCTGCCATTGCAGAGCCTGTGGGCAGTCTGGTACTGCCATGTCGACTTGGTAAGTGCACCCACTTACCAGTCCCCAAACCTTCCCTTTCCTGCATATTAGTCACCCCTAAGGTAGGCCCTAGGGCAGGGTGCATTGTATGTGTAAGGTAGGACATGCCCTGGTGTGTGTGGCATGTCCTGATAGTGAATTACAGCCAATTTCGTTTTTCACTATTGCAAGGCTACCTGTCCCCATAGGCCAGAATGGGCAGTTTGATTATAACATCTTATAATCCTAACTGACCCAGGGAACATGGTAGAAAAACGAGTTTAGTATGCCTGAACACAGAATGATAAAATACATCTTTTAGTGAAGTTGGTTTTAACATTGTGTTTGAAAATACCACTTTTAGAAAGTAGGTATTTTCTTGCCTATCTGTCCAAGCCTGCCTCTGCTAGGTTGTGTATTCCATGTCTGGAGTTTGAGTGACAGGGGCTGGGGGATTCCAGGAGACAGGGTGAGTCAGCACAAGGCTGAATAGACCTATCTGCATGCAGATGGGTGGGAGGAGTAGCACCTGGGTCTGAATAGGGCTGTGCCTGCCTTCCACAATGCTGGCTCCACCTCCTGTGGTGCATCTGATGTCCCTGGCCCACACTGTCAAAGGAAAGAAGGAGTCCTGTAAACAAAGTGCTCCAGGACTGCACAGAACTGGTTTGGACTAGGTACAGACACTCTCTGCCTTCAGAGACAAAGGATTTTGGTGTATAAAAGGGGGGACCCAGACCCCAGAACTTTAGATCACTTCTGGAACAAACAAGACGAACCTTTGCTGAGGAGAGGAACCAGAGAAGCTGAAGGAGGAGAGTATTCCTATGCTGTGTGCTGTTTGAGGGATTGGCCTGCAGTGGTTGCCTGATTGCCAAAGAAAGGAGAAAGGAACTTTGTGCTACTTTCATGATCTTGCAGAACATCTCCAAGGGTTTGAAGATTGAGCTTGCCTCCTGCTGAAGTCTCAGGAACACAAGACTTCACCAACCAGCTCCCCTGAATTCCCTTGCTGGGAATTTGAAGTGCCTACTGTTGTGTTGGGCCTTCTGAGAGACTGCTTGTCGCTGGGAGCTGGAAGCGCGAATCACGAGGGAGAAGCGTGTCGCCGCCGCAGCCGCTGTCATCGCATCGCCGAGAAAGCGTGCCGCCGCTGCCGCTCTCGCCATCTCATCACCGAAGCGCCTCGCATCACCGGAGAAGAGTGTCGCCGTCGCATCAGACACCGTCACATCACTGGAGAAGCATGTCGCAGGGCCTGTCGCGGCTCAGAAGATTCACTGAGTCGCTGCCCGGCCGTCGGGCGTGCACGCATCGCCCCCTGAGTGTCGCATCAAGAGGATGACGTCATTTTGTTTCATTGCACTGGATCGTCATCGCAGCGCTGTGGGTCGCATCACCACAGAAGCGCAGTAAGAAACCGACGCATCACCTCCCCACGCGGTGAAGAACCGACGCATCACCTCCTATCCGGTAAGGAACCGACGCATCACTGTCCCCTACGCACCAGTAGGGAACCGACGCATCACCTCCCCCGGAGCAAGGAACCGACGCATCACCGTTCTTGCGTGTAAGGAACCGACGCATCACCTTCCCTGCAACTCTTTTGTTTGTATCGCGTTACGCATCCAAAGGTACATTGAACGTTGAGTGTCGCATTTACCATCTTTATTGAACTGAACTATTTTCTACCATTGACAGTCATATTTTTAATAGTGTATTGTGGATTTTTGTCGTTTTGGGTCTTGTGTTAAGTCTATATAAAAATACTTATTTTTATACTACAACCTGTGTGGTGTCCATCTGTAGTGTTGTCACTGGGTTACTGGATTGGTGCCGTGCCCAAATGGCACCGAGCTTGTTCAACAACTTTCTAAAGTGGGCGTCATCTCACCCCTGCCAATCGCACTGCTGAATGGTGCCTTCGTGGCTTTCATATATTCCATCTTTTTCATCAATATATTAAATTATTGTTTCTTCATATTTAAACTATCAATTTTACTTCAACTTATTTTAGCTTAGTTTGAATCCACACGCGGAATGTTAAAGTGCCATTTTTCAAGTTTCTAGTGTTCGACCTGTGTCCCTCCGGACCTCTTGAAAGAACACGACTGATGCAGAGTTCATCTGAGGCAGCGTTTATTCATGAAGAAACAATAATTGAATATATTGATGAAAAAGTTGGAATATATGAAAGCCACGAAGGCACCATTCAGCAGTGCGATTGGCAGGGGTGAGATGATGCCCCACTTTAGAAAGTTGTTGAACAAGCTCGGTGCCATTTGGGCATGGCACCAATCCAGTCTGCACGCATTCTTGAAATAATTTTGGACAAGTCTGAAAAATCAAGCATACGAGGTGTGCATCCTATCTCTACAATTGAACGTTCTTACTCATTGCCCAGCCTTGGGATAGCACCCGTTTGGTGAAAATGGATTAAGCAGTGTAAAAAGACATGGCACGAATCCACACGGACGGCATCACATCGTGGTTCATCTTTAATGTTGGTGTTTAGACAACAGGAATATGAACTCTAAAACATTCATCACATGTTTGCATAAATGTGAAGTATTAATGACAACGCATTACTTTGATTCTGACTGTTTAATTGTGTTCCCACAAGTTAGTTGTATTATGGGAAATGGAGTCCGTATAACATAAAAGCAATCAGTGAAATGACTTGTGATACTTTAATTAATTAGAGAGCCAATAGGGAGGAAGCAGGCAAGGCGATACTTGTTTGAAAGAGGGAGGAAGAACGGGGTGGATACTTTTCTTGTTGGAACAAAAATGAGGACGTACCGTTTTTAAACTCTGTGGCAGGTATGTGAATTGTTGAAAAGTAGAATGTTGTTGAGAGGTACAAGTCGAGTTAACGTTTCAGTCATGATAGAAGCAGCAATATTAACTTTGTGTGAATGCACAATATGTTAAAAACGAGGAAACAGAAGCGGCAAGTGATTAATGGGTATAGGATTTTGACAGTCTGGTTGTAAACTGAACGTTACTCGAGAAGTGGGTTTAGAAAAGGAGGGCAAAGGTTAATGGGGAGGTTATGAGGAAACGCTTCGTATGTACATTGGCAGTAAGTAGCGAGAGTTAATTGTGGGTTAAGAACATAGTGCGTAGGGGATAACAGGTTAGAATATAATTTATCTAAAGATATTGGTGCGCTATGTGAAATGCGAGAGGTCAGTAGTTAGGATTGAGATAAGGGGCTCATTGTGGGAAATGCTTGGGGTGTAATGCAATGTTGTCTTATGGTAAATTGAATATTAATTTGTGACGTCAAAACATGGTTCGTAAAGAGTAATTGGTGACTGTCTTATTGTTATTTATAGTGACCCCCGACGAAGGGCGCTTCGCCCGAAATGCATTGGGTTTTTATTGAATAAACGCTGCCTCAGATGAACTCTGCATCAGTCGTGTTCTTTCAAGAGGTCCGGAGGGACACAGGTCGAACACTAGAAACTTGTAAAATGGCCCTTTAACATTCCGCGTGTGGATTCAAAATAAGCTAAAATAAGTTGAAGTAAAATTGATAGTTTAAATATGAAGAAACAATAATTGAATATATTGATGAAAAAGTTGGAATATATGAAAGCCACGAAGGCACCATTCAGCAGTGCGATTGGCAGGGGTGAGATGACGCCCAACTTTAGAAAGTTGTTGAACAAGCTCGGTGCCATTTGGGCATGGCACCAATCCAGTCTGCACGCATTCTTGAAATAATTTTGGACAAGTCTTTGAAAAATCAAGCATACGAGGTGTGCATCCTATCTCTACAATTGAACATTCTAACTCCAATGGTTGCCATGCGATGCCTGCCAGGGATATAGCAGAGGCTTTTGTCCCATACTTTCAAGAGCCAGGGCTGGTTTTAGCGTTGTGGCGCCCAGTGCAGCAATGTTTGTAGACGCCCCCTAATGACCTCCTCCACCACAGATTCCCTCATCACCACCCTTAAACAGTGCCCCTCACGTCTCCATAACCATTCTCTCTCAGATGCATTTAATTAGTTTTATAGTGCCACTCACACCAGTGTAGGGAGTCAGAGCACTTTACATCACACACACAGAATCATTTGTGTGTTCATCAGTGTATAGGAAATGTTATATAAGCCAGAGGACTACAAGGTGTAGGAGTGACATGTCATCCCTACTTGTAGGCAGTATAGTTTGAATTCTTGATCTGGAGAAGCACAAACGGAACACCATGGTTGGAGGTTCTCTTTAATACTAAGAATCGATTTCCACCCAAATGAACCCTTTTTGTGACATTAGGATAATAAAAGACTAGGGTAAAAATCATAACGCTCTAATCTATACCTTGCATTCTTTGATGACAGTTAATAGCTCACTGTTCTATATTAGGATTTTAACTTATAAACTGCAAGTAACAAAAGGATGTCTCTGACAAAAGCAGTAACCCACTGACCTATTTACAATATCTGCACTTTGTGATCTGCAAGGTACACGTGTTTTGCAGCAGGTATATTAAACCTCTGCGCTGCTTTATGATGGCTCAAAACTTCCACTAGACAAAACCCCATCTCGCTGTTGGAAAAACATTAACCAAAGTTATCTTGACATTTGTATTGTTGCCTGGAAATTGCTGCGGGCAAGGAACGCGGAAGTAGGTGGTTTTAAAACCATAATAAACTTTCAAACACAGAGCCCCCCGAAATCAGAACCCGGTGCGATGGCACTGGTTGCACTGCCCTAGAGCTGGCCCTGTCAAGAGCTATACGCTCACCATGCCTGCCCGGATTGGAAAGGAACCAATTTACTACTTAAGGAGATACCCCTAAAGAAGCTCAGGAGGCACCAGCGCGCAGACCTGAAAGAGGCCATCACTGCCCAAGAGATCTGGATGGCCCTCCTGGATCTAAAAATCAGGAAAACCCTGGGGGCTGACGGTTTCCCATTGGAATAATACTGCTGCTTCCAAAGCACAATCAAGTGTCATGTGCTCAACCTGTTTGATGAAGCAGCTCAACCGGGCGCCTTTCCACTGGAATTGGATGTGACCACCATTATGGTCCTCCCCAAACACAGTCAGGCCTCAGATAGTTGAACCTCCTCTAGGCCCATCTCTCTGATCAATATAGAGGTCAAGATCTTTGCCAAAATTCTGGCGAACAGATTGCAGCGTGTTCTCAAAGACCTTATCCACACTGACCAATGTGCTTTCATGCTTCACTATAGCACGTGCCACCACATTAGCAGAGGTAATGTGGCTTGGCTCATAGGTAGGAGCTGACTAATCCTAGTCGACTTCGAGAAAGCTTTCAACATGGATTGATCGTGTCTACACCAGATTCTCTTTCAGATGAGATTTGGCCCAAAATCCTATAGTGATGTCCAACTCCTTTATTGGGAGCCGGATGCTCAAGTCCTAACAATGGACTACTCTCTTCTCCTTTTCTGGTGCTTGGAGGAACCAGACAGGGGTGCCAACTCTCCCCCCTTTATTTTGCATTAACAATAGAACCCATGTCAGTGATTATACAGATTGATGCACAGGCGAAGGGTTTGCAGTGGCAGGCAGGCACAGAGGATAGGATAGTGCTTTACACCAATGAAGTGCCTCTCTTTGTAACGAAACCACAAACATCGGGTCCTTGAGTTATGTATATAGTACAGCTTTTTGAGGAGGTGCCCGTCCTCCGGGTAATAACTGAAGTAAATCTCTGCTGGTCCCATTTAAAGGAGAGACAGCAACAGTGTCTTAGCTTAGTACCATCCTTACCAAGCATTTGAAATTTTACTATCTGGGAGTTTATATATCTATAATTACGGAGCTTGTACAGCATTTGAATCTTTCTCCAAGACACAAAGTAGGCAGTCAAAAAATGAACTACCCCTCCTGCTGAACAAACTGGAAGGAATAGTGCTATTTAAGATAATGATGCACCCGCAGTACCTATTCATCCTGCAAAACGTCCCTTCCACTTTCTAATGTTTGGTTCAAGAAGCTGAACAAGCTTGTTTGAGCAATCCTTTGGGGAGAGTGAGGTCCACGCATCGCCTGGGATAACTGTTGTAGCCGGCTGGCTCTTTATGTAGTGGACCAAAATATGGTACACTGTGTAAAGAGTCCAGGCAACCGTCACTGGTTTACAGAGGCAAATATGATAACACTAAGAGCTGTCTTTTGTGGTAATGTGGGCGAGCAATTTAGGCTCATCAGAGGGCAGTACTCAGCATTTGTTGTACCCACAAAGGCAATAAATGAGACACACACTCAAGAATAAATCCAAGACCAATTTAGAAAATTAAGTCATACTTTTATTTAACTTTTGATACCAAAGCCTTCATTATCGAGTAAGTACTTTTTTAAATATGAATTTTTACAGGTAAGTAAATAGTTCACTAAAATGCGTCTTTACGCAGCAGTGCTTTCCTATGGGAGGAAAGGCATATTTTACATACAGTTATTTACGGTCAGTTTCCGGGGGGCTCCTTCAGGACTTAAGGTCATAGGGGGCCAAGGTCCAAAGTACTACCAGCAGTTACTCATTACCTGCCCTGGAGCATCCGGGTGCAGAGGTGCTGGTCGGGTTGGTAGCTTTGCGCACTACGCCGTTGGAAAGAAGGGGGGCCACCTAGAAATAGTCTGCAGAGGGAGACTTAGGGACAGGTCCGGGATCTGCCAATGGGGGTTCAGTTCATAAGGGTCCTGGGGACAAGGGGGCACAGCTGATTTGTCGATACCCAGGCTGGGGCGCTCGGGTGCAGAGTGGAAAGTTCGGCTGGGTTCTGCGCATCCTAGAGCCTTGCGGTTGTTGTTCTCGCCGGCAGACGGTGCAAAATCAGGACAGCTGGGCCGCTCTGGAAGTGGGTCTCTGCAGTGCTGATGTCCCTTGATGGCTGTTCACTGTTGGTGTAGTGGGAGTCCGGATTGGATTCTCACGGGAACTGTTTGCTGAAAGACGACCAGTACCCCGGGTATTGGTCTTGTGAGGCTCCGGTCAGTCTTGGTATCCTCTCACTTTGTGGGGAAACAGATCTGACCTTCAGGAGCATAGGTTTCTCTTCCTAGGGGGCTACTGTGTTAGACAGGTCGGGCAGCGGCAACTCGGTGAACCAGACTTTGCTCTTTTGGTGCCTGCGGACTGCAGTGGAGTATCTCCTTCACTCCAAGGAAGACTGCTCGCAATTTGTGAAGGGCTAACAGTCTACCGGGGTTCTTGGAAAATGTTTAGCTGCAGGACGAGTCACTGGTCATGATTGTTTAGACTGGCGCAGGCAGGCAGGGTTTGGCATCAAAAGTTCACAGCAAGTCTTCAGTTCTTGCTTTTTTCACGGCTCTTCTTGGTCCTCCTCTTCTGGATCCATGGAATCTAAATTCCTGGCATCATGGGTGCCCCTAATTACTAAATTTAGGGACGTTTGAGGGAGTGACAGGTAGTAGCCAATGGGCTACTTACCATTGGGGTGTCTACACTCCCTACATGACCACTTCCTGTAGGGGTGGCTTACCTATACTGCATGCAGTGTCTGCAGGCACGGTGCTCACTTTTCTCCTCACCATGACACACAGCCTGCAATGGCAGTTTGCATGATGGTGCTGAGGGGTCCCTTAGAGTGCCACAATACATGCTTCTGCCCTTGGGGACCCTCTTTAGCCTCCTTGCCCTAGGTATCGGGGCTACCATTTACTAGGCACTTACAGGGGTGCTAAAGGTATTGCCATTTGGGGGAACACATGTAACGCTTTAGGGAAGGGGATCTGGCACAGGGGACCTGGATAACAGGAACCCAGTGAACTTCTGTCAAAATTGCATAAGATACCAGGCGCAAAGTGGGGGTGACCATGTCAAAAAGGGGCACTTTCCTACAACTGTCATCAATCAACATTCATCGGTGGGTTGGGGCCGCTGGAGGTCCAACTCTTTCATCTGGCCATCACAGCACCTGGCCTTCAATGATTGGATGTGCAGGAGTTAGGGAGGACCCCGCCTACAGGGCCAAGTTGGCCCTGCTGGGCCTGGACAACATCCTGAGACTCCTGCATGGCGGTCCCATCCCCACATACACACTGGCCCCATCAAAGGCGGTGCTCTGGTGCTTGCGAGCCACTCTTTGTTTCACAGGATGAGACAAGAAGTTAACACAACAAACGCTGCTATGGAACAGCTGGTGGATCAGTCATACATCCCAGCTACAGGCTTCAATCAATTGGATAGGATTGGTATTACAATCCTGGGGGAAGTGTGGAGTGAGGCTCACATAAAGCCCTTCACCGACTTGCAGGTGCACTTCCATTTACATCGTTCTCAATTCCACAAATATTGACAGATCAGGCACGCACTAGCAGACACTGCTCGGAACTCTCTGCCTTTCCAGAGTATAGCCTGCCGGAGACCCAGCTGTCCATGGGCAGTTTAGGGCAGGGTGGGGTTTCTAAGATCTTTCACTCTCTTGTTAATAATGCACCTGATACATTTGGGTCCCTAAAGTCATGCTGGGAGGGGTGGGTCGGGGAGCTGGATAATTCCTACAGGAGGGATGGCCGGATGGCCCCATGGGAAAGAGCGAGATGCTCCAGGCTCGGACTCTTCAATTTACGCTATCTGCATGTGACTTACCTCCCACCGTGGCAGATCTGGATGGCTGGGATGCTTCCCACCCCCAATAGCTTCTGCTGCACATATTCTGATGTGGATTTCTTCCACGTGACCTGGCAGTGCCCCGTCATTTCAACTTACTGAGGGCAGATTTCCAGAACCCTCACAGGGGTGTTGGAAAGACCAATAGATATCATGACTAGAGTTGCACTACTGGGGATACTAGAGGACATTGAGAGATCAGGAGTGAGCCAGCACTAGTGGACATGGCAAGAGTGTTGGTAAAGTGTGATATTAAGTGGACATGGCAAGAGTGTTGGCAAAGTGTGATATTGACTGGAAATGGAGCTTTCTCCTGCCCCACCCATGATATCGGAATAGCACCGGGCAATGGACTGGTGTTCAAAGCAAGAAGAATCCATCTGTCAGGCAAGGGACTGGCCAAAGAAACACACCAGAGTATGGAGTAAATGTTGAGACTATTATGGACTCTCCATGGAAGCAGAGATAGGGGAACGGACGTATGATGATATATAGCCAACAATGTGGAGACGAAGAGAGATGGGTGACAAGGGAGGGGGTAGTGTTGTGTGCGTGGAATGCTATGCTTGTTGGAATACAAATATTTTTTTTTTATAAAAACCAAATGTGATCACTAGCCTTCGTCACCGTCTCCCACAGCACACTATCCTCCAGGCTCCAAGACGCCGGCATCCAAGGAACAGCCTTAGACTGGATTTGATCCTTCCTCTCAGGCAGAACACTAAGAAAAATACTCCTTCACTTCCTCTCCGAACCAACAGAGATCAGATGTGGAGTACCCCAAGGATCCTCCCTCAGCCCCACTCTCGTCAGAAAACACGGTCTCAACATAGTCTCATACGCCGACGACACCCAGCTCATCCTCTCCCTCACCAAGGAACCCGACATCACCAGGCGCAATTTCCAAGAAGGTATGAAAGACGTCGCAACCTGGATGAGCAACAGCTGCCTGAAGCTCAACTCAGAGAAAACAGAAGTCCTCGTCCTCGGTTCCACCCCCTCCGCATGGGATAACACCTGGGGGCCCCCTGCCCTCAGCAACCCACCCACCCCAACGGACCACACACGCAACCTCGGCATCATAATCGACTCTTCACTCACCATGAACCGCCAAATCAACGCTGTGTCCTCCACTTGCTTCAACACCCTCTGCATACTTTGCAAGACCTTCAAATGGATCCCCCCGACTCTAGGAAGACCCTCACTCACGCACTCTTCACCAGCAGATTGGACTACGGAAACACTTTCTACGCCAGAATCAACAAAAAACTCCTCTACAAACTCCAGGCCATCCAGAACGCTGCAGCCAAGCTTATCCTCGACATCCCACGACATAACCACATCACCCAACACCTCCACGACCTCTACTGGCTCCCAGTCGAAAGAAGAATAACCTTCAAACTGCTCACACATGTCTACAAAGCCCTCCATAACACTGGACCCCAATATCTCAACAAACAAATCTCCTTCCACGACCCCAAGAGAAACCTCCTCTCTGCCGACCTCACCCTAGCCACTGCATCCACAGGGACAGAGCCGGTGGCAGATCCTTCTCCTACCTCACGGCCAAGACCTGTAACGAACTCACCCACCGCATCCGACGAAGCCCAACACTGCACCAATTCAGAAAGGACCTCAAGACCTGGCTCTTCGAATGACCAACAGAGCTGCTCGCAACCCCTCCTCCCCCCACCCCCCCCCCCCAGCGCCTTGTGACCCTCATGGATGATTACTGCGCTCTAAAACCCCTGATTGATTGATTAGCCTTTCACATAGTCTACGACATAATCTCCAGGCACAATAGTGTACTTAACCACGATACCGTAGACCCTTCGTGTTTACAAAGTTGCGTAAGGGGGAAAAACAAGATGTAATCAGTAGCATTTTCCTCTTTTTATCTTAAAAAGTTCCTAATATGGAGTCACAATATGAGTCCTTCTAAAACAATTCATTAATAAATTAAATATCATCCTAAAAAAGTAATTCTACATTTAGTAATCCATAAAAATCCTGTTACTTTCCACATCATTTATATCATAATCTTCATACAGAGTGCAAATATTTGGACACAGCAAACACAATTAGTTTGTAATTGCTGGACCTTAAAATCTTTAATGCTGCCCCATATTGACCCACCTACTAATTTCCAACAAATGGGTAGCAGCAAATATATTCTCATGTTAGAATGTGCTGGACAGAAGAACGTCACATGTGATTCTGTCTCGCATGCCATCCTGCATGCCAAGCAGAGTAATGCTTTTGGGCTCGCCGGACATCACTTACTGCAAAAGAAATTTTACAGGCAAGATTCCGTACCTGAATTTCAATATCAGTGATACCACTTCAGGTGGCTCGATTTTATCAATGAACTGCTCGAAATTCAGAGAACACGACATCTAAAACTTTGGGCCTCCTTTACGAGGCCCCTAGCGGCACTTTTGCGCTGCTGGAGCGTCAACCTTTTGACGCTCCGGTGGCGCAATGTGTCGCAGCATATTTACAAGGCCCCACAAAGCCTCTTTTCATGCCTCTCGTCGCCTTGTAAATATGTGCCCCTTTCAAGCAGAACACTGCGTGAAAGGGGCATTCCATGGGTGTTGCTGTCGGTGCTCCCAAGCAACATCCATGGAATCTGAAGCATTCCCAAATTTACGAGGAATCCTTCCTGCAATCACGAGATGTTTTCCTCTTTCTATGTGTGCTGCGGAATGCAGCACACATAAAAAGAGGAAAAACCAAGGAGAAATAAGGATATTTCTCCTCGCTGTGCCTCCCTAACGCCACCCCTGGGGTGGCACTAGAATCGGACGCATTCCCAGGTTTAAGATTCCTCGTAAATATGGGAATGCCTCAGACTCCATGGGTGTTGCGTGGGAGCAGCCACAGCAACAACCCATGGAACGACTCTTTTACGCAGTGTTCTGCGTGAAAGGGGCACATATTTACAAGGCCAAGAAAAGTCATGCAAAATGGCTTTGCTTGGCCTTGTCAATATGCTGCGGCACATTGCGCCAACGGAGCATCAAAAAGGTGACGCTCAGGTGGCATCGTTATTGCAGTTATGTGGGTAATCAATAACCCACATAATGTTTATGTACATAGTGGACAGTGTAGGGGCTAAAACACTACACTGGCGTATTCCCCTCTCTATTGAGATTCTGTCGTTTAACTTACCCCTCATGCCCATCTCGCTTGTACATACTTGAATGCATGAATGAATGAATACTTTATTGTTCAGTTGATTAAATCTTACAATATGGCACAATTATATCACCATATAACACATCATCAATAAATAGCATTTTAAAACCATCTTGAAACAGTTAAAAACCTTCAGAATACATTCAAAGCTTCAAGGTAAGAGCTTATTATAAGGGCACCAATCTACAGTTATTACATTTCATAGATCTTAATGCACTTTTTTAGTCCCATTCCGCCTAGGGTATCCTACTAACACTGTTGTTGGTTAAACCACAATTTGGTTTGCGCAAAATGGTCAATAAAGTGCAACGTGCCTTCGATGGACTCCTCTGTCATCATGATACTAAATAATAATCGTAGTTAAAACCATCATATTTAATGCATTCAATCGTACGCCAAGCTAATTATAAGGGAACCAATCTACAGTTTTTACATATCATAATCTTCGTTGCCCTTGTTTAGTACCATTGCGCCTAGAGTATGCTACAGACACTGTTGATGGTTAGATAACAATGTAATTTGTGCAACATAATCATTAAAGTGCGAAGTGTGTTTGATGAAATCCTTTCTCATCTTAATACTATATATTGATCATAGTTAAAATCATCATATTTAATCATACATCAGGAAAGTCCATTGTGCAAAATAAAAACTAACTCGTTTTAGCTACACCTCATACAGTCTACAATTCCCCTATCAACGGCCATTACTGCTCGCACTTTGCAAGTTTCCCCTCAGCAGTAGACATGTATTTTAAAATATTTCAGCAGAATATCAGGTCTTCCCCTTGAAAACAAGCTATAACTGCTTGCCGACATGTGCGTATAATGTTCTGATTAAAAAACTGTCTCAACAATCTTTTACGCTCTTCCATTAGGGCTGGCCAGCAGCAGACAATATGGCAAATGTCTTCCCTATAATAATTACAGAGACGGTATAACATTTTTTTAGTCTGCCCCTTCCAAGCTGGGGAATTAAAGAAAAATTGGAAGTTTCCACTTTAGTTTTGGATTTAATCCATTCAAGCCTCCTAGGTATTTCTTAAATTTTAAGAAGCCTTATGCAGCAATGACCATCCATGCATGGGCTCTATTTGCTAACACCTCTCTAGCCATCAAAGATGAAACCTTTTTGCCAATTCCATTAATGACTCTATTAAATGCAATTTGAGAAAGGGATAAAGCCCAGAGTTCCACTGCCTTAAAAGCAGAATTTCTAGGGTCGCTTATTGGCTCCCACACAATTGTACTAAGCGTAGATCTTGTATCATTTTTTAATTTATAAAAAAATGTCAATTATGCTCCAAGGCTACTTATATTCTGTCTGAGGCCAAAGTCTAAACAGATTCGGGCTGGAGAAGCCTTCTGAGGTAAATTAAACAGGCGACAATAAGTTCCTACCATGACGTTGTCTATGATTTTGTCAGCTTTTCCTCTTAATATCTCCAAACCATACATCAAAGAAGGGGCATGTTTAGCTGCCATTACTTGCAAGAGCGGCTGAAGGGACAAGCCTTTTAAGGAATTCTGTAGTGAGGCAAACGCAGCAACCAATGAATTATTCCTTCTTAAAATTGCAGCACACTGATTCTTAAATAAGCCTCTGGAATAAAAAATCACCGCCAAATATTTGTACTCTACTACTGATTCCAGCGCTGTCCCTTCTATATAAAATATTGGTGGTGAAACTCTTCCCCTTGAAACTAGCTTGGTTTTGGTTTTATTTAGGTTGACTTTTAACCCATGATCTGCAACAAACTGTGCAGTTTTATTAATTAAGCACTGAAGCCCCACATTTGTATAGCTAATCAAGGCAGTATTATCAGCGAACAACAGATGTGAGACTTTAAAACCAGCCACAGTCGGAGAATGTGAATTAATACTGTTCAGAGCAGGGGTGATGCCGGCAAGATATAAATTAAATAAAAGGGGGGCCACTACACAGCCTTGTTTTAGACCATTCCTTGTAGGGATTTTTTGAGAAACTGTTGTACCATTTCCCAGCCCGACTTGTCCAGGTGTCTGTATACAATAGTTAGATCGCTCAAAGGAGAAGAGGAGAAATTCCGCAGTTTGTCAACTTTGCCCATAGGATATTTCTCTGCACTGCATCGAATGCTGAGCAAAAATCAACACAACACAAGTGGAGGTTAGCTGTGCGGAGCCTTGCTTGTTCAATTGTTAAAACCAGCATCTGAATGTTAGTGGATGTACCAATTCCCTTTATAAAGCCTGTCTGGTGTCTCTGCACCAACAAGTTGGACTCCACCCAGGCCATTAATTCAGTTAGAAGGTATTTTGCAAAAAACGTTGCCCCTCCATCCATTAAGGCAATCAACCTATAATTAGAGGGTAGAGAGGTTTGACAAGATTTATGTACTTGTACATACTTGTTACTGTACAGGCCCATAATTAGTACCAACAAGGACTCAGGCATTCCTATGTCCCTCATCAAAGACACACAACTTAGACCGAGATACCAGATCAAATGCTGCCCTGAGATCTACAAAAATCACATAAAGATGCCCCCTATTTACATTAATAGTCTTCCAGACCAGAAGGGTTAAACAAAATACCTGATCTTGTGTACTTGTATCGGTATTGAAGCCAGCCTGTAAGTGAGACAAGACCTGTGACCCCTGTACCCAGTCCTGCACTTTGGTTAAGAATTCTCTGCAAATAATCTCTTGGGCGGTGTCACTCAAAACTAATCGGTCTACAATTGGCTGAGTTGTCCCTACTCCCTTTTGTCCCCCTGCGATTGCATTTGTCAAGGCATTTATACAGCAGCAGTTCTTCTATGGGAGCGGGGGAATGCTGCCCCCCCAAACTGCTGCGCAGAAGGCTGAAAAAATAAAATGGTAACAAAAAGATTTTATTACCATTTTATTTTTCCAGCTTTCTGGTGAACAGTGAGGGCAGGGCAGCACAAGTGCGTCATTGCTGCTGATTGGCAGAAATGATGATTGGCCCCTGCAGTATGAATCGCGCATGTCGGTTTGGCTGGCTACATTATTACCGCCAAATAGACATGCACAATTCAACCTCTGCCAGAACCTCTGCCAGAAGCTCCTGTTGTCTTTATTTTTCAGTGTAGTAACCAAGGTACGCCACGTCTCCTCCTCCCATTCTCTCCTACTGGCATATTGTCCGTGTTTATATTCTTTCCTGGTGGCCGCTATTAACTCTCTATTACTGCCTGAAATGGCCTCAATCAGTTTGGCCTTAACCTTTCTGCAAGAATTGTTGTACCAGAGACTGTATTTATCTTTGTACTTCTGTGGTGGGTGTGTCTTTGTTAATTGTTCTCTAAAGGAATCAACCATAGTATGATGTATAATTAATATTGGGATGTTATTCATGGGAGTACTAGAATAAGGGTCATAACTGCAGCTACTATAGACTAAATGATGGCATATTTCTTCGGGCTTTTAGTAATATGAGGCCATCTAATACTTCTCCTATTATTAGAATGATCGATTGGAGGAATTTTGGCACGCTGAGCTGATTGATCAATAAACAACTTATTCTTTAAGGTAAAAAGTAGGACCTTGTGATCACTATCAACTCTGTCTGTCACCTTATCCCTCATTTTTGATCATAGTCTTAAATCTAGGAGTATGTAATCAATATAACTTATGGACTTTGTGCTCTTGAAAGTATACATAGCATCTCCTTCTGAAGGGAAATGCCCATGACAGGCCCATAACCCATACAGAAGAGAGAATGATACTATGTGTTGGGCCACAGATGATCCTCTTTTACAGAAGTGGGCTCTTAACTTAGGAACTTCCCATTCCTTGTCCTCAACTCTTTGATGTTCAAAGGTCTCAAAATCTCCTGCAATCAATAAAAGAGAGCTTACAATATCTTGGCTAAAATAATCATCCAGATTATCAATAGTTACTGAATCAGTATTCCCCTTAGCACTGAGATTATATACATTAATAAGTTTCACAAGGGGCTTCCTGGATGTGGACATAAGAAGCCCTAAAATATGAGGGGATCGTATGCCCAAGAGTTTTATTTGCACAGCAAGGGATATCTTTATCCATATGTTCAATCCTCCTGATGGGCACCCTGATAGTGAGGGTATAGCTTCTATACTGAAATTCAAGTACCCATATCTATGAATAAATGTTACTGCCCATATTTCTTGGAATAAGCATACACAGAATTGATCAATAAAATCAACCCAATGGGAGTCCCTAAGTTTAGATCTCAATCCTGTCACATTCCAAGAAATTAATTATATATTTTTTAATATTCAATGCTAAGATGTTCTCCTCTAGAGATGGCCCTTATTCTGACAGATCTTCTGACCTAAAACTGGGCCGGCTGAGATTCTCAACAGTACTGCTAGACACTGAGTCCTCCAGGTGGTCAGCGATTGACTCAAATTCAAGGGAACTTATAATTGGGGATTTTCTACTCTGCTGATGCAAATTATTTAGCCAATCGATCTCATTCAAATTTGAGCTCAGACCACACCTCAGTACATCACTAGATGTATTACATCCTCCGACACTCGCTGTTTTATCTAGTTCATTATACACAATGACCCTAGAGGATGATTGAGGAACTGAAGGGGGGCTAAGCTTGAAAAGGGTGGATGAACCATTTGTGGGGCTTGTTACTAGATCAAGGTCCACAGGTCCCTACAGAATCTCTCCTCCAGCAAGTTTGGTATAAATATAATCAAAGGGGCATTTAGTCAAGACACACACTCAACATTTAGAAGAGCTGATCTCATAACAGAACAGCATGGCCGGGTGTGCCTTTTCCAGTGGATTGCCTCATTTTTAAAAGAACTTTACCAAGGGAGATATTTTTGGGAACGTTGATCATGTATAATGTATTCTTCTTATTATTTTTCAATGGTAGATGCTGCTTGTTAACTGACACTCTTAGAGATATAATAGGAGTGTAAGTTACAATACGCCTTTCCCTATCTGCACCAATGCTTTGTAGGTACTTAGGGACTTCACCTCTCCTATTGCTGTATTGTATTTGTAAATGTGTGTGCACTAGACCACCATGGACACACCCTACCTTCATCAACATCAGTGTCTCTATATATACCATCACTTCTAACCCTCCCCCGGGATTTCAACCTTCTGGTGACAACACCGAATTGTGTAGTTGTGTGTTTACCTTTCCACACAAATGCGGATCTACAGTGCGACCGACTTCATCACCCTCAACCCTGCATGTTATCTTATTTGTGGTCAGCGATTTTTGTAAACAATCCACTTTAACAGATCATTTGTATACTAGTGCTCTTAATTGCTTGATTTCGCCCCAAGATATTTAGAATACTCAAAGCCTCCTTTTTAGAATTAGCAGCTGCAAAGTCAAATTTTATAACCTTAACGATGCTTGGAGATGCCCCACATTCCTCATCTTCATTCACTCGGATATTAGTGGGCACAGTTGTCTGCAGTATTTCAAATCTGTTGCCACACTCCACATTAGGGACACATTCAGCTTCAACTGCTTTTATCAGCTCCTAAACTGGACCCAGATTATCATCAAAAAGCTGATTATTTTCCAAAAATAGAGTCTGGAAAATGAGTCCACTGCTGTGAATCCCCAGATCCAGCCCTCTTGGTTTTACCCATATGTGGAACGCTAGTTTGATTGCTGCCCCATGGCGTACGTTTAGCAAACATATCTGGAAGCCTAGTCCCTTCTTGGGGGCATTCGTCGATTTCACAGGGTTTAGGATTAATTCCACCTCTTCAATTAAGTCAATAGTGTCATTCATGAAGTTACCAGACATATGGGATACTCATTTTTTAGACTTCCCTGTGATACATGGGCTATCAGCCGCCTTCCTCTTTCCCATCTTATGAGAGCATTAGTTTGAAGTGAATAAATAGATAGACTCTTTATTGTTCAATTAATTAAAATCATAACAATAGAGCCCCCAAATTAATGGCAAGCACAATGTATAGTTGGCTGCTGGCAAGTAAATGCTAAAAGGGCATACATCAAAATGGCAGTTAAAAACAATGTTAAAAGAAAATGACCCATCCATCCAATATCGGACATGCTGGTTTTACCCCCAGTTTACATTCCAATACTTTAGCATGGGTAAAGTGCATTGAATTAAGGTGCTTTTAATGCCTAAAATTCTAACTTTACCTCAAGTGTGAGTTCTGAGCTTAAGCCCACGACAAATTTAAAGTGTATTACAAATACAATGTTTTGAGTGCATATTGAATTAGAAGCCTATCTAAAAAATGGAGTTTCCTGACCTCCTGGGGTCAGGGATACTTTGGTTTCCTCTATTATAGATTGTAAGTTTCCAGGCTGATGCCCAGGAAAAGTGCAATATGTTTAAAGTGCTCGAGTGTTGACGGCCTGTTCAATAGAGGAGCCTGCTTTGAGGATGGTAGTGTCTAACCTCCACGAGCTATATTGCTCTATTTGCCACTAGTTCCAGGACAAAGACTCATGCCGAAATAATGCGCAAAGTTTTATGCAGCCTTGATTTAAGTTGAGATGGGGCTATTAATTGTAATGGTTAACAAGCATTGGCATAGCAAATAGGTCTCGCCTTTGGGACCTTATAAGTGTTTAGCCATGCAACAGTTGATGTTGTTGCACCAAGGATATTGTGCTGCATAACTAAATACTTATAAGGTCCCAAAGGCGAGACCTATTGGCTATGCCAATGCTTGTTTCCTTATGCCGGAAGCTATGTGGTCTACAATATCAGCACATGAATTGTTACAGTGAAGAACACGTATATATTCAATCCATTAAGCTGTTGCACATATACATCCAGTAATGTATCAACACATGGGTGCCCGTGTTTTCCTGGTTTATACACTATATGAAACATGTGGCATGTAGTTCCCTGTCCGGCGACAAACACCAGATGCCATTAACTTTCCGTGCTTTGATTCAAGGAGTCTTGTGCAATTCTCTTTGAAGTGACAGGAGCAGTTGTTAAGACTCGGGGGCTTAATTACAGCCAGTCTAGTCTTACATTTCCAACAATAAGCCAATTATATTAGTTTCAGAAATATTGTGTTTGTTCGACGTGCCAACAATCAGGGCTGTCCACCTGCTTGAACTCATTTACTCAAAGTACTGAGCTGTTTTACAAACTGTAGTAATTCTCACCAGAATCAGCAGTATTATTGTCACCAGAAGGATGAATGGTGCTATTAGGGCTGAGCTGCAGGAGACTCAAAGCCTTCGGCGCACTCCAGCTCCAGCGCCTTCTTCTTTTGCATCCTGAGAGGCGCTATGCTTTGTAAACACTTCAGCGAGCGCGTTTTCAGAGCACCGGGGGCTGGGGGTGGTGGGTGGGGTGAGGGGGGGCGGGGGCCTGCTTCCTTGATATGCCGCTGCTGAACCTGCATCTTGAAATGGAGATTAACAGGCATCATTAGCTTGTTATTCCCCATTCCCCAAACCCAACCCGGAATCGTGTGCACATTGGTGCACGCTCATTTGTGCACTCCGAACTTGCAAGTACAGGGGGGGCGCATGAAGGCCCCTCGTGGTGGGCCCCAGTGGGAGCTCTGTTGCTACAGCCGTGCCAGCTGCATATCTCATGTATCTTTAGAGCCACAGGGACCAATGGAGAATGTGCTTCTATGGGCGACTCTGATGGCTCAGTGAGCTGTTCATCCTCTGCAGGAAAGTGCGTTTGGAATGAAGAACGAGGAGTGAGGGATA
This sequence comes from Calotriton arnoldi, assembly GCA_963921515.1. Taxonomy (NCBI): domain Eukaryota; kingdom Metazoa; phylum Chordata; class Amphibia; order Caudata; family Salamandridae; genus Calotriton; species Calotriton arnoldi. The sequence continues at coordinate 1,441,617 of CAWUFW010003405.1, read as the reverse complement.
CGGAATGAGGACCGAGGAGTGAGGGATGCGGAATGAGTAACCAGGACTGAGGGATGCGGAATGAGGACCGAGGATTGAGGGATGCGGAATGAGGACCAAGGATTGAGGGATGCGGAATGAGGACCGAGGAGTGAGGGATGCGGAATGAGGAACCAGGAGTGAGGGATGCGGAATGAAGAACCAGGAGTGAGGGATGCGGAATGAGGAACCAGGAGTGAGGGATGTGGAATGAAGAACCAGGAGTGAGGGATGCGGAATAAGGACCGAGGATCGAGGGATGCAGAATGAGGACCGAGGAGTGAGGATGCAGAATGAGAACCGAGGAGGGAGGGATGCAGAATGAGGGCTGAGGAGTGAGGGATACGGAATGAGGAACCAGGAGTGAGGGATATGGAGTGAGGACCGAGGAGTGGGGGATGCGGAATGAGGAACTAGGAGTGAGGGATGCGGAATGAGGACCGAGGAGTGAGGGATGCCGAATGAGAACCAGGAGGGAGGGATGCAGAATGAGGGCTGAGGAGTGAGGGATACGGAATGAGGAACCAGGAGTGAGGGATATGGAGTGAGGACCGAGGAGTGGGGGATGCGGAATGAGGAACTAAGAGTGAGGGAAGCGGAATAAGGACCGAGGAGAGAGGGATGCAGAATGAGGGCCGAGGAGTGAGGGATACGGAATGAGGAACCAGGAGTGAGGGATATGGAGTGAGGACCGAGGAGTGGGGGATGCGGAATGAGGAACTAGGAGTGAGGGATGCGGAATGAGGACCGAGGAGTGAGGGATGCCGAATGAGAACCGAGGAGTGAAGGATGCAGAATGAGGGTCGAGGAGTGAGGGATACGGAATGAGGAACCAGGAGTGAGGGATGAAGAGTGAGGGATGCAGAGTGAAGTAATGCTGACATTGATGCTGTGCGTTCTAGGGCTCTCTTCTGGCATGAAATGAAGCCGGGGACAGACAAAGGCCCCGCTGAATATCACGTGACCTTTGCACGCACAAGGTGGCATTTCCGCCTGTTATGCAGTGTGTCCGTTTGTAAACGTTTGCCCTGGAGGGTGCGCCTCGAGTATAAATCTCATGGAAGACACTACTCACAATTCTTCAGTGTTGGCTAACACAGCATGTGAACACAATATCAGTAAGTACGACGCTGCACAATGTTCTCCTGATTGCTCAGCGCAGCGCCCAGTATTTTCATGCAGCGCTACACTGCCTGGTATTTTTTAAACTGTGGGACTTTTTAGGGAGTAGGGGCAAGGAAAGGGCTGAATTGAGCTGAAACAGCAGAACTTAATAAAATGGTGACATTCGGGTGTCCTCGATGTCTTTGACGTGTTTACTGCCAGTGGGGCGGGTTACTTGGGCCTCATTTGGGGGCATATTATCAAGAACGGCGTTAAAATTATCGCCGGTTTAGCGGCAGAAAACTGCCGCTAAAGCGGCGATAATGGGCTTGATAATATGCCCTGGAGAATTCGAATAGAAGCCCATGTTCACACCAGAACATGGACTTCTATTGGAATTCTCAAGGGCATATTATCAAGCCCATTATCGCCGCTTTAGCGGCAGTTTTCTGCCGCTAAACCGGCTATAATTTTTAACGCCGTTCTTGATAATATGCCCCTTGGAGAGAAGCGCGATGTAACGTGTGATCGGATTACCGTATATATACACCGAGCGCGCATCTTGGGCCCTTTGCAGGCCCACTGGTATCCAGGCCATTGCCCTAAGAAATAGCACTCAGTTTAATGGAAGGGAATTAACTCACCTTAAAAGGCGAAAGACTAAGGGGCATATTATCAAGGCGGCGCTATGAAATTATCGCCGCTTTTGCGTCCGTTTTCGGGCGAAAAGCGGCGATAATTTCATCGCCTTATCAGCAAAGACACGCTATTGCGTGTTTTGCTGACTTAGCGCCGGTTTCCAGCACGCCTAACTTTGCATCGCTAATGAGATGCAAAGTAGGCGTGGCTGTGAAACCAACCAGGGAAAATATCGCGAAGGCAGCTTCGCGATATTATCAAGGAGGGTTAGCGATTTTTTAAATCGCGTTAAGTATGCCTTAACGCAGGAATTTAACGTCTGTTAAATTCCTGACTAAGGCATACTTAACATGGGGGGTGGATTCTGTGGCTAAGACCACAGGCCCTATCATCTAGGATATCGCCGTTTTCCACCATGGAAAACGGCGATATCCACACTATCTCTGGAATTTTTATCGCCTCGGCGATGCGCGTTGTTGATAACGCGCTAACCGGGCGATAAATTACAGAGATAGCCGGCGATAAATATGCAAGCGCTAAGCGCGCTTTGCGATATTTATCGCCGGCCCTTGTTAATATGCCCCTAAGTTCGTTTTGTGTAAATTCAACTCGTTATCCTCATATAAAAGTAGATGTCAGCAGCAAGCGTTTATTTTAACATTTAAGATGTGCACGGATTGGCTAGAAGGTAAAATTCGAAACATAACTTTGCTGGTAGTTTTTTCATAGTAAATGTGTATTTCTTTGAATCATACCTCGCGACAAAATAGGATTATTGAAGCATCTATTTTCAGTCTCTCTCACATCAATGATGCTGTCGTGTGTCACCATGTCGAATATGACCCCATGCAGGACTTTTGCATGCTGGGACTTGTAGTTCTGCCTTTAACTCTACAGGTATGGCCCACGTGTCTATACAAGTAAGATACTATTGGTAAAAATAAAAACCCTGTTTTGGTGAAGGAGTCACGCATCACAGAGCGGAATTTGGCAAATAAACATCTTATGCTATCCTTTAATAGCATCGTATATGCAATGTTTTGGAATAAAAGGTGTGTTCCTTTTATTCCTACCTTGTAGACAGCACAATTCTCCTGAACTGAAGAAGTCTCCCTAGGGGTCAACAACATCACTATACCTCATTCAGAGTCCACAGAGGACAATTATTATAATAAATATATTTGCCCTGGTTCTTTTGAGGCAGGACCCAGCGTTTTTCGTGAGAAGCCCCCATTGCTGCCGTCAAATGTTGGGGCTGCTGATTACCAGGGCTGCCTGGTCTTGATTCCGCCTCAGGCCTCTTTCTTCCGCATCCTAGACTTTCTCTCTCTTCATCTGACAATTTCAGGTTCTTTTTCATCCCGGGTTGTCCCTCGATACTTGCTTCACCGACATTACGAGGATGGACTGCAAGCAGGCCCCGCTGGTTGTCACGCTCCTGCACTGTGCTGCATACAGGTGTCTACAGCACATGGATTCGCCCACTGAGCAGTCCTACCCAGTGCTTTGTAACCGCCCAACTTTGGGGTGATTGTCTGCGTGGGGGGAGAGGGGGGCATGCGTGAAACAGCATCTCAGGCTCATTTGAGTCATGTTTTCACCACACATTACTTGATCACAGCTTTAGCCATTCAGTTCCGGGCGGGGAGGGGGAGGGGGGTCGCTACGAGAGAGATTTTAATCTAATGAGTTTTTTCCTCAAATCCACGATCCCAAAAAATCCGTTTTGGGAAAACTGATTTTAAAGAATCTAGTACATAAATTATATAACGTATTTAACGCGTGAAACATTTCGAATTAGCCTGGTACCTGCTGCTCGATTTGGCAAAATCTGCAGTAAAATAACCCTTGTTACAGTGCCATCATTTTGTGAAGAGTACATTTGAAGATTTGTTTTTGTATTTTTATATAGAGCGAACTCAGTCCAAGTGCATTGGAGCGCTTTGCACGAGCGCCAGTCACATTGATTTCTTTTGTTTGTATGCACGGGGAAATTAGGTGAGTTGCCTAGAATCACAGGATGTTGAGTCGACGCCGAGACTTGAACCTGATTTCCTAGCTCCGAATCCGCAGCTCTGGCCATAAGACATTCCCTATGTTAAGGGATTCGCCTGGTGCGAGACTTGGGCACACTGGAGGCTCTCTGAGGGAGACAAGGGGCTCTCTTGGGAGACCGGGGCTCCCTGCGAGACATCTCGGGCGGATCGGCGCTCCCTATGGTGACCGGGGCACCCTACGAGTCTGGAGCTCACTCAGGTGTGAACACACTGAATGAGGGAGCGTCTTTCACTGCCCAAGGGAGACGTGAACTCCCTAAGGGTTTAGAGGCATGTGGCTGTAGGTGTGAGGGCTCCCTGTGGAGACCGGGCTCCCTACGAGTCTGGAGCTCACTCAGGTGGGATCGCACTGAATGAGGGAGCGTCTTTCACTGCCCAAGGGAGACGTGAACTCCCTAAGGGTTTAGAGGCATGTGGCTGTAGGTGTGAGGGGCTCCCTGTGGAGACCGGGCTCCCTACGAGTCTGGAGCTGACTCAGGTGTGAACACACTGAATGAGGGAGCGTCTTTCACTGCCCAAGGGAGAGGTGAACTCCCTACGGGTTTAGGGGGCCTGCGGCTGTCTCGGGGTGAGAGGGGCTCTCTGTGGTGACCGGGCCCCCTCCGAGACTTGTCTCACTCGGGAAGGCCTGCACTGAATGCGGCAGCCTCGCACCCACCCTGACATCCACCTGGTTCTTTACCCTCACCCCTCCCTCTGCGGGGGGGAAGTGCGGTCTTAATTTCTATTTTCTAAAGACTTTCATATAGTCTCGAAGGCCCATGGGTTTACGGAGACTTGAATTAGAAATTCTAGGTGTTCATTGCAGTTCTCTCCCTCTCAGTCATGTTCACTCCACACCCCTTCTCCCCCCCGCCCGATAGCATTTCAGGGGGAGGGAACTACACCGCTGCAAATTAACCCGGGCCTGGAGCGGTCCCGCCAGGCCCAGGGATGAAATAAGAGTGTCAGCAGGGTGTGAAGTGCCCCCTGGGTCACACTCATTGTAAACACACACGGGTTACATCTTCAATCTCGCTTTTACAGCACCCTGCGCCTGACCTATGACCCCGAATAAAACAAGGACAACAATGGAGGAGCGGGGGCGAGCGAGCGCGGCAGCCTGCTCAGCTGACCACACGCTCGTGCGTCATGGCCTTTTCCCGGCATGTGTTTCCAATTATCGCGCCCGCGTCTGGGCACGATAATGGGAAACACATGTCTGCGGCGCGCGTAACCGCCCGAAAAAGGCCACGACGCACGAGCGTCTGGTCAGCTTTTCAAACCCCCTTACATAAAGTCTTCGCCTAGCAGCGCTTGCGCGCTACTCGAGGCTCGACCTAAAAAGGCTTGCATTGGGGATGGTGTTACCCAGCCTCATGGTTTAAGGACCTTGAGGGGCCTGGGATGCTCGATTTGCCTGTGTCCCCACAACCTAACGTGCTGGCTTGTCTAATTTGCAAAGTCAGCTCCTGAAGCCCATACAAAGTGCAAGGCTTTTAGTCTTTGATTTTTAGCATCATGTTAAAGATTGAGGGGCATATTTACAATAGAAGTGGTGGAGTGCTGCGTTAGCATCCTTGGCTTAACGCCGTGCTCTGCCACTTCTGAAACGCAGGGCTGCACCATATTTCCAACAATATGTTATGTGTTATCGGATTTGTAGAGCGCATGGCTGCCCCAGCGACGGGGCGTCCCAGCGCTAGATCCCCAGGTACTGACCGAAGAGCGGGGAGGTAACAGAAGAAAAATCAAGGGAAAAACCAGGTCTTAACTGCCCTCCTAAAAACCTCATGATCCTGTAGGTTCCTGATAGTGCTAGGGAGAGCATTCCAGAGAGATGCAGCCAAAACTCGGAACGAGCGGCCACCCGCCCGGGCTCTTCTGACATGGGGAGTGCATAGCAGATGTTGGTATGAGAAGCGGAGAGCGCGTTCCGGTACATAGGGGATGAGAAGATTGGCTGGAATGGAAGGGGCTTGGGCATAGAAAATTCTGTGAGCGATGCACAGAGAATTGAATTGAATTATTTTTCCTACCGGGAGTCAGTGTAGTTTACGTATTTATTTGGACGTAGGGCAAGACTTCGGGAGGGCAAAGAGGGTACGGCCCTGCGTTTCCCTCTGTGCTGACGCTAGATTTAGCTGCCTAGTGCCAACGCAGGCACCCTTGCACCATAGTGCAAGGGTGTCTGCGTTGCATGGGAAGATTGTTTATGTGCAGGGAGGTGTTACTTCCTTCACATAAACAATCTTTAAATGGTGTTTTCTAACTTCTATGTGTGCTGCTTAATTGCACCCATAGAAGTTTCAAAACGTCATTTTTTTAAATGATTGTTTATGTGCAGGAAGGGACATCTTCCTGCACATTAACAATCAATAGCCTTTGCTATTTCTATATGTGCTGCACAGTGTGTGGCCTCTGTGGTCCAGCCATACACCCAGGTATTTGTCAACAACTTTGACAGCACTTCCCCCAATGAACCACGCTCCTGTTGCTCACATATGATTATACCTTAAATAAATGAAATGACAAGAGGCGTTTGACAAAGCAGGAACAAGCTGGTTTAATTAAACACAGCAGCCAGAAGAGTATTGACAGAGGTGTGTCTAAAGCCAGTCTCCGAGTACATAAGTTTTGGAAACACATATATACATTTTGTGGGTACACTAAAAAACATTGACATTCTTTGAAAAGCATCATAGTCATAAATACCAAGAAAAAACATTTGATAAGGGGAACACAGATGGTTCTCGACCTCGGGGAGAGTTAGTTTGGGCCAGGGTGTGCATTTTCAGATGTCCGGGGTGGTGAGTGTATGATCACCTTGTGCGGTGTGCATGTTGTGTCCTGATTTGCTGAGTGTTCCTAACCTCACCTGGCATCTAACTTTGTGGTATTTAGGGAACACCCGCATTTGGCCAAATGTGTTTATTGAGCCCAATTTCCTTGGGCCTGTTTGGGGTGTGACTTCCTATCTGTGGGATAGATCAAGGTTTTCCCTGGGAGCGCATTTGTTTTTGGGCTAATTGTAACCCCACCTGTGACCTGTCAATCGGAATGGCTTGAGTTTGGGTTGCAGGGCCTGTCTGACCATGTACCTCTGACTTGGGGTTGATGGGGAGGTCATCTCTGAATCCAAACGCAATGATACAAGTTTGTGAGTGTGAGCACGTGTAACATGGCTGTCATTGATATCGTATTTACAGAAATTCTCATTATTATACGCACAATTGTTACATCGTACATCAACATTGCATTCAGGAATATTGATGTCATTATGCGGGCATAATTTACGGTGTACATTGGCATTGGATTTACTGGTATTGACATCACTGTGCGTGCAAAGATTAGACCGTGCATCGATATTGCATTTATTCGTACTGCCGGTGCTATGCAGGCATATATCATGGTGTACATTGCTATCGTATTTATCAATATCAACATTCCCCCCTCTGGTTGAATTTTCAACTCCATAATTTTCCTCATACGTCATGACAGTCACATTATTTGAAATGGTGTGTGTTGCTGTGGTGTCTTTTATCCCTTCATTAGCTATTTGCATGCTACCTAGTTTGCGTACTGTGTTTTTACTGCAGGCAGCCCCCACCTGTAGGAAACCACAGAGTAATAGTACAACCATGACAATAAGAAACAGCGATTTGCACAGCTGAGTCACCCATAAGGGGAGTGAGGCGAAAAGACTATGAAACCAGTTCTGCTCAGGGGCACCCCCCTCCTCCTTCATGTCCGTTTGTGGACAATGCAGTGCATGGATGGCAAGAACCAGTGTCCCGTTATTCATATTGTTTCAATGGATAAAAGTACAACAGGAAGCGCCAATCTTGGCACACACCGCTCCCTACATCGAGGTAATCAAGTCCAACGCATGCTGATGTTGCATCACCATGAGGCGTACGGCTCTCAGTTCTTCCCTGACAGCCTTAAGGGCCTGCTCAGCATCACTTATCATCTTCAGCAGCTCCCACCTGATAATTTCCAACCAGCAGGCATTTGCTTTTGTTTAAATGGTGAGAAAGGGTATAGACCCTCCTGCACTGATTTAAGTATCCGTGAACAGTCAGAATTCTTCCAGAATGTCCTTGTGCTGAGCCCAACCAAAATAATCAGCTGTCTTACTTCTTCGAGCCTGCTGTAACATAGTTGTTTTCTTCTGTAGCGGATGTTGAAACAATTCGGACAGATCTTCTCCAAGGATGACCAGGGTTGGGGTGTGTAAGGTTATGAGGGCTCAGAGGCCTCGCCATCCGGGAACGGGTTGGGCATAGGCAAGGCTGCCACAATGCTAGTAAAAATCAGTTAACGTGGAGGTGCCCCATTGCAGGTCCGGTATGTGCAACACTGCTTCACAGTTGACATTGGTTCAGAGCAGTATCGTCCATTTGCCTTTGAAACACAAGCAACACAGTGTACGTTTTCATACAATTAGAGGTTGCCCCTTCCCTTCCAACCATGTGTACCTATTTATCTTAGCATCCCAGATTTCCTGACATGAGGTGTCTGTGCTGGAGTTCGACCTCCTCCCATAGGACTTATTTCCCCTAGCGTTGTTGAGGTGAATCACCCTATACCTGAATTCCATACCGGGGACCCATTTGTCTTTAAAAAAAAGCGGCCCCAAATACGTTAAGGGCCATCCGCGGACCACAGACAGAAGCGGGGGCAGACTCCTAGGCACACTGGAGCGGTGGTGGTCCTACCTCTAAGAACCTCTTTTCTACAAAGTCCCGGGGCCAAACAGTGTCCTCCCCTACAGTGCCCTGTCTGTGCATCCTGTCTACCTCCTCTATTTGAATGGTGCTAGGTTGAGTAAAAAGGTACAGTGCTGTGTGATTGATCTTGTATCAGGAGATGTTTACTACTGCTTTATGTGGTTCTCCTTTACTGGGTTGAATCTTTACCCTCATCCTACAGAGACACAGGTGGATGAGACATTTTTTTTTCTCGGGGGCTATCTCTTGGGGTCAGTAAAGTCTGTCTGCACCTACGGGTGGGGTATCAGTGAACATATGTAACATAACCAGTTTGAGTGCCCACGATGGTCATGTGTTGATAGCGTGTTTTTTGTAGGAGCATGCTGTGTAGTGCATGTGGGATGCTAGCTTTGAGTTCAGTGTATGTGTAAGGGAGAGGTCTCTGTGCATGCGTTGCAAGAATGTCAAAGCGGGTATCATGGAACTTGGCACATTTTTGGAATTGACAGGGCGCATGACCACCCCGGCTAAATAAAGTGTGTAAAAAAATACACGGGTACATAACTTAAAAAAGCATTCGTCAACTGTAGGTGTCTTGTCTCGTCTTGGTGAAGAGCAAAAAAGAAAGTTTGTTATAAAAAAAAGCTGTAAAGTCAATTTGTAGTCTGTGCTCTTTAGCGGTTGGCTTATGGATGTTTGGTTTTAGTTTTATTTGTACTTTTGCTCCCCCCTCTGCTTTGCTACGGTGGGGACAGTATTTTCCTCTGTTGGATGCTCCGTAAAAAGGTGTTTTATTTTAATCGGTGTGGGGGCGCCCTTTTGACCTGCATGGGATGCATGCAATTTTGAGAAGCAGAGGAATCGTGACTATTTTGTGGTCTGTCTGTTGGCACGTGAGCGTTTCTCTGGCCTCTGCACGTGCTGTGCAGTAAGGTTGTCTCTAAACGGTGGTTGGTTTATTGGGTTACGCCTTCTTTCTGGAAGCTTTAAGAATTTTGGGCTGTTTCTAGGCTGCCTCGCGTGAAGTCCGGTGGGCGTGTACCTGTAGTCTGGGCATTGCTGCTTTTAACAAGGAATACCGGAGGTGGTCAGAGGGTCATTCAGGGACCCCTGTAGGGCCCTGCAGGAAAATTACTGGGGTCAGGTTTGTTTGCTGTGTTTTTCGTCAAGGGTCCGGTGTGCCACTGAGACACGTCGTGCTTGCCCCCATGTGGGTGGTGTTCATGGACTCAATGGATATTCTACTACAGACTGGGGTTGTGTGATTGCGTGTCTTTGGAGTTTTGAGGACATCTTTGCCCTATGCATGTGAGGAGCCCGGCTTCTTTACTGAAGTGGGCAAGACTTACATAGCCCACCCAAGGTTGCCCGTTTTTATGCACCAGCTGGGGGTCACCCTGCTCCCTCGTCAGACTGTCCTCCCCCCCGGGGCATGGTAAGCTAACCCTGCCCTGTGCAACTAACAGCGGAGGGAGGCCTAGACCTCCATGGACACCTGGATGGGATATTCGGGTGTGACCTCCCGATCGACCTAGATTCGGGGGCCTATACAATTGTTGCGGATGTAGATAAGGAACTGTATCTGCACAATGGTGTGAGGGGGATACATCCTGTTGGGGGTGATCTTAGCTACTGTGTGTTCGTATTTTGTGATTGTGTAAAGGCGTTGTCTTCCCAAACAGTTACCCCTCCCTGATGCGGCTGTGGCCCCGGCCCTTGCTGGGCTGGGCTCCCTGTGCGGTGACTGTTGCCACGCGCTCGACCAATTGTCTGGTCCTTGCTGTGGCGGGGCACCAGTTGCCTGATTTCCCAGGGGCTGATTGCAAGCTGCAATGGCTGTGCTCTGGACTTGATTTTGTGGATGGGTATTCTTTGTGGGATGTCCTGGGATTATACTTTTTTCTTCGCAGTATGCTTTCACGCAACATCAATTGACCGTGTGACCGGGTCTGTGACAATAGTGGCACTACATGAGGCTTGGCTGTTGCCTAACCCCCTGGGGTCTACCGCCAGCATTGGGTGGATATCCCCTATGGTCGGGGGATGGAGCTCCCTTTAAGACTGGTGCCTTCTGTTTGCTAGCAGCATACGCGGCTCCCTCTAGAGTGGTCTTCTTCAATTTGTGTTGGACCAATTTGTCAGTGTTTCTTTAGGCCTGCTCTTGCTTTTCCCTGTCCTTCTCCTGTTTCTTCCAGTAATAATGCAATATGTGGGCCTGTATCTCCTGCCTGGGTTTGGTGTCTAACCCCACTAATCCAGTTTGGATCTCATTGGGTAGTCCCTTCTTGAGGATGTTGTAAAAGAATGCAACCTGGGGACCTGTGTTAGTCCAGGGCTGTCCTGTCTCTTGTCCCCATTGTTCTCACATTGTATCTAAGAAATCGGTTATGGTCTCCCCAGGCTTCATGCTTTCTGCCATCAATCCTCCTACATCTTGGCAGTCAGGGAATATCTCCCTCAGGTCCGTCCATATTTGGTGTCTAAATGAGTTAAATGCGGCCCGTCATGCCCGGTGTTGATCAGTGTGACTGTGGGAATGTAGGCTCAAGAAAGCACTGTGTCTGTCTGCTCCCCGATGAGACTGCTGAGCAGACTTATGATGTCACCTACGCTAAGTTTATTCCTGCGGTGTTTTACTCAAAACACAAGATCCACTTACCTGCCCCATCCATCAATGGGGGCAGTCTGATTCTGAGCCCTTCTTTGTCCATCTGTGCCCAAGGTACATAAATGGTTCCTGATAAACCTTTCTGCAGTAGCAGACAAATACTGGTGCAGGGCGGCTCCATCGGTTTCTCCCCAACTTAGTGCTCCAATCGTCTCAGGCATGGCTGCATGTAGAGGTAGTTCCATCTCAGATTCCCCCCTCCATGCCAAATGCAGTCCTCTGCAACGGCCATGTCCTCGGGTTTGAAGGATCCCTCCTCCGGCCGAGTACCTGAGAGTAAGAATTAGTTTTCATGCTCCCTCCAGGTGTCTGAGCTCAGCCAACCTCTTTCTGGGCAAAATCCCCAGAGTGGGGGGCAGGTCCTTTTCATTTTTGGGACCCTCTCTTTGGAATAAACTCCCTCAGGAGTTAAAATGCATTTCATCTATCCCCCAGTTCCGGAAGAAATTGAAAGCACGGCTTTTTATGCATGATTGATGTTGCTTCTCTCAGCTTCACCCGTCTGGAAGTGCAGAGCACCAAGACACTCCTCGGAGTAACAGTGCGCTATAGAAAGACCTTTCACATTACATTACATTACGATCACATTGTCCCTTCCTTTCGGTCCAGAAGGCCAGTAGATAGCAGAAAGGCAGCGCAAAGGGGGTTGGTCTACCTGAACAGCGCGTTCGGGGGAGCGGCAGATGTCCTAGTTGTTGCTGTCCTCATGCGCGCTTAAAGGTTCCATGCTGCTCCTTCTGTGTTTCAGCTGGGTTGCAGTCATGCTGTCCTGACTGCTTATTTCCTGGTCGGCCCCTCTCCTGCGCTAAGCGACAGGTGGTGTGAGTTTTCTGTTAGGGGCCTTCGTTTTGACTCTTCTCTGGGCTCATTCCCATGTGGGGCCCGAGGCCTAGCCCCAGCTTCCTCTGGGGGAGGGAGAGTTCTTCCCCCTTCCCTGCTGGGCTTCCCAGGTGAGAGATCTCTCTCTTTCTATCCTTGACTCACGCCTCTCCTCTAACTTCCACCTGGGCTGCCTCCTTCGCTCGGTGCTGCGTGATGTTCTCCTAGGTAATGTCTTGGCCTCAAACTCACTCCCTGATGCTTCCTCCTCACCATGGGCATCATACCCGCGGCTCTTCTGAGTTGGATTTTGGAAGACTGGGGTCCCTGTCTTCCCTCCACTGGTGTAATCACCTTTCAGGAGGGCCGCAAACTTCCCTCTGATCGTAGGGCATCCTGTGGGGCGGTCAGGAGCATGTGCTCCCGTTCTGCTCGGACCTGATAGGCCGCAACCGATGGGTGGGGGTTGAACCCCGAGGGAGCCTGGCACTGGACTAAGCTGGGGCTGACTGCATCTGGGCTGGTTGATCCTGTGATCTCCTCCCCCCCCAGGTCTGGTAGTTTGCTGCCCCGGGGGAGGTCAACTAGCCCCTTTAACTGGTGGATTGGTGTAACCCAGCGCAGGGGCGGCAGGGATGGCCCGCATCAGTGAGAGCACATCCCTGCCGTAGTATGGTGGGGGAGGAGCAGTTGCCTCATTTACGGACTCTGGGATAGTCTTATAGGCTGGGTCCACCTCGAAGATGGCCCATAGTTCAAGTAGGGCCTCTTGTTTTGCCCTCTTCTGTATACTTGGATTGTATGTGTGTCTTTGTTTGCTCTATGATGTTGGGATCAAATGTTCCTCCCTCAGGCAAGAGGAATGTGAATGCTTTGGTATGGGCATGCCACTTACGACAATGTTTTCCTAATTTTCAGCCCTGTGTGGGGAACCTTGCTTGTATATGGTCAAGTGGAGTCTCCATGATGGATTATGGACCTCATTTTAAGGAATTTACAAAATTTTGATCGTCTCGACATTTTTAATTATTACAAATTCTATTTTAATTGTGGGGGAAACTGTGTACACAGAGTTGTACCAGAAACAATCTACTGGTTACGAGCTCTAAAATACTGATGCCTAAACAGACGTTTAACAATTTGACAATGAAAAATGCAATGAAATAATAGCAACCTGCAACAAAGTGTAATGGTTAGTTCAGAACAATACAGGTTGACTTTTTGCAGTAAAATAGCAAATATGGAATTCCGATTTGTAGAAAAATTATTTATTACTTCATGAAACTCATCAACTTACTAACAAGACACAACATTAAACATGAAATACAATTTGCAACATTTCAATCGCACCGCAAAATGCATAAAGTAGAAAAATCAAAAAACCTTAGTCCCCTCCCAGTGCCTCCAGCCGGGGAGTGGGATGCTTTATCTGACACACGGAGCTAAGAGAGTGCGATAGTCTGTCAATATCGGCTCAGCGGACAAACATAGCAACGATTTGTGCGAAGAAAAAAGGGACAGCTGACAACTATCGGCCCTCTGTGGCCAGACACTAGTTATACCTTATTAGCCAAGGTCTGAATTTTTCCCTAACGTCCGAATTACACCCTATGTTACACCCAAGGGTTGTGCGTACCATCTCTGTCACCCCCAGTGGTCCAAGCAAATAACACTTCTCACTTCTTTCAGATACTACCAGTGTTAAGAAACCGATAGTACTAAGAAAACTCGAGACTCAAAAATAAGATAGAGATGCTGACTCTATATCACACCTAGAACCTATGTGTACCATTTTGCATCATGCCAGGGGCCCAAGCGGTCCCTCTCTGACACCCAGAGACAAGCGTACCCTCTGTATCACGCCCAGTGGTCCAAGCGACAAAACTGTAGCCACCTTCGCCTTCTCAAGCTTTCTGACTAGGGGAAAAGCAAAAGTGATCTACGTGATTGTCCTAGTTTGCCACATAGCACATACTGGGACTACAGATCAGATGTATTGTCTTAACCTGTGACGGCTGTCTCCAGACAGACCTCCGCCCCATGGATTCAGCACAACTTCTAATCAATGATGGCGTGTGCTTACTGATCTCGTTGTGCAGATGTGAATCCGTTCGGGCCGGGGTCCTAACTTCGACATCATTCGGGCTCGATGAACCAATCTCTCCTTGTGGGCTCGCCAAAATGTTGCTAGAATATGATTTTACCTTAAATAAATGAAAATACAAGAGGCGTTTGGCAAAACATGAACAAGTTGGTTTAAATAAACACAGCAGCCAGGAGAGTATCGACAGAGGGTAGTCTGATGACAGTCTCAGAGTACAGAAGTTTTAAACCCACATATATACAGTTTGTGGGTACAATAAAACACTTTGACATTCTTTGAAAAGCATCATAGTCATAAATAACAAGAAAAACCATTTGATAAGGGGGACGCAGATGGTTCTCGACCTCGGGGAGAGCTATTTTGGGCCAGTGTGTGCATGTTCAGATGTCTGATGTGGTAAGTGCGTGATCACCTCATGCGGTGTGCATGTCATGTCCTGACTGGCTGAGTGTTCCTAACTACATGTGGCACCTAACTTTATGGTGTTTGGGAACATGCGCATTTGGACAAACGTGTTTTATTGGGAAACCAAAGAGAAATCCACAGAAAAAATATTTATATTGGTATAATGAGGTAGGTAGAACCACCCTACTCCCTAATATGTGGTCAAAGACTGCATAACAATATACAGGTCGACCTCCAGCACACGCTAACATATAACATCAATAATAAGAATCAAAGATTAGCAGTAGACTTCTGCCTTTTTATTCTTTTTTGATCCTTTATCCAGCTGTGTAAATCTTTAGCCTAAAAAAGCCAACACATGTTTCGTCGCTCAAAAGGGAAAATATCCTGCGACTTCTTCAGGGCTAAAAGAAGTACAGAAATAAAAATCCACTGTAATGCAGTACATTATATTCATGTATTATTATTCATCCCAGCATTGTGACTCCGGTGTTAATCACCATTCCATTTAGACAATCTAAACAGCGTTCAGGCAGTGGAAACCCATACACACAATGTAAAGCCTATGTTCATTTAAAGTGCTAGGGCAAATGTAGCTCAGTTTTTGTGAACAAACGTAGAGTCTTATTTGTGAATTAGGGACAATGTCTGTCTTGACACACGGTTAAAATATATCACATTTGTGTCTCCTCTCCATGAAAATACCAAGTGATGAAATCCTAATACAGGAATTTGTCCTTGTGTTGCCTTTGTGGGTGCCACAAATTATATTGGTTGTGATGTCCACCCTTTAATCATAAGTAAAACCATGCTGCGTAAAGACAGTAGGTTCAATATTTGTACGATACCTATATTTTCTTCCAAAGTTCCTATTGAAAAGGAAAAATAACGGCCCAGGCCGCAGCATCAAAACCAAGTATCCTCTAGTAGTCTATTCTCAGGTCCCAACATACCTTATGATCGGTCGTAATTCCGTATCCCGCTCTTTCCACTTGATAGGTTTATAATAATCCTTATTTCTATGTCTAGCTAAGTCCCGTTTACACTTTATCAGTATGTAAGTATATACCCAACAAATTGCTCCATAAGTGTAGAATCACCCACAGATTTAGCTAATAAGTGGCTTCAAAACCACTACATAATGAACCCAAATGTTTCCTGCCTACCGGTACGATGAATCTCCCTCAGTGTGACTTGCAGCGAGTATGCTGTGTGTATCGAGCGCAAAGGGACTTATGTGATGTTGGTTCGTGAGAGCTATTGACAGTGAGATAGGACTATTCACTGGGAGTCCCCTTCCCAGTATTCTTAAGTGGGTGCCATTTTGGAGTGTGCAAAATCATTCTCCTCGGTTTGTGAAATTATATGAAGTGCAGCTATAACTTCTGAAGCGATTGATTAAACTCCCTCATAATATCATATGTTTCTTATTAATTTGGTTAGCTTCGTATTCCAATAACCCGTCACAGATTTCTAGTCAATATTCTTGATTTTACATAGATCTGACCTTCCCATGGCTTTTATGTCCTCCCCATATGATAGTTGTATATTTGAGGCAGCACAAGGGAAGTACTTGATTAGTACACAGCTGTTGTCTTCATGTAAACATGCTTTTCTAATATAAATCAATAGTACTCTAGCATACTCTTTATGATTCCAATATACATTTCCATCTGCTGGTGTAACAGCAAAAATAGTCTTCAATAACACATGTATATGGCTCACTGTTGGCAGTAATTTCCTAACAACGTTACCTATTGGGTCATGATGGTAGTCTCATTTACAATTATACAGGACTAGTCATAAGAGACGTACCGGTTTCTCGTATTCATCAGGTCTATATAAATCAATTCATTTATTCGATGTATAATGACACAATTCAACATCTGCTAATTTTTATTGCAACCCTTTATCTATTCAGAAGATAATTGATATTGTGATTTTCTAAATCTCTCAATCCCCCAGAAAGTATTGCAATTCATGGTCTGTGTTCAGTCCAGTTTCTACTCTCCTCAACCACAGAATCCACTTTGCTTCCCTTCTCTGTAAGATCAACTCTCTGTTACCCCCTCTAGGGTCTCTCGGTATGTGTTCGAAACCATAGAATCCAAAAGTCCTGTGTCTGTCTTGCGATACACACTCCACTATATGTGTGGCTATAGAGTATCTTGCTTCCCCTTGTTTTACAGCCCTCATGTGTTCGCTAATCCTGTCTTTTAGGTCTCTGATGGTACTCCCTATATATCTTTGTCTGTATTTGCATTCTATTGCGCACACTACACATTTGGTGTTACAGTTTATATTGGATCCTATTGTGTTAGTATTGTTTGTGGGGCCCTCAAATTGTTTCTACTTATCATGGGCCCATTTACACATTGCACAATGGCCACATTTATAAAATCCCAGTGTATGTAATGTATGCCAGCGTTCCTTGGTAGTCAATATCGGGTAACTTGGACTTAACAGGTTTTTGAGGCATCTGCCCCTATGATAGGTAATGTCAGGCTTGATGATGTAAATTCCTCAAGTGTCTTGTCCACATTAAGTATGTGCCAGTGTTTTTTCAAGCTCCATACCAATACATTGGACATTTTAGTGTAGTCCGTGACAAGACGAACTTTGTCTCTTTGCTCTATTATTCTCTTTGTCTTGTCCTTGAGAGTATCCCGTCTATTGATCTTAGTAATATTGTTTGTTGCCCATAGTAAGGTGACTTTGTCACATCCCCTCCTTTCAAATCTAGTTTTCATATCTTGAATGCACTCCTGAGAGTCTGACTCAAAGCTACAATTCCGTCTAGCTCGCACTAGTTCCCCATACGGAATAGCCCTAATTTGGTGTTTAGGGTGCGCACTGGACGCATGTAAAATCACATTGCATGTGGTTGGTTTGCGGTATAGTCTGCTATGAATCTTGTTGTCACGTATAAAGAGTTCCACATCAAGAAATATAACGCTGTTCTGACTGTACTGGAAGGTGAATCTAATGTTTAACTCATTATTGTTCAGGGGGCCCAAAACGTGGTGTAACTTTTCTGTTGTCCCAGTCCATATCATAAGGCAATCGTCAATGTATCCCCCCAGTACAAAATTGAATCATTCCATTGTGTACCCTTTGAGCTCCAGATCCAGTCTTCCTCTAGCCACCCCATAAAGAGGTTGGCTTATGATGGAGAAAGCCTGGGGGGCATGGCCTAGCAGCATGGCCACGTAGATGTGTCTGCCTGAGCTCCCGCCGACAAGTACTAAATCCAGCAATATCCTGAGGATCCCAGAGGCTCTATCACCCCGAAACAGAGGGAGCCTTGTTCGGAATCCCGCCGGATCTGTCCAGAGCTGGGTTGAACGGAAGCCATTCGCCGACACAGATGGTGAGCCGAAGAGATCGGGCCTGGTTCGGTCACGGTGCCATTTTGGGAGGCTCCGCTTGGGATCACAGTGAATGTCCTGGGCAGTGAGTGCCCCTAAGCCTACGGGGCTGCTCCCCTGGGGAGTCAAAGGGCCACTGTGCAGCGGACAACAACAGTGTGCTGGTGAGTGGCGCCAGGGACATACTGAGAGGGTAGAGCGGATGGAGGGAAGGGCCTCCTGACTCTAATACAGAGCTTGGTGACGGAATCGTTGGTCCCCACAACCAGGTGGAAGACTGTAGACCGCAAAGAAGCCTACCATAAACCGAAGAGGTCATGACTTGAGGCCCATACTAGCAGTATGAAGGTGGAGCTTGGGGGCATAGCCTACCGCGACCGCTCTGGGGAAGAGCCTTGGTGAGGAGGGGCTTGCCTGAAGTGGACCATTATTGGTACTGAGAGAGGAACAGCTGAACAGGAACCTGCACAGTGGAGGGCAGAGAGTCTTAGAAGCAGACCTGACTGCAAAAGACAAGTGGAACACCCAGGGAGGGAACTGTCTGGGGTGCAGCGGTGGCCGGAACTGGGCCTCGCTTGGGGGAACAAGATGGTGAAAGACAAAGGGGGAAAGCCAGCACAAACCAATAAAATCCTGAACCTAAAACCCTGCCCCTGGATCCTGGACCCCAGGGGACCACCCTGGAAGATTGAGGCAAGGGAGAGATGGGGTCTGAGATGGTGGCCCCCTCGCTGCAGGACGTAGTGGCGGCGATCGAGAATTCCCGAGAGGATATGGTCAACAGGATAGACTCTGTAGCGATCGAGGTTAATTTACTGCGGTTTGACCTTCGTAAGGTCTTAGAGAGGATGACCACCACTGAACATACCGTAGACAAGCTGCAAACGGAGGTTCACTCACTGTGAGATACCGTCATCATGCTTCAAAAAAAGGTGGTGTACCTTGATGACCGGGTGGAGGACTCAGAGGGTAGATCACGCAGGAATAACCTGCCATTCATGGGCTTCCCGGAGAGGGTGGAGGGACCCTCGTGGAGCTCTTCCTGGAGGGCTGGATTGTAAAAGTATTGGCCCCCTAGGGACTGTCAAATTTTTTTAATGTTGAAAGGGCACACAGGGTACTGGCCCCTCCTCTGTAACCTGGTGCACCACCTAGAGCCATCATTACCCGGCTCTTCAATCATCGGGACAACAACACAATACTACAAGCAACCCGCACAAAGGGACCGCTATGATTTGAAGGTCAACCCATTTCAATATTCCCGGATTACACGCAGCGTGTCCAAGATCAGCAGAAATCATTCTTGGCAGTCAAGAAATGGCTCAGAGACCTCAACTTTAAATACAGACTTCTCTTCCCAGCCAAACTGAGAATTGAACACAACAGATACGCTCTGTTTTTTTTCTCCTCGACAGAAATGAGTGACTGGTTGGATGCACTGAGATGCTCGGACCAGTGCCTGGTACCCTCGACGGATTCATCTCGCTCTGCGGAACCAAGTGGCTCCAACCAGGGCAGGAGGTGACACCCAAGACGGAATCCTAGGAACAATGGGAAGAGTCCAGGAGGGTCCGGGCTTGCTTGGATGGGAAGCTGAGAGCCTCAGAAATGGTCACAGACTCTGATGAGGCCACACAGGTTCAGGAGGTGGCTCCGAGCTTCCAGGAAGGACTGGAAGACAGTGATGGTAATCTGTGAACGCACCTGAACGGGTCAGATAAGTAATCACAGGGACGGAAGATAGCTGGGAAAGCAATGTGGAACGTCTGGGGAAGACATTATCTTGGAAATGATAGTCTGGGATACCTCATTAATATACACCTCACTTGTCAGCGGGGGCTTTCCCCCACCAGAGATTGGTTACGGTATGTGGCGCTTGAGGCTTCGGCCTCGCACCCCACCGGAGGACCAATCACTAGCAGAGCATTTGGGTTACACAGTTTTTTTCTTTGAGCCACACACCTGTATATTCGCAGATTATGGACCTGTGGATTTTTGTTACAATTTGGCTTGGGATAGGGGGGCAATGGGGCGGCTGGCACAATTCTTTGGTTTCTTTGTTTGGAAGCTGAATGGGTTGACGGAACTGCCCGGTGGGATGGAGGGAGTTGGGTTCATTCAGGGACTAACAGTTTGGGGAAGGTTTATCTGTTTTTCATTGCTACCGTGCCGTCTTGTTCAGAATGCCTTGCTGGGGGTTCTCTGTTGGATGATATATGGTCCAGGATCTGGATGGGGGGGATACTGGAGAGGCGGGACGGTTTCCATCCATGGCTCCTTCTGTAACAAAATTGCTTACCTGGAACGTCAAGGGTATAGCACAATTTGATAAACGCAGACGTGTGCTGGCCTATTTGAGATGCTATGGGATCACAATAGAGTGCTTACAGGAGACTCATATCTGGGGGTGACTCCCTACCTTGTATACGAAAGAGATGGAGGAGACAACTGTACGCCACCTCATATTCGGGCTTTGCACATGGACACATATATGGGTGGTACCAGGAATCCCCTTCAAACACTTAAATCATGTGTTGGACCCTGAGGGGAGGTATGTAATACTACATGGTACATAGATGGAACGGAAATATGCATGCCTAATGTCTTTGCCCCCAATACTGACTGCCCCTCGTTCTTCCCAGATCTGTCAGCTGCCGCTGCACCATATTTGGGGGCAGCGACTTTCATGATGGGAGATGTTAACTGTGGGGTGGACGGTGACCTGGATCAGGAACCCCCCTCGTGCAGGTACTAAGCCCCGAATGACAGAAACCCTGAAGAACCTCATACAGGGCATGCAGTTAAGGGATGTGTGGAGGGACTGTTACCCCACCCATAGAACATTCTCATATCATACTCCGGCAACGGGGACTTTTAGTCGACTTGACTACTTCTTTCTGTTGTCAGAAATCACCCCTTCAGTGGAGGGGATAACATATTTCCCCATATACATATCAGATCACTCCCCAGTCCTTTTAAGCCTTCAGGGAACGCCGGATTGCCTGGCAGTGCCCGCATGGCGCTTAAGCGCAGAAGAGCTCTTAGACCCCTCCCCCCCTATTTGCAGCTATGTTTCGGAGTCGATCACACACGAGTCTGTATCAAGACAACCTACGGGGTGAAGTGGCAATTAGAACAAGATATTAAGCAACAAGAATGGGCATTGGGGAGATTGGAGGCCCAGCTACACACGAGCCCCCATGTTGTGGCGGACTGGGGTGAGGCCCGTAGGGCCCTCCTGGAGAGTTGGAGTAGGCTGGAAAAATATACGTCTAAGGCATACCGCCAACGCGTCCATATGGAGGGGGACAAGACTCGAGCCCTCCTGGCCCAACTAGTGAAACGATACACACCCAATGTACCTATATTGAAGTTGCAGGATACTGACGGGGAGCCATTATACACACAACAGGCAATTCTGGAAACCTTGGCAAAACATTTGGCCATGGTATATGGGAAACATGCATCCCCATCGCCAGATATGGTGCGGGACTTTTTGGCCTCTCTGGATCTCCCACAGTTGGACCCGGAGGCGGCAGGGGCTCTTGAGGGCCTGATCACCAGGGAGGAGCGGATGCTGGCCATCGGGCATCTCTGGCCGGCAAAGAGCCCTGGGAGCGTTGACCTCCGGACTGAATTATATCAGAGGATTGCTCCTCAACTGGTGGATTGCCTTTTGGAGGTTTATTCTGAAGCATGGAGAGCCCAGAACCTCCCGGCATCCATAAGGGAAGCACTGGTAGTAATGATTCCGAAACCGGAGAAGGACCCCATGCTACCCAACTCATATAGGCCGATAACACTCCTAAACCTTGACATGAAAATACTTAGTGGAGTCTTGGTGGCGCGTCTCCTCCCATAAGTGGGTTTATGCCAAAACGTAATAGCACTCATAATTTGCGTAGGCTGATACATATTTCCATACCCCGTGCCTCCTAAAAGATGATTGTCATGGCACTGCTCAATATAGAACAGGCTTTTGATTCTGTTGATTGGTTGTATATGTGGTCGGTTCTGCAGCGGTTTGGAGTAGGTTCTCATTTTCTCAGATGGATACAACTGATCTATACAACTCCCACAGCGTGTGTGCGATCTGGGCGACTGATTTCTAAATTGTTCCAGCTGACTCGAGGACCCACCAAGGTTTCCCCCTTTTCCTGCTCCTTTTTGCAGCTGCCATGGAACCATTGGCGGCTACCCTAAGAATACGGATGGATACATGGGGAGTGCACCTGGGGTTGACCCGACATGTGGTCTCCTTATATGCAGACAGCACATTGGTATATGCTCAGCAACCAGAACGGTCGATGCCAGTTCTTCTCGGTATCCTGCAACATTTTGGGGCCCTTTCGGGACTTCACATGAATCTGGGTAAATCTAAACTGGTCCCCATAGGGAGGCTAGCTGAGGGTCCGAAGTAGATGCTCCGTGAGGTGGGCCTCCCGTGGGCGTCTGATGGGATACGATACGTAGGGATTATTCTGGCAGGCATGGTCTCCTCCTACTTGAACCTAAATATAGGAAGAGTATTGGAGGGTCTAAGAGGATCCATACGATGCTGGAGAGACCTACCTCTATCTCTCATGGGGAAGATAGCTATCGCGAAGATGATAATTCTCCCACGTTGTTTATATACAGTACAACACTCCCTGTACGAAATACCCAGCCATTATTTTAGGAAGCTAGATGGCTTGAGGGTGGACCTACTTTGGAGGTCTAGACAAAAGAGGGTACATTTGAAGATGTTGCAGAGATGATGGGGTGACAGGGAATTAGAGATGCCCCACATGGAGCTTTACTATATGGCATCCCAATTACAA
This sequence comes from Calotriton arnoldi, assembly GCA_963921515.1. Lineage (NCBI taxonomy): Eukaryota > Metazoa > Chordata > Amphibia > Caudata > Salamandridae > Calotriton > Calotriton arnoldi. The sequence goes on along the minus strand of CAWUFW010003405.1, from coordinate 1,418,921 downwards.
CATGCAGTCCACTGGATGGACGACGACGAGAACTGGGAAAAATAACTCCTGCGGGGCACATATGGGAACTGATCCCTACCGGACCTTCTGATACTCGGATCTGGAATGCCAATGGAAATACCAAAGGTCGTGCGACATGTAGCCCAAATATGGGAACGAGCGGTACGCAAGGTGGTGCGACGTGCGCCCTATGCACCAGATATGCCATTATGGGTAGTGAAACCTTTCCGGAAGATAGCGGATTTCATGTCGCTATGGAGATGACAGGTGGGGGCCTGTTGCTTGATAGGGGACCATTATGACAACGGGCAATTTCTATCCAGAGCAGAAGCCAACTCTGCTTTTGACCTTGGGAAGGGACAATTCCTCCAATATGAGAAGATCTCAAGTGTAGATGTGGTCATCCTTTCCAGAGGAACCCCCTTGTACTAATGTTTTGAGAGTCATACTTAATATGGCACAGGGCCAGCGGTTGATTTCACATTTATATCGGGCGCTCCGAGATGGGAAACACTACTGGGGGAGCCTTTGATTGCACAGGACTGGCGGGAAATTCATGAGGGAGTCAAGGCAGCATGTACCAATGCAGGATTTAAACTCACCCAATATCATTTTATCCACCAGACTTATCTTACGCCCCAGACTTTAAGTAGGATCTATCCGGGCCGCTCCGGTGAATGTCTCCGATGCGGAGAGCCGGAAGCTGACTTCATACATATGGTATGGTTATGCTCACACCTGAAAACATATTGGAACACCGACTTGACCTGACTATGGGAGGCTAAAGGGTGGACGGTACCACGGGAGTTGCACATGGTATTACTGAGGCTGCTCCCAACTCCAAAGAAAAAAAAGCTGAGTAGGAAATTTGTTCTGTTAGGCCTGGTGCTGGCGAAAAGATGAATCGCCATAGCCTGGTGGGGCCCCTTACCCCCTTTACCAGAAAGCTGGATGAAAGTAATGTGTGAATGGGCGACCGCTGAAGAAGCGCGCATGAAACGTGTCCGCACAGATGACAAAATTGAAGACAATCTTAGGGCATGGGCATTGATGTTGACGGATCTGAACGGCACCCCTGCATCAGACGAAGGGGAATCTTCGGACCAGGAGGGGGTGACGAGTACCCCAACACATTAGCTATAATGGACCACACCAGGAAGACCCCTCTGACTCACAAAGGAAGGCACATATATGGAATAGTTATTATCAATACAAAGTTGACACAGGATGGAAGGGGGAGGGATGAGGGAGTTCACTGTTCAGTGTTGGCATATTTTAAGACTGAGGCTACGATTACAAACTTCCTCACCAAATGTGATTATTTTTGTACTGCACAATGCCATTTGCATGGATGGGAATGGGAAGAAGAAGGGATAAGATGATTGCAATTACAATACCAATACTCCTCTCATGGAAATGTGAGTCTTTATATGTTAAAATGCCAATAAAGATATTTATCAACAAAAAGAAATGATGGAGAAAACCTGGAGCCCATAGCAACCCTTGAATCTGTCTGCACCATTGGTTCTTAAATAGGAACACATTGTTGTCTAGTATCAGTTTTGTCATATCCATAATCATTTCGGTGTGATCCCACAGGCTTGCCGATCAGGTATTGAGTGTGCGTCTTAGGGCATGTAGCCCCAGGTCATGCTTAATGCTTGTAGATAGGGCAGTTACGTCCAGTGTCATATATGTCAGTAAACTCAGAATATGTTTTGTGTCTCTTATGTAAGAGGGTAAGTTATTTACTAAAGCCTGCAAGAAGATATCCACATATTCAGAGAGTCTCTCTGTAGGACCCCCTATTCCTGATACTATAGGTCTACCTGGGGGGGAGGCGAGATCCTTATGTATCTTGGGAAGAGTATAAATACATGGGTATTTGAGGTGTTCTATCCTTAAATATGTATATTTGTGATCATCCAGTTACCATAAGTCCTGCCATTGTCTCAAGGAATGGTTAACACGGTTCATCAAGGCCCATATAGGGTTGGACATTAAGCCCTCATAACAGTCAGGGTCATTTAGTTGTAAAAGAATATCCTGCTCATAGTCCTTGTTGTTCATTATCACGATGTTCCAACCTTTGCCTGCTTCCCGCATAGTAATGTCATTGTCCATCATTAGTAGTTTCAATGCATCACGTTCTTTTCTGGTAAGGTTATCAACCTTATTGTGATGTAATCCCTGTTTGTCAGATATCTAAATTGTTGCACATAGGTCAATTTGGCGTCCATTTAGATCTTTCCTTCAGACCACTAGTAACGTTAAATGAACTAGTAGTCTATTCTCAGGACCAAACATACCTGAACATTGGTTGTAATTCCGTCCCGCTCTTACCACTAGATAGGTTTATAATAATCCTTATTTCTATGTCGATCTAAATCCCGTTTATACTTTATCAGTGTGTAAGTACATTACCAATAAATTGCTCCATAAGTATAGAATCACTTTCAGATTTCTACCTGTTCCTTGAGGAAAATGTGGAGTTACATCTGGTTAGTTTTAACTCACAACATCCTGCAGATTTAGCTAATGCGTGGCTTCATAATCAATATATAATGAACCCAAATGTTTCCTGTTTATTGGGAATATACTTACACACTGATAAAGTGTAAACGGGACTTAGATCGACATAGAAATAAGGATTATTATAAACCTATCAAGTGAAAAGAGCAGGACGGAAATGCAACCAATCATAAGGTATGTTTGGTCCTGAGAATAGACTACTAGTTCATTTAACGCTAACACACTTTTCATAAGGATACTTGGTTTTGATGGTGTGGCCTGAGCCGTTATTTCTCCTTTTCAGTGAGAACTTTGGCAGAGAATGTAGGTATTGTACAAATATTGAACCTACTATCTTTTCATAGCATAGTTTTACTTATGATTAAAGGGTGGACATCACGACCAGTATAATTTGTGGCACCCACAAAGGCAACACAAGGAGAAATTCCTGTATTAGGATTTCATCACTTGGTTTTTTCTCAGGAGAGGAGACACAAATGTGATATATTTTAACCGTGTGTCAAGACAGACGTTGTCGCTAATTCACAAATAAAACTCTACGTTTGTTCACAAAAACTGAGCTACATTTGCACTAGCACTTTAAATGAACATAGGCTTTATATTGTGTGCATGGGATTCAACTTCCTGAATGCCATTAAGATTGTCTAATTGGAATGGTGATTAACACCGGAGTCACAATGTTGGGATGAACAATGATGCATTAATATAATGTACTGCATTACAGTGGATTTTTATTTCTGTACTTCTTTTAGCCCCGAGGAAGTTGCAGGATAGTTTCCCTTTTAAGCGACGACACACGTGTTGGCTTTTTGAGGCTAAATATTTACACAACTGGATAAAGGATCAAAAAAGAATAAAAAGGAAGAAGACGACTGCTAATCTTTGATTGTTATTATTGATGTTATGTGTTATGGTGTGCTGGAGGTCGACCTGTATAGTGTTTTATTGGGGCCAATTTCCTTGGGCCTGTTTGTGGTGTGGCTACCTATCAGTGGGATTGATCAGGGTTTTCTCTGGGTGCGCGTTTGTCTTTGGGCTAAGTGTAACCCCACCTGTGACTCATCAATTGGTAGGCTTGGGGCGCAGGGCCTGTCTGACCACGTATCTCTGACTTGGGGTTGAATGGGACATCACCTCGGAAGAATCCGACAGCAGTGATACGAGTTTGTGAGTGTGAGCATGTGTAACATGTCGGTCATTGATATCATGTTTACCGATATTCTCATCATTATATGTACAGTTGTTACATCGTACTTCAACAATGCATTTATTGATATTTATGTCATTATGTAGGCATAGGTTACGGTGTACATCAACATTGGATTTACTGGTATTGACATCACTGTGCATGCATAAGTTACAGCGTACATTGGTATTGCATTTACTGGTATTGACATTATTGTGTATGCATAGATTACACCGTACATCGATATTGCATTTATTGGTACCATGGCTGCTATGCGTGCATACATCAGGGTGTTCATTGCTATCATATTTATGAATCTCAACACTCCCCTTTTTTCAGTTTGCTTGAAATTATCATGACTTTGGTTTTTGCCACATTTATCTTCAGTTTGTTCGCTCTGTAGTAGGTGGCAAGTGCATTGAAGAGTCCCTGCAGTCCTATCGGTGTCAAATCGAACAGAACCGTATCATCTGCATACTGGAGCAATTGGACTCTAAGCCTGGCAATCTTTGGTGGAAATGACATCTCCTTCTTGGGATATTTTGTTAAGTCAGCCAAGTATAGATTAAATAATAATGGCACCATTATGCAGTCTTGCTTTCGGCCTTTATGTGTCATGATTTTTGCCATGGTGACCCATCCGGTGCTGACTTTTATTTTTACCCAGGTGTTGGAATATATCACTATAATGGCTTCCAGTAAGTTGGGATGCTTCGATCTCACTTTCATCTACCGCTTGATCTATATATAAGCTTATAATGTTGGATTCCATTCGGCAGGGGCAATATTAACTGAAATTGCCTGACTTTTTAGGGTTGAGCTGTAATTGATCCGTAGCCAGAATTTTCTCTGATCTTTAGATTTTATTATCACGTGCGATGCAGCCCACCTTCTGGTTTCTTCCTCCTTTTTTTGAGCGTATACAAATTTCCTGTATTTTAGCCTTATCGTGGCAACCAGCTTCAGCAGAAACCTGTTCCCCCCCTTATCACAGCTGACGTTTTTCAGAGCTTTGTTAAGTTGTTGTTTTAGGACGGGTGTTAAATTCCTGCTGTGAATTCTACTTGTTACAGTTTTACTCTGCCCAGATCTCTTGTTGCTGGACTGGTTTACAGGGACTCTATCATTCTCCTTCATGTAGGCATCCAGAGACCCCCATAGGTTTTAGTTGAGGTTTTCGTTAGTTGTTTTCAAGGTCTCATCTAGAAACTGATCCACTCAGGCCCCCTGCCCATCTTGATCCTCCATGTTCCATTTTATTCTAATGATGGGCACAAGATCATCTTGCCTTCCAATAAGATTTACTTTGGGTCGCCCGGGTTTTAGAATCAGTGCTTCACTTTTGAGGATGGCATGAACGCTGGCCAAGGTCGGGACAACTTCAAATTTGCTTATATGCTGAAAGTGGGCTAAGGCCACCAACAGGTAATCCAGTATTGCCATCCTGAAACATGAGGAGTGTGTATAAGTGGCCGGGCTGGCCAACACAAATCTACCATTTAGTATGCAGAGACCTAGCTGCCTTAGGGTGGCAGCTAATGCTTTGCCTTGATTGTCGCACCTTTAGTATTGCATTTTAATTGGTGGTATGGCTCAAATTTAATGGTCGAGGTCTGTCAGCATGTTGTTTGGTTCTGCACATATTAGGTTGGCATTACCATGATGGCCCACATTGCCTCTGGATGCGATGTTGTTACATTTCTCAGTATTGGGGGCAATGTTGTCAAGGTTGACTCTCTTCTTGTCTTGGCGGGGTGAAGGTAGATGCACCCTATGATAAGGGAAACCCTGGGCATTGCTCTTCCACTGTTGGCCAGGGATACTATGAGGATAATGTAACCACTGTTCCCTGCATTAAGCACAGTTGTTGTTGCCATTAGCTTATTTTTCACGTAGATTGACATGCCTCCAGAGGCATGCCCCCCAGCCTGTGATGCTGTTGCTGGAGCTTCATATGCTGTGAAGTCATGCCAAGGGGGTGAGTGGAGTTCCCATGTTTCTTGGAGCTTTATGATATCATGTCTTCTCAGCTCTTTAATCACAGCATTCTTTATTTGAGAATCAGTTAGACCTCTTATGTTCCATGAGCTTATTTTCAGGGTGGTCCGTGTTGTCTGGTTCATGTTGTCTGAATTCCATGTGCTAGGACTGGGCGCTTAGTGCTCTTGGTAACCATGCCCAGTCCATGGTTTTTGTTTGCCAGGTTGTGCACCAGCAGCACTCCCCTGTTCTGCTTGTCATTATAATTAGCTCCCCTTCTGGGACTTCTGGAGGTAGGCTACCCCTTTTGATGCCCCTTAGTACTGAGTCATTTGTGTTACTTTGCCTACTTTGTCCTTCCGTTCCAGTTCGTGGCCTAGTGCTTTGTTGGTATTTACTTCTGTCTCTAAGAGAAAATAGGGTATTTAGCCGCTGTGGGGTTTGTAACTTTTATTCCCCATTTTTCAAGCTGTGTCTTATTCATCCTCAGGATGTTGACTTGCGTGGGGCTGGTAAAAGTGATTTCTGTGCATTCATTCCTCCCTCCACTGTCTGGGGGGAGGAAGGCTACGCCATCAGTGTCGGAGAAGCTGATTTCTTCCAAGCCTGGTATATTGGCACAGAGTTTTATAATCTTTCCTCTGTTGGGGACATCCCACTTTCCTCTGGAGACATATTCTGGGTAGAAGACAATTTTGTGGCCTGTTTTGGTTGCAGAGATCTGCCCATTGATTTGTGCCTTACCCATGACACTTTCTGAACTGGGGATCTTCCTGATATTTCCCTCCCCACATTTCGGTTCTGAGTTATTTTGTTTGCTGGGGTTCTGGGCTGGGGCCTTTGAGGATCCACATCGTTTTATTGGTATCAGGGGATTTTCTAGCTCTCCTATGGGCGCACCACTTACTTGTGTTTTTCTCCCTTGTGCCCTGTGATCACTGGGTGTTTTGGCTACTCCTTCAGATTCTGTGGTCTTTGGGAATGTTTGCGTCCCAATTGTAGATTTATTTAGGGCTATTGATCTGTTGTCATTCGGTTGTTTTGCATGTTCTGTGAGAAGAGGTGGATCCATTTGTAGGGACCACTCTAATTCTATCACAGTTTCCTGAATTGATACTCTTTTTGCAATGACTTTCAGTTCTTCTCTAAGTACTTCTTTTTGAATTGCCTGGGGGGTCCACTTTGGCTTGAGGCTGGGTGGACCAGTTTTTCCCTTGAGCTCTTGTTTATCTAGCTGTAACCAATGCAGAAGATTCGATCTTCTGTTTTTGTTTAGTTTTTTCAATCTTTTTTTGTTTTTTCCTTGACAATATATTTCGACTGCCTCCAGTACATTGGGGGTCACTATTTGATGGTCTATTTTATGAATGCTGTGAACTTGAGATCCTTTGATCTGTGTCCTGATGGCGAGGGTCTCTGCCTATGGTGGTCTGATTGACTGGTTGGACAATGGAATTAAAGTCTGTTAGCATGTTAGCTGCCCCCCTTTCTTTGAATAACACATCCGCCGGACTTTCCTTTACTTTACTCTACTGCTCCTTGGGCTTGATGGCCTTGCTGTTGAATTTGAGCATTTATGATGCCTGAATCTGCAGCTTCTCTTTTCAGGTTGTCGATCAAGGAGGTCATTATTTCTGGTAGGCTTGCTAGCTTCTCAAGTAGAGGCCCGCATGCACACAGACTTTTCTTTAGCTCCATTTGTACTGAGTCCTGAGCTCTAACAATTCGGTTATTCAGACGATTCAGTTTGCCATTGATTCTTGTTAGAAGCTCAAGCACCATCTAGACAATGAGCACCTTTCGTCTTGTTGATCTGTGTGGATGGCATTTGCATTAGCGGCCTTAGCATGGAGAGGAGCCTGGCCAAACCTCCCATTGGCACTGGGTCTATGGCCAGATCCCGTTCTTTCCCCAGGTCTTGGACCCCTTCTCTAACTTGTAGAGACTCGCTGGCCATTGTTTGACTTTCTCAACCCCACAGGTCGTTTTTCGCTTCTCTCCTGTCTTTCACATCTCTTTGGCCTACCTCCCTCTTTGGTTGATCAGCGGGAGTAGCTGGTGGGCATGACTGGAAATGTTGGTGTGGTGCCTTGTCTTCCCCATTTGTGGTGATATGGACCAGTTTCTCCAAGGTGTTCCCTATTGCATCAGCTGAGGTGGCCTTCCCTTTCCCCACTATTAATATCTTAGGGCTAAGTGGTATCACGCTGCACTTTAAGTGTCTGAGGATTTCCTCAATGGATCCTTCACACTCCCACCTTACGGCTTTGGTTGTTTCGGGAAATAGCCCCCAAAAGGGCGCACTCCTTTTGACACATGAGGGGCTCAAGTTATGGGGTGTCGATATTACTGTCAAATTTGGAGTCAGTTTTGGTATTTCACTCTCACTCCAGGAACGCCGATTGTGCCTTACATTTTGCCAACTATGGCCTTTCGGCTCCAAGCTGGACGATACATGCACTGACATGCTTGTGTTGTCCTTAGTGTCCACTGAGAAATACGCTCTGATATCATTCCTGTACTTGCCTGGGATGAGGCTGTCCTCAATACGAGCCAAAGGGGGACTGCCCTTCAGTGGGTTCAAACTGTGGTTGTCTTCGTTGCTGAGCACTATTTGGACCTTACCAGAAACCCACCTGCTGGTGTACAGTTGCTTATCCTTTTGCCTTTTTGCTGTTTTGTGTAGCCGCTGGCATGCTTGGCCTAGCAGAGTGCTTTGTGTCCTCATTATTATTGTGGCTCACTAGGAAGGTCTTTCTCTCACTCTATCATTTCTCTCCTATCCGTGAGTGCACTGATGTCGACTGGAGGGAGCATTCTGGCAATCTGCTGGGGTGGGTGGACAGCTGTGGGGGACTGTTGGAAGTGCAGTTTCCTAAAGGTCGATTGAAGCTTGCTTCTAAGTTGCAGGCTCAGACGTGTAGGCGAGTGAACAAACATGTGAGTAGGTGTGCAGGCCCTATGGCTAACACAGGCCGCACCAGCCTAGCTGGCCACCTCCGCACTTTACCAGGGGCTGCCTGCTGCCTAACGGTTTTACCACAGTAGCAGCTGCCTGTACAGCCCCCCACTGACCTGCTGCTCCTGTTTCTCAAATGTGGCCTTGTGCGTTCTCCCTTTTTGCTCTGTTGCGGCTCTCCTATGCAGCCCTCTTGCCTGATGATGGTCCGGGGTGGTGCAGGGTGTTGTGAGCAGCTGTAGCGGGTGCGGAAGTCAAGGGTCCCGACCGTGCTGAAACCCCTCTCTTTTTGTGGACTGCAGAGAAAGCCGGGCTACCGAGTCACTGGGTTCACCGGTCTGTGGATCTGCAGTTTTCCCCCACCAAGCTAGTGTTCAGGCTAGCATTAGGGCCAGTGCAGTGCAGTCAGTGGGGTCAGTGTGGTACCAGGAGCCTAATAACCGCTGCAGGCGCCTCGAGGACACAATCATGGCCACGGATTACAGCAGACTATGGTGGGGCTATCCGGTTTCGGAGGCAGCTTTGCGGCTTGAAGCTTGCAGCACACAGGCAGCTTGCCAGGCCGTTTGACTCAGCTCAGCCCCAGTGTGGCTCCTCCAGTGAACGTCACTTCCACTTCCAGGTCAGACAGGTAATGACAAGGAAGGTTCCAATTTTGAAACTAGCCAGGGAGAAGTTTGAAGCAGAATTCGAGCAGGCATCTAGGGGAGGAATGCAGATTGAGGGAAACTGTTGCACTACTTAATAGATATTATCCTTCCATTCAGCACTCCAGGCAGATAAGAATTTATGGCAGTAAAATAGTAAGGCTCTACCCCCTTCTAGGACCACTATTGCATGATAGAAAACAAATTATCCACTTGACTGTTGGATCCACACTATGTAAACAAATGAGGCCTTACCAAACACTAGGGCTGCAGCTGTCCAAATAAAAACACCAAGGATTATCAAATGATAGTGCCAAGAGGGGTAGTCATGCCTGTCTTTTCTGTGCAATGACCGGTGAAGATGGGTTTGCCCTTGGCACAGGCTTTGCCCGGGTATGGCCAGCGGGCATCCCTTCAACAGGTATACAGCAGGTGTCCTTAGCGCTGTTTGCATTGGGGGCCACCCTCCTCCTCCTCCTCCTCTGCCCCTCCTGCTGTGGTCTCCTATGACTTGCAGTCCTCAAATGATCAGGCGTCCCTCACAGCAGGTATAAAGCAGGTGCTTTATACCACTGTGCACGTTGGGGGCCCTCCTCCTCCTCTGGTCCTCTGTCCCTCCTCCTGCAGTGGTCTCCTGGGACTTGCAGTCCCCAAATGATCAGGCGTCCCATGCAGCGAATATAGAGCAGGCAGTTTATAGACAGCAGCAGGTCCTCCGCTAAGGCGGAGGAGCGTCGATCCCCTGCTTTGCAGCAGTGAAATAAAGAAAATATAAAAATGAAAACACCTCAAGGTTATTATCATTTTATGTTTTCCTGCTGCTACAGGTTTACGGACGGATCGGGCTGCTCCGATGACAGAGGAGCAAGGGGAGGAGTGGTTTGCCCACTCCAAGTGTGCATGAATGCTTGGCCGGCCCTCTTGGGCTGGCCAAACTGTCATGCGCACTTTGCATTTTCTCCACACAGGCTGCATTACAGTCTGTGTGAAGAACATGCCCAGGCACTACCAATCACAACGCTGCATTGCAGTGTTGTGATTGGTGTTGGACTGAAAATGCGTCTAGCTGACTCCTTCTAGCATTGTGCGAGTTAAGTTAGCATTTGCGGCACCATTTTGTATTCAGTCGCCATTTTGTTCCATGATCGAAATGAAGCTTCTGTCTCAAACTATCTGCCTCAGCAGAAAGCAGCCTCAATTGTTTCTTGTTATTATTCAAGGTTGAGCTTCGCTGCACTAATGAATAGATCATTCTGTTTTTGCATGCCTTTCCTAGTAGGTAGCCCTGCTCCCACCTCAGAGAGACGAGCACAGGCTGAGTAACCTTGAAGCTAAGATAATGTGTACCCGGTCTCACAATGGTAACTTGTCCGTCTGTACCTCCTTTGTTCATCAGTGCCCACGCTGGAAATTCCAGTCTGGGCATGTCTTAGGGGTATTGGAAATGTATATTTAACTTTACCTTGTGAACGAGGGTCAGTCCCTCGGCAGCTATCTAAGGAGGCTGGTCAGACCGGACTCTGCTCGAGCGAATACTAATAAAATAACTTTGGTTTGTATTCTCTACTGTCTGACCGACTCTTCATTTGTATGGAAGGCTGAGAGGTGGTCGAGAGTGAACCGGGTGGGCCTAATCGGGTCACTTCCTTCAGTTGGCACCCGAACAAGGACCCCATCGGGTGAGTGACACTTCCTTGCCTGCGGATGGGTGAGGAGGACGGGGCCACGTCGGGTCGGATGGGCAAATCGGGGATCCCTGCACGATAGAGCCTAGTACTCGCAGCTGCCCCGCCTGTCTGACCGGGCGGTGCCTCATCCAGTGGTCATCCCGGCTGGGGTCCTGAAAGGCGAAACCCTTGGATTTGACCGTTTGGTCAGAAGAGTCGGCAGTGGAGAATAACTTCATTAAACCTGTGTGCACCAGGTGATTTTGCTTTGGTTTTGTTCCGTGGCCATGGCACCACTTTGGTTTGTGTTTGGTACGGTCTGAGGATCGTTTTGGACAAGCGCTTGTATTTGTTTGAGTTCCTTATGAATATGGTGCCATTTTTTACTTGAATTTGGTGAGGTCTGAGGACCAACTTTGGGTAGATATTTGCAAATATCTGTTTGGCATAAATAGTAAACGTTTTGTTTGAAAAATGCCTTGCTTGAGCAAATTTTGCTGTGTGAGTTGTCGTTGTTGTTCTACTGATGCTCGATTGAAAGAGAGTCAGCCTGCACCTCCAGAAGGCACACCAAACTTTGAAATGTATGTGAAACACGGCCTTGGCCCTATTATGTTTAGTACATTATGGCACAAATATACGAGGGATAATGCCGAGTTGCAGTGGCCACTGACAAGTACCTTTGATGAGCAAAAGCATAATTTTCTGCAGGACAAATTGTTTGCGAAGAGAAGTAGGCAGTCGATGTTTAATTCCCTTAGGACGTGGCAAAAGGAAGCTAAACAGAGACGAATGAAAGCAGAAAAGGAGGCCCGAAAAGGAAGGATGCAGACAGTGACTCAGAAAGCTGTTGCGTATGATAAAGAGAAGATTGAGAAGGGAATAGAGTGTGCCGATAGGAAGTTTCGATTACAATGTGAAAAGTCTTATGTGGTTTGGGAAGACAATGATACATTTGTGGAGGAATTGTTAGACACCCAACCTCCGCCTCCCTATGCCCCGCAGAGAATATATCCTGCTGTGCCACAACCCCAGCCTCCTGTCTCTTCTGCCCCTGTTGCTCCTGTTTCTTCTGTTGCTGACCCAGCTGCTTTGGCTGCCGCGCCTCCTGCTGTTTCTGTGGCTTCACCTTCTGCTCCTAAGATGATTGCAGGCCTCCCTGCTACACCTATTGTGTCAGCGTCACATCTTTCTCCAGCCCTTACACCCACAACACAGCCATTGATGACTTTGGTGCCTGTCCCTTCCGCTACTATTTCTTCCCTTTTCTTTCATTCCCCTTCGGTACTGGGTAGGGAAACACCCATACGGGGATCGGGGGACGGGGACTGGGCACCTTCCAGGGAGCGATTAGGACGGATATTGATGCGATCGGATGTGGGAGAGGAAGAGAAAAAGGCAGTAGCCAATCAGGCTGCTCAGTGGGCTCGTCACCCCATCTATAGTACAGAAGATGTGTGGAGTGTGATGAGAGATTATGAGCCGTTTGTGCAGCAGCATGCCCTTAAGCACATGTCAGCTACACTGATTGGATTGTGGGAGCAGTGTTTTAACGCTGCAGCGCCTCAGGTTATTTATGATATTAGGGACAATGTATATGTTGCTGATATGGCGCCGGAGAAGGTTTTTGGTAATGTGCAATGTTGGTAGCCTATAGGGGTAGGCTGCTTGAGAAGAGCCCAAAGGAAGGGTCCCAGTTTCCGATGAGGGAAGTCCATCCCATATACCACCCTGAATTGCTGGAATTGCGAGACCAGCAGAATACTGTCATTAGACCATGGGTGGAGGCCCGTTTCCAGGAACAATGGGTGTACACCCCGTGGAAAAGAAGTGAGGTTTTGCCCCTTAAGACACAGTTACCTGACCCTAGGAAAAATCCAACTGCGTATTATAAGGAGTTGACTGAGGCCGCTTCTTCGACTGTAATGACGCTTGCAGACATTGAAATGTTCTTTTGTCTGCTGGTGCCTGTTGACATCTGGAGGCAGGTGCACACGCAGGACCACGCTGTGGAATTGGGTTGTACCTGGGATCAGATTAAAGCATGGGACAAGGAGAGGAAGCCCGGTGAGAAGCCTAGGGCTGAGATACTAGCTCTGCCTGACCGAATTATTCTCTTATATCTCTAATTCCACCAAGAAGGGTTGATTGGGATAAGTTAACAGTGTGTCGTCAGAAGAAAGACGAAAGTGTGTCTGATTTTTTTTACTCGATTTGAAGGGGTGTTCTTGGATTTTAGCGGACAGGATCTGTTGATGGAAGGGGTGTCCGATTGATCGTTAATAGATTCATTACGAATCTGCTCCCAGAGATTGCGGCACATTTACAGGCTTCGGAGAGTACCTGGACGACATCCTCCCCTTCTGTGCTATTGAGTATGGCACAGTATTATGAGCACAGGGAAAATGAGGTGAAGGAGAAGGTGGAAATAAAGAATAAGGAGCTGAAGAGGAAGGTATTGTTGCAGCAGGTGTCTAGTGGTAATGGCAGGGGACGTGGAGCTGGTTCGGCTCTGCAGCTTCCAAGTACTAGTAGGAACGCTGCGCCAGTATGGTCGAATCAGTGTGCGTACTGTAAGGAGGAGGGGCATTGGCGCAGTGAGTGCCCGGTGTTATTGCAGAAAGTTGCGGCACCCAGAGGACGAGGTTCTCGTGGATGGGGCCGTGGAGCAAGTGATCAGGCTGGGGTTTGAGAGGATAGGACACTGCAGGGTCGCTCTGACCAGAACTATTTTGATGACCCTTGAGGGAGACATTATTATCACAATGATTATGATCTGGACGAGGTGACAGGGATGTCTCACAGTTAGGACAGCCAGGGACAGGGTGAAGGACCAGTACAGATACCTGTAGATCAGCGCGGTCCTTATGTCACCGCGGATTTGCAAGGCTCAGTTAAGAAATTCTTGGTGGATACAGGTGCAATGAATAGCTCTGTTTCTCGTTCGCTGGTCCCTGGGGCAGCTCTGTCTGGCCAAAATAATGTTTCAGTAGGCTTTTCAGGTGTACCGGTTGTGAGCCCCATTTCCCAACCACTTGCCTTGAAGGGTCCCTTTACTGTGGATACGTCCTTTTTATTTGACATCCAATTGTGGAGAAAATGTAATGAGCTTAGATTTATTGAAGAAGTTGCATGCGACAATTTTTTGTTCTCCGGAAGGTGTCCATATGACGATGGGACCAAATGTGACAAGTTCCAAGCAGTGTCTGTCCAAAGATGCGCCCCTTCCTGCTGAGTTTAAGGATGTGCCGCCCACATTGTGGGCGACGGGTGATACGGGTGTGGGACTCTTGCAAATTCCCCCAGTTTCCATCAAAGTTAAGGACAATGCTGTTTTGCCCCGTATTTCCCAGTACAAAATTCCTCAGGTGGGGGAGCGAGCTTTGTTACGCATTATACAAGATCTGATTGAGTCGGGGGTAGTTGAGGAGACAGCAACGAACGTGTGTTACAGCCCTATTCTTCCTATTCTCAAAAAGGCAACCCCAGACTCCCCCGATGACAATGCAGATGTTTATCGTTTTGTGATTGATTTGCGCGCAGTTAACAAAATAGTGGTTCCTCAGTTCCCAGTGGTCCTTGACATTACTGCCCTTCTCACAATGATTCCTTCCTCTGCCAAATTCTTCTCTGTCATTGATTTGAAAAATACGTTCTTCAGTATACCCATTCACCCAGATAGCCATCATTTATTTGGTTTTACACTAGCTGGCAGACGTTTTAGATTATGTCGGGCTCCTCAGGGCTATACTGAGAGCCCTAGTATATAAAGCCAAGCTTTGAAAGCCCAATTGGATTCCCTCACGCTTTCTCCAGGTAATGTATTGCTCCAGTACGTGGATGACATATTGATTGCTTCTGACACTGAACAGGGATGCAAAGACAGTACGGTTAAGTTGTTGCTGCATTTGGCTCACCACGGACATAAAGTGTCCCTTTCTAAATTTCAATATTGTCGACAGGAGGTCACCTATTTAGGTCACCTACTGTCGAAGGCGGGTAGGAGATTGACACCTGAGCGCATTAGCGCCATTGTTAAAATGCCCATCTCTAAAACCCAGAGGAATGTATGCGCCTTCATTGGCACCACTTCCTACTGTCGACATTGGATCCCTAATTACTCATTACTAATAAAGTGTCTGCTAGCGCTAACCACTAAAGATGTGCATGAGCCCCTGCCTTGGACGCATGAATGTCAGCAGTCTTTTGAGCAATTAAAGGTTGCGCTTTGCTCTGCTCCTGTGCTTGGCACCCCTGACTATGCGAAGCCTTTCGTGTTGTACATACACGAGATGGCTGGTTGTGCGCTTTCTGTTTTAACACAGGCCTTTGGAGGTAAGCAATGGCCATGTGCTTATTTTTCTGCTTTGCTTGACCCAGTCGCCAGAGCCCTCCCGAGTTGTCTAAGAGCGGTCGCGGCTGTGGCCATCTCTATAAGGCAATCGGCTGGGCTCGTACTTGATACTGACCTCACAGTCATGGTCCCCCATGCTGTGGACACTCTCTTAAATAAGACCAAGACACAGCACCTTACCAGTGCACGTCTGACCGGTTATGAGCTAACTCTTATTGCCCCGCATATTACGATAAAAAGATGTGCCACTCTGAACCCTGCCACGTTACTACCCCTCCCTTCTGAGAGTGCGGAGACAGACATACATGATTGTCTCTTTCGGACAGAAGAAGAGAAGAAGGGACGGGTAGACCTGACTGATGTTCCCTTATCTGACCCCCAAGGGGAACTATATGTCGATGGCTCTTGTTTCAAATTACCAGATGGCACTATCACTGCAGCATATGCACTCACTACACTGCATACAGTAGTTGAGACATCACGAGTTCCTTATCAGTCCGCCCAGGCAGCTGAGTTAGTCGCCCTTATTAGAGCTTGTGAGTTGAGCGAGGGACTGGCTGTCAATATATATACTGACAGCCAGTACGCCTTCGGGGTCGCCCATAATTTTGGGTGGCTCTGGGCAGAGAGAGGGTTTCTCACATCCCATGGGACACGCATTCAGAATGGGCCCCTTATACATAGGCTTTTGTCTGCCCTGACACTCCCTAAGAAATTTGCTATAGTGAAGTGCAGTGCCCACAAGGCAATCACCGATGATGTGGGGAGGGGAATGCATTTGCAGATCAGATAGCTAAGGAGACAGCTCGAATGAAAATGAAAAAGATGTTTGTAGCGGGTCCTGCCAGGTGGGTACCCGTGGCCACCATGTTTGAGGACACTCTGGACAATGTGAAAGAAATCCAGATTGAGGAGTTAGCAGTATGGCAGGAAAGTACGGCACGATTGGATGAGGATGGGTGCTGGACTGACAAGTCAGAAAAGCAGAGATGGATGTTACCGGATGCATATGTCCTTCCTGTGGTCACTATGGCACACGGGCCAGCCCACATTAGTGCAAAGGGAATCTGTAAGCTGTTAGATCCTGTATGGCAGAATGACAACATTCCCAAAGTTGCTGCTCACTTAGTGACGTACTGTATGGTGTGCATGATGTATAATCCTGTAAAAGGCACCCCGACACCTCCTGGTAATTTTGCACCACCTTCCTTCCCTTTCGAGGTTCTCCAGATGGATTTCATCGAAATGGAACGAGTCAACAATCTGAAATACGTGCTATTAGTTGTTTGTGCATTCAGTAAATGGATTGAGGCTTACCCCACTAAAGAGAACACAGCCACGGCGAAGGGCACTCCTAAAGGAGTTCTTCCCGCATTTTGGTTTGCCCCGTTTGATTTGGAGTGACAACGGAAGTCACTTCCATTCAAAGGTTATCCAGCTGGTGTGCGACGGTCTGCACATCAAGCAGAGATTTCATGCTGCGAACCACCCCCACTCGACAGGTTTAGTTGAGAAGTACAACGGTACTCTCAAACTGAAAATGGCAAAAATCAAAGAGAGCACAGGATTGCAGTGGCCAGATGCTTTACCATTAGCTCTTTTGTCTACAAGAGCTACGGCTCACTCTAGGACAGGATTGTCGCCGTACGAGGTTGTGTTTGGGCGCCCGGCGAATGTATGGGGCGTCCCGCGACCTCATCGGTTCTCCGAAATAGAATACCCTTTACTTGTGGATTATTTATATGAGTTGACAAAAAACTTGCGCTCTATTCACCAACAGATTTATGAAGCCTTGCCGCCAGCTCCCGTGGGGCCAAGCCACGATATCCGGCCCGGTGACTATGTCCTGGTGAGGAACTTTCAGAGGAAAGGCAGTTTGGAGCCGCGCTGGAAGGGGCATGTCCAGGTCCTCCTCACCACTCGCACGGCAGTGAAGGTGGACAGCCGGAAGAATTGGATTCATTCTAACCACTGCCAGAGAGTGCCCCTTCCGTTGCCCTACGACCAATAGGTACTTGATGGGATCGGCGACTTCGAAACGGAGCAAGTACCTCGTTTCATTCCCTTCCCAGATGCACGGCTGACGTGGGCACCCACCGAGGAGGAGAGCAACGCAGTGTTGAATGAGGCAGTGCCACCTGAGATTAAGGCCATCCAGGAGCCCCAGGCTGCTGGCCCATCTGTGCTTGAGCTCCAGTCCATTGGTCCCTCTGAGTCTGAGCCTCTCTTTGCAGACCTCTCTGTCCCTGGAGCAGTTAGGTACAATTTGCACCCCCGACGGAGGAACAGTGCACCAAAGGAAAAGTCAGATTAGCAGGGATGGACTAGACAAGTTAGGCCACAGTAAAATAGGGAGAGGTGACATTGGTGCATTGTTCAGACATTGAACAGGATTGCTCGGGTGTGCTCCCCTGGGAAAGGGAGTTCCTCATCCTGTGCGACGTGGGATTTCTCCAAAGAGTTAGGATCGCCTAGCTCCACCGCTGGTGCTCAAAAGCGTCAGTACTTGATGAACAATAGGAGTCTACCAGCGAGGCTCTGATGGACGCTGGGAACATTGCCTCTTTCTTGTTTTCTCATCGTTGGCTCATTTGCATGTCCTTTCCTCTGATTTAAAAATGTACCCATTTGGTCGCCCTATTATGGAGGAAGAACAGCCCTTTGCGGCCCCACGTTTTGGGCAGGGTGGTTCTGGTTGGTCTAGTTGGTCTATTAAGAGTAAAATAGTCTTCGTAGTAATTGTCCTGATCTTTCTGATAACAATACTTGGAATAGTGTGGTTCCTTGAGGAGAAATATCCTGTGCACTCCTTGATTGGTACAACGCCTGTTCCCCCTGAGCACATGTTTGTTACTTTGGCCCCTCACAAGGGTGAGCACAGAAAAACATATGTAGATAATGTCTTCCTGCAGATGCTCCATCAGGCACACCATACATCAAATGTTACTAATTGTTGGATTTGCGGCCTGCTCCCTTCTGTGACACATAAAACAATATATTACTGTCCATGACGTTCCCCTATCTCGGGAGCTGCGCGGTCTGGTTTCAACTGTTTACCATGGTGTATACTCATTTCCATGCTGATGCCATGAATATGACATATGCTGATTATGAAACTGTGTTAGAATACATACGAGTTCACCAAGGGTTTACTCCAGGAGAGCGAGGGGCCCCTGATACATTGTCCCCAACAGCCTGTATGAATGTATATGGGAACGAAAAAAATGCAACATGGCTTCAAAAGGAAATGTTGGATTTACAGGGATTTAACGTCACTGAATATTTTAGGTCTTTCCAGATGCGCAATATTACTCAGGATGAAGCAATGCCAGTGCCGGTAGTTAACACAACAGCTAGTTTTTGTGTTCAAGGCCTTGGAAATGTTCAAGTGGGACGGAGTAATTGCAATTATACCTATGTGTTGAGCACAACAAGTAGCCCACGTTTGTTTACCCCCATAATGTTTATTTCATCTGTGGGTCCCAGGCTTATGTGTGGCTTCCTAGTGGGTGGTCTTGCATATGTTACGTCTCTTTCCTCCTTCCCCCGCTGTATATAGCACCGTCTAACTATCATAGGGATCACCGATTGCAGCGTAGGCATGTCCACCCATCCCGTATTAGAAGGGTCATCAATACAGAAGACATTGATCAGACAGACACTCTCTGCAGCAGTTCACTGATGCTATGAAGGGTATCGTTCCTTTCTGGAGCCCCTATGTCCAATAGCCTTAATATCTGTCGTCTCACCAGGGTGGTGGATGGAGTAATTAATACCACGGCTGGAATCCTGACCAGTTTTACATCTGAGCTCCAGGCTACGAGGCTCGTTGCTCTTCAGATCAGGATGGTGTTAGACGTCGTCCTTGCTGATCGGGGTGGGGTCTGCCGCGTCATCGGCAGTAGCTGCTGTGTATACATACCGGACCACGTTCCTAATGTATATGCTGCAATACAGAAGTTGCACAGGCTTGCATCCGACATTCACCAAGAGAATGGCACCTGGACTCTTTCTGGTTGGTTCTGGGGTTTACTAGCATCCTGGGGTTGGAAGGTCCTTCTCTTTCTGGTAGTCATTGCGGGTGTCATTTTCACTTGCTGCCTGTGCATCCTTTGCCTTCCTGCCTGGGGCACATACTGTATTAAAAAGTTAACACCTACACTAAAGGCCCCAGGACATGATACGAAGTCCTCAACAATGATGATGCAAGCTGTCCACGATTTAATGTCCATCGATGGAGGCATCTTTGAGTATTGATAATGTATGTATTAGGAGAGGTACCAGTAGTTTTATGATGCCAGTGCTTATTGCTATCCTATGCATTAGACAAAATTGTTAGCAAATGCTAAAAGGAGGGTCTGTTGGACGGAAAATGTGTCTAGGTGACTCCTAGCATTGTGCGAGTTAAGTTAGCATTTGCAGCACCAGTTTGTATTCAGACGCCATTTTGTGCCATGATCGAAATGAAACTTCTGTCTCATACTGTATGCCTCAGCAGAAAGCAGCCCCGATTGTTTCTTTTTATTATTCAAGGTTGAGCTTCGCTGCACTAATGAATTGATCATTCTGTTTTTGCATGCCTTTCCTAGTAGGTAGCCCTGCTCCCACCTCAGAGAGACGAGCACAGGCTGAGTAACCTTGAAGCCAAGATAATGTGTACCCGGTCTCACGATGGTAGCTTGTCCGTCTGTACCTCCTTTGTTCATCAGTGCCCAGGGTGGAAAATTCCAGTCTGGGCATGTCTTAGGGGTATTGGAAATGTATATTTGACTTTACCTTGTGAACGAGAGTCAGTCCCTCTGCAGCTATCTAAGGAGGCTGGTCAGACCGGACTCCGCTCGAGCGAATACTAATAAAATAACTTTGGTTTGTATTCTCTACTGTCTGACCGACTCTTCATTTGTATGGAAGGCTGAGAGGTGGTCGAGAGTGACCCGGGTGGCCGGAATCGGGTCACTTCCTTCATTGGCTCAGGGGAGTCTGGGTGCTTCCTGTTCCGGCCCCAGGGGAAAGACTGTGATTGAGAGACGGAGGAGAGACGTGGCGATCAGATACGTTTTTTTTTTCTTTTTTAAACCCCCCTCTCGCCCCTCCACCCCCAATCAGTGCCAGCCGTCACTGTTTATAGAGCTATGCGCATTGTGGGTCTTCCTTCTCCTCTGCTCCTCTGCCCCTCCCCTTGCTGTGTTCTCCTGGGACTTCTACTGTACAAACAATCAAGCGTCGTCCTCATCCACTACAGAGCAGGTGCTTTATAGCACTGTGTGTGTTGGGGGCCCTCCTGCACTTCTGCTCCTCTGCCCCTCCTCCTGCTGTGGTCTCCTGGGACTTGCAGTCCCCAAATGATCAGCCGCCCCACACTTTATAGCACTGTGCGCGTTGGGGGACTTACTCCTCCTCTGCTCATCCCCTTGTTTTGCTCTTCTGGGACTTGCAGTCCCCAAATGATCAGGTGTCTCACACAGTGAGAACAGAGCAGGTGCTTTATAGTTCTGTGTGCATTGGAGGCCCTCCTCCTCCTCTGCTGCGGTCTCCTAGGACTTGCAGTTCCCAAACGATCAGGCGTCCTGAGCAGCGAATATAGAGCTGGCACTTTATAGTGCTGTGCACATTGGGAGGCCTCCTCTTCCTCTGCTCCTCTGCCCCTCATCCTGCTATGTTCTCCTGGGATTTGCAGTCCACAAACGATCAAGCATCCCATGCAGCAGGAATAGAGCAGGCACTTTATAGTGCTGTGCACATTGGGGGCCTCCTCCTCCGCTCCTCTGCCCCTCCTCTTGCTGTGGTCTCCTAGAACTTGCAGTCTCCAAAGGATCAAGTGTACTGTGCAGCTGGTATTGAGCAGGTGCTTTATAGCACTGTGCATGTTGGGAGCCCTCCTCCTTCTCTGCTCCGCTGCTGTCCTCCTTCTGTGGTCTCTGGGGCTTGCAGTCTCAAAACGATCAAGAGTCCCACGCAGTGGGTATATAGCAGGCGTTTTATAGTGCTGTGCGTGTTTGGGGTCCTCCTCCTTCTCTGCTCCTCTGACCCTCCTTCTGCTGTGGTTTCCTGGGATTTGCAGTCCCCAAACAATCAGAGCAGAGTAAATTACAGGTCAGAAAGCTTTCAGATTCAGAGCAGAGCAGAGTAGGAGATCTAGAGTACTCTCTTAATGAGAAGACTGACTTTCTTTGTCCTATCCTTTGAGGTGACCTTATACTGGTTTGTCCTATTATTAATAGGACTTTGATTTGATTTAAAATTCATATTGATTGATGCATGCATATTTTGATTAATTATTCCAAATTAAGTTTATGAATTATGCCTTCTGTAGCAAATTAACATTTAATATATCTTCATAGTTTGAAATGTAATCATTCTCTGTCTTCCTTGTGGTACCTAATGTGCTTTGCGTTCTTTGAATGTATTGATTTGTTGAATAGCCTCAGTTGTGAACTTTGACTTATCTGAAAGTGCTTTATGGGCCATGAAATTTGCACAAATAAAAGTGTTTACAAATTTAGTAGCAGAGGATGGTTCCAGCTGGGGGTTGGATGATTTAAAATTCACCCTAAAGCCAAAATGATGGTTGTCCTGTTTCGATTACCGAGAGTTAGTGTGTTTGGGATTTTTGATGATTTGAGGCTTATTTTTGAGTTGTGGTATTCAACAGTGTCCAAGAAGGCTTGGTGTGGAATTTTTGGCGCTTAAGCTTATTGAGGTTAATGTGCCTATCGTTCAGAGGTGAGGTTTAGTTCATTGGAGTCGTTGAAATCCAAGATCCCTGGCTAGATAAATTTAACTGGTATTTGAAGTCGCTGTTAAGGTTGAGGTGTTGGACTGGATGGCGACACGGCTGCACAAAGAAAGGGACTTATAAAACTTCTATTGTGAGCTTATACTAACTGAGATTGTGATGAAACAGCACACTTAAAAAAAAAAAGTGGAATAAATTCAGGCGGCATTCCCTACTGCAGGTGAGGCTTGAAGTCAAACAGTCCCCTCTTAAGTAGAAAGCATGCTGGATAGGTTTCAGCTTTTAGCTGTGTCTGCTTTTAAAACCATTCTTGAATCCATTAAATCAGGATCCCCATTGGGCCCCTGACCCCCAGCAGTTCCTGGTAAGCTCTCCTATTCTGTTTGAGAGCAGGTTACCCACTTGCTACAATTGTTCTATTGGAGGGCATTGTTCCTAAAACCTGGAGGACGGCTTTGGTCACTTCCTTACTGAAAAACCCAATTCGGATCCTTTTATTTGGTCTAATTATAGACCTATATCTTTGTTACCCATTTTTGCTAAGGTGTTGCAGAAACATGTGAACCAACAACTCACAGTGTACACAGAACTTAATGGTTTACTGCGCAATCCTGGTTTCGTGCAGGACATAGCACCGATTCAGCTCTTCTAGGTGACACCGACTTCTTGAGACACCACCTGGATAATGGTGGACCTGCTGCACTGATTCTATTGGATCTCAGTACAGCATTTGACACAGTATATCACAGCATGCTTGTACAAAAAATAGGGGGTATGGGAATATAAAACACGGCCCTAGCTTAGCTGAGATCTTTCTTGCATGACAGTACTTCCCAGGTCAATACTAATCAACATAGGTCAAAATCGTACCTGCTAGTCTCAGGCGTGCCCCAGGGATCCATTTTGAGCCATTGCTCTTTAATCCATGTATCAGACTATTGGCAGAAATAGTGGAAAACGTGAAGGCCCTTAATTCTTGCCTTACCCAAGTTTCATCATGGATGTGCACCAATTCCCTGAAATTAAAAGGTGATAAGACCAAGGTTCTGCTGGTGGGCAATCCCCCTGCTCCCTGCCCCCTGGGGTTCCCACCTGTGGCCTTTGACCATGGGCAGTCCCCCCAGCCCAGTACCAGTTGTGAAGAACCTGGGAGTGTGGCTTGATGACAAACTTACTATGAGCCATCAGATGAACAAGGTGGCCACTACTTGTTTTGGCACCTTGAAATGGCTTAGGAAGATTATTTTCTGTCTCCCTACCTCTGCCCAGAGAACCCTGGTCCAGGCCTTGTTCTTTTCCAGACTGGACTATGATAATGTGTTATATCTGGGGGTGGCAAAAACATTACTCAAATGCCTCCAGATCGTTCAAGATGCTGCTGCATGGCTTTTGTTTCCACACACCTAAATTCACCTCAACATCCAGTATTATGTTGCAGCCCTACATTGGCTACCTATTGAGCGCAGTGTACATTTTAAGGCATTGTGCTATATGCACAAATGCCTTTCAAATATCGGACCTGTTTATCTTAGAGACCTGCTTTCTCTGTATTACCCCACGTGCTTGTTGGGCTCCAGTCACAGGAGGTTGGCTGTAATTCCTAAAATTAGGAAATCCCACCAAGGAGGTTGAGCATTCCTTTTCCTTGGATAGAGACTCTGGAATGGTCTACCTCCAACACTGCAGGAGTGTCATTCACTCTCTCGTTTTCGCAAATCTTTAAAGACATGGCTGTTTCAACTTTCAGAATCTTCCTAACTCTGCATTTTCTCTTGATAGCACTCTGGTTTGGTCTATTTTCCGTAATTGAGCCTAGGCTGGGAAACCTTTTTTAGGTAGCCATTCGCTTTACAAATTGTGCATAATAATGATTGGAGTTCGGGTGACATTTTGCATAGACTGCACTAGTTTCAGTGAGTTCCTGCCGATCAAAAACATTTGTGTGTTCTCTAGTGACTCCCAACTTTTGTTAGAGTGACTGCTGATTCTGTCTTTCGTAGGTAAGCAGAGAAGAATGATTGTATTGTATTGTGTTATTTTATTTATGGTAGAGAAAGTAAGAATTCCCTTGGAAACCCAATGTCGGACGCATTCATACACAGACTCGCTTGAACTAACTCTTCACAGTACATAGACTAAACATATAAAATGGAATGGAACCCACCCCAAAAAAACTTGTGTGCCACCAATTTCGAGATGTAACATCAAAGGATTTTACATTTTTTAAATTTAAAAAAAAGAGACATTTCATATCAAAACACCATTGTTTACTTCTTGTAACCAAAGCATTAAAAAGTTATAAAATTCCTATATAACATGCAATATACAATATAAAAACAAGGTATACAATGTAAAAACACTCAGAGTATATACAAAAGCGAAAGAAGAAAATCCTAATGGGGAACCCTTTTTGCACAGTTCTAAAAAAGCTGTTGCATTAACTGATCCAACAGTTCACATCAAGTTTGTATCCTGGTGAATGCGAAATTCCATTCATTCCAGTGGTTCCTCGTGGTTGGATTCAGGAGTGCTCAGTGTCGACGCGTTTCGGTGGAAATAACTGCTAAAAACCACCTTCCTCAGGACAAAAAGATAAGGGATTTTTTCTCCCTCCTCGGAGTACCAACAATGTGTGTAATCTATGAAGAGGGAAAGCATACAGAAATATATTTTAATTTCTATATCTTCTAATTCAATGTCCCACCCTAGAATCTCATATCCTCTATTCACCTTTGTTACACAGATATAAGAAACTCATACAATGTCTTATCCCCTCAATGATCTCCTATTGGTGCACAATCTCAATTGGTGGTTACATGTTACCCATAACCATATCTATTAGGCTGCCCATATATCAACGTGAAAGTCTATCCCCTTCATTCACACATACCATACACCCAAGTTCTTTCTTATATATACGGGGAAATATTACACTCACCACGTTTGATGATATGTATCTGGCTGTTTTGCCATTAATGTGTACAATTTGTGGCTTTATCCAATGAAACCACAATCTCACCTCTGGGCGGGAGAAAACCTTATTTTATTTATGCACAGCAGATAGGAGTAAAGTTAGAAACACTGTGTGCTGAGCTGCGAGTTACTTCATTAGGTGTTGCCCTGGGATTGGTCCTGCACCTTGTGTGCAACACCAAAATTGGTTGTTACATCATTTGGTGCTGCACAGGGATTGCTTGGTTCAGTGGTTTCATGCTAGGATTGGGTGTTTGTGTCGCTGAATATTGTATTGTGATTTGCTGGAAAATGCTATTCATTTTAATTTGAGATTTACCATTTCTGTGTTTGTTTTGCTTAAGAAGCAAAGATGAAATTTCTCAAGAAAATAAGAACTTTGTTAAAAGATGATAGTCTGTTAGACCTGACAGCCTTAGGGTGGTCTTTCCCCTAACTTTTTTCCTGCCTCCCTCCATTATCTGATCTTATTGTTGTTAGTATTGGGACTCTGTGCATTTTACCACTGCTACCCAGTGCTAAAGTGCTTGTGCTCTCTCCCCTAAACATGGTAATATTGGTTTATCCCCAATTGGCATATTTAATTTACTTATAAGTCCCCAGTAAAGTGATACCCTTAGTACCCAGGGCCTGTAAAATAAATGCTATTTGAGGGCCTGTATCACTGATTGTGCCACCCACTTAGGTAGCCCTTTAACCTTGTCTCAGGCCTACCATAGCAGAGCATGTGTGTGCAGTTCATACTGCGTTGTAGACCTGGCAACACAACTCTTTTGCCAGGCCCAAACATTCCCTTTTTGTACATGTAAGTCACCCCAAGGTAGGCCCTGTATAACCCAGAGGGCAGGGTGCAATTTATTTAAAAGGCAGGACATGTACTTTTAAGTTTTACATGTCTTGGTAGTGAAAAACTCCCAAAGTTGTTTTTCACTATTGCAAGGCCTATCTCAACCATAGGATAACATTGGGATTACCTTATTACATTTCATAAGTGTAATTTCCAATTAGGACGAGATAAGGCCTCCAAGTCTGGTGTCTCTGGAATAACAATTTAAAATAACTTATGGTGAAGTCGGATTTTAAATTGAAATTCTGCTAATGCCACTTTTAGAGATTTGTGTGTCTATCGTGATGGGGAGTGATCCTGTTAAGACGCTAGGGGGGTAGGATCCATAAACATTCAATATACTAAATAAGGCCCCTATACCATTGTTATGTTAATTAATTATACAGGGTGTGTGATTATTCCGCGCCTGCTCTTACCATCAATAAGCAAGAATTAATTAAGCAGTCCTTTACAAGTGTGCTCACATGTCTGTCGCATAGCATACATATGAATCAAGATGTACTAATAAGCATTGACTTGATTGACACACATAAACATTGAAGACAAAAAAACAGGAAGTATTTTTTCCTATGGATGTGTGGTTTTTCCACAACATATATTAACATTAATATACAGTACAAAGAGACAATTATAACGCTTTTTGACTAAACAAATGACATGACTTTCTGACATGCATTTACATATTCACATAGTGCTTTTGTGTTTGTATCAACGAAAATAAGTGTTCAACATGCATATTCACATAGTGTTTTTTGACAAAAATAAGTGTCCAACATAAGTGTTTTTTATTACAGGGGATACATTATTATCTCCTTAGTGTCTGTTCATAAGTATAACATGAAGCCCTACGTGCAAGTTGGCATTTTCTCACTTTAGCCATTTGGTGCCTGCTGCCTCTCGCTAAACAGTCTGGGGTGGGTGACAGCTGGGGTTTGTGTATTCCCCTACACAGTCACACACAGTGGGAGCTTACATGTGACAAGATGGGCCATCCTGGGAGGATGGGAGGAAGGAGCTGAACTCAGCATCACTTACACCTGAATAGGCTGCGTCCTGTTTCCACACAAAGGGCTGCATACCCCCCTGTAGTGAGTCTGGAGCCAGGGCAGGAAGGGAGGACCTGTGTGCTCTTCAAAGCCCTGCCTTTGAAGTCTCTCCCACTTCAAAGGCCCAACTGGGTATAAGTACTGGACCTCTGACACCATGACTTCAATGCACTTTTGGACCTGTGACCACTCTACCAGGAAGAAGAACTGCTGAAAGGACTGCCACTCTGCTGGGCTGCTGTTTGCTGGACTCCTTCCTTGCTGTGTTGCCCTGCTGCCTGCTGGTCTCTCTTGCCTGGGTGAGAAAGACTGGACCAGCATCACTTGAACCCAGAGTGACTCTAAGGGCTGGCTGGCTTGCCTCCTGATCTGAAGTCTCAGGACATGAAAGACTTACAACCATCCTGCTCCTGCACCTGGACTCTGCAATCTGTGAGTCTGCCCTGCCAAGTGGTGCCAACCCAGTCCTGGGCCCTTGGAAGTGGGCCTAAGCTGTTTGCTCCTTGGGAACCGACACATCCTCTGATGCAAGAGCAGAATTGGCACATCGCGGCTGTGGCAGGAACAGAACTGGCGCATCGCCTTCGATACCAACGCATCCCCTTCAGAACTGCAGAATCAGAACCAACACATCGCTAATACTACGTGGAGAAAATAGACCTTTCACGTCTACTGCGTAGGGATAATCGACGCATCCCCTCTGCTGCAGGATCGACACAGGCGCATCACTCCACTGTACCCCACATCTTTGTCGATGCAACAAGGATTAAGGTACTTTTGTTCAGCGGGCCTCACTGGGTCCCTGTGTCTGGGCTGGGCACCATCCCGGACGGCCTGAACTCTTGACTTTGTCCCAATCTGGTGCGGCCAGATATCCTGAGTAAGCGCTTATTGCTTCTAAGCACTATTTTACAGCTTATTTCTTTTTAAATTCATAACTAAAGTTCTTTTTATTTGAATTTTGTCATTTTGGTCTTGTTTTATACATTAAATTAAACTATATTTTTCTAATCTGGCATGATATCTTTTTGTGTGGAGTTTTCACTGTTTTACAGTTTGAAGTGTTGCACAAATACTTTACACACTGCCTCTAAGTTCAGGCTGGCTACTCTTTGCAAGCTACCAGAGGGTAAGCTAAGGGTAATTTAGGGTTTGCCTGACCTTTACCGTGACTAGGATTGTGATTGCTGTTTGACTAAGGTTCACAGCCCAGTCAACTAACAATCCGATTACTAACATTATGTATCTGTTTGAGGGAGTGAGGCAGCTCCTCCATAGAGCACACTGCATATGATAATGGCATTTATGTCTGATTATACGCTTGTGTTTGCATCAAACAATGGAATAAGATCACAATGAAAGATGTGTGTTTGCAATTTTCACTATATGGCACATTCACTGTGAGAAAAATTGAAAATGTAGGAAGTGATGTATGAGATGAATCCCCAACCTGGATCTGCACAGTTTCAAATTTCAAAAGTGTTAAAAGGAGAAGGAGAAATGTAAAGACAAATGAGAAACAAAGTCCATAATTGGATGGAATCAAGATGGAATGTGAGACAGCAAGGGTGGCAACAGAGTGTACGTGATGGTGTAGGTATTTATCCATCAATTGTAAAGTAAGAGATAGAGAAGAAAAAGTCACAAAAGGAAGGTGGAAATGGCAAGCGGGAGCATGAGAGTGAGAGGAATATGGATGATGAGTTCTTGGATGATTTCTTGAATTGAATTCCCGACCATCTACATACAATGTTGTCGATTAACCTGTATTGAACCAATAGTTCCAATTGGGGGGCCGTGGTAGGGGAGACTGCCTCTGAAGGAAGTGCGAGCATGCCTGCTGACAAGATCCCACAGCTGTAGGTTTACCCCCTGCCACTCCAGATCCATCATTGAGTGTCCTTAGTACATCTGTTGTCATTACTGCCCACAGTGCGCTTATGGTCACAACAGCTCCTAGTATATCTGCTGTTACTTCTGCTTTAGATTTGGGAACATGACCTCGAACAGGGGAAGGTTCCCCAGAAGTACATCTTTTGTCGCTACTGTTGCAGGTTCAGAATCGCAACTTAAGGTAGAAGAGACACCTTAAAGAGTTAAATGTAGTGAAACTAAAAGCAGAACTCAAGGAACTTGTAAGAAGGACCCTTGAAGTTGATTTCATAGATATGTACAATGAGACCAAGCTTAAGTTCCTGTGTAGGGAGGCTGCAAGACATGCCTGTGAGGAGCAGAAAAGATTGGAAGGATTGCCCGTTGAATTTGGGATTGCTTTGAGTGAAAATCAGAAACAAAAAAATAATTTTAGGATGTTGATGACGCAGAATACATTAAAGAAATTAGATAATCAAGTTTGAAAGTGCATGTTAGGAGTTGGTAGAATGCATTAGAGAGTGGTGGAAAACACAGAAGTACAAGGACTGCTGGGCAAAGCAGAAAAAGAAGGAGAAGAAAAAGGAAGAGGAAACAGGAGGAACATGACAGAGAGCTAATGTGAGTGACACAGAGGTTGGTGCATACTTGTTGAAAGAGGTGCATGGAAGTGCATATGTTTATATGCTCTGGAGTCACAGTGATCTTTTTTGATTCACAAATCAGTTTCCAAAGTTAAGAGTGAATCCTGACAAGTGATACACTGCGGTGGACAAATTGTGAAAATCTCAATAATGCTGTGGGTAGACTTGAATACCTTTATTTAAATTGTGATCCCCATGAATTGGAGGGCAGAATGCAATGTGATCGTAGATTGGCCTGATCCAGAGCCACAGAGGGAGGCTCAGACATAAGCACCTTCTGCTACTGTTGTGGACAAGAATAGCCAGGTCATTGCTCATTTGAAAACAAAGGTCTTGCAGAAAGAGGTAGATTGGCTTAAAATAACCAGAACTACTCTGAAGTCAAAGGAGTTGGTTCATACTTATTATGAGAGGTTGATGCACGTTTTCAGACAGCACAGTGATGTTGAAAATCCTGAAAGGGAGAATCCTAGTGGGTTCTTATCTAAATTCGTACTCAGTTAGTTCCCAGGAATTATCTCTTATACACAGCAGAATGTGATTTATTGACAGCCTAAGTCCCTAGATGAGATTCTCAGATATGTCAAGTATTGTAGTAAGAATTTGGAGGCAAAGCAGAAAAAAACAGAAGAAGATTAAGGAGAAATTCATGTTGGCATAGACTAAGTTGGTGTAAAGAGGATGTCAGAACATTCCATATGTGGCAGATTTATGGTTTAATTCTGTTCCTGGGGCTGATGCTGGAATGTAGGGAGTTGGTTTTCAAGATGGTCATCAGATGACACAAACAGGGAACTTTGGTCCACAAAGCAGAGGCCAAGAGATGGCTGTCGATTTGAACAGCTGCGGTCCGTGCAGGTAACAGCGGTGGGGCCGAGGGGGGGGGGGGGATTTCGAGAGACAATGCTGAGGGAAAATTAAATAAATAATTAATTTTCCTTCATCATCGTCCATCGGAATCCCCCCCAACCAGCCCCGCCGCCCCACCGCTATCACCTGCACAGACCCCGGCTGCATTTGAGTGCAAATGCAGGAATGGACATAAGTATGTTAAAGAAGACCACTGCTGTCATTTTTGTAACAAGGTGGGACGCTGGAAGCGAGAATGTAGGCTCAACTCACATTGAGTGCAAAATGATGTTCAAATTTCAAACATCAATGCAATGCCAATGCAGAATATGCAAGTTCAAAGGTCATATAATGTTGATATGCCCTAATCCCAACGATACAGCAATACATGGGAACAGAAGGTACAGTTTAAATCCAAACTCCAAGGTTCAACAGAACCTTTCATAGGTGCGGTCAGTCTCTAATAGCTACCACTTTTTGATGGCCTCATTGGACTGGGCGCTGATCAATCACAATGACAGTGCCTGAGAGGGGAGGAGGATTGCGTACTAGAGGTCGACCAGGCTGGGCCATATGCAGATGTAGAGGTGAAGGGTCACATCGTATTGTTTCTAATCTGTACTGGAGCTATCCGCTCTACTGTGAGAACAGAAGAAGTCCAAAACCTACTCCTCTCGGGAAACAAGTCCAAGTTGTAGGCATGTCTAATAGACAAAGTATGAAACCAGTTTCAGCTAAAGTTCCTTTAAAAATAGGTTCCCTTGAAGATGACCACCAATTTGTAACATGTGACACAAGTCCCATCAATTTGTTGGGCAGGGATTTGCTCTGCAAAAGGAACTGTGTGATCTATTGCACACCAAATGGTGTGGGTCTTTAGGCACATGATGAGGATGTGGATTTAAAGCTGAAATCACAAGAGATCCCAATAGGTTGTTCCCATTCAGAACCAAAGAAGACTTACCTCCCAACGTAAGGTGTGTGGTGAAAGACAAAAACATTGGACTGATTGAAATGTTGAACCAGTGAGAATGGCGATTCTCCAAATGAAATGATGAAAGAATAAGGATTTCATTAAAGACACAGAGGATAACATTATGCATAAAAAACAAATAAATTAACTTAAAGTACAGCAACACTTGAAAGGCTGAGTTTATTAAATACAACTTAAATCTATATATATTACCTTCCTTACACACACATATATACCTTTCATGTACTTATGTGTCTTTATATTTATTACTGTGCTTCTAATTCAGCATCTCCAATGCACTACCCTACATCTCACCATACACCTCTCTCAATATATCCTCTACCTCTACCTACACTCTGACTCATCTCAAACCCCATTCTACTGCTCTCTCCAATGCACTACCCTATACCTCTCTCAATGTATCCTCTACCTCCACTCTCTGACTCATCTCAAACCTCATTCTACTACTCTTTCCAATGCACTGCTCTATTTCTCACCCTATACCTCTCTCAATATATCCTCTACCTCCACTCTCACACTCATCCCAAACCCCATTCCACTACTATGATCCCCAAAATAACCCTTTCTAGACTGTTCCCTCCTTGCATCATCCCATACCTCTTTTACTAGTCAGATCTACCAAACAAGCCTTCATAAATCCTTCCCTCTGACTCTTCCCCCCTCCACCTCCCCTTTACTCATATCAAATCTCCTCCTACTGCTATGAGCTCCCAAAAAACACTTTCTAGACCTTTACCTCTTCTATCCCTCTACTATCCTTTTCAATCCAAATAACAAACTCACATCTCCGCCACTCAAATGAATTTCGTATTCCCCTATACTAATTCCCCACTAATACTGTTACCCGCTGAAAAGCACTTCAACACCCCATCAGGGGTAGCAAGCACTATATAAATGCAAACCCTTTCCTCCTCTATCCCTCCACAATCCTTTTCAATCTAAATAACAGACTAACATGTCCACCGCTCAAATTAATTTCATATTTCCCTATACTAATTCACCACTAATCCTTTTTGGGTTCCAGAGTAGCGTGCTATTTGCAGAAAAAAGCTCTTTGACGCCTCGTCAGGGGTAGTAAGTGCTATATAAATGCAATTACAATCACAATTAAAACATCTTTTAATCCTACTCCTGCAGGACCTTTAAATAACATCCAACAACAACAATCTAGAGTTAGAACACTACAGTCCATAAACAATCCCATCTTAGAACACTCTTCCTCTTTAAATGCAGCTAAAAACGTCTCTCTTACGTTTGTTCTTTCATTTATTATCCGCCAATTTCCTGTTCTCCTCTCTTCTTCTCTGCGAAGTCTCTACAAAGAACATCAAAATGTCACTTTTGAAAAAATGTACTAAACACTTGATCCAACTTCCATATTCCACTAACTACTCTTTAATTAGTATATCCAAATTATACCATTAATATATTACTTTACCAAATTTCCTTAAAATGTTATTACTCCATACTCAACATGGATTCCCTGTTATCTTTTTTCTTCGTTCCTGTTTTTTTATTTTTATTTTCCAATTACTGGGTCGTGGTGGGTGGAATAATGTTAGCCTCCATGTCTTTAATGAAATCTTGATTTTCTTATCAATTCGTTTGGAAAATTGCCATTTCATTTCAAGACCAAAGGTCACCAATATACATATAGAAAGCCCTTCAACATCACATTGGACACATGTTTTATTGGTCTAAAATAATGTCTTGCAAATGTCCCTGTATTCGACCAATCAGCCATGTTAAGAATCTCCTCCAAACGCCCACCAGACATATACAATTTACTTGCCATAGCACCTCTCAATGAGTGCTGTTTAAATTTGTTTACACCAATACCAACTTGCTTCATAATGTCTTTTACCCATCTGGCAATTATTTTTGAACTCACCGCCTTAAGTGGCTCTA
Organism: Calotriton arnoldi; assembly: GCA_963921515.1. NCBI lineage: Eukaryota > Metazoa > Chordata > Amphibia > Caudata > Salamandridae > Calotriton > Calotriton arnoldi. The sequence continues at coordinate 1,385,727 of CAWUFW010003405.1, read as the reverse complement.
CATATGAAATCAGTAATAGATTTTCTCCATGACTTCTATGTTCCAACATTCTCCCTTCATACTCATGCAAGCAATCCAATACACACAACTTATACTTTTCTGGAAACCTTGGATAAAAGACTGATTCTGACATGGTCTTAGTCCTGTTCCATATTTCAAAATGCACTCCTTCTGGACCATAAATTCTACTACTTACCTCCAATGCTTTTACATCTGAAGACCCTCCTGCATGATACCCTGCATAAAAGTGTAGATAACTTCTCAGAAAGCTTCTTCAAAACTAAATACCTATTCAGAGGCCATTCCTGAAATGTGTCAAAACTATATTCACTTCCGAAAGAACATCATATCATGTCCTGGGCGGTCTCCTCAATCTCATACTTTTCAATATTCTACAAACCAACACATTCCTAGCAACTGTCCTACCATCCACTTGAGTGTGACCTGTTGAAATTGCTAATCTGTAACAATTCATAGTCCTGTAACTTAACCCTTTCTCATACTGTTCCACTAAAAAATTAATTACTTCCACGATAGGAGCCTCCACGGGGTCCCAATCCCTCTCCAAGCACCAATAAGCCATATGGGATCCAAATCCCTTTATACCTTCTTTTGGTCCCTGGCGCCCAAGACTCCTTCAATAACTCTGCAGCCCTGCTCGAAAGTCCCTGCAGTCAACCAGCTCTCCTGACACTTTCAAAACAAGAAGGTTCAACATTCCATTCTGAACCAACGGATGCTCCTGTCCATCTCCCTTCCTCAAAAGATCATTTCCTACTGGTATAAAATAAGGTACTAAACATGCCAATTCCATCACATTTGGAAACCGTACCTGAGACACCCAAAATGGGGTCCCCAAAACTATCTGACATCTCTCCTCCCTTACTTTCAACAACACTGTAACATCGCAAAAGGAGGAAAAGCATAAGCTCTCTTACCTTTTCATACTGGTTGAAATGCATCCACTGCACTTGCCTCTGGATCTGGCATCCAACTGTAATATGTTGCCAACTGGCAAGTCAACCTGCTTGCAATCAGATCCACCTCTAATGATCCCCATATTTCATTTATCTTGCAAAAGCAATATGACTTTGGAGCGTGGCTAGGTTAGACCTTGCGCAATACCATTATTATAATCTAAATACCAGTAGTATCTAAGAAGTGCTCAAGGGAACAGATAGGAAACGGCCACCCACATATCCAAAAAATCCTCTGTGACCAAAGATACACAAAGAATCGAATATGAAACAAGTTCCCGTCTCGAGCAAAAGACAAAATTACGTTATCAGGAAATCAGTCCAAGAAAATCAGTCCAAATATTAGTATTCTTCTTTATTCTTTATTTTCTCATCCTGTTCATAACCGTAGATGTTTTACACATGGCTCATGACAGCATATTGGCGTAGTTGGTATAGCCAAGATGTAGCCAACACGTGTTTCGTCTTGGGTATATCGCCCAACGACTTCCTCAGGGCAAACGTGAATTCAGAAACAGTTCCGCCAAAATCCAGGCAAAACCTGTAAATAGTCCCATTCAACATGGGTCTTAGTAAAGCTTATATCCCAGAAGAAACAGTCAAACGTATAGGCAAATATCTCGAGGTTACTTGTGTTCCAGTAAGCACGTTTGTCTATGTATATATCGTATATATCGTATTGAGGAGAGTGCTCCCATCGTAATCAGGTACTGGATAAGATTACGATGGGAGCACTCTCCTCAATACGATATATACATAGACAAACGCGCTTACTGGAACACAAGTAACCTCGAGATATTTGCCTATACGTTTGACTGTTTCTTCTGGGATATAAGCTTTACTAAGACCCATGTTGAATGGGACTATTTACAGGTTTTGCCTGGATTTTGGCGGAACTGTTTCTGAATTCACGTTTGCCCTGAGGAAGTCGTTGGGCGATATACCCAAGACGAAACACGTGTTGGCTACATCTTGGCTATACCAAATACGCCAATCTGCTGTCATGAGCCATGTGTAAAACATCTACGGTTATGAACAGGATGAGAAAATAAAGAAGAATACTAATATTTGGACTGATTTTTTCTTGGACTGATTCCTGATAACGTAATTTTGTCTTTTGCTCGGAACGGAACTTGTTTCATATCTTGCAAAAGCAGTTGCAATTACAATGCCAGTCGCTGATATCCCTTAAATGTCTTGAATTCCAATTTGCTGACATATTCATCTCTCCAGGTAAATACTCTGCTCTCACAGTGATCCTGTGCTCCAGGCAAAAATACTAGAAATCCTTTGCCAACTCCGACAACCCACAGGATCGGCTCCCTTCTAACTTGGCCATCTTCATCAACACTGCTTGTCCTTTTAAAACCTCTTTGAACTGCTGTCAATTCCAGTCAATTTATATGTTTCATTCTCTCCTCCTGTGACCATATTCCTTCTGTCTCCTGAGCACCCAACCAAGCTCACCAACCTCTCACTCTCGCAACTGTTTCTAACACAAAACTCTGGGCACATCCACAAATGGCCGGCCATTCCATGCTTGCATATTGTAACTGCCATATCAATTATTCTTTTGTCTCCAAACTCAGGATTATCCTGTCTACATACCAAAGCCCTTTTCTAAATGTTTCTCCTTTCAACCTCTGTAAAGCACGATAATGCAGAGGCCCAGGAAAAATAGCTTGGATAGAAGAAGATAACAATCCTATCATCTGTGACAGAACACATACTGAAAAAAATTCCCTTCTCAAAACCTGAATAATCTCCTACCGTATCATCTTCATCTTACTGGAGGCTGAAAAACCACTTCTTTTGTGTCTACTTGTAATCCTAAAAATTCCAAAATGGATTTCTCTCTGTTAACTATAAAACCTAGCCCTTCCAACATACTCATAACCTACGCAAAATCTCTCTTTAATTCGTTCATATCCTGGGACATAATCAAGATGCCGTTCAAATACACAATCATCCGCATTCCTCTCTCCTGCATTTAGGCCGTCACTACTCTCACGGCTTTTGTAAAACACTGTGGTGCTGATGAAAGCCCAAATGGGAGGCATTGAAACTGGTACAACCGTCCTCTCTGATGGAATTGTAAAAGCTTCTGACTCTCCTTCCCCATGGGAATTGTGAAGTATGTTTTCTTTAGATCCAGTTTCACCAACCACATCAATAGCAAAAACAGTTAAAAGGGAAATCGCGTTTGCATGTAAGACTCAAGATGTTTTTCAATTAGTTTGGAATGCTGGGGGGTAGGAGGATTCCACCCAGACGAAAGAGGAAGTGAACGCACACACTCCAAGACATGCTGCATTCGGGAATCGAGAAGAGATAATCTCCCTCACTTTGAAACACTGGTGTAGAGACACTCCGGAAGAGTGAGTGGTTCGGGAGCTTTTACCTGATAAGTGGACACATGTCTCTTAAAAATCAGCTATACAAAACAAGAAGGTATCACTTGCCTTGTATTGTCCTGAGGAGGCCAGAAACAATATAGGCCGAAATGAGTCGGCTTTTTCTACACAAGGAGCCTATACTAGAAGGGAAAGCTAATCTAAGAAATCACCAATTAATGGAGATCACTGTTTAGGATTTAGACATATGATTGGGCGACAACAGTATACACTAGTGGCTATCCTTGAAAGACGGATCAAATATATATAGAAAATAAGTGGACCATTGAATTTTCATTGAAAGAAATATATGAGGAAAGAGTGCAAGTCTTCCTGATGTACTATAATGTGTGGGTATTGTGAAATATGATTAAAATGGTTATTATTCTGTGCTAAAATAAAATACAAATATGAACGAGTAATCACAGCTGTTTAGAACAGTTTTTTCAGTAATACAATCTGTTAAGTGAGTAATTCAAGTTTGAAGATCCAACAGTTAATAAAATTCTTTTGTTGATAAATAACAGATTGAATGTATCCATTATGGGCCACTCTTTTGTGTTGTCTTCAGTTTCACCAACCAGTCGTTTTTCAACAACAAATCTTTCAGACAATGAATTCCCTCAATTTTGAAATGGCTGTATACCAAAGATTTGTTCAACTCCCTGGGACTGATCACTGGTCTCCATCCCTTGTCATTCTTTTTGACCAAAATAATTGTACTTACAAAGCACTTTGCTGTTTCTTCTGAGCATACCCCTGCACTCTTTTGCAACATCGACTCTATCTCTAAATCCACTACCTTCCTTAATTCCTTGTTCACTGTCAATCCTATTGGCTTCTTTCTTTGAAGTGGTAACTCTATTAATTCTATTCCATAACCTTGTACTTTCTCCAATACCCAGGGGTACTGAGTTAACTTCTCCCACTCTCGTATGAACTCTCTCAAATGACCCCTACTCTTTTTTGTGAAGAACCAAAAATAATCCCTGTACTCACCTTGAGTTGGAGTTGAAATTTGACCTCATGTGCAGATAAACTTCCCCTTCCAGATCTTCCTGTTCTTCCGTGATCTGTATTGGTTGTAATACTGGGACCTACGCATGCCCCCGCCTGCCCTTCCAAAAACTCTGCTTCCAAACACCTTCCTCATATTTGTTTGAGCTTTATCCAGGGTTCTAAACATAGCCATGTATTTACCTAAGCTCTGAACAAGCCCTTCGCCAAACAGTAGACCCTTAGCATCATCAATACATTCTTTGTCTTGGTTGTAATACTGGGACCTATGCATGCCCTGCCCAGCAGTGGGTCCCCTTCTACTGGCCCTTCCAAAAACTCTGTTTCAAAACATCTTCCTTATGTTTGTTTGAGCTTTATCCAGAGCTAATCTTCATACGAATTGCCTACCTTTTCTCTTTTAGTAAACCTGCGTTCGCATTACCCAACAGCACCACTGCTCTCTGGCTCCATCCCCTGAGCACCTCCACATCAATCGGAGTATTATTTTCAAGGACCTCCTCCCTTGTCCATAATTCTGGCTATTGGACCCATCACATCTAAAACTTTATTCTGACAGATTTTCAATGACCGTTCTAGACCCTTACTTGGATCTCTGCACAATCTGAATAAAAACATAATAATTCTGGATCTAAATTGGGAGTACAGCACACCTTCTCCTCTATGACAGGCCTAGAACTCTCAACAACCATCTCACCTCCTTCTCAAAAGCCATGCGCAGCCACTCCTAAAAAAACCTACCCACACACTCCATGGGCCACCAGTTACCACTTCTTGGGTGTCTTATATTGAAGGGTGAAAACATCTCTTCACCTAAGGGGGCCCTAAGCACCTCTGAAAAAGAAACATCCTCTATATTCTCAAATTCATTTCCAAATTCCTCATCTTGCAAGTTTAAAAAGTATTCATCCCATTCTTTTTCATTTTCAGGTATAAGACTCCCATCAGCTTTGCTGCTCCCATCACCTTGCATGTCACGAAGGGCACCTTTCCTCTGTGTGCCGCTCAGGACACCCAATCTCTGTGTACCGCGAAGGACACCTCTCTTTCTGATGGAATTCAGGCCATCCTTCCCTCAAATGAATGTCTTTCACATGCTCAATTTTCTTTAACCTCTTTCCTCCTATTCCTACCAAGTGTTCATCCTCCTTAGAAAGGGAAAATAATTCTTCCCCAAACTCCCAAACTTTCCTTCTCTTACTGCATAGTACATTTGCTACAGATTCTTGGACCTTGTTCTTCATTTCCTGCTGAATCATTTTCCTGACCAACTCCTCATCTATCAATGAACCAACTGTTCCAACAATGTTTCCTTGCTCTGGCTCCATATTTATTTTAAAATTAATCTTTAACTCTAACCCTAATCCAAAACCTAACCACTCTTCTCAAATACCTTCCTTTTAATAATGAAACTTCCTTTAAGGCTAAAGAGAACTCTAAAAAATCCTTGTTCTCAATCTCTGAAATCCTAAATTTTGAAATGTAATGTGGCGTACTAAGTATCTTTAACTTATGTAAAAAAATGCTACTCTCTGGGCAAAAGCTGTTTGGAATATCTCCTCAGCTTGTTATTTTGAAACAATGCTGACATTCCGTTGCACGCTCGACCATATTCTTAATCAATTCAATGCAATTGAGCCCAATTCAATATGGCGTCCATTTTTCGCGAGACCCTCTCGCTGTCACGATCAGATCCTATTGCATCTGTATGTCTCATGACCTTATGTTGCTTGAGCCTGGACTGGAGCCTGCATGCTACAGCCACCTCATGGTAAGGAGCTGCAGCCGTCTCCTGGTAAGGCCTACGTATGCTCCCCTAGGCCCTTTTGAATCGGCCCGTTGCTATTGAAAAATAAGGACTACATGCTGCCCGATACCTTAATCAAAAAACTGTGAGGCCTACATGCCCCCAACTTCCCAAAGAGCACACAGCAGATCTTTTACCTAATCTTATGTACTTTTTTTCATTTATAACCCAAGCGCACTGTTAACGCTGTGCTTTAAAAATAAATCTCAATACTAAACTGACACGCTTCTGTAAATTAGAAGCGTACCAAATTGACCTTCAAATATGCAAACTAAAACATTGCCTAAACATTAGTACATTGAAAATACATGATATCCTCTATTAATACAACAAATATCAATAAACATTAAAGGTACTTATCTGTCCAAGAGCAGCATTTAAAAGAGGAAGAGTATTCTAAGATGGGATTACTTTTGGACTGTAGTATTCTAAGACTAGATTGTTTTTGTTGGATGTTCTTTAAAGGTGCTGCAGGAGTAGCATTAAAAGATGTTGGGCCAGATGTACGACCATTTGCTTTTGCGCCTCGCAAATTGCGAAAAATTGCGAGTCGCAAATGTACAACAGTGTCAGAGAAACTGCTAGCGATTCCCAATGGGGTCGCAAAATGCGAGGATCATGAATATTAATGAGCCACTCGCAATTTGCGACCCCATTAGGAATGGCTGGCCCTCCCAGGGATGGTGGCCTGCTGGGCTCAGCAGACCTCCATGTCTGGGACTGCTCTTAAATAAAGCAGGTTTTTTTTTTAAATGCAGCCCGTTTTCCTTAAAGGAAAATGGGATTCATTTAAAAAAAAAAAAAAATGAAACGTTTTCGTTTCATTTTTTAAGGGCAGGCAGTGGTCCCTGGGACCCCCCTGGGGCCCACTGTCTATTAGTGCTATTTACTGTCATTTCTGTGCTTAAGTATTTTGTGTTTTGGGATTATCTCCGTGTAGGAGATACTGTGTCGTACTAGATAGTGTTATACTAATAAATACATATTTTTATAACTACTGTGTGGTTCTCCTTTCATTTAACCAATACTATAAGATTGCATTCTGGTTAAATAAGCTGCTTAACATTCCTTCAAGACTAAGCCTGAAGGCTGCTCTCCACAGCCACCACTTGGATAGCTTTCTAAGGTTATCTTTGACCTCTTAAATTACCATAAGGGTTGTTTGGACTGGTGCAAGGGGCCCACTTTAATTAGTGGACAGCATATATCAAGCCAACTTCTCACATTGGTGTGCAGCGGTTGGGATTCAAGCCTGCATTGTTTTACCAGATAAATCTTTGTATTGATTAACAGAAAAACCACTAGTACTAAGTACATATAATACTAGCTTAGAATAAGTAAGTTCTACTGAACTTAGGGTTGGGTAAGCCAAGGGTCTAGCACACCCTTTCTCCAACCTCAGAGAGTTTAGTTCCCACTATGTTAGGTAGGTGCAACACCTCACCACACAGTATGTCTGCTAAAGGAGATGCCAGTGTCTCTCTGCCTTCTAGATACAGTGAGTTTCGTTCCAAGAACTGAAAGCCCTGTGTGCCTCTAGAAAGTTGAAGACAGGGAGAAGTGCCAACACTCACCGCCTGGTAGAGGTGTTACTTCTAGATGGCTTAAGGAAAACCCCTGGGTCAGATGAACAGGAGAGAGTGGGTGGGACAGGGAATGAAGACAGGTCAGGAGGTGACACCTTTTATGACCTAGACTCTAACCCTGACCAGGGGGAACCTGATGGTTCTCACCTGGATAACTCAGATCTTCAAGAGGAGAATGGAGGAGGCCATGAGGGTCCCCTCTTTACTCCTCCTGGAAGAGTGCAGAGTTTACCAAGGAGATCTAGATCTCCTTCTGCAGAATCTAATCACTCAGGACAGTCTGTAGGGACCTCTGTATCTAGCAAGAGGGGCCACTCTTATGATAGGGAATACCAACTTCTTGAGCTTGAGAAAGCTAGGCTTAGGCTCAGGCAAAAGCCGTTGGCCCTTGATAAAGAGTCCCTAGAAGTCCAGAGAGCTAGAAAACAATTGGGACTAGAGTCCCATGGTGGCAGCAACAGTGTCCCTAGAGTTAAGGAACATTCCTTTGATAATAAGAACCTGAGCAAGATTGTCCCTCCCTACCATGTTGGGGATGACATCCAAAAATGGATAACTGCTTTAGAGAGGGCCTGTAAAGTACAAAGGGTCCCTCAAGAGCAGTGGGCAGCTATCTTGTGGCTTTCCTTTGCTGACAAAGGTAGAGATAAGTTCCTCACTGTTAGAGAAGAGGATGCTGACAACTACTCAATCTTGAAGAGTGCTCTCATTGATGGGTTTGGCTTAACCACTGAACAGTATAGGATTAAGTTCAGAGACACCCAGAGGGCATAGAATCAGGATTTGGTAGACTTTGTGGATAGTGCCATTAAGGCTCTGGAAGGGTGGTTGCTTGGCAGCAAAGTGAATGATTTCAAGGGATTATACAATTTGATTATGAGGGAGCAGATCCTTAATAATTGCCAAAATCAGTTATTGCATCAATACCTTGTTGACTCTGATCTGACTTCTCCCCAAGAATTGGGTAAGAAGGCCGATAAGTGGGTCAGAACCAGGGAAAAGCAGAAAAACCAGAACAATGGTGGTGACCAAAAGAAGCAAGATTCTAAAACGCCAGATAAGGGTGGGGACAAGGGTAAAGATCAAAAACAGTCTTCTAATTAGTGGACAGCATATACGAGGCCAACTTCTCACACCAGTGTAAAGGTCAAGGTCTGACAGTATAAGGCCAAGCATAACACATCCATTCTTAACATATATGTTTTATTTTCCTATTTCAATAATGAGGACCAATTGATGGATTTATATGAAACAATTTCCTCATAAGATCACTGGCTGAACCCTTTAAATTGTTGTCTGATACACCTAGTTTGGAATAGAACATTCTGCAAAACAAATGTTTGGCAGAAATTCTTGTGGAGTTTCTTTGACCACTACCACCCAAATGAATCTGTGGCCCCTAAAAAGAATAGTTCTGAAGATCGGTTCCATGTAAAAATTATGCAAAATTGACAGTAGTAGCAAATGTCTGCTCAAAAATCATATTGATGGAATATGTAGCGTCTTAATTCTACAGATGATTGAGTGTTACATCAGGAGACAAAAGATTATGGGGCTTATTTACAAGCCCCTTGCGCCGTCTGTGAGTCACATTAAATATGGGGGAAAGTGACGTATGGGAGGTGCAAAGAGCTTGTAAATAAGCCCCTATGATCACTGACTCATTGTATAGGTGCACACAAAAGTAGCTGACTCAGGTATTTCTCTTATCTCTTCTAGAGTTATTTGTCCAGAAGCATGCCTCCATGAGAAAGTCAATGTATGGGGGACAGACATCTACACAGAAGTAAGTGTATTACACGCCTCCACCAGATGTGTTATATTATTTGTTGTAACCTTGCTAGAAATATGGCACGTTAAGCAAATATTGGCAACATGAAGAAGTGTTACATGTGGAATTTCATATTACATAACCAATGTTGCTTCTCCCTCAGGACTCTTCCATCTGCCGAGCTGCAATCAACGCAGGAAAGGTCAGCAATGCTGGGGGCAAAGTAACAATGCAGAAGTGGCCGGGACAAAGCAGCTACCAGGCATCCACACGGAACGGAGTAACAACCCAGTGCCATGGAGCCATTTCCATATCTTTCAATTTTACCTCAGACAACATTGCCTTACCAACCACAAATCCTATTAAACCTCCTGAAGGTAATGCTGAGCAATACATCTATGTTTTAACTGGTGATATTTTCAAAGTTGCCTTTTATTTACTATTATCTCTAATTCAGTTGAATCTTAAAGGTAGTTAGGCAGAACAGTGCCTAGAGATGCAGTTGGCCATTGAAAAGCTAAATTACAAGTGCCTTATGTTCCACGATTTCACACATTACATTTTTATTTTATTTTGGAGGCAAATGTTGATTAAGCAGTAAAACTGACAACAGAGAATCAGACACCTAAAATGGGCTTGCCAACATTTCCTCTTCAGCAACTTGTCGTTTCTGGGCCGACATCTAATATGCATTCCAGCTCTAGCATGTTCAGGACACTTTGAAAATTGGGGAAATTGGACATCTGTGTGTGAAAACAACCTGTTATTGAAGGTTTCGACACTGTTAATTGACAGGAAAGGTGAGGAAAACATTATAGACAGGGTGCAAATGAGCATGGGAAACATTTTCTTGTTTTTTAATTGTAATGTGTTTGCTGTTCCCTGAACCACTTAGAGGTGTTTCTAGAACTCAATACATGAAAGGCCAGCCATAACTGGGGATTCTGTACCTTGCAATCTATGAGAAAAGGTCATGTTTTCAGTCACCGCCTCTGTATTGTGATATTGCTTTTCTTTCTTTCAGTTCCAGTTCAGTGCAGCACCATCGCAAGACAACTCAAGTACACTACAGCAGAGTGAGTACAGTTACTGTCCTGCGCTTTCCTTTATACAGAAAGAGTACATATTTGTATTGAATTCAAGTTGGGAATCTAGTAAACACACGTCACATGAATTCAGATTTTCTCAAACCCAATGGCCAGTCGGGTTTCTAGGCTCGGAAAAAGCCAACACCAAATCCTGGCCGCAAAAACCTCCAAAGGTTAATAGCAGCCATCACATCCAAAGCAAGACCTTATATCGAGTGACCAGACGCTAATTGTGTGAGCCTGAAAACTACAGTTTTTATGATGTGATGGCCATGGATTCCGAGGTGGGGGATAGTGGTCTGCATGGCAAACATGGGACACAAGGGTAACAGATATTTTAGGATAGTTAGTAAATTATATGTAGTTGGAGACTGTTGAAAAGTTGGTTACTTGTAGTGGTAAATATGCATCTGCTACAGGCAATAAGGCCACTGGCACAGTCTATGGCTCAGAATAGTTCTCAGTAAATTATTCCAATGCTCAATCCTTGGTAGCTTGGCTCGAGCAGGCAGGCTTAACCTAAGAAACAGGTATGTAAAGCATTCAAAAAACAATTCCAATCCAATATTTCTTTATTTCGGTTATTCACCATAAAAGAACACACAGAAATATGTACATACAGTAAAAATGATTAAAAAAGTTAAGAGATAAAACATTTCATCTATTATAAATCATTTTTGGTTTAAAAAAGGATAAGAAAATCAGTCAACTGTCAGTACCTAGGTTTAAATTCTTAAGGAAGTTACTCCTGGCCCACCACATGGAATTCAAAAACGTGAAACTGCAAAAACTATGTGGGAGTCTGTGTTATATTTTAAAATTCTAAATGCTTCCATGCAACGGGTTGTACCTAGATTTTTACACAACTGGACCAGCCATTTTTGTCTTATTATATGATATCCCGGGCAAAAGAAGAACACATGTAGTTCAGACTCAACACACGTGCTACAGGCTGGACACCCAGTTGGATTACCACCTGACCATTTACAAGTAAAAACACGCAGGGGGAGACAGCCATGGCGAAACTGCACATATAATTTCCTGCCTGATGCCGGGCGGATTTCATCAAGACATGCCTCCATCCTCAGGGTGTCTTTAACTTCCAGGAAAAGTGAGGTAAGAGTGCCATGGGTGGGTTCTGTATGGAGTTTTGCGGTTAGTCTCCCCCAATAGCTGGAAGTTAAACGTTTGCGTGATGTTCTCATACAGGCAGTGTCAGGGTTTTCCCATAATTCTTTTAATCCTATCGCTTTTAGGCTCTCCCTGATAAATGAAAGCCATGGCAACTTTCCTGAGCCGGGTAGTCTCAAAATTTCCTGTAGCTCTGATCTATACTCTGACAGTTCCGGTGTTATCCACAGGCTCCGCCAGAAAAGTAGTGGCCTGCACCCAATTTCCTCAGCGATGGATTTCACCCCTAGGTCCATATGCAGTGGGACCAGAGGGGAGATTTTCGGTAATCCGAATAGTTGTCTAAGGAAGTTGTTCTCGGTAACAACCAGAGACCTATAGTCAGAGTGCCCCCAGAGTTCAACCCCATATAAGGCAGAGCTCCTTGCCTGGCTTTTATAAATCTCCATAGCCGGACTCAATGGTTTGTGGAAGGTCTTTCTGAAAAACTTAGCCAAGCCACCTATGGTTTGTGTCAATTTAAGGTTAGACTTGTTTATCTGGGCCCCCCAGGTCATGTTTTCATTCAGTAAATAATTAAGACACCATACACAATAAAAATCCCACATTAATTTATAAAAATAGGAAATATTTTTACCTTTAAAATGACACTCAAATGACAAAAATCCAATGTAGGGAACCGAAGATATGATTTTTTAAATATTTTGCACTATATAGCACTTAGAAACCTATAGCGCCACCTTGGGACAACGGGTCGCGCTTGACCAGGACAAGTTCAAAGTTTCAGGCCGACCACGATGAAGCCCTGCTGGAAAACCCCTTGTGGTAGACCACAGTCGAGATTTTACCTTCAGACTTAGAAACTTTTCTGGAGCTTTTTCTGCCGGGATCCCTCTATGCTCTTCACCAGGCCGGGTTTGGTGAGGATTCGCCGGCTTGCTTTCCAGGGAGCTCCCGGTCAAACTCTGGAAGTTGGACCCCCGGAGGTTTTCAGCGGAACGAACCAGCAGGGCAGGCCGGCTCAGGGTAGAAGGTCGCTGGCTTGGCTCTCGCAGATGAGTCGGTCCCCTTACCGATTTTTTTTACAAAGTTGCTCCAAACTTCTGGAACTTCTTCCTGAAGTTCCTCTGGGGGGTCCAAAGTGTCCAAAACACAATCCAAGGGTCTGGAATCTCTAAGATGGTCCTTCAACTTTGGGACTTCAGTTCCCATAATCCACTAGGACAAAACCCTTACAAATCCACTGGACACACTCCAGGCTGGGGATTCTTGGTGATGATAGTCCAGGTGAGCTCTGTTAACCTGTAGCTTGCAGGGAGTCCACTGTTTATTCTCCTTGAAGTCAGGAACATCCAAAGGGCTGTAGTTCCAGATAATTCAGCAGGCGCAGTCAGTCAGAATGCAGGGCCTTGTGCTGCAAATCAAGTTTCCAGCTTGAAAAGCCTTCTTCTTCTCTTAGTTTCAAGCAGCAGATCTGAGATGCTCTGCACCTCTCACATATTTATTCAGTGTTCTCTGGGCTCAAGCAGGAGAGCACTCCTGTCCAATGAGGTGCAGGGCAACACCCCAGAGCATGACCATTTCCTCCAAAGTGTGGCATAATCTTCTCCCAGAAAGCACTATTCTTCAAAAATTCAGTATGGCTGAACTTGCAGCAGAGGAGCAAGAACTAGTTAAACCAACCTCCAGTATTGCTCATTTCCATAGCTCTCCTCCCCTTACCATCTGCAAATTCCTGCCTTAAGCCTGTCATCTGGCTGGGTCAGGGGAACTGGTGGGTATTTGGGCCTGGCATTCGCTGCCTGTCCTATCCCCCTTTGAAACTCCATGGTTTACGACCCCTCCCCCCTGCTCTGGCATTCCTGTGTAGCAGAGCTCTTTCCAAGAGATAGCCTCTCACTGGGTGAGCCACTTACAATTTCATCAAAGCAGCTTGGCTAATCCTCTTAACTCTGACCAATCAGGGGAGACCACAGGAAGACTGAATTTTAGCTTACAGACAAGAAAGTCTTATTACTTCTTTTAGGTATATTTCAGGATAAATTCAACAATAGCATATTGTTGGATTAATCAAAACCATTCTCCTAAATCCTTGAATGATATATTTTTTGTAAATTCCTAGCGATAGTTATGAGTTCATAAACTATTGCAATGTTATCCTAAGTGGCTAGACATCTACAATGGAAAAACTGCAATGTGCAATTTTCCATCTTCAGGGCATATAAAACATCTTGTATAAGGACCCTGCTTATAGTTACAGGACCCCCCACCCCTCGGACTCCTAGGGAAGACTTTAGCGGTCCTGAATATGCAAAAATAGTGTAGATCCTCACTCCACCTCGCTCCTAGCACAAAATTCGATTTTGGGAATCACTTTACTGCAATGAGGGAAGTGAAATGTGCAATTTTTCTATTCCCAGGGCATACAAAACTTCTTTTATAAGGGCCCTCCTTATAAGTACATAACCCCCCACCCCTGAGACACATAGGGGAGACCCTGGGGGTACCTAATATGCCAACATTTTGTAGTTTATCACTTATTAAGTGCCCCAACCAGCAAAGTCGATTTTGGGCACAATTTACATTTTTTTAAAAAGCAGTGCTGCAACCCAGGGCTGCTCTTAAAATGGCCTCCGCTCTCAGCAGTGCACACATGCAAGTGCAGAAAGGGCTGCTGGCCTCTAAACTGCCCTGCCCTATTATATACTAGGGACTTAAAGATAGTTTTAATCCCCCTGCCCTATTATGTACTATGGATTTATAGGGTAGGTCATGCCAGTTGTAAGTGTACCCTAATATATAGTGTACCCTCACATATATGTGTGTTTTCACTGTGTGTTTTCAACATAGCACTGGGCCTGGTTAGAAAGAGCCAAGGGAAAGTTAGAGACAGTTACCACCAGAACCAGTCAGCAAAAAATGGAGGTGCACAGGGCACGCCGGATGACTTTGCAACATAGATTACATTTGTGAACTGAAATTCAATGGAAATGTAGTAAAAAGATAAAAAGTGGAATTGTAACCATTATATGAGGTACCTGAAACCGTATTTGCTGCTACTTTTTGTAAACCAACTATAAATTCCTGGCAAGGTGAAATTGTCTAACGCCGCATTCATCCATCAGGGGGGTTCTTCAAAATGCAACAATCCAGGTAAGGAAATAGGTTCTATTTTTGCAGGCAGCTTAGGTCACACTTCCATAATTCTACTTGTGGTGGGTGGGCGTCTTTTTTGGTATCCAACTTTCAGTGTTGAGTATTTATATTCAAAACTGCTGCAATCCAACTTTGTCTAGTGACTCATCAAATCCCACTGCTGGACAGCCAACATCTCTTTTGGTGTTAGAGTTAAATTCAAAGAAGCCACTGCTTAGAATTTAGGCACGTTGAGTACAGGGATATAACTAGTTAAGGTGTTCTCCAAGCTTAGATTTCAAAATATTTCTTAAAATACACCCTACCTCTCGATTCCAAGAAAACGGGACTGGTCAGGAAGCCTTTTTGGGGATTTGTGTTGGTCATAGAGCCTTTCGCTATTTAGCTCGGTGAAGATGGCGCACAGTGGGGTGCTCCCCTCGCGGATAGGACACATGTGGTGCCACTCTATGCAAACAACTTTATCTTGTTCCTCCGAGATCCCGGGCTAGAACCTATTACCATCCACACTGCACTACAATCTTTCGCTAAGGTATATGGCTTATGGGTAAACTGGTGCAAATCCTCCTTTACCCTCTACACATAATCTCACCCCACAAGAAATCAGTATAGATGACATCCACCTCACCTGGCAAAAAAATGCAGTTCGTTATCTGGGAATCCGACTATACCACTATCCAGCTGATCTCTTTGATGGCAATCTGCGCCTAGCATTGGCTTTGCTGAAACCCTTAATATCCTTTTGTACGAAATTGCCGTTGGCCACTACAGGGAGGATTGCACTATCGAAGATGGTGATCCCACCTCATCTTCTGTATTACTTCACCAATCTCCCGGTGATTCCTCCCGCGTTATTTTTTGATACCTCGACTCCCTGCTGACTGAACTCATCTGGGGGAGCTGCAGACACCGGATTGCTCTGCGGGAGCTGCAATCAACCTCCGGTGTGGGTGGGTTTGGCGCCCATCCTTTGAAATGTATTTCCTGGCAGCCCAGCTGCAATGGATAACAAGGTGGATAGCCGGCCAGGCGGATAGACGACCGTAACCTTCGCGAGACCAGCCATCACCCTGCATCTCTCACCGCAATAAGGCCTTATACTCCTGTGGTCATTACCTGACCCTTCGCACTCACTTCAAGTACACTTTGCCTCCAAATGCATTCACAGGACTGCCGCTCTTACATGCCATGTCCTTTCATACGCTCTGGGATTCCGCTAGTGGGCCATCCATCCTACCCAGGCACACACTCCGCTGCTGCACTGCATAGTTGGCTGAATCACTCACTCAACACGGCCGGGGACTTGTTCTCTGACAGACACCTGCTTTCTTTTCCCCAACTTCAGACAGACTTTGCCCTCCAGTCCTGGCAGTTCCTTACCTGCCGCCAACTTCATAACACTTACTATAAGTTGTGGCAGACTAGGGATGAAGAACCCTCCACCCATGCTGTGTTACAAACAATACTTACCACAGGGGATGGATGACGCTTGCTCACATGGCTATACAAAGCAATCCGTAGCCACACTGCTATCCCGCTTAACCCACTCCACGCCAAATGGAAGGATGACATTGGAAGGGTGTTACACAAAAAGGAACAGGCTCAGGCTCTGGCCTTCCCACAGAGTGTCTCAAGGAACACGAGATTCAAGAACAAACAGTTTCACGTGTTACACCGTGCGTACTTCACCCCTGTGCAAATCAACAGGCACTTCCCTACAGCAGATCTAACTTGCCCCCGCTGTTGGTCGGAGGATGGTGATCTCCAGCACATGCATAGGTCTTGTCCCGCTCGCCACACCTTTTTGGCTGGGTATACTTACCACGCTTCGTGAAGCCACCAAACTGATTGACCTTAACTGCTGGTAGGCTTGCGCCCTCAGCATATTGAAACGTAGGAAACGTCACATTGTCTGCACCCACTTTGCTAGCCGAGCTCTGATACTAGCCAAAAGAACCCTCACACTACATTGGAAGGCAACCATCACCCCTTCTTTGGAGTCATGGCATGGTGCGATGTGGAAATGGAGAACCGAAACGGGTACAACTCTCCGGCATGAAGAAGCACGCTGCCTTCACAGACGGCCCATCTCTCCTGAATGGGACACATCCCTATCACAGTTCATACACCTCACCACCCTGACCCCAGAGGACCCCAGCTGGACTCCACCTTACTGACTCCCTCTGTTTGAGATGATATTGCACACACTCTCCTCTCAACCCTTATATGTCCCCTCGGATTCACCAGAACTAGCATCCCACAGTCCCCTTTTCCCTGCAAAGTATTACCTTACTATGCCATGGCTCTGACACTAGCTGCTGAATTCCCAATTCCGATACTCCGTGCCACCCCCACTGCCCCCACCGCTCATAACTGTCCGTATTACATGCTGTATTTGCCTCCGACCTTACGCATATCCTACTACTGACTCATTTCCAGTTATTATATTTTGTGATTTGTTGCATTGCTCTGATGGGGCGCTTTTGGCAACTGTAATACTTGTAGCTCTTGCTAAGTTTAGTAATGACTGTTATTATCCATCCCCATTTATGAGCAAACTCTATGGTACTGTTATTTTTTTATTCAATGCAAAACCCTAATAAAAAGAATATTTTAAAAAGGAAGCATTTTTGGGAATGAAGAGCTTCTGTGGCTGCCCTAGGTCCTCTTTATAAGTTGGTCTGTGAACTGACACTTGTGCATCCAAAACCTCTATAACTCTAACTTTGTAAGCAATCCACAAATGACCAGGATATATATAGGTTGTAGTGATGGCTCAAATCTAGTGATGTCAGATCTGGTTTAAACCAGACAACAACTACAAGAGAGTTCTTTTTTGAGTAGAAAAATGTATTTTTGTGCTGCCTGCATGTCGGCTAATATTTAGGAAATAGGCGGTGGGGAGGTTAAGGACCTTTGCTTGGGAACAATCTGGCAGGATTTTCCTCCCTTGGAGAGGGCACTATACCAGAAACACTTTTGGTAACCTCTTTTCTGCAGGAAGCATGCTGTCAAAAAGTTAGCTTACCTCTGACCCTTTCTTTTGGGAGCCTCAACGGGGACCAGTGCGCGTGGACTTCACCGCCACAATTCTCTGCATGTTAGGAGGCAGGGGATAGCCAGCAGCACTTACAGGGCACTTAAAAGCAGCCAGCAGCACGTAATTCTTTCTTTTTGGAGCCTCAGTGGAGGCCAGGACAGGTGGGCTCCACTTATCACAATTCCCTGCACACCAGTAGGTAGGAAGGTGAGAGGTGTGGTGCAGCGGCCAGGGCAGCTGACTTCTGAGTACAGGGCTCACGGTTCGATCCCTGGCTCCGGCGGCAGTTCAGCTCAGCAAGATGTAACTCTGGGCAATAGCTCACTTAATTTCCATGACGGCCCCCAGCGCCTTGAGACCCGTAAGGGTGAGTAGTTCGCGCTTTACAAATACGGGTTTATAGGATAGCCAGAAGCACCTAGGAGGCGTTTAAAAGCAGGCAGCAGCATGAGTGCGTTTTTTGGGACCCTCAACGAGCGACTTTGGAGCTGGGGAACCAGGTTCGAGCTTCGGCGTAGGCTCAGCTTCCTGTGATTCTGGGTAAATAACTTAATCTCCCCGTACCTACCAAAAAATGAATGTGTCCTTGTATTACGTAACTGGTGCTCATGTAAAGCACTCCAATACCTTCGGGTCGAGTTCGCGCTATATAAATCTGCAAAAAAAAAAAACGAGGGCCAGGGCACGTGGAATTCACCTACTGTAATTACCTGCATGCCAGCAGCACCGAGCGGGCACTTAAAATAGGAGACAGCAGCTCCTGCAGTGCATGACTTTCTTTTGGAGCCTCAACGGGTGCCAAGCCATGTGGGTCTTACCTACCACAATTTCCTGCACACCAGGAGGTGGGCGGACAGCCAGCAGCACCGGGCGGGCACTTAAAAGCAGCCAGCAGTTCTTTAGGTCTCGCCTACGCAGCGCGCATGCGCTGCTTAGGAAAAGACCTTTAGCTATCGATTCAGTTTTGCTGCCAAAACGTGCACTTGTTGCATTGCTTTGAATGGCAACGCGTGCACGTTTGGCGATTCCCTTGTGGGAGCGAGCTTTTAAAACATCTGTTTGCAATTAACTTGCAAACAGATGGTTCCTGCTCGCTCCCGCAAGGGAAACAGGCGCAGGCCCCCTACTCTCTCCCCTCCCCCTGCTGCCTCCTCCTTTCCTCGTCTTTTTTTTTTTTACCTTCAGCGCGAGGCGCGCGCGCGCTTGTTTTTGGGTTGCAGTTTTATACATGGCTAACTCGACCCGAAGGTATTTGAGCGCTCTACATGAGCACCAGTTACATTAATAAGGCCACATTCATTTTCGATAGGCACTGTGAGATCAAGAGATTTGCCCAGAATCACATGATGTTGAGCGGACGCCGAGACTCGCCTGGATCCCCAGCTCCAGAGACGGCCGCTCTGGTCGTTCGCTCTGGACAGCCTCCACATGGTGATGGCCCTTCTGTGGTTGAGAAAGGCTTTCCAAATTTGTATTTCTCCGAAAATAACCGCTCCCAGCGTCCTTTCAGGCAATTGTTTATTATTATAAATATGTCCTGAACACCAATAATCGATCGTTTTAGTGAAGCAGTTTCTCACGGTAGCACTTCAAAAGCACTGCACATTTTTGTGAGAAATTGGCGGTTTTGAAGAGTTGCGAATGCGATCTTCGTTGTTGTTTTCTGTTCTTTTAACTACACCTTAACGGTACTTCTTTTTTTTATCGGCCGCGAGAGGATGAAAAGCGGAATGGACTCATGCAGGATTCTAACCTGTGGCATGCAGCTTATGCTTAGGTTTCAGCAGCAGGCGCATTAGCCCTTGGGACTAGCTTGCATGCACCGATGTGATATGTATTGCATGCACGGGGGTATCACAGATTCCCTATTTTTAGCCTTGAGTTAATTGGCAGGCAGCCGGGTGCCCACTGCCCAGGGGTACTGTACCCTGCTGGCCAGTGTTGGGGATTCTGCAGGCAGGTGGAATAACAACCACAGGCACATGTGGGAGAGCAGGACGCCAGGCGGCGCGGTTCAAGGTTACACAAGAGTACAACACCACAGCAAGTAGACACACCAGAACAAGCCAGGGGTGTGCTTCTGTGTGGAATGTTAGCCCCTGCACTCCCCTCTGTCACAATTAGTTCTTGAGCAGATGGCCTATACTCTGTTACCTAAAGTGCCTAATCTGGGAATGTGTGCATACTAAGTCCCAGCTCAGTTAATTTACACACTGTCTGATCTTGGGCACACGTGAAAAGTGATTAAACGTTCTGGTCTGGGGCCAGAGAGCCATCCGCTAGATGACTGGTCCCTTCACACGATGTGTGATCTAAGACAAGTCACTCCATGCCAGGGTCTCAGTTACTGGGGGTGGACGGCTTGTCGCCCACCAGACCCTGTCCATCCTTGTCTACATCTACCTAACCTCTACCATAATTGTACTGAAAGGTTTATTTGGAGCCATCGAAGCTGGCTCTGGGAGACTAGGGCAGCAATTATTAACCTAGGGTTCGCAGACCCCCGGGGCTCATTGAACCCTACTCAGGGGGCCCACGACTGATTAGAAAATGAAATAATATTAGTCAACTGGAGCGCTGGTGTGTACACAAAAAGAGCACGACTTGGGAGCAAATACACAAAATTGTGTCCTGGAGTCTAGCATATCCGTTCATCTTTCAGAAATAAAATTACAGTTTGAAAAGTTCTAACCATTCCATTAAAATTACGATTTCTGCTTAAATATTTCAAAACTCCAACCAATGCATTAACACATTAAAATTCCGGCTTCTGCATGTTTTGTGTTTGTAAATTAAATAAAACATTTCATAACTTTTTTATTTGATGTATCCTTGTTTCTGTTTCTTTGTGTATTGTTTTGGGGTTCAAGACATAAATAGCTTAGGTGCGGTGTCTCCGCCTTCCAGTAGTGATTTACTGGAAGCGCCAAGCCAATGGGCTAGGCGCTATAGGTGGAATTCCCATTCTTGTTTCTATGGAAGAGACAAGGGGTGGTGCTTCCTGCACATCTAAAGTGTTTCTGTGTAGGAAATGCAGACACACAAAGCGGAATACGGGGGGGGGAGGGGGGGAAGGGAGGGTGAACCCACAGAGCTGTATGAGGGCCTCATACTGTCACAGGCTTGAAGGGTGTCACCCAACACAAATACCTAACTTCACTTTGCTTGGAGATACCGTCGTTTGAAAAGCATACTTACATCAAACCATGGTATTCTTGGAGATGTAGTCCTGGTTCATATCAATGAACCAGTTGGGCTACATTTACAAATTTCAATGGTTTGATGGAGGGAAAAGCTTGAGTGAAACATCAGGTGTCCGAGGACGTCGAGTCGGTCAGTAGCCTCAGGTCCGGTGCTTCAGACTTTATTCAGCTGTTGAAAGTGCCAGGCTTTACTGGGGCAAAACAAAAACGCAATATAGTGACGTGAATTGCCAACGCCAGTCACAAACATCAGTTTGTGAGGGACAGCTTCCACTGAGTAAGTGACACCCAGGGCCGAACAGACAGTGCCAGACGGGCTGGTCTGTCAGTTCAGTCTCTGGGCCTTTTTTGGGGGGGATGTTTGTGGACGACTGTCCTTTCTGGTACAGTGGGCTGTTTTTTACTGTTGATTTCACTAATACTAAAACAAGCTTCTGCAGTAAGCTCAAATGCCTGGATCCTCCCACACCTTGTAAAACACTTATACAGGGTGTCTTTGCAAGTTCAAAACTGCCCCAATTTGCAAGCATGGGACACTTTTTAGGTTTCTAATTCACTAACGGGGCGTCACCTTTTATTTGGAGCCGGGGCCTAATTTTTGTCCCAGTCCGAGGGGAGGGGGGGAATGGGGGGGGGGGGGATGCACATGGCGGTCCCAAGAACTCATGCCTGTCCCCTGGAGTCCCTCTAGGGATGTCACTTTGATGATCCGACAGGGTCCCAATACCAGCTCAATGTAGACAGGAAGCAGGTACACAGGTCTGCTGTCCCTTGCAGGCTTCCGTCCCTGCATTACACACATTCACAAGGATTTGCAGACCGAGTGCTGTCTTAAGAAAAATAATTTTTACAATAATTGCAGTACTATTGGAGCAGCATTTGGTGATGCCTTGCAACGGCAGCTTTATGCCCCGGGGAGTGTTACATGTAACACAGCCCAAAGGCTGGTTTAGTCGCCAATGCAGCACAGACCCCCAGCCTATTAGCCCCCTCGGGTCCATGGTCTGTAGAGCGCCAGGCTGCTCCTCGAAGCTACGTTCAGGCTACATGAGTTACTTACAGAACTGCATGGAAGTGATGCATTTACTTTCTGTGATCAGCAAGTCAGGACACACAAACACATTTGCGTTGGACTGAGGTGAACCGTGTGCTAATGCCCCAGAGGGCCAGAGCAGCAGGAGAGTCACCAGCCCCTGGGATCCAGCCCTCCCGGGGTCAGAACTGGAGTGAAGTTTCAACAAGCATTGGCATAGCCACTAGGTCTCACCTTTGGGACCTTATAAGTGTTTAGCCATGCAACAGTTGATGTTGTTGCACCAAGGATATTGTGCTGCATAACTAAATACTTATAAGGTCCCAAAAGCGAGACCTATTGGCTATGCCAATGCTTGTTTTATTTAACTAGCGCCATGGGCACTATTGACACAGAGATTAGCAATGCGAAGAAGAGAAGTCAATGAGAGAAGTGACTGGCATTTCCCCAAATACCAAGGTTGAACCACCCGGGAGAGAGAAGGTGAACTCTGGCACTGTCATTTTACACTGTTGTCCCATGAAGTTCTAACAATTGAAATCCCTTCTTAACTTGCCTCTGAGACTACCCCACCATGAAAGAGAACAAGCATTTGCAATGCAATGGGTCTCGCATTACTGAAAGTTTGAGCTATTGGCGTTGCTAATAGAAATGCAATGCCATGAGCTCAAACCTTCAGAAATGCGAGGGCTATTGCATTCCAAATGGATATTGGCACCTCGCTTTAGCTTTAAACATGTGGGGTTAAGGAGCTATTCCATTATTATGCTGTGGCCCAGTCACAGCATATAATACACTCAGGGCCGGCTTTAGGGCAGTGCGACTGGTGCAGCCGCACTGGGCGCTGACCTGTGGAGAGGGGCACTGTGACCCCTGGGGGCGCTGTGTTTACCAATATCTTATGATAGGAGAGATGAGAAATTTGGGCAGCACTACCATTTTAATCAGTGTTATCCGGCCAGCTATTGAGAGTGGAAGTCTCAGCCACTTATCCACCTTCTGCTCCAGCGAGTGAATCGCCGTACCGTAGTTGGATCGTATGATTTCAGCGGTGTTTAAATGTATGTTGATTCCCAAATATTTGACCAAGTCTGAACACCAGGTCAATGGGAACTCTCCCTCCCATCTGTGCGTACCCTGCGTAAGGGGGAATATAACTGATTTATGCCAATTTATGCCAAGGCCCGAGAAGCTGCCAAATCTAATGATCTCCCGGATAAGTGGATCTAGATTGTCTTGCAGGTTCCGAACATATAAAATAACGTTGTCCGCGTATAATGACACCAGTAATGGCCCTGTGTTAAATTGGATCCCTCTGTGTAGGTGACGTTCCTGAAAGTGTCAAACGAGCGGGTACATGGCCAGGATTAAAAGCAGAGGGGACAAGGGGCAGCCTTGTCTAGTGCCCCGGGACAGCGAAAAAGAACGGGAGAGTGTACCGTTTAAGCGCAGTCTGGCTGTAGGAGCCGAATATAACAGTGCCGTGAGCCTGATGAACCCGAAGGGCATGCCCATTCTGCGCATGACAGTCCAGAGGAATGGCCACTCCAGAGAGTCAAATGCTTTCTCCGCGTCCAGCATGATGGCCGCGGCTGGTGTGGCAGGATTAATCCTGTGTAGGACTGCAAAGAGAGTGCGGAGGTTTAGGGAGGTGGACCTATGGGGCACAAATCCCGACTGGGCAGGGGAAATTATTTTGTCCATCAACAGTGCCAGGTGTACAGAGATCGTTTTTGCTAATATTTTATAATCAAAATTTAATAGGGAAAGTGGTCTATAAGACCCGCAGTGCAAAGGATCTTTGCCAGGCTTTGGTAACAATACGATCACTGCTTCTCGTAACGAAGGGGGTAATTGGTTTCGCTCTAAAGATTCGTGGTAGACTTCTATAAGTTTCGGGGCCAGAAGGTCTTTATAGCGCTTATAAAAGTCGCCCGAGAACCCGTCTAGGCCAGGTGCAGTAGAACCATTCAGCGCGTCTATTGCGTCTATTACTTCATCTTTCGAAAAGGGCTCAGCGAGGAAATCTTGCATATATTTATCTAAGTATACCAGCGTGATTTCGTCGAAATAGTCTTCGCGCTCCCTCTGGGTGCGTTTCTGTTTAGAAAGATGCTCATAATATGCCAGGAGCTCGTCCCGGATAGCGGATGTGTCTGTTAACATGTCCCCAGTGGCGGACTGGAGCCCAGTGATTTGTGCTGCAGAGTAGTGGGGTCGGAGCAATTGGGCTAACGTGCGCCCTGGCCTCTCACCCTCTCCATACTTGCGCGCTGTTGTGTATTTACTTAGGAAGTGCGTTTCTCTATCAGCCGCCTCCCGAAATTCAATGAATAATGTTAACCGGCGCTGCATGGCCTCGGTGGTGTCTGATGTATCCTGCAACGAGGTGTCTAATGCAAGCAGCTGCTGCTCAATGTTGGCGAGAGTGTTCCTCAAGTCCTTCAGGACTCCGGCGTGTTTGGCTATGGCTATGCCCCTAATGTACGCCTTGAAGGCTTCCCATAACGTCGCCCAAGTGTCAACTGATCCCGTGTTTAGTACAAAGTAGTCGTCAATGGCCTCCCTGATTTCTGAGTCAAATAGTTCGTCATTTAGTGCCCTGCTGGGGAACCTCCATCTGCGCTCCTGCCCCTTGGGTCGGGGGAGGTGAAGCTTGAGCACTACCGGGGCATGGTCAGAATAGGACCTAGGGAGAGCCTCACTAGTGGTGTGCCAGGTGACGGGGCACGGTGAAAGCAGCCAAAAGTCCAACCTGGTCCAAGTGTTGTGGGGGGCTGAGTAATGGGTATATCCCGGGTTCGTCGGGTTGCGAAGTCTCCAGATATCGGAGAGCTGGAATGTCTCACATGTGTCCAGCAATGCCCGTCGGGCCCGGGGCTTAGGGTCCGCTGCGCCTGAGGAACCATCAACACTGCAGTCCATAAGTAAATTGAAATCCCCGCACATTAGAATACTACCAGAGCACAAACGTGTAAGTGTAGTGTCCAGCTCCTGGTAAAATTCCGGACTGTCAACATTTGGGGCGTAAACACATACCAATGTAATCATGTGGCCCATCAGTCTGCCCACCACTACGGTATATCGCCCCTCTCTGTCTGTGTGAGAGCAAGTCAAGGAGAATGGGAGTCTCTTATGAATAAAAATGGCAGTGCCTCGTGCATAGGTGCTGTAGTTAGAGAAGTTACCATTCTTATAATTAGTGTTAGACCTGGCATATCTTGGCGTGATTTCCCATGACTTTTTGCCTCTAACTCCTTTGCTTTTAGATGCTTTGGGTACTTTGCCACTGCTGATGAGTGTCAAAGTACAGTAGTTCCCTGTGTAAAGTGTAATGGTAATTGGTTGGCCATGATTGGTATGTTTGCCTTACTAGTAAAGTCCCTTGTGATGTGCACTGTGTGTGCCAGGGCTAGTAATGCAAGGGCGCGTGGAGAAGGGAACTCAGGCCTACAGTGTAGGGCCTGCGCGCAGTTTGCTAAGTTAGCATGTGTCCTGACAAGTACAGCTACTTGTCAGGCCTTACTTTCCCTTTTACATGCACCGTGGGCACCCCTGTGGTAGGTCCCAGGTAACCCCTGGGCAGGGTGCCGTGTAAGTAAAAGGCAGGACATATACTGAGGTGTGTGTTATGTCCTGACAGTGAAAAACACTCCATTTCGTTTTTCACTGGTGAAAGGTCATTCTGCTCATAGGACAGAATGGGGGAGGCTGGGTATTGTGTTTGTTAGCCTAGTTTCCCATAAGTTTAGAATGGAGAAGTGAAGTTTGGTATGTATGAACTCACAGCGTCATAACCCATCTTTCTATGAAAGTGGTTTTGTCACTGTGTGTTCAGAAGCCGCTCTTTTAGAAAGTGGCTGAGTTTTGTGCTTCAAGCTTTTCTGTGTGTCTCTGTTGAATGTGGATTGACTGTCTGGACCTGAGAGGGGAGGGTGTGAAATGGCACCAGGCTGACCTGCAGCTGGAGAGTATGCGAGGAGAAGCCCCGGGAGGTGAAGAGGCCTGGGTTGCGGCTATAAAACAATTGACCCATCTCCTGCTGAGTGATTAAGGATCCAGACCCCCAGTATCAAAGGGAGAAAGGTGACACTGGGAGGGAGACACCCAGAACTGATTTAGGCAGGGGTCAGGGACCCCTGAGCACAACGAACTTCAAAGACATTTAGGGGTATATCTATGAGAGCTGAAACCCCTGAACGTTGGAATGAAACAGAAATGGATTGAGACTGAAAAGGCTTGGACCCATTCTGTGGTCAAGAGGAACCTCTGCTAAAGAAGGAGCAACTGAAGAGACTGCTGGGGGAGACCAATCCTTGCTTCGTGATCTGGGGCTGGTCTGCAGTTTGCTGTTCTAACTAAGGGAGAGGCTGTTGGAACTG
The DNA here is from genome assembly GCA_963921515.1 of Calotriton arnoldi. Lineage (NCBI taxonomy): Eukaryota > Metazoa > Chordata > Amphibia > Caudata > Salamandridae > Calotriton > Calotriton arnoldi. The sequence goes on along the minus strand of CAWUFW010003405.1, from coordinate 1,359,143 downwards.
TGCTTGGAGGCGCTGGGTCCCCCTGCTTGAAGAAGGCTGTGCTTTGTGCTGTGTCTTGTAACCCCAAGGGCCCGAGGTGAGCTGGCTCCCTGTTTGGAAACACAGGAACATAAAAGTTTCCGGAGACGTTTCAAGCAATGCGGTGGGCGCGTGTTGTTGCAGCTTGAGACCCTCAGAAGGTGTGCCCTGTGATCTTGGACACACGGAGGAGAAGCGAGACTCGGACGCGCTGGGTGCGTGTCGTAATGCACAGGAGGCGTTGGTGAAGAGCGCCTGTTGAACGTGTGCATCGACGGAGGAGTGAGTCTCGGACGCACAGGGTGCGTGTCGTGGTGCACAGGAGGCGTCGGTGAGGGGCGCCTGGTGAAGTGTGCACCGGAGGTGAAGCGAGACTCGGACGCGCAGGGTGCGTGTCGGGGTGCACCGCAGGCGCTGGTGAAGAGGGCCTGGTGAGCGGGTGCATCGGAGGTGAAGAGAGTCTCGGACGCGCTGGGTGCGTGTCGTGGTGCACTGGAGGCGTTGGCGAGGAGCGCCTGGTCAACGCGTACATCAGAAGTAGAGTGAGTCTCGGTCCCGCAGGGTGCGTGTCGGGGTGCACCGAGGCGTTGGTGAAGAGCGCCTGGTGATCGAGTGCACCGGAGGAGAAGCGAGGCTCGGACACGGTGAGCGTGTCGAGGTGCGGCCGGAGGCGTTGGTGAGGAGCGCTTGGATATCGGGGCACCGGAATTGGAGTAAGTCTCAGTAAAGCAGTGTGCGTGCTGTGGTGCAACCTGGGACTGTGGAGGTGATCGGCTGATCATCGTGTGCATCGGAAGAAAGTGAGTCTCTGCAGCGTGGTGTGCGTGTCTTGGTGCCAACTGAGACCGCAGAAAGGAGTGCTGGTTGAACGTGCACTGGGAGTCGACGTGAAGTCCCATCAGCGTTGTGTGTGTGGCTTTGTGCCAGAAGAGACCCGGAGGGTGCGGTGGTGAACGTGCACCCGGAGTAAGGTACTCTCAGGGGCGTGGGGTATGTGTGCCCTGCGGCCTTCTGAGACCTTCCTAACAGTCGCGGCCCGGACCGGCAGCCCTGGAGGAGCTGAGCTGCCAGGCCGAGCCGCTGAGGCCCATTGAGAAGTTCTGCATGAAAGGCCTAGTTCATTGAAGGAGGTAGAGGAGAGTGGGGTCGCGCCCCCCAGGTAACGTGGATCACTGCCTGGGCGGGGTGCGGGCTCGGAGGGACACTTTCTCGGCCTCTCAGTCCTTCTGACGACGTGAGCCTTTGCTTCGGCTTCAGATTGGGGCCCGTACTGACCAAGGAGTGGTGGTACTGGGGCCCGAGTGGGAAGCTGTACTGTATTTCATCGTGAATACGTGTGGGGGGCAACTGTTATCGAAGAGGCTGACTGTCGTAATACACATTGCCAATATTGCTGCTAACGAACTGCCGGACTGTCTTATGACGCCTGACATTATTTCCGCCTAACGAAGTACACGATTGTAGCGCTACGCATTGCATTATTTCTCCCTTGCAAAGTACAGGATTGTAGCGGCCCGCATTGCATTATTTCGTCATTGCAACGTACATGATTGTAGCTACGCATTGCATTATTCCTTAATTGCAAAGTACATGATTGTGGCGGCGCGCATTGCATTGTTTCTTCATTGCAAAGTACGTGATTGGGGTGTGACGCATTGCATTATTCCTTCATTGCGCAGTACATGATTGTAGCGGTACGCATTGCATAATTTCTCCCATTGCAGGTACCGGAGTGTATCGTTACGCATTGTATTATTTCTCCTCTGCCCAGCACAGGATTGTATCGTTACGCAGAGCACTATTGTTTGTCCATTTCAACGTGTGTGATTCTAGCATTACGACCAGCATAGCGTTTGGAAAGCGGTGGTTGGGATTTGAACCTACCAACCAGCCGGAACGAATATTACCCTTTATTATATGTTGGCTTTTGTAACGTGTGGTCTGATCGTATATCTTTCTATATAAAGTTTATACTCGCTTTTATCAAACTCGTGTGGAGTCCATTTGTGGTGTCACCAGGGGGTTGCTGTGGGCGTGGTTGCATACACTGTACACTCGTGCCTTGGAGATAGGCCTGGCTGCTCATGCCAAGCTACTAATGGGGTGAGCAGGGCTATCTCAAACGGTATCCTTACTTGGCCTAACGTTGAGTGGGGAGTCCCGGGTCGCGCATTTGTGACAGTGACGCGTGACGGGGACTTTGGCTTCCAACATTTGGCGGCAGAGCGGTGGGATACGATCCTAACGTAATTCAAACGCGTGTGTGCAAAACCACTCACAGTAATTGGTGTACATCATAAATTGATCGCAGACCACGACGCAACAACATATTGTTTTGAATTGTTGGTTCTATTGTTGAGAAACCTTTAAACCACACGTCATGTCTCAGGAGGGGAGCCAGATAGCCGATGAGGCTGCGGCTTCAGAATTAGAGTTTAACATTGAGGCATTGTTGACCTATAAGGTTGATCAGTTGAGGAAATTCTGCAGAGCTTTGGGATGTCCCATGAAGGGTAGCGCCAAGAAGGAGGAGCTGCAAGTGGCCTTGAGGGCCTGGTGGGAAGCCAAAGAGGCTCAGGAGACGGGTGATGTTGAGGTGGATGAGGATGACCCAGGGAATGGATTTGGTCCACAGGATTTGCCAGTGGAGGGACCAGCCGCAGGGGCTGGTAGTAGCCATTCAGGGAGGAGTTTTTCACAAGAGGAGTTGGAGGAAAACCAAAGGGTCAGACTGCATGAGTTGGAGGTGTTAAAACTTAAATCTCAAGCAGAGGAGAGCAGGAGCACTCTCGCGTTGGAAGAGAAACGGATTCTCTTCGCTCATGAGTTAAGCATGAGGGAACTGGACATTAAGGGTAAACAAGTAGAGTCCAGTTCGTATGGTGGCAGCGCACCACCAGTGCCAGTAGAGAAGGTGTACATTCCCAAGGATTTAGTGCGAGACTACCAGAGGGGGGATGACATTTATGCGTGGTTCACGGCATATGAGATCGCACTAAGGATGAATGAGGTGCCTGAAAAGGATTGGGGGGCGGGCCTATGGAAACACTTTGAGGCTTCGGGGAGGGACGTTCTATCACCTTTAGAGAGGGCAGGAACCCTGACCTACGCCAAAATGAGGGAGGCTTTATGCCTCCGGTATGGGCTCACCCCTGAACAATACCGGCAGAAGTTCAGGACCTCCAAGAAACTAGAATCCCAAACTTGGGTAGAATGTGTGAATGAGTACACACGGGCCCTGGATGGTTGGATGTTGGGCAGCAAGGTCAATGATTTTAAGGGCTTATGCAATTTAATCAGTTGGGAGCACTTGAGTAGTCTGTGTTCCAGAGCTGCGCCAGCATCTATTGGGTAGTAAGCTGACTGATCCCAGTAAGCTTGCTGAGGAGGCGGACCGCGGGACTAGTACCCGGGTCCACAAGGGGATTGGGAATACCACTGCCAAGAGTATGCAGTGTCCCCCGCCTAAGGTGGGGGAGGACAAGGGTAACCCCAAGGAGTCCATTAAAGGGCCCCAAGGTAGTCCCCCCAAGAAAGGGTCCCAGTCCCCCAAGGCCAAGAGGGCCTGGGCCTTCAAGGGCAAGAAGGAGCCCTGAGGTCCTCCTACGTGTTACTTCTGTAAAGAAGTGGGTCATATTTCCCCTAAATGCCCCAAAAGGTTGTCTGCACCCACTGGTGCTCCAACACCTGGTTTAGTGAGTGTAGCATTGGGGGAGGAATTGAGTCCTTGGAATGGGGAGGAGCAAGTAGTTATGACCCTGGTCTCCTTAGGAGATCGAGAGATGGTCCAGGAAATCCCTCTGCCTGGGAACACTAAAAAGTACAGGCAGTGGGTGACCATCAATGGACGGAGGGTGGAGGCTCTGAGGGACACTGGGGCCAGTTTGATATCTGTCAGGTGTCAGTGGGTGTCTGAAGAGAAAGTAATTCCCGATGTGCTTCACCCTGTAATATCAGCAGACAATTCAGTGCGCCTCTGCAAGGTGGCGCTGGTTCCCTTTGAATGGGGAGGGGTCTCAGGTTCCTTGAAGGTTGTTGTAAGTCCGTCCATGCCTGTAGACTGTCTGCTAGGGAATGACCTGGAGAGTTCCCCCTGGAGGGAGGTGGAGCTCCAGGCGCATTTGGAGATGTTGGGTCTACCTGAGTGGGCGTGTGTGACCACTCGGTTTATGGCAGCCAGTAAAGGTATTCAAGAGAACCTGGAGCCTGAAACAGTGGCCCAGGTGCCTGCCAGGAAGAGAAGAGGCAGGGGGTGCGGGAAACCGGCCCCCACAGTTCCCACGGTCCAGGAGGAGGCACCCTTTGAGGGGGATGCCCTGGAACCTATGGGGGAACAAGTGGCTGAACTGGGGGACCTACCCGGGCTGACCGAATGGCAGCAGGAAGGGGGGCCCTCCAGGGAGGAATTCTGTGAGGAACAGAAGGGGTGCCCTTCTCTTGTAGGTTTGCAGCAGCAAGCAGCAAACCAGGCAGCAGGTGATCAGTCGGGATCACACTTCATTTACTGGGAAAACGATCTCCTGTATAGTGAGCCAAAGGTGGCTGAGCCTGGGTCAGCCCGGGCGCTGGTGGTACCCCAGCGCTTCAGAGCCTTCCTATTGGGGTTGGCTCATGATGTACCTTTGGCGGGACATTTGGGGCAGGACAAGACCTTTGAGCGGCTTGTCACCCACTTCTACTGGCCCCAGATGCGCAAGAGTTCTGATACTCATTGCAGGACCTGTCAGACTTGTCAGGCGAGTGGTAAGAGTGGAAGGAAGCGAAAGGCTCCCCTCCAACCTTTCCCTGTAGTCAGCACACCCTTTGAGAGGGTGGGCATTGACATTGTGGGGCCTCTGGATCCCAAGACGGCCATGGGCAACAGGGTCATCCTGGTCTTGGTGGACCATGCCACCCGGTACCCGGAAGCCATCCCTCTCCGGACGATGACAGCCCCCGTGGTGGGCCGTGCACTGATGGGGATTTTCTCCCATGTGGGGTTCCCCAGAGAGGTGGTGTCCGACAGGGGTACTAATTTCATATCGAGGTATATGAAATCTCCGTGGAAGGAGTGCGGTGTAACTTATAAGTTCACCACACCTTACCACCCCCAGGGTAATGGTCTGGTTGAGAGGTTTAACCGGACCTTGAAGGGCATGATTATGGGTCTGGAGGGACCCATGAGGCGTAAGTGGGACGTCCTCTTGCCATGCCTGCTGTTTGCATACAGGGAGGTGCCACAGAAGTCATTGGGGTTCAGTCCCTTTGAGCTCCTGTATGGGCACCCGGTCAGAGGACCCTTGAGTTTGGTGAAGGAGGGCTGGGAGAAGGCTCCTAGTAAACCCCCCCAGGATGTATACAGCTACATGCTGGCCTTCAGGAACCAAACTAGGCGTTTCAGGCAACTCGCTCAGGTGAACCTGGAAGCCAGCCAGGAGGATATGAAACAGTGGTATGACCAGAATGCCACTCTGGTCGAGTTTCAACCTGGGCAGAAAGTGTGGGTGATGGCACCAGTGGAGCCTTGTGCGCTCGAGGACAAGTGGACTGGGCCTTATGAGGTGGTGGAGCGCAGGAGCGAAGTGACCTACCTGGTGGACTTACGGTCTCCTAGGAATCCTTTGAGGGTTCTCCATGTGAACCGCCTCAAACCACACTTTGAGAGGTCTGAGGTGACCATGCTCTTGGCTACAGATGACGGGGCGGAAGAGGAGAGTGAACCTCTTCCTGACCTCCTGTCAGCCAAGGAGAAGGATGGGTCAGTGGATGGGGTGTACCTCTCTCCTACCCTGACCCCGGAACAGCGGAGGGACTGTCGCCAGGTATTGGGTCAGTTCGCCTCCCTGTTCTCCCTGACCCCAGGAGTCACCTATTGGTGCGTCCATGATGTGGACACTAGAGACAGTCTGTCTGTGAAACAAAACTTTTACAGGGTAGCTGATAAGGTCAGGGCCAGCATCAAGGAGGAGGTCTCCAAGATGCTAGCGCTAGGGGTGATTGAGCCATCCAGCAGCCCCTGGGCCAGCCCAGTGGTCCTTGTGCCAAAAGCTGCTGCGCCGGGTGCCACTCCCGAACTTTGGTTCTGTGTGGATTACCGTGGACTCAATGCGGTCACTAAGACTGACGCGCACCCCATCACCCGAGCTGATGAGCTCGTGGATCGGCTGGGAGCTGCCCGGTACCTCAGTACATTTGATTTGATATCGGGGTACTGGCAAATTGCCTTGACCGAGGGGGCTAAGGAGAGGTCAGCGTTCTCAACACCAGAAGGGCACTACCAGTTTAGGGTTATGCCCTTTGGGTTGAAGAACGCCCCTGCCACCTTCCAGAGACTGGTTAACCAGGTGCTGAGTGGGCTGGAGGAATTCAGCGCCGCTTATCTGGACGACATTGCAGTGTTCAGCTCCAGTTGGGAGGAACATTTGCAACACCTCTGTGAAGTATTGAAGGCCTTGCAGAGGGCGGGCCTAACTATCAAGGCAAGTAAGTGCCAGATAGGGCAGGGTTCCGTGGTGTACTTGGGACACCTGGTGGGGAGCGGCCAGGTGGCACCCCTACAGGCAAAGATTGATACCATCCTGGTGTGGGAACCCTCCAAGACCCAGACAGGAGTGAGGGCCTTTCTAGGACTCACTGGGTATTACAGACGGTTCGTGAAGGGGTATGGCACCCTCATTGCCCCCTGACAGAACTGACGTCCAAGAAACAGCCCAAGAAGGTGGTCTGGACTGATGCCTGCCAGACTGCCTTTGATGCCCTGAAGTCTGCATGTGCACCGCACCCGTGTGACGGGCGCCGGATTTTTCCAGAGAGTTTATCGTGCAGACAGATGCTTCAGAGCATGGGGTGGGAGCAGTACTCTCACAGTTGAACAACGAGGGCTTGGACCAACCCGTAGCTTTCATTAGCAGAAGGCTACTTCCCAGGGAACAGAGGTGGAGTGCAATTGAAAGGGAGGCTTTTGCTGTGGTCTGGGCGCTGAAGAAGCTGAGGCCCTACTTGTTTGGGACCCACTTCTTGGTTCAGACCGACCACCGGCCCCCAGATGGTTGATGCAGATGAGGGGTGAGAACCCAAAGCTGTTGAGGTGGTCCATCTCCCTACAGGGGATGGACTTCACGGTGGAACACCGTCTGGGAACAGAACACACCAATGCTGATGGTCTGTCCAGATTTTTCCGCCTTAGTGATGAGAACTCCCATCAGGGTGGGTAGTTCCCCCCACTTTTCGGCTGGAGGGGACGCGTGTTAGACCTGGCATATCTTGGTGTGATTTCCCATGACTTTTTGCCTCTACCTTCTTTGCTTTTAGATGCTTTGGGTACTTTGCCACTGCTGATCAGTGTCAAAGTACAGTAGTTCCCTGTGTAAAGTGTAATGGTAATTGGTTGGCCATGATTGGTATGTTTGCCTTACTAGTAAAGTCCCTAGTGATGTGCACTGTGTGTGCCAGGGCTAGTAATGCAAGGGCGCGTGGAGAAGGGAACTCAAGCCTACAGTGTAGGGCCTGCGCGCAGTTTGCTAAGTTAGCATGTGTCCTGACAAGTACAGCTACTTGTCAGGCCTTACTTTCCCTTTTACATGCACCGTGGGCACCCCTGTGGTAGGTCCCAGGTAACCCCTGGGCAGGGTGCCGTGTAAGTAAAAGGCAGGACATATACTGAGGTCTGTGTTATGTCCTGACAGTGAAAAACACTCCATTTCGTTTTTCACTGGTGAAAGGCCATTCTGCCCTTAGGACAGAATGGGGGAGGCTGGGTATTGTGTTTGTTAGCCTAGTTTCCCATAAGTTTAGAATGGAGAAGTGAAGTTTGGTATGTATGAACTCACAGCGTCATAACCCATCTTTCTATGAAAGTGGTTTTGTCACTGTGTGTTCAGAAGCCGCTCTTTTAGAAAGTGGCTGAGTTTTGTGCTTTAAGCTTTTCTGTGTGTCTCTGTTGAATGTGGATTGACTGTCTGGATCTGAGAGGGGAGAGGGTGAGATGGCACCAGGCTGACCTGCAGCTGGAGAGTATGCGAGGAGAAGCCCCAGGAGGTGAAGAGGCCTGGGTTGCGGCTATAAAACAATTGACCCATCTCCTGCTGAGTGATAAAGGATCCAGACCTCCAGTATCAAAGGGAGAAAGGTGACACTGGGAGGGAGACACCCAGAACTGATTTAGGCAGGGGTCAGGGAACCCTGAGCACAACCAACTTCAAAGACATTTAGGGGTATATCTATGAAAGCTGAAACCCCTGAACGTTGGAATGAAACAGAAATGGATTGAGACTGAAAAGACTTGGACCCATTCTGTGGTCAAGAGGAACCTCTGCTAAAGAAGGAGCAACTGAAGAGACTGCTGGGGGAGACCAATCCTTGCTTCGTGATCTGGGGCTGGTCTGCAGTTTGCTGTTCTAACTAAGGTAGAGGCTGTTGGGACTGTGCTTGGAGGCGCTGGGTCCCCCTGCTTGAAGAAGACTGTGCTTTGTGCTGTGTCTTGTAACCCCAAGGGCCCGAGGTGAGCTGGCTCCCTGTTTGGAAACACAGGAACATAAAAGTTTCCGGAGACGTTTCAAGCAATGCGTTGGGCGTGTGTTGTGGCAGCTTGAGACCCTCAGAAGGTGTGCCCTGTGATCTTGGACACACGGAGGAGAAGCGAGACTCGGGCGCGCTGGGTGCGTGTCGTGGTGCACAGGAGGCGTTGGTGAGGGTCGCCTGGTGGAGTGTGCACCGGAGGTGAAGTGAGACTCGGACGCGCAGGGTGCGTGACGGGTGCACCGCAGGCGCTGGTGAAGAGGGCCTGGTGAGCGGGTGCATCGGAGGTGAAGAGAGTCTCGGACGCGCTGGGTGCGCGTCGTGGTGCACTGGAGGCGTTGGCGAGGAGCGCCTGGTCAACGCGTGCATCAGAAGTGGAGTGAGTCTCGGACGCGCAGGGTGCGTGTCGGGGTGCACCGAGGCGTTGGTGAAGAGCGCTTGGTGATCGAGTGCACCGGAGGAGAAGCGAGGCTCGGACATGGTGAGCATGTCGAGGTGCGGCCGAAGGCGTTGGTGAGGAGCGCCTGGGTATCGGGGCACCGGAACTGTAGTAAGTCTCAGTGAAGCAGTGTGCGTGCTTTGGTGCAACCTGGGACTGTGGAGGTGATCGGCTGATCATAGTGTGCACCGGAAGAAAGTGAGTCTCTGCAGCGTGGTGTGCGAGTCTTGGTGCCAACTGAGACCGCAGAAAGGAGTGCTGGTTGAACGTGCACTCGGAGTCGACGTGAAGTCCCATCAGCGTTGTGTGTGTGACTTCGTGCCAGAAGAGACCCGGAGGGTGCGGTGGTGAACGTCCACCCGGAGTAACGTAATCTCAGGGGCGTGGGGTACGTGTGCCCTGCAGCCGCCTGAGACCTTCCTAACAGTCGCGGCCCGGACCGGCAGCCCCGGAGGAGCTGAGCTGCCAGGCCGAGCCGCTGAGGCCCATTGACAAGTTCTGCACGAAAGGCCTAGTTCATTGAAGGAGAAGAGGAGAGTGGGGTCGCGCCCCCCAGGTAACGTGGATCACTGCCTGGGCGGGGTGCGGGCTCCGAGGGACACTCTCTCGGCCTCTCAGTCCTTCTGACGACGTGAGCCTTTGCTTCGGCTCAGATTGGGGCCCGTACTGACCAAGGAGTGGTGGTACTGGGGCCAGAGTGGGAAGCTGTACTGTATTTCATCGTGAATACGTGTGGGTGGCAACTGTTATCGAAGAGGCTGACTGTCGTAATACACATTGCCAATATTGCTGCTAACGAACTGCCGGACTGTCTTATGACGCCTGACATTATTTCCGCCTAACGAAGTACACGATTGTAGCGCTACACATTGCATTATTTCTCCCTTGCAAAGTACAGGATTGTAGCGGCCCGCATTGCATTATTTCGTCATTGCAACGTACATGATTGTAGCTACGCATTGCATTATTCCTTAATTGCAAAGTACATGATTGTGGCGGTGCGCATTGCATTGTTTCTTCATTGCAAAGTACGTGATTGAGTGTGACGCATTGCATTATTCCTTCATTGCGCAGTACATGATTGTAGCGGTATGCATTGCATAATTTCTCCCATTGCAGGTACCGGAGTGTATCGTTACGCATTGTATTATTTCTCCTGTGCCCAGCACAGGATTGTATCGTTACGCAGAGCACTATTGTTTGTCCATTGCAACGTGTGTGATTCTAGCATTACGACCAGCATAGCGTTTGGAAAGCGGTGGTTGGGATTTGAACCTACCAACCAGCCGGAACGAATATTACCCTTTATTATATGTTGGCTTTTGTAATGTGTGGTCTGATCGTATATCTTTCTATATAAAGTTTATACTCGTTTTATCAAACTCGTGTGGAGTCCATTTGTGGTGTCACCAGGGGGTTGCTGTGGGCGTGGTTGCACACACTGTACACTCGTGCCTTGGAGATAGGCCTGGCTGCTCGTGCCAAGCTACTAAGGGGGTGAGCAGGGCTATCTCAAACGGTGTCCTTACTTGGCCTAACATTGAGTGGGGAGTCCCAGGTCGCGCATTTGTGACAGTGACGCGTGACGGGGACTCCGGCTTCCAACAATTAGCCTTAGTAAATGACAGAGGTGGCAGCACAGACCTGGCACGTGAGAAATGGTAAAGCGAATGCCCTGAACCCGTAAACAGTGCAGATTGAAGAATGTCTGTGAACAGGTCGAATACATTTCCCCAAATCCTTGTCTCAAATTAATACAACTCCACTATTTGCATAAAACATACAACCTAGAAACAGGCATGAATGTATCCAGGCACGCCTTCAGCTTGTCGGCGATGTGGCATTACAAGTTCACACTTCTTACATTGGAAGGGAGTATGTCCATGGGTGGCTGAGTTTTTGGGAAACATTTTTGTACTATATACACATACACTCTCACACACACACACACACACAAAAAGATGACATATTACCCACCAAGTCTACTTAACAATGTATATTAGGGATTTTTCCCAGTAGAAAACCCACATAAGATGAAGATCAGGATGAAAACCTTGGGTATCATATTAGCTAAAAGACTTATTGGGTGACTCTGAAATATAAAAGATGGAAAAAAAGAAATTGAACGTGCACGTTGAATCAATTAATGTATAGCAATAATTATCGAGAGGAATTGTATAGCGATTTGCACAGAGATAACACAACCAGCCAAAGCATACTACTGATTGTGAATAGGTGACCGTACCTGATTGATATACACTGGATGTACTGTCATTTAGAAAATATATTTCACTGTTTTTAATGGAATAGAGTGGATTAAATAAAATAAAAATAAAAAGTCTCTCCTGGGAACTCGGCAACGGCCAGTCATTTGTCCTAAGGTAAGCTGTATGTGTTAAGATGCCCTCAACAAATATAATGGCAAAAACGTACTACTGCCATGAGGTTTAATCACTAAAACATCTAAACTCCCCTTGCCCACAGCAATCTGTCGCAGTGCCTTCATCCCCTACTGCAACAAGGCAGCCGTTCGATTTTTCCAGCTCGGCAGGTTTATGCACCGTGTGCATTTAAAGCTTCCGTAGTCCGTAGAGCGAGTACCACCTGCTCCCTACAACGGTACAAAGAGTACGAGTTGCAGCGCAGCTTTCCAACGCAGTGCATTGTGTGCTCAGGAAAATGCACATAAAAAGAATACATCCAGTATTTAAAACCGCAATTTAGCGCTGAAAGTTAACCACAGCCAGTGCTTGAAATGGAAACATAGAAGTGCAGGTACTCTGTACCAGAGTGCCTGCTTGTTTCTGAGAAGTGCTGGTACTCCCCAATTAAAAGTATTACGTTTTTCTTGAAAAGTGCAGGTAGTACCGGACAGTACCGACCCATTTAAAGTACTGACCACAACTGTGTTGCTTGAAGAAACAAGCATTTGCATTGCAATAGGTCTTGCATTTGCGAGATTTTGAGATATTGGCATTGTAAATGACAATGCCTTTTATTTATGTGTTTAAAAACCTGCAATAATAAAAGGCATTGTCATTTACCTTACCAGTAGGTCAAAGTTTCGAAAATGCGAGACCTATTGCATTGCAAATGCTTGTTATCTCTTCCTCCGACAATGGTTCATTAATTGGGGCCCTGTCCCCTCTATCCAGCCACGCCATGTCAATGCCATTAAGACATTTTTCCCTCGTCCTCTTGTCAAATGTAATGCGTGTAGAGTACAATTCTTCATAACAAGCCTTAAAAAAACAGACCATACTGGGACGTCATTTTCAGGTTTTCCATCTTATCCCTCATACTTGCTGTAATGTTAGCTCTGAGGTGATATCTAAGCAGCCATGCCAAGTTCTACAAATTCTTCCCCATATTCTTGAGCCTGCGTTCCCTACCCATAATCTGTACTTCTCTCTCTGCTGTTTCCTTGAAAGATGCCAGTCTGAGACTGAACTATGGCAACTCGGCAGCAGTCCTGTCCACAGTCATTTTCCCATCTAAGTGACTTTGCTGTTTCTCTAGCTGGGATGAATGAGTGTGTATGGCTTTTAGAATCCCTGCTTGGGTGGATAGACTGCCCCCTCGGATAACTGCGTTAAAGGCCTCCCACAGACTGGCTCGTGTTTCTACTGTATTGGGATTCAAGGTGAAGGATTCCATTATCTCACAGGATATCGCAGATCTAAAAGCTGTGCCATGTAGAACCCTAGAAAGGAACCTCCAAGAGAGTATTCTGTCTTTTTGTTCAATAAATGTAACGTATAATGCAACCGGGAGAGCGGGGTAAGTATTTTTCCTCCTGTATCCAGGCCATAAGCCCCTGTGAATGCAGCCTAAAACATATCATGGAAAAGGAGGCATGGTCTGATGAGCAGAACAGGTATATTCTCTCACTGCCTTATTTAGTTCGCCAGGGGTCTTGGAGTTTCAACATCCCTGTTGCTCCTGAGGTTTGCACCCAGCTACCCTAGATTGTGTTGGGGTCTGTTGTATTTTATCTAGGTCAGTGTCCAAGACCAGATTGAAATTGCCTCACCATATTTGCTTACAGTGTAAATATTTGGACCATATATATTTATTAGGATGACTGGTTGATCGTATAGGTGTCCTATTACCACTAAGTATCTCCTTTCTGGGTCTCTTATCACTTCCTCGTGTTTTATACTCTACCATTGTATTTATCAAAATGGCCACACCATGTGCAAAAGTGCTGTGTGCAGCATAGCATTCATGTAGTCCCCACTTACTTATAAACAGCTTAGAGTCGGTGTCAGTTTAATGCGTGTCCTGTAGTAAAACAGTACCTGTTGCATGTCTGTCGAGAGATACTTCTATCAATCAAACCTTTTTGGGATTATTTAACCCTTGCACGTCCAAGTGAGCAGTGTTACACAGGCGGATGTTCCATCACTCGCCATCATGGTCATCATCTGGCCGCCAGCGAGCCTTGCGCATTCCTCCATGTATGGGAATCTAGATCATCTGATGAGTGGTCAGTTGCATCGCCATGCTCCAGTCAGTCCCATTACTATTCTAACTTGTGTTCTGTGCTCTATTTTCTCCACCCCCTCACCCCCAATTGAGAGCCATTTCTCTGCATTTCTGACAACAATACCCCTTAAACAATGGCATACACACTACAGCAACATATGAACCAATACCAACTCAGTAAGCCATCTGTGTAAGGTGTTGGAGCCATCTCAATCTACCCGAGCCCACACACTCAGCACAGCTCAGCCAGCACAGCAAGTACAGAGAACTATTGCCATCTCTTACACAGTTCACCTATGCTCCCCTTTATGAAGCATGAGCGGGCTCGCAGGGCTCCCATTATGAGCCTGCACTGGAGAGCATGTTGAGTGCATCCTGCACTGCTGGCATCTGTACATGGAAAGCCATCATAAATCATGTGGCAAATACACTAGCAGAATTATTTTCATCAATTTGAGCTAGAAACATTTGTTTGTGAGGTCTGCAAACTAAACAAATGATGTGCCATATGTCATACCTCAATAATTACGTGGTAAAGGGGGCATTCACGGAATTACATAAATCCACTGGCCTTCCCCTTATCCATTCTTTTATCAACAATGGATTCATGAAAGGTAAACCTGAACACTTACATTCCAATCAGTGCTCATTGTCAGCTGCTTTGAAGAAAACAGCTTTTTCTCGATAACTACCCCAAAATATACGTAAACATGTCACATAAAAAATACATCAAGGGTAACGTGTAACATGGTCCTATATTGCAATCTTTGGGTTCTGGAGACATTTACAATTGACTCTATTTTCAGCTTCATGGTTTATAATGTCATCATAACTCATTGCAGGCAATATTCGACCATGTTACCTACCTACCTACCATGTATGTGTGTATATATCCTTATTCATAGCTGTGGATATGTAGATATCTACTCAAATGCATGCATACACAAATGAAAACATTTTAAGCAAATAAGTAGGCTTCTTTAGTGCCTCAAACAATCGCTATTTTGTAGTGAAAGGTAGTTGGACATATTAGTGTGTGTGGCAAGGTGCTGTCTGATTTTTTTTTTCCCTTCTGTGTCACCTCCTGGCATCTAGTGACATTCAACAGCTGTGATGGTGTGGTTCAAGGGAGAGGCAGGACAGAGAGCTGTGCCCCATCTTGGCAAATGAATACTGCATTATTTTCATGTGCAACATGTGTATCTTCTGCAGAAGTACATATTTTATGTGGCTCACCTTTGGGCGGATGTCTACACATATACATTTGTACAGGAGGATGTGCCTGCCATGGACGCTTGTTTGCCTTTGTGTCATGGCGCTGTAGCTTTTCACTAAAACATTTTTTTTGCATGAGAGTGGCCCATGACACCATTGGTGCACAGCTCCTAGTAATTAGGGTTCTGCACAATGTTCTCCTGGTGCGCTTTGAATTTTCACGATGTGCCACACTGACTGACTGACTGATTCTAGTGAACTTTGATCTCAGTGTTATCGAACTGGAAACCTGCAGCTAATTTTCTTACAAACTTGGAGACTCTATAATTGTCGCCTCCGTGTCTTTAATAAAATTAAGCCTCTCACTCACTATTCAGTTAGGAGAATCTGCAACTTATAGCATGAACTTGACAATTCCAAAAACAATGATACTTCCTTGATGCTTGCAAGAGGTAGGCAGCACCACTGCTTTGTGTTGTATGCCTATTTTTGATCTCCTAAGATTTACACTTAAACCTCTAGGTGGCAGTAGCATACAATGAACACAATTACCTTTACAACATTTCGCTCGTGATATTTATATTATTCTTAACCATTTCCGTGAATATAGCATTTGCAGTACCTCTGCCCCTCAGCACCTTTTCCACGCATGTCCACGTATCCTCAGGTACTATCGATGTATTCCTTAAACGATAAACAGACTAGACACGTTTCATTAGAATTTCTAGCGCTTTACGCGAGAAAATGAATGTCATATTCTTATTTCAGGGGAGGGAGGTGCAGTTGCAGCGCACAGTGAAACTGAAAGCCAAATCAAGCGCGCCGGTGGGAGCGTGTGAAGCAGAGAGGAGACGCCATGCGTGTGCACATCGCCTGTCCGGGCGCGCACATGTTTTGTCTCCCTTCGCGCACCAAACCCACAACAATAGTCTCGCCAAGGCGAAGCAGCGCATGCGCTGCGTTCACTAGGCGAGACCTAAAAAGCAGGGCTGCGTGGGAGAGGTGGTGTGGTGAATGGCAGGGGGCAGTACAGAGGATAAGGGTATCATGCAATCGAGCGTTGTACATATTAGTTCAAGACTAAGAGGGGAAACCACGGTCAGGACAGGGGTGCAATGGTGGAGATGTGTGGCACCCTGAACTGCATTCATACGGGCTGCATTAGCGCAGCACTCCATGTTGTTTACCAACAGAAGGGCAATGGAGTTCTGCACCCACTGCAGGGCAGTACGAGGCTGCCCTACATTTCTGGTAAACACGTTCAGAGCCGAGAATCGAATGTGGCATGCTCTCTGCTCAAAGTACGGATGCTTGTTTTGCTGTCTGCGTAGCTCCCTCCCTTCTGCAGAGCTGCACACACCACCCTGAAGGTACTCGAGCTGTGCCACATAAGCTGGCAGTGTGACAGGCCAACACAGTGATGCATCAAGGAAGCCTCCGATGGTACCCGTCATCCCTGGCCTTGCCTCTCGCAACCCGAGCCTGGGAAGAAAAAACAGTAGTGCAGTGAAACAAAACATATGGCCGCTAATGAAAGGATCCATGTAGCAGGGCCAGTCGCCAGGGCGTTAACAAAACAGCCTTAAGGCTGGACAAATGCGCACTGTTAACCAATGAAATCATTGGAATTTGAAAGGTCAGACCAAGCAACCAATGAAAAAGGGGTGGGCATGTTGAAACTCTACTGAGGGATTACAGCATGAACTAAATTCGCATTTCGAGAAATGAATCTGACTTACCAGGGGAAGAGGAGTCTTCCCAGTGCTTTAAATTTGATAAAAAGATCTTTAAAAAGGCCCAATGTAATCCTGCCTCTGTCATAAGTACATTTATGACTGCCATAAAGGGAGTGGCGTTGTTGGTAAAAAGAATTGTTGGACTTATTATTATCTAGATTACAGGTGGTTAAACCTTTTGTTACTCATTGTCTCAACGTGATGCAGGAAGTGAAAAATGTGATGTCCTATCAGGCGGACCTTACCCCTATTGCTCAAAGTGTGACTTAGATGGGTGTTGTCCATCTGTATCTAAGGAGGGGCCAAGGTTGCGGTGAGAGTGTTAGTTTAAGGTGTGGAGTGAATTATCAAGAGTGGCAGACATATTGGAGCCCCTTTAATTCCTGGGCCTAAATCTACCCCCTCTTCTAACTCTCCTCAAGTTAAACAGTCTTCTATTACCCATCAGGTTAATTTAGATTTGCCACCTGAGGCTGTGCCATATTTTATCCTCCTAAAAAATGCTCCACCCCAACAGCGCAATCAGATGGAGTCCTGGAAGAACCTTGAAATTAGATCGATTCACGTGATTGAGCAGAAAATAGGTCTGAAAAGAGAACCCTTTAATGAATGTGTTATTGTCCGCAGGGTTAGCTAGGTGGGCAAGAGCATAAACAAGCATTTGCAATGCAATAGGTCTCGCATTTGCGAGAGTTTGAGCTATTGGCCTTGTAAATGACAATGCCTTTCATTTATGTGTTGTGAAAACCTGCAAGCGGTGCGTAAACACGTACTTTATACTTATAGTTGTTGCTTACAAGAAGCAAGGCTGGCAGTAGTTCAGTTCAATAGAGACTTTATTCGGTCTTTTACAACCATAAAAGTATACAAATTATTAACCATACTTTCAATAAAACAGATATATACTTTCAATAAAAATAAATATATACAATTTAAAATCAATTTCTAAAACTCACAAATTCATTTTAATCTCCTCAAGGTAGTGTGTTTCTATCCACGTAGCTTCTACCCTTTTGTAGCTACTTCTTCTCATACATTTTAACACCTAATCATCTCATTTCTCAATGCATTTAATGGACTCTTTAACTTTTTTATATATTTTCCCATGGCACAGGCTATGTCTAGGTTAATCATTTCCACTAAAAGATTTACTGCTTGCATCCTGTTTTTAATATCATACTTTTTAAAAATCGGACATAAGAAAACTCTTCGTATTTCTAAAAATTTATGACAATCTAATAAAATATGTATAATATCACATGTTGTTCCTAAGGTGCAAGTGCATTTTCCTTTATTATTTATCATGGAGCTTTTTACCCCTTTGTTCGCGTGGCATGGGTTTACTCCAATTCTTAGCCTTAACACCTCTCTCCTTAATGAGCAGCTAGGTAGCCTGTCAATATAGGGGAAGTGTAATTCCATTTGCCACGCTGTGGCCATATGGAGAACTGAGCTTTTCCTCAAGAGGTAATCTTGGTCCTGTACTCGAGATATTTCTTTTCCCAGGATCCTAAGTTCCCTCTTGTCTATCTTGAGTCGAAGGGACTGGGGGCACAGCTTAAGCTTTAACATACTACACGCTTTCTTGACAGTGTCTCTGGTCTCTTTTGCCCAATTTAGCTCACTGTTTACAATTTCATTCCTACACCATTGTGAGATTTTGTGTTCATCACCCGAACCCAAACGTTGCCAAAAGCGTAGTAGTGCCATGCAAGCAGTTATACCCCATGAGGTGATTCCCAGTTCTAGCCTCACTGCCTGAACCATTGACGATTTAGGCAGAGAGAATAGATTTTTCAAGCTATTTCCCTCTTCCAAGTCCCACCGATTTTTACCACTCAAGTAAAGAACTTCTGCGCCATACAAAAATTGAGGTGGAACCATCGCAGAGTAGGCTTTTAGGACCGGTCTGTCAGACATTTCCCCATACACACTATTAAATCTTTTTAAACCCTTCACTGAGGTCGCTGTCCTCAGTTTTAGTGCGTCGAGATGGGTATGCCATTGCAAGCTTCTCTCAAACCACATCCCCAGGTATCTATATTCTGTTACTTTTTCCAGCTTTTCAGTCCCCAAATACCAAGAAAACCCTGTTTTCCTTCTACCAAAACATAAGATCTTAGTCTTCTCCATGTTAACCACTAGTCTTTTGACCTGGCAGTATTCTTTAAACGTGTTTAATTTGCTCTGTAAATCAATTTCCGTCTGGTCCATAATTACCAGGTCGTCCGGGTAGAGTAAACACGAAATTTGTTTCCCACCTTGTTTCGGGCTTGCTCCTCTTGCATTTCTTAAGATTAGGGGCAAGTCCGCGATAAACAGGGAAAAGAGCAGGGGGGGCAGTACGCACCCCTGCCTTAGCCCATTACCAATTTGGATTTTCTGCGATAAACTCCCTCTACATCCAAAATTATCTGGGCCCAATTTTCCGTATGCAGGGCTCGAATCAAGCTCAGTAGATCCCCGGGATATTGTACCCTATCAAGGTCAACCACAGCTGCTCCCTGTCCACCAGGTCAAATGCTGCGCGGAAGTCCACGAAGCAGCAAAACAGGCTACCCTTCTGCTCAAGCGACTTCCGCGCAATTGCCCAGAGGGCGAAGCAATGGTCCACCGTTGAGTGTCCCTCTTTAAACCCTCCCTGTTCTGGGGGCACAATCTGTTTTTCTTCCACTCCAGGCTTTAAGTAATCCCAAGATTACTTTAGCAAATACTTTTTCACCTATGTCTAGTAGGTTTATTAGTCTATAGTTTTTTGGGGCATTTACGTCGCCTTTTTTGTGGATTGGTCTAACGATAGCTCCTTTCCAATTATCTGGCACAATTCCTGTCTCCAGAATCCCCTGGAACATATTCGCAAGGAACTCTGACCACCATTCTGGCTTATTTTTTATAATAACTGCCGGCAAATTATCTGGGCAAGCTGCACGGGTCAAGTTTAATCTAGAAATTATCTTCCTAATGTGGCTAGGGGTGAAATGTTCTTTTAACTCTTCCCTCACACCTGGCCATGCCGTAGTACTTATTTTATCTATTGTTGGCCACTTCCCGTAGATTTCCTCCAGGTAATCCACCCATTTATCCTCGGGAACCGAGCACTGTAGAGACCCTGCCACTTTACCAGTGCTTTCTTGTACCAGGCGCCAGAAGCCTTTCACATTTTTATCTTCAATAGCCTCTAGTAAGGATACCCAGCATCTGTCTTTATAAGTTCTTTTCTTATTTCTGATGATTGTTTTATATTTTATCCTTAGTTTCCTAAGGGTAGTTAACAGTTCTTCATTACACCTTCCTTTAAGTTTTCTTTCCTTTTGCCTGATATTAGCTTTTGCTTTGCGACATTCCTCATCAAACCATGGACTACTTTTGGTGTGTGATCTTTTGTTAATATCTGCCCCGGGTTTACCACCTTTAATATTTACCCTTAGGCATTCTACTAGTTGCCTTATTGTATTTGCATACCAATTGTTATCATCCTCAGATGGCGTTTTTTCTAATGGGAGGTTCTGCTGAACAGCACTTAATTTTTGAATGTGCTCATCTGAAAAACGGGTTGTGAGCCGCTTTGGGTATTCTACATGTACTTGGAGGACTGTCTCCCTCTGGCTACTCTTTTTTGTGTAGAGTTTAGTCAACAAGGGGTAGTGATCACTACCTTCCACCTTTAATACTTCAAAATGCTTAATTAGTTCAAAGCTCCAAGCATGTGTAAACACGTAGTCTATCGGGCACGGTTGCTGCCCTAAAATAAATGTTCGCTTGGCCGGCCGGTCGGCTTCCATTCTACCATTTACACATATCAAGCCCATGGAGCCCAGCAATTGACTAAGGGCCACATCTTGGGGCGAAGTAACACCGAGGGCGAACTTTGCCGTCTCTATATTATATGCTCTTAATAAATCGCTGCACCATAAATCAGTTCTTCGGGGGTCTAATCTATGTTTGAAATCGCCCATCATCAGAAACACATCCTTCGGGTAGGTATCACATATAATCCCCATGTCCTTTTTTAGATTTTCCAAGTTCACCTTATAAACCTCTTCCTTTCCCTTCTGGATATATACATTAAAAATACATATTCCTTCATAACGAGGGTCATCGTTCTGTGTCAGCACTCTGCTACCTAGCACCCACTGACATTTTAGTTCGAGGTATTCTATTTTTCTAGCAATTTTTGTGGATACCAACGTCAGTTGACCTCCTGAGGGTCTGCCAAATTGGTTTTTCCTTGCTGCTTTCAAGTGGTGGGCAAACCCCTCTGTGACTAGGGTTTCGTCGCACAGCCAAGTCTCCTGTAGACATACGATGTCAGAGCTCTTAAGTATATTATTAAAACTATCTTGGGACGCTATTTTTTTGTAAACATTTATATTCCAAGATAGTAAAGCCAGGCTGTGCGACGTCCCAAGTTCCTAATCAATTTCACTCAGGCACCCCTCTTCCTCATGCTCCTCGTATGCTAGGGCTCTATATCTGTTCCCAGCTAACACATCTACATCGTCGTTCCTTATTTCCTTAGGGGATATTGTAATTTCCAATCCTTCCTTTTTGCCCCAGCAGGAGTTAATCACTCTTATTTGCCGTGTTCCCAGCCCCGCATGATTTCTAAGAAATGTCTTCCCCTGTTTATCAAACAATATTTCATCCCTTTTTATTAGACTTATGCCTTCCTTTAGCAGCTCAAGTTCTGCTTTTTCCAGTGCTGCTTTTACTAGTGCTGAATAAAGGAGGACCTTGGTTACTTCGCCCCTTTATTATTTGCCATAAACCCTACTTCTTTGAGGTCCTCTGAACTTACATAACGTAGGCTTGCACATTTTGTAAATGAATAAAGGAGTTGGGAGCGATTTAAAGGGTTCAATTTCCTAGCTTTTTTCCCACCTTTTCCCTGTTCTGTTGGCTCCAAGAAGAGCCATAGGTCCTGATATCCTTCTTGTTGAAATCTTGGTGGGGCCCCATCTTTTATAAACTCCTTTTTTCTACTAAGTTCCTCCTCAATGACTCTCCTGCTAGGGTTCTTATTAAGGTTGGGGTTGCTAGGTCCTATACCCGTAGGCATACCTGAGCTTCTTACCTCATTACCCAGCTTTTCCTCGCCCCGACGTTCCCTAGATTTAATTTTAGTATTCTTTGGGATACCCTTTGCTCCTAGCCACCTTGTTTTCTGGTCAAGGGTATACACATTCTTTCCTTTTTCCAAGGTATTTATCTTTTTAGGTTCAGGGGGCACTTTTTTACCCTTAGATGTAACTTCTATCTTTTCACCCTTCCCATTTCCCTGACGTCTTATGGTATTACCCTTGCCTGGGTAGTTACTCCCCTTTCTTGCCCACAGGGTGTATTGCTTGTAACATCTTCTTTCACCCCGTCTTTTTACAATCATCGGGCAACGAGATATGTAAACACTTGGTTCCTCCTTCTGTGTTTGGATTTCCCTTACCACTTCATCATCCCTCCCAACATTCATTTCAAGAGGGTCTCCTACTGGTCTGACTAATATGGGCATTAGACCTTTAATTTGTGTCAATTCCTCAATCATATTTTTAAACTGGAGACTTTGCATCTTTAAAATTTCGTTATTCAGAACAGAAACCTCTAGTAGACCTTGCAAAGTTTTTTGAAGGATCAACATCGCCTCCAACATTGAGGCGCTAGATGTTCCCGTGACCTCCAAGCTATACAATGAAGGGCCCATTAAATCAGTTTCAATAACATCAGAGTTTTCCAGTCTTCCAATCACTTTGGAGCGATTATTCAGGTGAGTATTGTCCCCTTTACTCTGTGTCATACTAGATAGAACTTCTTCTTCCTCCTGCACCTCTACCTCAATTTCTTGGTCGAGCGAGGGCCGAAATAACCTTGGGAAGGAGGACAGCCGAGGTTCTAGGGGGATCCCAGAGATGTTAAAATGTAATTGGTTCGGGGAGTCCAAACTTTGGGCTGCAGGGTTCTCGGGGTTTGAAGGATCTCTACAACGCTCAACTCCTTTTCGGATTGGTCCTTCCCTCTGAAGTGTTTCCCCAAAAAGTCCTTGATCGCCTTAGTAGCTGATGATCCTCCTTTTACGCCCCCTGTCTTTACTGACTGCGGGGTCGAGTTCAGTGACTGGGTGTTTCTCTGCCCGGATGTTTTTCTTCCCATCGGAGCTGCCATATCTCCATTCTTCTCTCCCACTTCTTTCTGTGTTTCTGCCATGGGCTCCGCCCCAAGACCATTATTTTCAGATTTTTCGGCATTTTTTAGGGTTTTCCGAGTTTTAACTTTCCCTAGAGCCATACTTCTGCCACTACCTCCACTACCTTTTAAATCCGCTCTTCATATACAGGGCCAAAGCCAAACCAGACATCCTTTTCGTCTATTTCCCCTTCTATGCCTTTAATATTCTTTCTCGCCAGCCTTATTGCTGATTCCAACAGCTCCAGCCACTCCCATAGCATTAATTGTTAACTGTGACTCCACTTACCTCTGTTCCCTGGCCGTACGCTCAGCCTGCACCACAACTCCACTACAGTTCTTTCACAGTTCTTTCACTTCTCTGCCCTGCTGCCACTGCTCCAGAACCACTGATGGAAACTGTGGGTTCACTCTTAATAGCCCTCTGAATGACTGCTTGGGAGAATGCAGTATAGATTCCTGCAGGTGTCAGCTAGTTTGCAGCGGGGGAGTTAGCGGGGAAGCTGCTCTCCTACCAGCACTGCTCCGATCTCCACTCCGCTATTTAGACCCCCTGGGGCCGTTTTGTCTGGGCTTGTGGCTCTCCAGACCGCATCCGTAAATTAGCCCCTAAATTTTAAAGTTATGGGGGTTTAGAAATGTCCTCGCCACTCGCTTGTGGCTTACAACTCGGTTCTCCCGCGTTCTGCGCCCTCAGCTGCCTCGGCTGCTCGTGCGTGCGCATACGTGCGCGTCCACGGTCCGTACCGTTCGTGTCGAGGGAGGTGCAGGGTGGTGAGTGAAAGCGTAGAGCATATCCGAGCCAGGAACAGCGCCTATAAGTACAAAGTGCGTGTTTACGCACTGCTTGCAGGTTTTTAAAACATAAAAATAAAAGTCATTGTCCTTTACAATGCCACTAGCTTCAACTCTCGCAAATGCGAGACCTATTGCATTGCAAATGCTTGTTTTATATTTACACCAGCGCATATTTGGGAAAAGCTGCTGATGTGAGAAGTTTCCTTGTAAGGTGCGAGTGGCTGACTCAACACGTCAATGAAGAAGATGGTTCGAAGTGGGGTTAACCATTAATGACTGAACTAGGTGAATGGAAATGCCAGTGGCTGCATCAAAAAAATTTTTTTTTTAAAGTGCTTAGGCAAGGAAATCAAGTTTACAGCGCATACTCTTGCATAAAAAACAGTAGCGTCGCGCAACAATCAATAAATACAAACTTGATGAAGTTTCTAAATAAATAATCAGAAAAATTACCAATAGTTAATATAGCAATGCATAAATAGTAAAAAAGCAGAGAAGTGCGATAAAGTTTAATAGATTTTGTTAAACATCCAAAGTGAAACAAACTTTGGGCCCTGTTAGCACCGGCAGACGGACACAGCGATGTCCTGCATCTAGAACAAGTAACAGAAAGCGTCTCACGACAAGCCAATGCACACCATTGCTGGCAGCATGTAGGGGAATGGAACTGTATATTACTCGGCGACACACAACAATCAACAAAAGGACAGCAAAAAGCGTCCACTCTATTTAACCATACCATACAGTTTCCTTTTGAAGTGGGAAGAGACGTCTGCGAGGAGTTCTAACAGCAGGTTCAGTGGCAATGGAGATGGAGGCTTGGTCTTGCAGGGCTCTCCCACCCCACCCATCCCTTAAAACGTGCAGTGTGATCGGTAGCAGCGGAAGTGGATCGGCAGCGCCGCTGCTGCTTTTTAAAGGTGGACCAAGAGAGATTGCATGAAAGCTGGTGCCGTGAAACAAAGCGGGGCGCCCGTGCCCATAAAATATATTGCGTGGCTGCGAGTAAAGCAGCATGCTAGTAAATAAGTAATTAGCACCGGCGCCATGTTAGCCAATAAGTAATTGTCGCTGGGCGCCCGTGCACACAAAAGTAATTGCGTAGCTGCAATTGAAGCGGGCGCCATGTTAGCAAAAAAAAAAGCTTTGGAAATGCATTCGGTCTGGTCCTGCCGCTGTACATGCACGCTCCCAGGCTGGGGAAAGGCGAATGAGGGGGACTGAGATGGGGTGGGCTGAAGCAAGGAGAGGCCCCCCCAGCCGCCATTAGGAGTGTGCAAGCAACTTAAAAAACACAAGCAGCCTCCATCCGAGGGTGTGTGCGCGAAGAGTGGGCTGCGAGAGCAGGGTTTGCTTCATTTTGAGATGAAAATGAAACTGATACTATCGCAATAACAGAAACCATAGCAGCAGTGGAGTTACTCCGTAAAGAAAAAAATATGCTTTACTCCTCATAAAAGCACAATGCATCGCAGCCCCCAACTCTGCCTAGTAACACATTAACAGCGACATTCTGGTAACAATGCTTACATGGTAAATAAGCATTAGAAATGCAATCAGTCTGGTACACGTGTGCTTCGAGGCTGTGAGGGAGGTCGGCTAAAGCGAGGAGAGGCACCCTGAGCAGCCATTAGCAGTGTGCAAGCAACAACAAAATTAAGCAGCCCTCCCCCTGAGGGGGGATGTGCAAAGAGAGGGCTGCGAGAGCAGAGTCTGCTTCCTTCCGCCATCGCGGCAGCTGTCTTCGGCCACTTTCTTTAGCCGAGCCCTCGCTCTATCCGTTCAGCATGGAAAGCACCCGGCCCCACGCACGTCACCAAGCGGAGAACTCTAGCCTGGATACTAGCAGCTTAAGCAAGTAGAGAAAAACATCAAAGCGGATGCCGCGCTGAAACTTTAAGTGCGGTGCCTCAGTACATAAAAGCTGTGCACGCACGGGCAAAAGCACCGTGATAAACAAATAAATAATTAGATAAAATAAAAGGCACAGTGTACTATAGTTGGACATGCTCCCGTGTACGTAAAAGCTGTGCGTGTGGCGGGCGTGAAGCTGGCGTGCTTCACCGTTGTGAATAAATAAATACAGATACATTAACAGCGCATTGTACTACAAACAGGTACCTATAGTGGAGCATGAGCAGGAAATAAAATAAGTAGTCCACGAACGAACACATAAACACGTTGAGTGTAAGGAAACTGTAGTTGGGCGGTGCTGCTTACCGAAAAACGGAAGTGATGCAAGGGGAGCACCGACCAACGAGGAGCCAGCAAACAAGAGGGACTCAGGAGTGAACCAATCCCAAGCAGCAGGCGGGATTACACTCCGTATTGTAATTACTACAGGTCTTCCAGACAGCGCATGTGCACTGCCTAGGCTCGACCTAAAAAGGACCCTGGGGGCTGTGTTGTCATGCATTTTAGGTAATCTAATTTGGTCAGGCTAATCTTTCACAAACTGCGAACGTTATGCTGTTCTTGCACTAAGATAATGTTCTGAATGCGGGGTCCCCAGTATAACACGAGTACCTGATTTGGGGAGTAATTGCAGTAGTCACGTTTTGAATGTTCCTATATTAAATCATTTCTCTGAACTGAGTTTAATGAAAGACAATGATTAACTACTGACTCCTTGTATCGACAATGGTGCCACAGTCTTGCATCATAGGATGTAACTAGCATGTGGTCAGCGAACCCCATTCCCAAGTTTTCTACAGATGTAGCACTTAGTGCATGCATTCAATGGTCTAATTGTACAGATCCTGCTACTTTGTCGTTATGCAGTACTAGACCTTTTGTTCCAAGCAATCTTGATGTTACTTCTAACCTAGGCTACAAGGTCCGTCTTCTGTTTTGGAACATAGCAAGCATCAGGAGTAAGATACAGAATGAAGATTGGCTTTTGTTTGTCAAAAAGTTTCAGGTGCTGTGTCTCCAGGAGATGTGGGCTTTTGATTGTCTTCATATTATTGGATATACCACTTGTAGAACACCGGCAGAACCTTCTATACGGGCAGTGCGAAAGCGGGCCTTGTTACTTTTGTCTCCACTTTGACTCCTGTGGGTGTGTTTAGTAAAAAAAAGTAAAAAGTTGGGCTCGCTTATTACAAGGTTATTAACCTTAAAATGTCAAGGAATATACGCCTTTACATATTTAATTTTTATGACAAAATGTTTCGTGGGAGAAGGGATCAGCTTAGAGAAAGAAATTGAGGCAATTTAGTCTACAACTGGAGTGGTAATTATGTATTAAGGAGAGGTGAGTTTAATATTTATCTCTGCTCATCCCTAGCAAGAGAAGTGTGTGAATAGGTGCATGATACTGATCACGATATAACTCATTACGTCCATGATAGGTATGAGGAAAGATTAAATAATTTACTTTTTAAATATAACTTGGTCTTTGCCAATGAGGTTAGTGTTCCACAAGCACCTTTTAATTATACCTTTTCTGGCAGAGAGTCCAGATCAATAATTGATTTTTTTAGCCACAAATACTTTAAAACACATCCCACTTTGTTAAGTGTTCATAGCGCTCAGAGTATAGCAATTATTTAACCAGTTACTGTTTCCAAGATCAGAGATGCTGATCATATAGATGATATTGAAGTTGTCTCTTTTAATGATATGGTTTGAGACAAATATTCTTTAGCGAATATCTGCTTTGATAACTGTGTTGAGGCACAGAAATTAAGCATGCCTTTATGGGAATTGGTAGCCATGTCAAAGAGAGGGTGTCACATCCAAATCCTCAGTTTAGTGGGAGGCACAAAGGCTGATTTGACTAAAAATGAACAAAACCTGGCACAGCTGGCATAGGCAAGAGCGGTGGGGCTGGGGCCGGGTTGTGGGGGGCGAAGTCGCCAGACGATGGGATAGGTAAAATATATATATATTTTTTTTAAAAACACCTTGCACTCGCTGAGTTGTGGATGCGGCAAGTGCAAGGTAAGTGGTTTTATTTATTTTATTTTACCTATCCTGTTGTCTGTTGCCCCCCCCCCACTGCCTCACCGCTTTTACCTGTGCCAGCCGTGTCTGACCAAAGCCCTTGGCTTATTGAAGGTGACTCTGAATAGATCCTTTAGAGCCAGCAATGAAGTTGCAGCCTGTAGACAGGTGTATAAGATAGCATTGGCCTGTAGGAGCTAAGAATTAAAAACTGAGGCATGGACTGCACTAATCATTGCTAGTGAATGGAAGGACACTAGGACCTTCTGGCAGATTATTAAAAGTCCCCATCTCAACAAACAGTCAGTCCCATAGATAGAGATTGCATTTCATCAGAAGACTGTGTTGCCCATTTCTCTAAGATCCTAAGATCTATGCAACTCAAGTCCCTGTGTCTGTGGGAGGTGAGTCTATGGGAGGTGATCTTAAATTACACGGGGCCTATGAGAACTATTAAGAAACAGATCTCCTTGTTTTTTCTTTGCTGCCATCAATTACAGTTGAGGTGGGAAGGTCCCATGTCTTGACGGGGTTCCAGCTGACCTCTTAAAAACTAGCTTGGATTTTTGGGGCCTACTTTTAACCAATGTCCTGAGAGCTATTTGCAAATCAGGGGCATTAACAAAGTGGTCTACCTCTCTGATTTCTCCAATTTATAAGAAAGGGGACAGGGCTGGCCCAAAATGTTATCGGACGATCTCACTTTTAGACACACTTCTGAAGGTGACAAGAAGAATATTACTCTGTAGATTGGAGACCTGCGCTGAGGGAAAGCAAATCTTTTCGGAGACTCGGTATGAATCAGAAAGGGGATAAGAACAGTCGAGCAAAGCCTCAATTTAAGTCTCATTTTTGTGAAGTATACTTTTGCATGGGAAGGTCCTATTTATATGGCATTCATGGACCTATCCAGTGCATTTACTATGTAAATCTCAGCAAAGTATGGAGTATGATGGCTGGGATGGGCATAGAAAGTCCCTTACTCCATTTTTTTAAAGAAATCTACTCATGTGCTTTTATCGAGTTAGGTTTGGGATTCATTGTGAGTGCACACAGGAGATAACTATTTGTAGTGGAGTATGATAGCGCTGTGTTCTGGTACCATTTCTCTTTGCATTCTATATTAATAATCTGAGTAGAGTCCTCGATGAAGTAAGCACTCACGTTCCACAAATTGGCCAAGGGCCAATACCCACACTTTTGTACACGGATGATACTGTGCCTATGGCCCATAACCCTAAAGGCTCCAATCTCTGATAGATTCATTTGTTAAATATATAGCCTCCATAGATTTGAGAGTGAATGTGATCAAAAACGTCTATCATGAAATGCGGTCCGAAGGCAGACAAACATTACCAATATAAAGTAGGGGATACCAAGCTTGCAATGACATCCACCTTTTCCTCCTTGGATCTGTTGTTTGATGTTGGGGGCACCTGGGGGTAGTTGGTAATGGTTAGAGCAATGGAGATGAACAAATACATTGCTATGTTAAATATCATCTGAGCAAAGATAGGGAGGAAGCATTTAAAGAGCTATGTACTGTATATAAAGAAAAATGTACTTCTTTGGCTCAATATGGGGCAGGCGCCTGGGGCTATACTAATCTAGGAACATTTCAGCATGCAGAAAATGTCTGCCTAAGAAAGTAGCTTTCCATTCCACAAGGTGTTTTCACCTATGTTTGTCACAGGGAACTGGGCCTTTCGTTAGGCCTTATTAGGATATGCCCTATCTTACTCTGGCACAGAATTGGACTGAGACATGTTTAAACAGGAAGATTATTACTGAATGTTTATTCTTGGATCAGGCAAATCAAATCCCAGGTCTTAAATATATGAAGTCTTTTGTGGGAGGTTTTGATGATCCCACCTTTCTACATTGAGTTACGAAGGCGGACATTAAACATATGTTAATGAATTTGTTGGAGGATAAAAGATTTTACTGGGAGTATGGGAAGTCTAGTATTTTAAACCATGAACTGGTGTCAACTAATGAGGGCATACAATTTTATTTGGAGAATGTGCATATGCCTCAACATAGATTTGTTTTAACCCGGTTAAAATGTAACATTATCCATTGTTTTGTGTCCTAGAGAAAACGACTGGTCACCCAGTCTTGCTAGGCGCCCGTGTAATGGTGTTAGTGAACAATGCACAGTGCACTTCACCTGTTTTTTGCAAATGTTATGAGGTAACCCGGGCACAACCTTTAATGCCCCTATTGCAACGGTTTAAATTTATACAATGCAGACCAGTTCTGCTTTTTTTTTTTTTTACAACAACTGCACTCTATTGAAATCTGCTCAGCTGTGTCCAAGTTCTTATTAAAGGGTATAATGATACATAAGAATAAGAGTGAGTAATCAATTAAAAGAAGCTTTTGTATGTATATATATATATATATATATTTCTGTAAAATTATATCTCATAAAGAAGTTGCCCATATCATTGATATTTTATGTCTTGCTTTTAACATAAGATGGTTTTTGATGTGACTATTTATTTTTTTCTCTTTTTTTAAACAAAATGTCTGTTTTTTAACTGTTGTGCTTTTATGGTTTTATGTTGGAAACATAATAAAGCTTATTGAATTGACCCTTAATTCCCTTGAACAATTAAGGGAGACAGTTTTAGTCTCAAGCTAAGATTATTTTTGAAAATTATATATCGTTCTACCTATTGAAGAGGAAAATTCTCTAATTTCTGAAGCAACATATCTGGAAGCAAACCCATCAGTATTGATTTAAATGTAGTGTAGAATTGCCCTACTTACAAACCCATTACAAAGCGAACCCAATATGCCCCTGAGTGGGCTGAATGCTTCATATTATGCTATTTGGGAAATATCTTGCAGGAATTGGTGTTTCAGTACTATTTACCACATGGAGCTCTTTCTGCTAGAGCAGTCAGCTACTATTTGTAGCTGAGGAAACCGGATGGAAAACTCTTTATTGGCGGAGACAGTGGCAGTCTTGTAAGTTTGATTTGGTAGCTAACACTTTTTTCCTGCTCCAGCTAAATCAGGTGCATCATGGCATTCATAATGGGGCCCTAGGAGTGTGATTCATCTCCCTTTTGGAAAAACCATGACTATGCATGAATACAGATATTTTCCAGACTTGGAGTAGTGGATGGAATTTTCAAAGACCTGAGAGAATAGCTATTTCCACTGATTTTCAATTGACCCTTAAGGGCATATTTATAAGGAAAGTGGCGAAGCGAGTCATTAAGCCAAGAAGGCTTAAGACATGCTCCATCACCTCAGAAAAGCAGGGCTGCACGATGTTTACAAGAATATGGTGCAGTCCTGTGTTTCACCCTGCGCTGGCACTAAATTTAGCAGCCTAGCGCCAACGCAGGCACCCTTGCACCATGGTGCAAGGGTGCCTGCATTGAGAGGAGTGATTGTTAATGTGCAGGAAGGTGTCCCATCCAGCACATAAACAATCTGAAATGGCGATTTGAAACTTCTATGTGTGCTGATTAATGCAGCACACAGAAGTTGCAAAACGTCATTTTTTTTAATGACTGTTTATGTGCAGGAAGAGACACCTTCATGCACATTAACAATTAAAAGGCGTTTTGCTGTTTCCATGTGTGCTGCACAATGCAGCACACATGGAAACAGCAAAAACGAGGAGAAATTAAACATTTCTCCTCGTAGCACCAGGGTCCTATTTACACCACCATTGTAAATATGGGGCAGCGTCAAAATCAATGAGTGTTGCAGTGGAACGCC
This sequence comes from Calotriton arnoldi, assembly GCA_963921515.1. Classification (NCBI taxonomy): domain Eukaryota; kingdom Metazoa; phylum Chordata; class Amphibia; order Caudata; family Salamandridae; genus Calotriton; species Calotriton arnoldi. Next base: position 1,328,090 of record CAWUFW010003405.1, on the reverse strand, counting down.
CACAGCAACACCCATTGCCCTCCCCTTTCACGCTGAGTATAGCGTGATAGGGTGCCTTATTAACAAGGCGGAGGTAAGCCACGTTAGGTGGCTTAATACTGCCTTGTAATTAAGGCAAAGCCCGTATTGCCTCCACAACGTCTTTAAAACCGACGTTGTGGTGGTGATAGGGGCTTGTAAATATTCACCTTAATTCCCTTGAACAATTAAGGGAGGACTTTTTAAGACGGATTTTGATGTGACTATTTATATATTTCTCTTTTTTAATGAAATGCTTTTTTTAACTGTTGTGCTTTTATGGTTTTATATTGGAAACCTAATAAAGCTCATTGAATTGAATTGAATTTAATTGAATTGACCATAATTCCCTTGCACAATTAAGGAAGGAATTTTTAGTCTTAAGCAAAGACTTTTGGGAAATGATATATCGTTCTACCTTTCGTAAACCATGACTGTGCAGGAATACCGATATTTTCCAAACAGACTTGGAGGAGTGGATGGAATTTTCAAAGACCTCAGAGATGAGCTATTTCTACTTTTCAGCTGACTGAATTTACATTTTCACACCATGTTTCATAATCTTTATCATGTCTTTAGTCATACTTATTCTTGATTGTGTGGTATATATGGGGCAATAAATTTGTATTTCGAAAGACATTTTACAGACTTTTGTTCAAAGAGCAAGGAAGGTATCAGTGGTGTTGGATTTAGGTGCCACCATGCAAGATATTGGTAGAGGGAAGAACGACCCGCAGCACCACTTTCATTTTGGGGAGAAATAAACAATGAGTGCGTGAGAAAACACTTTATTGGTTGTGATGGTACCTGAATGAATGAAATAAAAACAATGGCCTATACCTTATGTACTCATCGATAGATACATGAAATGCCCCCATATCCCTGGTTGAGACAGCACACTGTGTTCCCAAGGCATTAATGCAGACACTGGTAATTGCATGGTGGTTCAGGATTCTGACACAAACGTGTGGTATCCACTGTTCATCCTTCACATGTTGTCCTGGGGTCCCTCTCATTTTACAAGTGTAAAAGTCAAAGCTTGACAGTATAAGGCCAAGCATAACACTTCTATTCTTAACATATATATGTTTTATTTTCCCATTTCAATGATGTGGACCATTTCATGGATTTTATGAAACGCTGTTCTCATAAGATCATTGCCTGAGCACTTTACAATGTTGGATGATACTCCTGAATTGGAATAGAACATTCTGTGCACATCTCTTGGCAGAAATTCTTGTGCCATTCCTTTGACCACTAACACCCAAATGCAGCTGTGGCCACTAAAAATAATAGCTCTGAAGATCGGTTCCACGTAGAGAATTAGACAAAAATGACAGTAGTAGGAAATGTTTGCTCAAAAACCAAAGTCATGAAATATGCAGCTTCTTAACTCTACCGATGATTGTAACATCAAGAGACAAACTATTATGACTGACCCATGGTGAAGGTGCACACAAAAGGAGCTGGCTCTGGAATTTCTCTCTTCTCTTCTAGAGTTATTTGTCCAGAAGCATGCCTGTATGAGGAAGTCACTGTGTGGGGGACAAATATCTACACAGATGTAAGTTTACTTCTTACACACTTCCATCAGATGTGTTGACTATCTTTTGTAACCTTGCTAGAAATTTGGCATATAAAGCAAAAATTGGCTACATGAAGAAGAGGTAAATGTGAAATTTCATACTTCATAACCACTGTTGCTTTTCCATCAGGACTCCTCCATTTGCCGAGCTGCAATCAACGAAGGGAAAGTCAGCAATGCTGGGGGTAGAGTAACAATGCAGAAGTGGCCTGGACAAAGCAGCTACCAGGCATCCACACAGAACGGAGTAACAACCCTGAGCTATAAAGCCTCTTCGAGATCTTTCAATTTTACCTCAGACTACATTGCCTGCCCAACCATGAGTCCTATTAAACCTCCCAAAGGTAACGCTGAGCAATGCATCTAACGTTTAAGTGGTGATATATTCAAAGTTACGTTTTATTTACTGATATTGCTAATCCAGTTTTCTCTCAAAGGTAGTTAAGCAAAGCAGTGCCTAGAGATGTCTTTAGCCATTAACATGCAAAATACAAGCATTATTATGTTACACCATGTTGCATTTTATATTGTTTTGGAGGCATGATTTTGGTTAAGCATTAAAACTGACAACAGCGAATGGGTCACATAAAATGGGCTTTGAAACATTTCCTCTTCAGCAACTTGTAGTTTCTGGACTGACACCTAATATGCTAGCATGTTGAGGACAGTTTGAAAATTGGGGGAATAGAACATCTGTGAGTCTAATCAACCTGTTCTTGAAGCCTTCAACACTGTTAATGAACACGAAATGTGCATGAAAATGAATAGTCAGGGTGCAATTGATCAAGGGAAACATTTTCTTGTCTTTAAGTTGTAACGTGCTTGCAATCTTTGATAAAAGGTCACTTTTTCAGCCACTTCCTCTGTAATGTGATATTACTTCTCCTCTTTCAGTTCCTGTTCATTGCAACACCACTGCAAGACAACTCAAGTACACTAGAGCAGAGTGAGTACAGTTACTGCTGTGCGCCTTCCTATATCCAGGAAGAGTACAGTTTATATTTGTATTCAATTCAATTTGAGAATCTACTAAACGCACATTATAAATTAAGATATTCTAAAACTGAGTGGCCGGTTGAGTTCTTAGGTTAGGAGAAAGCAAACACAAAGCCCTGGGCTTATAGAACCTCCACAGGATAATAGCAGCCATCACATCCAAAGTAAGACCCTGTACTAGGTGACCAGAAGCCATTTGTGTGAGCCTGGAAACTACTGGTTAGGTCTCGCCTAGGCAGTGCTTGCACTCTCTTCAAGACATGCTGTGTTTAGAATATGGGCTGGAAGCCCCTCCCATCTTTCCTATTGACTCCTATCACTGTCCTTGGCAAATACCTGCTTTTCATTGGTGAAATATTGCACTATTCCCTCCTCTCCAAATTTTGTAACCTCCCATATGGATTGGCTCTGTGGCATGAGCTCTAACGCTTCATATTATTCTTACACTTGTAAGCAGTACTATTTTCTTAGCTGTCCTCGAGCAGTACTCATGGTCAGCTGTCCTCAAGCAGCCCTCACGCTCAGCTGATGGCTGCCTTTCTTTTCTCATTTACATTGGTTGGGCTCATGTGCTTGGAATGTTGTTTTTCCAGATCCCTATCATGTCCTGACACAGCATGGCGCAACACCTTTTTTATTTATTAATGGCACCGCAATTACTTTGGGCTTGTGTGCTTGGAATTTTTTCAATGGCTTTCCTACAAAGCAAACCCCTTCCACCTACCCACACAGCAAGGCCTGTGCCTTTTATTACATATTAACGGTGCCACAATCACTTTTTGGCTTGTGTGCTTCAAATGTTATTTGTTGGATTTCCTCCAAAGCACAAACCCCTCCCACCTCCTGACACAGCATGGCCAAGCACCTTTATTTATTTATCAAGGGCTTCATCTTGAATTTAAGGAACAGAGCTAAGCACCGTGCTTCAACACAATCAGCTTTATTTCTCCACAGCACTGTGCAACTCCTCCCCTGCTGTTTGTTGCTTCCCCTGTAGCTCTAACTAGAGAAGGGCTGTGACTGCTGCCTTCCATTCGCTCCTTAATTGTTGGTGTTGATACACTGTTAATATTCAAAGAGTGACGTCACCCCCGCCAGCATCCTGTGCAAAGAATGGGAAAACACCAAGAACACAATTGCTGCCTTGTCTTCAGTTAGCTAACCAGCTCTCACAGTACCCTTCCCTAATAGCTGTAGGTGAGCCTTATTTACTTGCTTCCTAAAAAGCTCTCAAACTAAATAACTACTTTTTGTTTTTTTCCAAAGCATCTGTTATTAATTCACTCCGTCTGCTTTATTTACCCTATTCCTCTGTGTGGAGAGCTGTCTATGATGCATAATTACAATGATCCTGGCCTTTATTGCAATATTGCACCATGTTCAACATTTGAAACAATGTACCAACATGGTTCATTTGAGACATAAACAAAGGTTTTCATCTTTAAATTAATAACTTAAATAGAAATACACGCAATATTCATATATCAAATTGATACTACCAGGAACTTTTTTACATTTTTTAACTTAGTTCATTAGAATCTACTCTAGTGGTCCATGTGTTAGTCTTTTTCAGTGGTACACAGCTAGCAATATCTACAAATAAGTCAGACCTGGCTGAGTCTAGGAAGATGGGAAATATATGTACGAGTTATAAGTGGCTTTTTGTATTGCATGTATAAGTTAATACATGCATTTGGGTTGTATGTGTGTGAGCGCGTGCAAAGGAGGTCGGCATGCATAACCATACTTGTCCAAGCATGTATTGACATATATTTGTGTGTATAGCAAATGTCATATTTCTGTAAAAACACCCGGACCTTTGTGTGTCTATCTCAAAGATGGGCTGACAAGGAAATCATTGAAAAAATGTGAGGTGGGTCAGAAAGTGCCTCACGTAAGCTACAACCATGGAGCGACTGGTTGGTACTCACCTGTTTGCTCACTCTATCATGATCAGCACTCTCTTGACAAAAACAAAATAAATGTGACCCAACTCAAACTAATGTGGAAACTTAAACAGTGAAAGAGTAAGGTGTAAATAATGGTGTCATCTACCATCTAGGCCCCGTAATGTGAAAAAAGAGTAAACATAACTCCCCATTAAAATAGGGTTGTGAACATCTATCCCATATATTTTAATTTTTTGACTAGAGTTCACACCCAATTAAAAGAAGACAGCATGTTTAGACCATCTTAACTTGAACGGCCGAGATGTTTCATTGCCTTAACATCTTGCGGCAATTTCATTATGGCACGGGGACACATCTCCACCTCAATAATACAATGAACCTGCAGTGGTTGATAAAAATAAGAGAAGGAAGGATAGTGCCAGAGACTAAAGAAAAACATATTATTTAAAAACATTGAAAAAAGTTAACAGCCCCAGTGTTTGACACGCTTCAGACTTATATCATTTTTTAATTGTGAAGCATAGTTACCTGGTGGTTGCCCGGTGGGTGCCTACCAGCAACTCACTGGGGAGGGACCCAAAGGGTGACTGCCTCTCGCACAGCTTAATGCAGCCAAGAGCATGCACCAGTGGATAAATATGTGCACATTTTTCGTAAGTAAAAACAGGAGTGAAAGGGAGCCCAGTTCCTATTTTCTCCCAATTCTGTCTATTTTTGGAATTATCTGCCACAATCACACACACTCACCACGCCATTAGTGGTATGCAAGGGGATACCTTAAAATTCCCCAAGTTAATGTCTTCGGGTTTAGCAGTTATGGCCGCGTTGTGCTGGTATAGATGTTAAATGGTCAAAAAAACTTTACTGACTCACCGCCGGGATGGGTGTTCGTGCTGCGATGCTCCAACATTGCCACGTACTCGAGCGCGTCTAAAAATGCTGCACGACAACGCCCGACCCTAAAGGAGATCAGAGGCCACACCCTTTCTACCCGGAGGGACTTCCCTGGGGCGTTCTCCCAAACAAAACCCGACAGCCGGCAATGTACCCTCGGGGCCCGCATTACCACCGTTCACCACAGGGGCAATTCTGCAGTACTGAATTTATTTGTGCAATCATGTCAGCGACCGTGGGCGCCATCTTAAAATCATATTCAATACACAAAAATAGAGATATTCAAACAGGTGGTCATTTCAAGAAAGACACACACACGTTCATTTTAAGAAAAACCACAAAACCCGGGTGCGTCTAGAAGTGTTTTTCACTGTATCTTCTGGGTGTATTAAAACTGTTTTGTCATTTCAAGGAAACACAGTACATAGTTAATGTAATCAGGTCAGCGACCATGGCCGCCATCTTAAAATGGTGGTCAGTACACCGAATAGAGTTATTCACACAGGCGGTCATTTCAAGAAAAAACAAGCACACGGTTATTTCAAGAAAAACAGAAAAACAAACACACCGGATGCCATCTAGAAATGTTGTTCAGTACATCTACTGGTTGTGTTTAGACCGTTTGTCATTTCAAGGTGACACAGTGCAGAGCATAACCCCACCTATCTTTCTTTGCATGTATAATGGTCTGTCTGTAGAGCTAACCAACAGACTTGCACAGAAGTCGACCATATCTTATGAACCATCCATATTTCAAGCCATTTTAGTACCCATGGACCATATACTATTTTAGGCCTATTAAAGGGAGCCCCCATCAACATCCTAGCAAGACCAGATGTCAAACTCATGTATGGAGACCCACAGGAATTCACTGCCTCAAAGTGTACCAGTGACTGACACCTACATAATTACCATATACAGGTCAACGCCTGCCAGAGAGTACATGTAGTGGCAAATACTGCCCAAGGAATGTCCACCCGATTATCAGAGTAATGAACAGATCTCCCTGTGCACACCTACGTTGTATTATCAAACCACCATATGCCACTCACTAGAATGGTTTAAGCCATCTCGGTCTACCTTTTCAGAAAAGATCCAGCGGGCTTCTTTTTGGATAAGTAGGTTCTCAATAGCATGTGTTTCTCCTATTACTGTTAGTGTTAATGTTAATGTTATTGACATTTCTAGAGCGCGACTGCCACCCGAAGGTGTCCTGGCGTTAACTTGATGTCCTACAGTGGAATGGACGCGGAAGGAGTAGTGAATAGTCATTAGGCAGTGAAAAGCCATGTTTTCAAGGCCTTCCTAAAGTCCAGAAGATTTGTCATGCATCTGAGAGGCAAAGGGAGGTCATTCCATGCTTTGGCTGCACCGACCAAAAAACGTCTGCCACCCCAGTTAGCTTTTTTTACAAAGGGTACTGAGACTAATTTTGCTTCTGAAGAGTGCAGTGATCTTCTAGGTGCATACCAGCGGAAACGTTGTTTCAAGTGAAGGGGTCCATTTCCTTGAAGGGATTTGTGGACCACACACAGAGCTTTAAACAAAACACGCTTTTTGACGGGCAACCAGTGGAGCCTTTTAATCTCCGCCGAGATTGAAGCATATTTTGGGATGCCAGTGAGTAGTCTGGCAGCTGCATTCTGCAGGAGTTGAAGTTTTTTCATGAGCCCCTCCTGGATATTTAGATATGAGCTGTTACAATAATCCAGTCTGGACATGACTAAGGCAGTAATGACTGTTTGTTGGCTGTCTTTGGGCAGGAAGGGCAAAACATTTTTGCAGGATCTCAGAATGTATGATGTAGCTGAGACCACTGCATTCACTAGATCCTTAGAACTGAGTTTGTTGTCTATATAGACTCCTACATTTTTTACCTTCCTAGTGGGAGTCGGAAGAGGACCAAGTGAGTCCGGCCACCATGCCGCGGTCCAAGAATTTGGATCATTACCGAACAGTACCACCTCCGTTTTACTGGAGTTAAGTTTAAGGCAATTTTGGGCCATCCAGTTACCCACAGCTGTCATGCAGTCATGGAAGCAGGACGCCGTTTCCTGTACTCCATCTGGTAGCAGTGACACTACGATTTGGGTGTCATCAGCGTAGGAAGTCAAATTGAACCCGAAGGATTCAATCAGGGGAGCCAACTGCGACACATAAACATTAAAAAGAGTCGGACTCACGGATGACCCTTGAGGGACTCCACAAGGTAGTGAGAAAGGTTTGGCAGTAAAGTCTCTGAGGGAGACTGTCTGTACTCTATTGGATAGGAAAGATTTGACTAGTTTCCAGGCCGTGCCCTTTACTCCGATCTCTTGCAGCCGGTCCATCAGTAAAACATGATGGACCGTATCAAAGGCTGCAGAGAGGTCCAGCATAATCATGGCAGCTTTTCCTCGCTGGTCCAATGTAGTCCTGATTTCTTCAGTGGATTTAAGAAGTACGGACTCCGTGCTGTGTCCTCCCCGGAAGCCATACTGGGTGGGATCCAGCACCTGCCCTTCCTCCAAAAACCGACTGAGTTGGGTATTCATTATTTTTTCTGAAATTTTAGCAGGGAGTGGGAGTCTAGATATGAGTCTAAAGTTATTGGAGTCTTTAGGATCTAGATTCGTTTTTTTTAGCAGAGGTAGTATGGATTCACTTTTCCATGATGGCCGTCAAAGTTAGTGTGACTGGTTCAGGTGCTAGTTTTAATATAGAGGGAGGGCACGGATCAAATGGTGACCCTGATTTTGCTTTCATCAAAAGTTTCCAAATGTCTGAGACTGTGATTGGGGTAAAATTATAAAAATGAGGCAATGTGCTTTTTCCTATCTTAGGATCTGCCGTGTCTGCCAGAGATGTCTTCGTTGTTGAGCCTATGAAAGTAGAGAAAATACCATCGACTTTATCGAAGAAAAAATTAGCTATCTTATCACACAGTTCTTGACTAGCTGTAATCGGAGGGGGGGCTGGATGTGCTAGGGCAGTAACTGTTTTGAATAATTTTTTGGTTGAGTTCTTTGCAGAGTTGATTTTATTAGCGAAAAACTCTTGTTCAGTTTTTTGAAGTAACTGCTTATACTGTGCTAGGCTTTGTTTGTATTCGTTTTTTTCCCAATCATTGTACTCCCTCCTCCAAATTCTTTCCAAGTGCTTGCAGGTCAGTTTTTTATCTCTAAGCTCTTGGGTATACCAAGGTGACGAGGGTCGTCACCTATTGTGACGGAGGAGTTTTTTAGGAGCTAGCTTGTTACTTGCTGCTTCCAGCCAGTCAGTATAAACGGATGTGGCCTCATCTAGATCAGTAGGAAGAACAGATGAGGTAGAAGTTAGCAGGTCCTGTAGTTCATCGGCCTTAACCTTATTCCATGCTCTACTGACCACATGTTTCTTTACTAGTTTCTTAGTACCTCGGTCAGGCAGAGTCAACTCGAATAACACCGCCTTGTGGTCCGACCAGACCACTGGGAGAATGTCCATGAATACTAGCTGCCCATTATTGGAAAATATGGCATCCAATGTGTGTCCTGCCTTATGTGTGGCACCCGTGACAAGTTGCTTTAAATCAACGCTACTCATTAGGTCTAGCAAGCTTGAAGTGTCTGGATCATTATCAACTTCTAAATGGAAGTTGTAATCCCCTAATATCGTGTATGAGCAAGCACTTAGCTCATTTTCCAACCAGCTGCCAGCTTGTATTAAAAACCGGTTTCTAGGGCCAGGTGGCCTATAGACGAGGGTGCCTCTAAAGTATGGTGACTCCAGGATAGTCCATCTAAGGTCCCTACAATTGTGACCCATCTCCTGGAAGTGACGGACAAGACGTGGGTTAGGTTTCCCTGCTTTGAGGGTACTGATATGTTCCTGGACCCTTACCTTGATTTTTCTAGAAGTAAGGCCAATATAGTGTAACCCACAACCACACGTCAATTGGTAAATAACGTTGGTGGTGTTACAGTTGCTGAACTTAGTCTGAAACCATGTTCTTCCATCCACAAGTGTAATACTTTTGGATGCTTGAGTCAGGCTACACACTGTACAGTTCCCACACGGCAAATGTCCTGATGGAACCCCAGTTTTCCGTTTCTGTAGACTGTTCTGGGGAGTATGGACCAGCCAGTCTCTTAAATTGGTGGCCCTTTTAAAGGCAAATCTTGGTTGGGGCATTTTCTTAGGGCCAGTGTCTAACAAATGCCAGTGTTTCCTGATAATTTGTCTGATCTTAGTGGACAAGGGGCCAAAAGTAGTCACCACTGGGAGGCACTTGTTCTTAGTTCTCATACTCCTTTCCATCAGTGCCTCCCGGGGAGTGTTCATGGCTCTCTTGCGTGCTCTCTTAATCAGCCTAGGAGGACTAGTGACGCCAAAGAACAACTGGCTAGGATACAAAGTTACCTCTCTGAGTATAAGACATATATGGTCAATCAAAAAATCAAGGACCTCAAACATAATTTGGAGCGCTTCTCACATGAGTGGGCTTTTCCATATGTAGAGGACAAATATTATCAAACCAGTGCAGAACAGGGACATCAATACTCATACCAAAGAGGGGGCCGGTGACAGGGTAGGAGGACCCCATATAATTGGCCCTTTGACAATACCAGTAGTGAAGAGGAGGACATAGGTGAACAACCATCGACCTCTAACAATTCAAGGGTTAGATTTAGACCACAGAATAGACAGAATGAAGATTTGGGCACACTGTTGATGTCTTTTTTTAGGCCAAAGTCAACAGGGCAACTGGGGAGGAGGCCAGAGAACCAGGGGCAGAGGGCGACAGGAACAGACATGGCAGGCCTACTCCCCAAGGATAACACGCAGCATGGGAGGGCACCCCAGTAAATAACATAGTAGTAAATCTTTCTGACCATCACCTATCCTCAGCTGAGATATGAGTTCTCAATAAAGGTTTGGGCTATGTTCCAACCCCAAAACATGATGCTTTCAAATTTAGAACTGAGTTCTTTGAAATGATGCCAAAGATACGCTTGCATAACGTTTTTGAGGAGAAATTGGTGGACCCACCCTCAATATTTTCTACCAACTTACACCGACCATCAGTGTTCTGTCCCCTAAACTCCTCAATGGGACCAGAAGTTACGGTGTTTGAGTAACTGGTTTTAAGGGATATCACGGCTTTGGAACAATCACAGGGCCAATGTGCCTTCCAGAATATGAGTAAGACTGACTGGGAGGCCATTAAGTCACTTCAGACCAATGAACAAATAATAACAAAGCCAGCTGATAAAGGTGGTGCGATTGTGGTTCTCAATTTGAAAGATTACGAAACTGAGGTACTGAGACTACTAGGGATGCGTAACAATTACATACCTCTCATGAGAGACCTCACTGTTGAACTCCAGAATATTATCAGGGAGATGATTGATGAAGCGAAAGAGTTCTTGATTAATCCCACACCACGAGTTCCAGTGATTTACATTCTGCCAAAAATTCATAGTGTCTGGGATTCCATCACTACTCGAGCTACTGTCGCAGTTTGCTGATTTCTTCCTAAGGGAAACTGTTATTAACCAACCATCATTTGTACAGGATACCACTGATATTCTTACTACTCTGAAAGGTTTGGAATATGATCCCCAAAGCCAATTTTTGGTCACAATTGACATTGAATCACTATTTACCAGCATTCCTCAGGAAGCCACGCTGGTGGCAGCAGCGCGGGCGCTTGGGGAACGTGAGTGGTTCTATGACACTCCTCCATCTTTTGTCCTAAAATGCATTGAATTAGCGTTGACAAGTAACTTCTTTTGCTATCATAACCAACTTTATTTGCAGGTCTCAGGTACATCGATGGGGGCAACTTTTGCCCCTAGTCTGGCCTGCATTTATGTTGGACAGTTTGAGAACAATTTTGTACATCCTGTCTCTTATCCATTTTTACAGCACTTATCTCTTTGGAAGAGATATATTGATGACGTGTTATGCATATGGTCAGGTTCTGAGGACCAACTCCAAGATTTCCTCCATTGGCTAAATGAGGCTGATAGTTGTCTACATTTCACTTGGACAATTGACAGACATACAGCTGTCTACCTTGATCTGGGTATAACAGCTAGGGATCATATACTTTACACTACAGTCCATCAGAAACCGACAGACTGGAATTCACTACTACACTACCGGTCTTTCCATCCGAGGGCCCTATGGGACAATCTCCCGGTTGGGCAGTTCTTTAGATATTGCAGAAACTGTACCGATACGGGGACGTTTGTTGAACAATCTGAAACTCTTGCCAAAAGTCTCGTGGAAAGAGCCTATTATCCTAGGGTGATTAAGAGGGCACGCAAGCGAGCCAGGAACACCCCCCGGGAGGCACTGATGGAAAGGAGTATGAGAACTAAGAAAAGTGCCTCCCAGTGGTGACTACTTTTGACCCCTTGTCCACTAAGATCAGACAAATTATCAGGAAACACTGGCATTTGTTGGACACTGGCCTTAAGAAAATGCCCCACCCAAGATTTGCCTTTAAAAGGGCCACCAATTTCAAGAAACTGACTGGTCCATACTTGCCAGAACAGTCTACAGAAATGGAAAACTGGGGTTCCATCAGGACATTTCCCTTGTGGGAACTGTACAGTGTGTAGCGTGACTCAGGCATCCAAAAGTATTACACTTGTGGATGGAAGAACATGGTTTCAGACTAAGTTCAGCAACTGTAACACCACCAACGTTATCTACCGATTGACGTGTGGTTGTGGGTTACACTATATTGGCCTTACTTCTAGATCAATCAAGGTAAGGAACATATCTGTACCCTCAAAGCAGGGAAACTTACCACACGTCTTGTCCGTCAGCTCCAGGAGATGGGTCACAATTGTAGGGACCTTAGATTGACTATCCTGGAGAAAGTAACAGGAGAAACACATGCTATTGAGAACCTATTTATCCAACAAGAAGCCCGCTGGATCTTTTCTGAAAAAGTAGACCGAGACGGCTTAAACGATTCTATTGAGTGGCATAAGTTGGTTAGATAATACAACGTAGGTGTGCACAGACAGATCTGTTCATTACTCTGATAATCGGGTGGACATTCCATAGGCAGTATTTGCCACTACATGTACTCTTTGGCAGGTGTTGACCTGTATATGGTAATTATGTAGGTGTCAGTCACTTGTACATTTTGAGGCGGTGAATTCCTGTGGGTCTCCATACATGAGGGTTTGACATCTGGTGCTTCTTGGATGTTGATGGGGCTCCCATTAATAGGCCTAAAATAGTATATGGTCCATGGGTACTAAAATGCCTTGAAATATGGATGGTTTATAAGATATGGTCGACTTCTGTGCAAGTCTGTTGGTTAGATCTACAGATAGACCATTGTACATGCAAAAAAAGATAGGTGGGGTTATGCTCTGCACTGTGTCGCCTTGAAATGACAAACGGTCTAAACACACCCAGTAGATGTACCGAACAACATTTCTAGATGGCATCCGGCGTGTTTGTTTTTCTGTTTTTCTTGAAATAACCGTGTGTTTGTTTTTTCTTGAAATGACCGTCTGTGTGAATATCTCTAATCGGCGTACTGAACACCATTTAAGATGGGGTCCATGGTCGCTGACCTGATTACATGAACTATGTACTGTGTTTCCTTGAAAGGACAAACAGTTTTAATACACCCAGAAGATGCAGTGAACAACACTTCTAGACGCACCCAGGTTTTGTGGTTTTTCTTAAAATGAATGTGTGTGTGTCTTTCTTGAAATGACCACCTGTTTGAATATCTCTATTTTCGTGTATTGAATATCATTTTAAGATGGCGCCCATGGTCCCTGACTTGATTGCACAAATTCAGTACTGCAGGATTGCCCCTGTGGTGAATGGTGGTGATGCGGGCCCCTAGGGTACATTGCCGGCCGTCGGGTTTTGTTTGGGAGAGCGCCCCAAGGAAGTCCCTTCAGGTTGAAAGGGTGTGGCCACTGATCTCCTTCCGGGTCGGGCGTTGTTGAGCGGCATTTTTAGACGTGCTTGAGTACGTGGCAATGTTGGAGCATCGCAGCGCATACACCCAGCCTGGTGGTGAGTCAGTATGTGTATGAGAGTGCTGTGCACGTGTCTTTTCAACATTTCCTCTAAAGTTTTTTTGACCATTTAACATCTATACAGGCACAACGCGGCCATAAATGCTAATCCCGATGACATTCACATGGGGAATTTAAAGCATCCCCTTGCATACCACTAATGGCGTGGTGAGTGTGTGTGATTGTGGCAGATAATTCCAACCATAGACAGAAAATAGGGACTCAGCTCCCTTTCACTCCCGATTTTACTTATGAAAAATGTGCACATATTTATCCACAGGTGCATGCTCTTGGCTGCATTAAGCTGTGTGAGGGGCAGTCACCCTTTGGGTCCCTCCCCGGTGAGTTGCTGATAGCCCACCTGGCAACCACCCGGTAATTATGCTTCATAATTAAAAAAAGATATAAGTCTGAAGAGTGTCAAACACTGAGGCTGTTAACTTATTTCAATGTTTTTAAATAATATGTTTTTCTTTTGTCTCTGGCACTATCCTTCCCTCCCTTATTTTTATCAACCACTGCATGTCCATTGTACTATTGAGGTGGAGATGTGTCCCCGTGCCCTGATGAAATTGCCGCAGAATTTTAGGGCAATGAAACATGTCGGCTGTTCAAGTTAAGATGGTCTAAACATGCTGTCTTCTTTTAATTGGGTGTGAACACTAGTCAAAAAATTAAAATATATGGGATAGATGTTCACAACCCTATTTTAATGGGGAGTTATGTTTACTCTTTTTTCACATTACTGGGCCTAGATGGTAAATATCAACACATGCGGGGGACTTGACTAGAAGAGTAAGCGTAGCCTCTTTTAGAAGTAATACATGATACCCATTTGATAAAGATTGTTTAAAGCTTTCATGTGTTCTCTATAACCAGGTCTTGTTGTTTTTTGAATCACGTGAGTGGAGGGCATCCTGGTTATTATCCCTCTGATGCTCCTTTTTTGATAGTTGTCCTTGTAAAATGTATCAACACGAGAATGTGTGGTATTGTACATGTGATAGATTAGTAGATGAGCACTGCAAACTGAAATTGGTGAAAGTGTGCTGGTGGGATGCAAGATTTGTGTCTCCCAACCTAAATCAGTTCTGGAAATCTAGCTCAGGTTTTTCAGAGCGTTTCCAGGCTAATGACATCTGTTGAAGAAGACTGAGACTCGGTGAGTGAGGGTGTTTGTGCATTTTAGATATAAACCAGCTGTGGTGCTGCTTTATGTCTAAAATATCCAAACACCCTCTCTCACAGACACAACACAAAATTCCACCCCACATAATTACACAACTAGCAATTCCAGTACAACTCACATAATTCCACTCCACACCACATACATTCACTCCACTCCAAACCAAAACACATGGATAAAAGACATTGTCATTTACAACACCAATAGCTATAACTCTCGCAAATGCAAGACTTATTCCATTGCAAATGCTTGTTTTTATGAGGTGACGGCCATCGATTCCGAGGTGGGGAATAGTGGCCTGCACCTATTCTTGATTGGGTGGTATCTGTGGGGCAATTCATCTGTACATTGAAATACATTTTACAGACTTTTGTTCACAGAGCAAGGAAGATATCAGTTGTGTTGGATTTCCATGAAACAATGCAAGATATTGGTAGAAGGAAGAACGACCCCCAGCGCCACTCTTTTTGGATTTCATTTTGGGTAGAAATAAGCAAAGAGTACATGCGAATGCACTTTATTGGTTGAAATGGTGCTTGAAGGAATGTAATAACAAACAATGGCCTATACCTGATGCAGTGATCGATGGACACATGAAATGCCCCCATATTTCGGGTTGAGGCAGCACATTGTGTTCCCAAGGCATTAATGCAAACATTGGTAGTTGGATGGTCATTCAGGATTCTGACATCAACTTTTGGTATACACTGTTCATCCTTCACTTGCTGTCCTGGGGTACCACCCATTTTACTAGTGTAAAGGAATGGCCTGACAGTATAAAGCCAAGTATATCACTTCTATTCTTAACAGATAAGTTTTATTTTCCCATTTCAATGATGAAGCCCATTTGCTGGATTATATGAAAGAATTTCCTCATAAGATCTCTGGCTAAGCGCTTTACAATGTTGGATGATACTCCTAAATTGGAAAACAACATTTTGTACAACAAATCTATAGGCAGAAATTCTTGTAGTGTTCCTTTGACCTCTACCACCCAAATGCAGCTGTGGCCACTAATAATAATAGTTCTAAAGATTGGTTCCTTGTAGAGATTTATCCAAATATGACAGTAGTAGGAAATGTTTGCTCAAAAAGCAAACTCATGAAATATGCAGCTTCTTAACCTCGACAGCTGATTGTAACATCAAGAGACAAAAGATTATGAGCACTGACTCATTGCGAATTCACACAAAAGGAGCTGGCTCTGGAATTTCTCTCTTCTCTTCTAGAGTTATTTGTCCAGAGGCATGCCTGTATGAGGAACTCACTGTGTGGGGGACAGATATCTACGCAGACGTAAGTTTACTTGCAGCACACCTCCATCAGATGTGTTGACTATCTTCTGAAACTTTGCTAGAAATATGGCATGTTAGGCAAAAATTGGCTACATGATGAAGAGGTAAATGTGAAGTTTCATACTTCATAACCACTGTTGCTTTTCCATCAGGACTCCTCCATTTGCCGAGCTGCAATCAGCGAAGGGAAAGTCAGCAATGCTGGAGGCAGAGTAACAATGCAGAAGTGGCCGGGACAAAGCAGCTACCAAGCATCCACACGGAACGGAGTAACAACCCTGAGCTATAAAGCCACTTCCAGATCTTTCAATTTTACATCAGACTACATTGCCTTACCAATCACAAGTCCTATTAAACCTCCTGAAGGTAACGCTGAGCAATGCATCTAAGGTTTAGCTGGTGATATATTCAACGTTAACTTTTACTAACTGTTATTTCTAACTTAGTTCTTTCTCAAAGGTAGTTAAGCAAAATAGTGCCTAGAGATGTATTTGGCCCTTAAAATGCAAAATACAGGTTTATTATGTTATGCAATAGTGCATTTTACATTGTTTTGGAGGCGTAACGTTGGTTACTCAGTAAAACTGACAACAGAGAATGGGTCACATAAAATGGGCTTTGCAACATTTCCTCTTCAGCAATTTGTAGTTTCTGGGCTGACACCTAATATGTATTCCAGCGCTGGCATGTTAAGGACATTTTGAAAATTGAGGGCATTAAACATCGGTGTGTGTAAACAACCTGTTCTTATAGCGTTTGGCACTGTTAATGAACAGGAAATGGGAGTGAAAATCAATAGGCAGGGTGCAACTGAGCATAGTAAATATTTTCCTGTCTTTACATTGTAATATGTTTGCTGTTTCCTGAGTCTCTAAGAAGTATTTCTAGAACTCAAAACATGAAACCTCAGCCATAATTGAGGATTCTCTACCTTGCAATCTTTGAAAAAAGGTCCTTTTTCAGCCACTTCCTCTGTAATGTGATATTACTTCTCCTTCTTTCAGTTTCTGTTCAGTGCAAGACCACCGCAAGAGAACTCAAGTATACTAGAGCAGAGTGAGTACAGTTGCTGCCCTGTGCTTTCCTTTATAAAGAAATAGCACAGTTCATATTTTTGTGCAATTCGATTTTAGAATATTCTAAACGCTCTTCATATGAATTCAGTTATTCTTAAACTCAGTGCCCAGTTGAGTTCTTAGCCTGGGAAAAAGCAAACACAAAGCCTTGGCCATATAAAACTCCCAACAGCTAATGGCAGTCATCACATCCAAAGGAAGAGCCTGTGCTGAGCTGCTTTCTTCTTCTCAGTCCTCCCTTCTGCATAGCGCTTTGATGCCTTGACTGGTCTAATGCGCTCTATAAATGCTACAAAATATAAATACTAGGTGACCAGAAGCCAGTTTTGTGAGCCTGGAAACTACTGGGTTTTATTAGGTGATGGCCATGGATTCCAAGGTGGGGAATTGTCACCTGAACTTATTCCTGATTGGGTGGTATCTTTGGGGTAATTCATCTGTACTTTGAGGGACATTTCACAGATAATTGTTCACAGAGCAATGAAGATATAAGTGTGTTGGATTTCCATGAAACAATGCAAGATATTGGTAGAAGGAAGAACGATCCCCAGCGCCACTCTCTTTGGATTTCATTCTGGGCAGAAATAAGCAAGGAGTACATGCGAATGCACTTTATTGGTTGAACTGGTGCTTGAAGGAATGTAATAAAAAACAATGGCCTATACCTGATGCACTGATCGATAGACACATGAAATGCCCCCATATTTAGGGTTGAGGCAGCACATTGTGTTCCCGAGGCATTAATGCAAACATTGGTAGTTGGATGGTCTTTCAGGATTCTGACATCAACATTTGATATACACTGTTCATCCTTCACTTGTTGTCCTGGGGTACCACCCATTTTACTAGTGTAAAGGAATGACCTGACAGTATAAAGCCAAGTATATCACTTCTATTCTTAACATATAAGTTTTATTTTCCCATTTCAATGATGAGGCCCATTTGCTGGATTATATGAAAGAATTTCCTCATAAGATCTCTGGCTAAGCGCTTTACAATGTTGGAAGATACTCCTAAATTGGAAAACAACATTTTGTACAACAAATCTATAGGCAGAAATTCTTGTGGTGTTCCTTTGACCTCTACCACCCAAATGCAGCTGTGGCCACTAATAATAATAGTTCTAAATATTGGTTCCTTATAGAGATTTATCCAAATATGACAGTAGTAGGAAATGTTTGCTCAAAAAGCAAACTCATGAAATATGCAGCTTCTTAACTTGACAGCTGATTGTAACATCATGAGACAAAAGATTATGAGCACTGACTTATTGCGAATTCACACAAAAGGAGCTGGTTCTGGAATTTCTCTCTTCTCTTCTAGAGTTATTTGTCCAGAGGCATGCCTGTATGAGGAACTCACTGTGTGGGGGACAGATATCTACGCAGACGTAAGTTTACTTGCAACACACCTCCATCAGATGTGTTGACTATCTTCTGAAACTTTGCTAGAAATATGGCATGTTAGGCAAAAATTGGCTACATGATGAAGAGGTAAATGTGAAGTTTCATACTTCATAACCACTGTTGCTTTTCCATCAGGACTCTTCCATCTGCCGAGCTGTAATCAGCGAAGGGAAAGTCAGCAATGCTGGAGGCAGAGTAACAATGCAGAAGTGGCCGGGACAAAGCAGCTACCAAGCATCCACACGGAACGGAGTAACAACCCTGAGCTATAAAGCCACTTCCAGATCTTTCAATTTTACATCAGACTACATTGCCTTACCAATCACAAGTCCTATTAAACCTCCTGAAGGTAACGCTGAGCAATGCATCTAAGGTTTAGCTGGTGATATATTCAACGTTAACTTTTATTAACTGTTATTTCTAACTTAGTTCTCTCTCAAAGGTAGTTAAGCAAAATAGTGCCTAGAGATGTCTTTGGCCCTTAAAATGCAAAATACAGGTTTATTATGTTATGCAATAGTGCATTTTACATTGTTTTGGAGGCGTAACGTTGGTTAATCAGTAAAACTGACACCAGAGAATGGGTCACATAAAATGTGCTTTGCAACATTTCCTCTTCAGCAATTTGTAGTTTCTGGGCTGACACCTAATATGTATTCCAGCGCTAGCATGTTAAGGACATTTTGAAAATTGAGGGCATTAAACATCGGTGTGTGTAAACAACCTGTTCTTATAGCGTTTGGCACTGTTAATGAACAGGAAATGGGAGTGAAAATCAATAGGCAGGGTGCAACTGAGCATAGTAAATATTTTCCTGTCTTTTACATTGTAATATGTTTGCTGTTTCCTGAGTCTCTAAGAAGTATTTCTAGAACTCAAAACATGAAACCTCAGCCATAATTGAGGATTCTCAACCTTGCAATCTTTGAAAAAAGGTCCTTTTTCAGCCACTTCCTCTGTAATGTGATATTACTTCTCCTTCTTTCAGTTTCTGTTCAGTGCAAGACCACCGCAAGAGAACTCAAGTATACTAGAGCAGAGTGAGTACAGTTGCTGCCCTGTGCTTTCCTTTATAAAGAAATAGCACAGTTCATATTTTTGTGCAATTCAATTTTAGAATATTCTAAACGCTCTTCATATGAATTCAGTTATTCTTAAACTCAGTGCCCAGTTGAGTTCTTAGCCTGGGAAAAAGCAAACACAAAGCCTTGGCCATATAAAACTCCCAACAGCTAATGGCAGTCATCACATCCAAAGGAAGAGCCTGTGCTGAGCTGCTTTCTTCTTCTCAGTCCTCCCTTCTGCATAGCGCTTTGATGCCTTGCCTGGTTTAATGCGCTCTATAAATGCTACAAAATATAAATACTAGGTGACCAGAAGCCAGTTTTGTGAGCCTGGAAACTACTGGGTTTTATTAGGTGATGGCCATGGATTCCAAGGTGGGGAATTGTCACCTGAACTTATTCCTGATTGGGTGGTATCTCTGGGGTAATTCATCTGTACTTTGAGGGACATTTCACAGATAATTGTTCACAGAGCAATGAAGATGTCAGTGTGTTGGATTTCCATGAAACAATGCAAGATATTGGTAGAAGGAAGAACGACCCCCAGCGCCACTCTCTTTGGATTTCATTTTGGGCAGAAATAAGCAAGGAGTACATGCGAATGCACTTTATTGGTTGAACTGGTGCTTGAAGGAATGTAATAAAAAACAATGGCCTATACCTGATGCACTGATCGATAGACACATGAAATGCCCCCATATTTAGGGTTGAGGCAGCACATTGTGTTCCCGAGGCATTAATGCAAACATTGGTAGTTGGATGGTCTTTCAGGATTCTGACATCAACATTTGGTATACACTGTTCATCCTTCACTTGCTGTCCTGGGGTACCACACAGTTTACTAGTGTAAAGGAATGGCCTGACAGTATAAAGCCAAGTATATCACTTCTATTCTTAACAGATAAGTTTTATTTTCCCATTTCAACGATGAGGCCCATTTGCTGGATTAAATGAAAGAATTTCCTCATAAGATCTCTGGCTAAGTGCTTTACAATGTTGGATGATACTCCTAAATTGGAAAACAACATTTTGTACAACAAATCTATAGGCAGAAATTCTTGTGGTGTTCCTTTGACCTCTACCACCCAAATGCAGCTGTGGCCACTAATAATAATAGTTCTAAAGATTGGTTCCTTGTAGAGATTTATCCAAATATGACAGTAGTAGGAAATGTTTGCTCAAAAAGCAAACTCATGAAATATGCAGCTTCTTAACTCGACAGCTGATTGTAACATCAAGAGACAAAAGATTATGAGCACTGACTCATTGCGAATTCACACAAAAGGAGCTGGTTCTGGAATTTCTCTCTTCTCTTCTAGAGTTATTTGTCCAGAGGCATGCCTGTATGAGGAACTCACTGTGTGGGGGACAGATATCTACGCAGACGTAAGTTTACTTGCAACACACCTCCATCAGATGTGTTGACTATCTTCTGAAACTTTGCTAGAAATATGGCATGTTAGGCAAAAATTGGCTACATGATGAAGAGGTAAATGTGAAGTTTCATACTTCATAACCACTGTTGCTTTTCCATCAGGACTCCTCCATTTGCCGAGCTGCAATCAGCGAAGGGAAAGTCAGCAATGCTGGAGGCAGAGTAACAATGCAGAAGTGGCCGGGACAAAGCAGCTACCAAGCATCCACACGGAACGGAGTAACAACCCTGAGCTATAAAGCCACTTCCAGATCTTTCAATTTTACATCAGACTACATTGCCTTACCAATCACAAGTCCTATTAAACCTCCTGAAGGTAACGCTGAGCAATGCATCTAAGGTTTAGCTGGTGATATATTCAACGTTAACTTTTACTAACTGTTATTTCTAACTTAGTTCTTTCTCAAAGGTAGTTAAGCAAAATAGTGCCTAGAGATGTATTTGGCCCTTAAAATGCAAAATACAGGTTTATTATGTTATGCAATAGTGCATTTTACATTGTTTTGGAGGCGTAACGTTGGTTACTCAGTAAAACTGACAACAGAGAATGGGTCACATAAAATGGGCTTTGCAACATTTCCTCTTCAGCAATTTGTAGTTTCTGGGCTGACACCTAATATGTATTCCAGCGCTGGCAAGTTAAGGACATTTTGAAAATTGGGGGCATTAAACATCGGTGTGTGTAAACAACCTGTTCTTATAGCGTTTGGCACTGTTAATGAACAGGAAATAGGAGTGAAAATCAATAGGCAGGGTGCAACTGAGCATAGTAAATATTTTCCTGTCTTTACATTGTAATATGTTTGCTGTTTCCTGAGTCTCTAAGAAGTATTTCTAGAACTCAAAACATGAAACCTCAGCCATAATTGAGGATTCTCTACCTTGCAATCTTTGAAAAAAGGTCCTTTTTCAGCCACTTCCTCTGTAATGTGATATTACTTCTCCTTCTTTCAGTTTCTGTTCAGTGCAAGACCACCGCAAGAGAACTCAAGTATACTAGAGCAGAGTGAGTACAGTTGCTGCCCTGTGCTTTCCTTTATAAAGAAATAGCACAGTTCATAGTTTTTGTGCAATTCAATTTTAGAATATTCTAAACGCTCTTCATATGAATTCAGTTATTCTTAAACTCAGTGCCCAGTTGAGTTCTTAGCCTGGGAAAAAGCAAACACAAAGCCTTGGCCATATAAAACTCCCAACAGCTAATGGCAGCCATCACATCCAAAGGAAGACCCTGTGCTGAGCTGCTTTCTTCTTCTCAGTCCTCCCTTCTGCATAGCGCTTTGATGCCTTGCCTGGTCTAATGCGCTCTATAAATGCTACAAAATATAAATACTAGGTGACCAGAAGCCAGTTTTGTGAGCCTGGAAACTACAGGGTTTTATTAGGTGATGGCCATGGATTCCAAGGTGGGGAATTGTCACCTGAACTTATTCCTGATTGGGTGGTATCTCATGGGTAATTCATCTGTACTTTGAGGGACATTTCACAGATAATTGTTCACAGAGCAATGAAGATATCAGTGTGTTGGATTTCCATGAAACAATGCAAGATATTGGTAGAAGGAAGAACGATCCCCAGCGCCACTCTCTTTGGATTTCATTCTGGGCAGAAATAAGCAAGGAGTACATGCGAATGCACTTTATTGGTTGAACTGGTGCTTGAAGGAATGTAATAAAAAACAATGGCCTATACCTGATGCACTGATCGATAGACACATGAAATGCCCCCATATTTAGGGTTGAGGCAGCACATTGTGTTCCCAAGGCATTAATGCAAACATTGGTAGTTGGATGGTCTTTCAGGATTCTGACATCAACATTTGATATACACTGTTCATCCTTCACTTGTTGTCCTGGGGTACCACCCATTTTACTAGTGTAAAGGAATGGCCTGACAGTATAAAGCCAAGTATATTACTTCTATTCTTAACATATAAGTTTTATTTTCCCATTTCAATGATGAGGCCCATTTGCTGGATTATATGAAAGAATTTCCTCATAAGATCTCTGGCTAAGCACTTTACAATGTTGGAAGATACTCCTAAATTGGAAAACAACATTTTGTACAACAAATCTATAGGCAGAAATTCTTGTGGTGTTTCTTTGACCTCTACCACCCAAGTGCAGCTGTGGCCACTAATAATAATGGTTCAAAAGATTGGTTCCTTGTAGAGATTTATCCAAATATGACAGTAGTAGGAAATGTTTGCTCAAAAAGCAAACTCATGAAATATGCAGCTTCTTAACTCGACAGCTGATTGTAACATCAAGAGACAAAAGATTATGAGCACTGACTCATTGCGAATTCACACAAAAGGAGTTGGTTCTGGAATTTCTCTCTTCTCTTCTAGAGTTATTTGTCCAGAGGCATGCCTGTATGAGGAACTCACTGTGTGGGGGACAGATATCTACGCAGACGTAAGTTTACTTGCAACACACCTCCATCAGATGTGCTGACTATCTTCTGAAACTTTGCTAGAAATATGGCATGTTAGGCAAAAATTGGCTACATGATGAAGAGGTAAATGTGAAGTTTCATACTTCATAACCACTGTTGCTTTTCCATCAGGACTCCTCCATTTGTAGAGCTGTAATCAGCGAAGGGAAAGTCAGCAATGCTGGAGGCAGAGTAACAATGCAGAAGTGGCCGGGACAAAGCAGCTACCAAGCATCCACACGGAACGGAGTAACAACCCTGAGCTATAAAGCCACTTCCAGATCTTTCAATTTTACATCAGACTACATTGCCTTACCAATCACAAGTCCTATTAAACCTCCTGAAGGTAACGCTGAGCAATGCATCTAAGGTTTAGCTGGTGATATATTCAACGTTAACTTTTATTAACTGTTATTTCTAACTTAGTTCTCTCTCAAAGGTAGTTAAGCAAAATAGTGCCTAGAGATGTCTTTGGCCCTTAAAATGCAAAATACAGGTTTATTATGTTATGCAATAGTGCATTTTACATTGTTTTTGAGGCGTAACGTTGGTTAATCAGTAAAACTGACACCAGAGAATGGGTCACATAAAATGGGCTTTGCAACATTTCCTCTTCAGCAATTTGTAGTTTCTGGGCTGACACCTAATATGTATTCCAGCGCTAGCAAGTTAAGGACATTTTGAAAATTGGGGGCATTAAACATCGGTGTGTGTAAACAACCTGTTCTTATAGCGTTTGGCACTGTTAATGAACAGGAAATAGGAGTGAAAATCAATAGGCAGGGTGCAACTGAGCATAGTAAATATTTTCCTGTCTTTACATTGTAATATGTTTGCTGTTTCCTGAGTCTCTAAGAAGTATTTCTAGAACACAAAACATGAAACCTCAGCCATAATTGAGGATTCTCTACCTTGCAATCTTTGAAAAAAGGTCCTTTTTCACCCACTTCCTATGTAATGTGATATTACTTCTCCTTCTTTCAGTTTCTGTTCAGTGCAAGACCACCGCAAGAGAACTCAAGTATACTAGAGCAGAGTGAGTACAGTTGCTGCCCTGTGCTTTCCTTTATAAAGAAATAGCACAGTTCATAGTTTTTGTGCAATTCAATTTTAGAATATTCTAAACGCTCTTCATATGAATTCAGTTATTCTTAAACTCAGTGCCCAGTTGAGTTCTTAGCCTGGGAAAAAGCAAACACAAAGCCTTGGCCATATAAAACTCCCAACAGCTAATGGCAGCCATCACATCCAAAGGAAGAGCCTGTGCTGAGCTGCTTTCTTCTTCTCAGTCCTCCCTTCTGCATAGCGCTTTGATGCCTTAACTGGTCTAATGCGCTCTATAAATGTTACAAAATATAAATACTAGGTGACCAGAAGCCAGTTTTGTGAGCCTGGAAACTACTGGGTTTTATTAGGTGATGGCCATGGATTCCAAGGTGGGGAATTGTCACCTGAACTTATTCCTGATTGGGTGGTATCTCTGGGGTAATTCATCTGTACTTTGAGGGACATTTCACAGATAATTGTTCACAGAGCAATGAAGATATCAGTGTGTTGGATTTCCATGAAACAATGCAAGATATTGGTAGAAGGAAGAACGACCCCCAGCGCCACTCTCTTTGGATTTCATTCTGGGCAGAAATATGCAAAGAGTACATGCGAATGCACTTTATTGGTTGAAATGGTGCTTGAAGGAATGTAATAAAAAACAATGGCCGATACCTGATGCACTGATCGATAGACACATGAAATGCCCCCATATTTAGGGTTGAGGCAGCACATTGTGTTCCCAAGGCATTAATGCAAACATTGGTAGTTGGATGGTCTTTCAGAATTCTGACATCAACATTTGGTATACACTGTTCATCCTTCACTTGTTGTCCTGGGGTACCACCCATTTTACTAGTGTAAAGGAATGGCCTGACAGTATAAAGCCAAGTATATCACTTCTATTCTTAACAGATAAGTTTTATTTTCCCATTTCAATGATGAGGCCCATTTGCTGGATTATATGAAAGAATTTCCTCTTAAGATCTCTGGCTAAGCACTTTACAATGTTGGATGATACTCCTAAATTTGAAAACAACATTTTGTACAACAAATCTATAGGCAGAAATTCTTGTGGTGTTCCTTTGACCTCTACCACCCAAATGCAGCTGTGGCCACTAATAATAATAGTTCTAAAGATTGGTTCCTTGTAGAGATTTATCCAAATATGACAGTAGTAGGAAATGTTTGCTCAAAAAGCAAACTCATGAAATATGCAGCTTCTTAACTTGACAGCTGATTGTAACATCAAGAGACAAAAGATTATGAGCACTGACTTATTGCGAATTCACACAAAAGGAGCTGGTTCTGGAATTTCTCTCTTCTCTTCTAGAGTTATTTGTCCAGAGGCATGCCTGTATGAGGAACTCACTGTGTGGGGGACAGATATCTACGCAGACGTAAGTTTACTTGCAACACACCTCCATCAGATGTGTTGACTATCTTCTGAAACTTTGCTAGAAATATGGCATGTTAGGCAAAAATTGGCTACATGATGAAGAGGTAAATGTGAAGTTTCATACTTCATAACCACTGTTGCTTTACCATCAGGACTCCTCCATTTGTAGAGCTGTAATCAGCGAAGGGAAAGTCAGCAATGCTGGAGGCAGAGTAACAATGCAGAAGTGGCCGGGACAAAGCAGCTACCAGGCATCCACACGGAACGGAGTAACAACCCTGAGCTATAAAGCCACTTCCAGATCTTTCAATTTTACATCAGACTACATTGCCTTACCAATCACAAGTCCTATTAAACCTCCTGAAGGTAACGCTGAGCAATGCATCTAAGGTTTAGCTGGTGATATATTCAACGTTAACTTTTATTAACTGTTATTTCTAACTTAGTTCTCTCTCAAAGGTAGTTAAGCAAAATAGTGCCTAGAGATGTCTTTGGCCCTAAAAATGAAAATACAGGTTTATTATGTTAAGCATTAGTGCATTTTACATTGTTTTGGAGGCGTAACGTTGGTTAATCAGTAAAACTGACAACAGAGAATGGGTCACATAAAATGGGCTTTGCAACATTTCCTCTTCAGCAATTTGTAGTTTCTGGGCTGACACCTAATATGTATTCCAGCGCTAGCATGTTAAGGACATTTTGAAAATTGGGGGCATAAAGCATCGGTGTGTGTAAACAACCTGTTCTTGTAGCCTCTGGCACTGTTAATGAACAGGAAATGGGAGTGACAATCAATAGGCAGGGTGCAACTGAGCATAGTAAATATTTTCCTGTCTTTACATTGTAATAAGTTTGCTGTTTCCTAAGTCTCTAAGAAGTATTTCTAGAACTCAAAACATGAAACCTCAGCCATAATTGAGGATTCTCTACCTTGCAATCTTTGAAAAAGGTCCTTTTTCAGCCACTTCCTCTGTAATGTGATATTACTTCTCCTTCTTTCAGTTTCTGTTCAGTGCAAGACCACCGCAAGAGAACTCAAGTATACTAGAGCAGAGTGAGTACAGTTGCTGCCCTGTGCTTTCCTTTATAAAGAAATAGCACAGTTCATAGTTTTTATGCAATTCAATTTTAGAATATTCTAAACGCTCTTCATATGAATTCAGTTATTCTTAAACTCAGTGCCCAGTTGAGTTCTTAGCCTGGGAAAAAGCAAACACAAAGCCTTGGCCATATAAAACTCCCAACAGCTAATGGCAGCCATCACATCCAAAGGAAGAGCCTGTGCTGAGCTGCTTTCTTCTTCTCAGTCCTCCCTTCTGCATAGCGCTTTGATGCCTTAACTGGTCTAATGCG
The DNA here is from genome assembly GCA_963921515.1 of Calotriton arnoldi. Taxonomy (NCBI): domain Eukaryota; kingdom Metazoa; phylum Chordata; class Amphibia; order Caudata; family Salamandridae; genus Calotriton; species Calotriton arnoldi. Next base: position 1,300,966 of record CAWUFW010003405.1, on the reverse strand, counting down.
CTCTATAAATGTTACAAAATATAAATACTAGGTGACCAGAAGCCAGTTTTGTGAGCCTGGAAACTACTGGGTTTTATTAGGTGATGGCCATGGATTCCAAGGTGGGGAATTGTCACCTGAACTTATTCCTGATTGGGTGGTATCTCTGGGGTAATTCATCTGTACTTTGAGGGACATTTCACAGATAATTGTTCACAGAGCAATGAAGATATCAGTGTGTTGGATTTCCATGAAACAATGCAAGATATTGGTAGAAGGAAGAACGACCCCCAGCGCCACTCTCTTTGGATTTCATTCTGGGCAGAAATATGCAAAGAGTACATGCGAATGCACTTTATTGGTTGAAATGGTGCTTGAAGGAATGTAATAAAAAACAATGGCCGATACCTGATGCACTGATCGATAGACACATGAAATGCCCCCATATTTAGGGTTGAGGCAGCACATTGTGTTCCCAAGGCATTAATGCAAACATTGGTAGTTGGATGGTCTTTCAGAATTCTGACATCAACATTTGGTATACACTGTTCATCCTTCACTTGTTGTCCTGGGGTACCACCCATTTTACTAGTGTAAAGGAATGGCCTGACAGTATAAAGCCAAGTATATCACTTCTATTCTTAACAGATAAGTTTTATTTTCCCATTTCAATGATGAGGCCCATTTGCTGGATTATATGAAAGAATTTCCTCATAAGATCTCTGGCTAAGCGCTTTACAATGTTGGAAGATACTCCTAAATTGGAAAACAACATTTTGTACAACAAATCTATAGGCAGAAATTCTTGTGGTGTTCCTTTGACCTCTACCACCCAAATGCAGCTGTGGCCACTAATAATAATAGTTCTAAATATTGGTTCCTTGTAGAGATTTATCCAAATATGACAGTAGTAGGAAATGTTTGCTCAAAAAGCAAACTCATGAAATATGCAGCTTCTTAACCTCGACAGCTGATTGTAACATCATGAGACAAAAGATTATGAGCACTGACTCATTGCGAATTCACACAAAAGGAGCTGGTTCTGGAATTTCTCTCTTCTCTTCTAGAGTTATTTGTCCAGAGGCATGCCTGTATGAGGAACTCACTGTGTGGGGGACAGATATCTACGCAGACGTAAGTTTACTTGCAACACACCTCCATCAGATGTGTTGACTATCTTCTGAAACTTTGCTAGAAATATGGCATGTTAGGCAAAAATTGGCTACATGATGAAGAGGTAAATGTGAAGTTTCATACTTCATAACCACTGTTGCTTTACCATCAGGACTCCTCCATTTGCCGAGCTGCAATCAGCGAAGGGAAAGTCAGCAATGCTGGAGGCAGAGTAACAATGCAGAAGTGGCCGGGACAAAGCAGCTACCAAGCATCCACACGGAACGGAGTAACAACCCTGAGCTATAAAGCCACTTCCAGATCTTTCAATTTTACATCAGACTACATTGCCTTACCAATCACAAGTCCTATTAAACCTCCTGAAGGTAACGCTGAGCAATGCATCTAAGGTTTAGCTGGTGATATATTCAACGTTAACTTTTATTAACTGTTATTTCTAACTTAGTTCTCTCTCAAAGGTAGTTAAGCAAAATAGTGCCTAGAGATGTCTTTGGCCCTAAAAATGAAAATACAGGTTTATTATGTTAAGCATTAGTGCATTTTACATTGTTTTGGAGGCGTAACGTTGGTTAATCAGTAAAACTGACAACAGAGAATGGGTCACATAAAATGGGCTTTGCAACATTTCCTCTTCAGCAATTTGTAGTTTCTGGGCTGACACCTAATATGTATTCCAGCGCTAGCATGTTAAGGACATTTTGAAAATTGGGGGCATAAAGCATCGGTGTGTGTAAACAACCTGTTCTTGTAGCCTCTGGCACTGTTAATGAACAGGAAATGGGAGTGACAATCAATAGGCAGGGTGCAACTGAGCATAGTAAATATTTTCCTGTCTTTACATTGTAATGTGTTTGCTTTTTCCTGAGTCTCTAAGAAGGATTTCGAGAACTCAATACATGAAACTTCAGCCATAATTGGGGATTCTTTACCTTGCAATCTTTGAAAAAAGGTCCTTTTTCAGCCACTTCCTCTGTAATGTGATATTACTTCTCCTTCTTTCAGTTTCTGTTCAGTGCAAGACCACCGCAAGACAACTCAAGTATACTAGAGCAGAGTGAGCACAGTTACTGCTGTGTGCTTTCCTTTATACAGAAAGAGTACAGTACATATTTGTATTCAATTCAATTTGAGAATCTTCTAAATGCACATAATATAAATTGAGATATTCTAAAACTCAGTGGCCAGTTGAGGTCTTAGGCTAGGAAAAATCAAACACAAAGCCCTGGGCATGTAGAACCTCCACAGGATAATAGCAGCCATCACATCAAAAGCAAGACCCTGTACTAGGTGACCAGACGCCATTTGTGTGAGCCTGGAAACTGAAGGTAAGTTCTCGCTTAGGCAGTGCTTTCATTGTCTCTTCGAGATATGCTGTGTTCAGAATATGGGCTTGAAGCCCCTCCCATCTTTTCTATTGGCTCCTTTTACCATCCTTGGTAAATACCAGCTTTTCATTGGTGAAATAGCGTACAATTCCCTCTTCTTTAAATTTTGTAACCTCCCATACGGCCTGTCCTGTTAGATCATCTCTTACGCTGCATGTTATTTTTACACTTGTAAGCAGCACTATTTTCTTAGCTGTCATCGAGCAGCACTCTTGCTCAGCTGTCCTCAAGCAGCCCTCACACTCGGCTGATGGCTGCCTTTTCTTTCTCATTTACATTGGCTGGGCTTGTGTTCTTGGAATGTTGTTTCTTAAGACCCCTCTCATGTCCTAACACAGCATGGCCGTGCTCCTTTATTTATTTATTTAACAGTGGCACAATTACGTTGGGCTTGTGTGCTTGGAGTTTTTACAATGGCTTTCCTACAAAGCAAACCCCTCCCACCTCTCTACACAGCATGGCTGCGCTCCTTTAATTATATATTAACGGTGCCGCCATGACTTTTTGTCTAGTGTGCTTCAAACGCTATTTGGTGGATTTCCTCCAAAGCATATCCCTCCCATCTCCTGACACAGCATGGCCGAGCGCCTTTATTTATTAATTAAGGGTATCAACTTAAATTTAAGGAACAGAGCTAGGCGCTGCACTTCAACACAATCAGCTTTATTTCTCCACAGCACTGTGCAACTCCTCCCCTGCTGTTAGTTGCTTCCCCTGTAGCTCTCACTAGAGAGGGGCTGTGACTGCTGCCTTTCATCCTCTCCTTAATTGTTGATGTTGATACATTGTTAACACTCGTGTGCTTGCAATGTTATTTGTTCAGACCCCTCCCTCGTCCCAAGATTGCATGGCCGCGTGCTTTTATTTATTTTTTAACTGCGTCACAATCACTTTTGAACTTATGTGCTTTGAAATGTTTGGTTGCATTTCCTCCAAAACAGACCTCTCCCACCTCCCGACAAAGCATGGCTGCTCGCCTTTATTTACTTAATAACAGCGCCAACATCACTTTGAGCGTGTGTGCTTGGAATGCTGTTTGTTGGATTTCTGCCAAAGAAAATCCCTCCCACCTCCCAACACAGCATGGCCGAGTGCCTTTATTTATTTATCAAGGGCATCACTTTAAATTTAAAGAACAGAGATGAGCAATGTGCATTAACACACTCAGCTTTATTTCTCCACAGCACCGTGCAACTCCTCCCCTGCTCTGTGTTGCTTCCCCTGTAGCTCTAACTAGAGAGGGGCTGTGACTGCTGCCTTCCATCCGCTCCTTAATTGTTGCTGTTGATACACTGTTAATATTCAGAGAGTGACGTCACTGTTGTGTTGTGGGCCCTAGGCCCACATGTTAATAAATGATTTGCACGGTCACTGTCAGTGGGGTACTACAACTGGCCTAGAGCACGTGCACCCGGGCCCTTTTATTAGCAGGGTCACGTCACTAGTGACGCCTGTGATGAATGGGTGTGGGGTGCATGTGTGTCCAGCCCTCAAGGGAGTGGCTGGAAATACCAGTGCCTGCTGAAACACTAGAACGTGCCCAGCAGGACACTACATTCCTCCCAAACTTTATTGAATAACAAAACAAACACAAGTCCAACCTGTGGGGGTAAACAACAGTCAACTAAACACCACAGGGTCCATCATCCTCACGAGTCGGGCAGCAGGAAGACAGCAGATATGGGTTTGGTGACTTACTGCAGCAGGACAATCTTCGCTGGCATTCATAATTTAACCTGAATGGTTCAGGACATGAATGCTGGCTTGGAAACGTCATCTGCACTCTCGTAGCATACCAGTGGAAACATGTCCTTTGGTCTGAAGTAGCTCCACTTCGCTGACGTTGAGGATGGTCTGTGGTGGGTTACAACAGTTTATAAAACAGGGTGCGTCAAGAGCATGGTTGGAGTCCAGGGTGAAGGTTCACGAAGGTGTTGCTTGATCGACTGAAGTCTCTATTAGACTACTTTGCTGTTTCCTGTAACCCATTGGTGGGGCAGTGTCAAGTCCAACTCTCCCGCCTGGGGAGGTCCTTTGTCGGGGTTGCCACGGGACTGCTTGTGGGCTGCGCTGGGGCTGCTTTTGTGCCGATGTGGGGGCAGCTGCAAGACCACAAAGGAGCCAGTACCTAGTCGCTCGCACAAACCTCAGGGGTGGATGAGTCTTGGTCAAGACATGCTCTCACTGCCGCAGTTATCAGGTAGCCTCTAGTTCTTCTTGTCGGCTGGTGTGGCAACGATGTAGGACTCCAGTCCATCGGTACTCTAGAGTTGGTAGTGTTTGACGCATTTAATGAGGACTGGCGTGATGGCATTGCCAGCCGTGTGGTGAATCTGGACAACAGTTGGTGACGACTTGCCGTGATGGTTGCAGGCCTTCGTTCTTGAGTTGATCACTGAGTGGGGTGGCCAGGTGCTTCCATTTCCTTTGGGGAGGCATCTACATCCGTGCACTTGGGCTTCTTGGGCTACTAAGAAGTCGGTGACAGTGGCACGTTGGACACGCTGAGAAATGTGAGGCATGAGACTCTATTCGCGCAGGCTTGCAGCTAACTCTAGGTCTCCCGCTGGGCGGTTGCCAGGCCTTTCTCTGCTTGTCACCCACTTCACTTGCTGTTGGTGTGTCGGGATGCGCTCCTATAGCATCTCCAGTACTCCTCAACATCCGGCCCGGCCATTCACGACTTCCCCTCCTGAACTTGGTCGGTCGTCAGATTCTTAGTGTAGACCCTCCGGTCACACTTCCATATATCCTGCTGGGTGCGGTGTCATGCACATGGTAATGATGTGGTTGCCATTGGACCTGGATGACAGGTGGTGATGATGTGCCAGGAGAGGGGATTTCTGGAGGGACTTCGCCGCTACATGTCTCTGTCTTGCTGAGGCTGTTCCTTCACCCATGGCATCTGCGGTCAAGAGCAGGGATGCCGTCCGAGTTATACTGCCGACGCTCGGGGATGGACGGTCGCACTGGGAAGCGTTGAGGAGAGACGCATTTCGCGCTTACTGCGGCTTACGTTTGGTTCTCCCATGGGGCTGTCTCCAGGGACTTCGGTCCGCCTTGGTGGCTGTCTGGTGTCTCCGGGTGCGCTCTTGTCTTGTGGCGATGCGGGTCTCCATTCTTCTCCGCTAGGTCTCTCCAGCGCAACTGTGGTCGTCCGGTTCTTCATGGTCAAAGGATTGTCACTCTTCCTCTCAGTTCTTTCTCCGGGTGCACTGGCATGCACCATCTTCCACACAGGCCAACAGGGCCTATCAACTTCAATGGTCACTGGACCATGCGGATGAGACTTCAGTCGCTCTTCTCTTTTCAGGGAGCTTCTTGAAGCTCCTACTCCGGATGTTCCCTCTTCTGGGAATGGCTTCCACGGGCCGTAGGGAGTTGTGGTGGTGTCTTGCACATGGGGACATTTGGCTCTCCTCCTGCCTGTAATGGGCCGATGTACGACGTAGTGTTACTGCAGTGTTGGGGCACTCTTGGTTGTCTTTGGCCCACTGAGGGCGGTGCTGGTGCAGTGGAGATGTAGATCCTGTCCTTTCCTCATGGATCTTCTTGGCGCTCCGCTCCCTGGATGGAGGGTCACCTTTTTCCGTGTTCTCTTCACTTGAGGGCGTATTGATTGCACCTCGTGACTACGATGTTACAGCACTGGGTCCTGCCTTAGTGCAGGTGTGCTTGGCAGCGTTAGTCACTTTGTGTGACATGTGCAATGAGAAACAAACAGTGGCCATTATGTGCGGGGGATGGCCTGCTTGGCAGTGGTGGGGCTAGTGGACAGTCTGTCTGCGGGCACCTTTTGCTGGCACCTTGCATGCTCATTCCTCCCTTGCTGTGGTGTCTGTTCATCACTGGGGGCTTGCAGCATTACCTCCCTGCTTGTGGTGGCGTCAGACATCACTGGGGGCGTTCAGCACTACCTTCCTGCTTGTGGTGGCGTCAGACAGCCGCTGGAGGGGCGCGACGGCACACATTCTCCTCCAGCCCTTCGCGGGGCTTGCTGCCTTTTCTTTGCTGTGGTGCTTGGGACTTGGCTCCCTTCTTTTTGCTGTGGCGCTGCCTTCTCAAGCTTTGCTGCTTTGGGCTGGGCTGCTGTGGCTTCAATACCGTGGCTTGCATTAGACTTGTGGCAGCCTCCTTAGGTGGGGTAGCTTTGGGCTTCATGGGGCTCCCTCTCTGCAGGGGTTCACAGTCTCTCCCCTTCCAAAGGACAGGTAGTCACTATGGATATGTCTTGGCCTCTTCTGTCTTAGTGTTGCTGTGGCAGGACGGGGCTTTGCCACTGAATTCAGGGTGCATGCTGCCTGCACTGGTTGAGGATTGAGCTCATGCTGGTGTTGGCCTTCTTGCCATAAGCATAGAGTCTATATCTATCTAGGCTTGTGTGTAGTTTAGTTAATTAATGTATTTCCTTGTGCATGTAAGCAGGGATGCTGTCAGGGTTACATGTACTCTTCAGACGGCCACCAGTGGGCACACAGTGCAGTCAAAGCCTGTCTTGGCTGTCCCTCACAGCCCCAGTCTCCATTTAGCGAGGGCGGTGGAAAGTTGTACCTGCCCGTTTGCAGCTGGTGCTTATGTGCGGGGTAGTGTGTTATCAAAGGCGAGGTTGCGGTGCACTGCTGGCCTTCTTCCTGCAAGGCGCTTGTCTACTGTCCAAGTACCAGTGCTTCCGCAGCAGTTTTACCGACCAGGTGCTGTGTGGCACATTGACCACCAGGTGGCGCTGCACCACGTCACGAGGGCGCAGCAGCCTTTCCTGATGCTGCAGGCTTCATGACTTTTGCTGGTTGCTGGTGTAGTGATGCTCTCAGGGAGGCATCGTTGGTGAGGCGCTCTTTTTGTCTGGCACCAATTCAATTTGTTCCCCTTGATGCACTCGCTGCCCCTTTACACCCATGGGCCTGGGACGTTCCAGCTCTCCAGCCGCGAGCTGCGGTATAGTGTGCAATGCTAGGTGGCGCGTCAGTGAACTTCCTTGCTGATGCAGCTTCACTGACTCTGCTGGTCACATCGCCCTTACGGGCAAAGCAGGTGAAGGTATGGGCCGGTTGATTCCAGCTCAGGGTGCGGCGCTGCAGGTGATCGCTAGGTGGCGCTGCATTCAACACTCCTCATAGGCCTCTCTTTTACTGCTCATCTGAAGAGGGGGTTACACCGGGCTGGGAATGCCAGTGCTTGGCTTCCCTTAGTGCAGGGTAGCTTGTCCTGGCTTTGTGATGCAGAGAGCTTTCACCACGTGTGTTCCCAATCTGCAGGGGGCGCCGTCAGCGACAGCCAGCAGACGGTATCTACGTCTCCTTGCACACCGTGGTGCACAGCAGGCCAGTGAGGGTGTGTGAGCTTTAATGTTAGTTTGTGGCAGCGGCTGTGAGGAGGCAGGTATATGGGCCCCGCTGGGTGTTTCAGTCCGTGGCTATCATTTTATCAGTAGTGTGCTGCTCTCACCTCTTGCGATAGATGGCGGCCAGCTCAGGCAGGTTTGGGTGCCTCGCCAGATGGGGCATTGCATGTGGTGGGCCTCGTCAGACCTGGAGGGGTCACAATGCGTTTACCAGTGTCGTGCCGACAGCGCTGCCTCTCGCTGAGTTCATTACTTCACGCTGCCCGCTTCACATTCTAAGCAGGCGGACGACAGCAGTTGCGAGATGTGATGGAAGTTCGGAGTTTCCACCCTTTGAAGCAGAGACAATGTTCACCATCGTCTTGGGGTAACGTGACTTCTTCCTCAGGGCAGGCGATAGCAGCCAAGCCTATGGAGGTATCTCCTCTTCCTTCAGAGCAGTGGATACGCAAGGCGGCACGGCATATGGGGTCAGACCCCTCGTCGCCAATGTTGTGTTGTGGGCCCTAGGGCCACATGTTAATAAATGATTGGTACGGACACTGTCAGTGGGGTACTACAACTGGCCTAGAGCACGTGCAACTGGGCCCTTTTATTAGCAGGGTCACATCACTCGTGACACCTGTGATGGATGGGTGTGGGGTGCATGTGTGTCCAGCCCTCGAGGGAGTGGCTGGAAACACTAGAACATGTCCAGCAGGACACTACAGTCACCCCTGCCAGCATCCCGTGCAAAAAATGGGAAAGCACCAAGAACACAATCTCCGCCTTGTTTTCAGTACAAGGTAACCAGTAACCAGCTCTTACATTAGCCTTCTCTAATAGCGGGACTTATTTACTTGCTTTGTAAAAAGCTCTTAAACTAAATAACTACTTTTGTTTTTAAAACTTCCCAAGCAACTGTTGTTAATTGTTCACGGAGCGCTTCACTCAGTCTGCTTTATTTACCCAATCCTTCTGTGTGGAGAGCTGTCTATGAGCTGTCTATAACGCGCGATGGATGCCCGAATGCGAAACTGTGGCGGCGCGACTTGGCATGTTTCCCTAATTCAGAGGCTAGGTGTGAAGAACGAACTTGGCCCGCGGTGACTGCCCCTAGTGCGTTCGGCGCACACTGGAGAGCGTGCACCCCCTTGATCTTGATTGGAGACCTGCACCTCCAACAGCAGCAAGCCCAGCGCCGTGCTCTCCCCGAGCGTACAACCAACCAGTGAGGTTAACTCGAGGAAGTGGGAAGTACTTTTTGAATCGCTATCAGGGGTTTCTCTCTACACGCTATATGCAGGGACTCGCACTATTAATGCAAGTTAGCCTCATGAGTCCCCCCCGCCTGTCCTGCAAATGGCGGCTGTTTCTCCCTCGGGCAAAGATCGCTCGACATCACGCGCTCCTCCGAAAGACATGCGGACCCTGGTTCTACTGTTCATGATGATCCCCTGCCTAGTCAGCACCCCCGTTAATCCGGAGTACAGAAAAGTATGGTGATCCTCTGAAGTCTTACATCAAGGAATCATCCCCCCCTGCCTGACCTCAAGATGGTCGCCTCAGCCATTGTCTCTGTGAACTCTCCATCGACTGCTGAGACCCAGCCATTTTGACTGATGCCCGGTGGAGCTACCTTGCGAGCTAAAGGGGAGATGGGCTATGGATTCCCTCCTTGGCCATCACCTACCCAGCCGGTCCTTGGACAAACTCTCCTGCGTCTCGCAGTGACCCCATCTTCCTCCTCCCCCTCACCCTTTATCCTACCCCCCACCGCTCTCCTCTTCTCTTCTTCCCAGCTATTGACCCCTGTCCTCACCCGTCCTTGCTCACAGTTCCCACCCTGTTTATCCACTGGACTTTCTTACGTGAACCGTCCCTCGTCAGTTTGAGACCTAGACATGTGACTAATGCCCGATGGAGCTACCTTGCTTAGCTATAGGGGAGACGGGCTGTGGACTCCTTCCTCGGTCGTCACCTACCCAGTCGGTCTTTGGTCAGACTTCACCTTCGTCTCTCCTGCCGTCTTTTTTCCCTCATCTTCCCCCCTCTCAATTCCCCCTTCCCCCCTTCTCCCTACTTCTCTCTCCTTTCTTCCCTCTTTGAATGTGTTGCTTATTTTTTTCTTACGTAATTTGTAATTGTTATCTTTTTCTGTAACATGTGTATCCTAATGTAAAGCGCTCTGATACCTTCGGGTCTAGCCAGCGCTATATAAAACTCATTAAATAATGATCCTGGCCTTTACTTTATTGCGATATTGCACCATGTTCAAAGTTTGAAACAATGAACCAACATAGTCCGTTTGGAACGTAAACAAAGGTTTTCATCTATAAATTAATAATTTAAATAGAAATACACGCAATATTCCCACAACAAATTGATACTACTAGGAACTTGTTTACATTTGCGAAATGGTCCATTTATATCTGTTTGCAAAAAAAATAAAATTATTCAACTGTAAATACATAATATACTTAGAAAGGCACACAATGTTCCCATAACGTTTTATAATTATGAGTAATTTTTACATGAATTCAGTCCTGATATTTAATTGGCCAACAATATGCACTATGGCAGTTGTAGTTTTAGGCTGCTGGTAGCATGCTGGACAAATGTGTTCTATAAGAATCTTATAATCTTTTCTTGTTGGAACAATACCTGTGTCTACAGCTATGCTAATTCTCTCTTTTGTTGAGCTTAGCTGTGTCCTTTAAAGAGACTACAAACGATTTAACCATCTCGTATTTCGCCAGTGTAGACTTGTTGTTCTGATAATTTTGTGTTTGGGGATCAAAATCTTTCTTCAGGTAGCTTTAAAAGGTCAAATTCATATTTCTGAGCCTTTAGGCTACGATTGGCACGTAAGCACATTGTAAAGTGCTCACTTTTGACCTTTTTTTTTTTAAAATGTCAAGGATGCAATGACGAGTCTGCATTGCTCAAAGAATGTTGAATAGTTTTGTCCTTTTGCTATGAAAGGAGATAGCTACAGGTGTGGCTGGTACAGGTGAGAACGATGGGGCAGGTGGGGAGGCAGTGCAGGAGGAGGGGGAAGGCGATATACGACGGGAATAGGGAAAATAAAATAATTAAATAAATAAAACCACTTACCTTGCACTCGCCACATCACCGAGTCAGCGATGCGGCGGGGGCAAGGTAAGTGTTTTTATTTATTTAATGATTTTATTTTCACTATCCTGTCGTATGTCGACTTCCCCTCCCTCCCGCCCCACCCTGCCCCATCCCACTGCCCACCACTCTTACCTGCACTGACCACACCTGGATGCCTATGCCATAAAAAAGCATATTAGCATAACTGTTTAGATCACTATCAGTGCTAACACTAGCATATGTGGGGTATATTCACAAGAACGCGTGATAACTACCGCATGAGTAGCGTAACGCAACTTTCAATATCGCAGCCCATCGCGGTAAAATAACCCCGTCTCAACGAGGAATTCACATCACGGCGGTACCATGCGATAGACACCAGATAACGCGTCAAATGTCTGTGTTAAAATCAACGCCACGCCGCAAAAATGCGAAACGTGAACGCAAAAAAACATGCGATGAGGCCAGTCACGGTACAAACAGTAGCGATAACCAGCCACAGGCCTGCAAATCCCACGCGTCTGGTCGGAAAATGCACCACAAAAACCACAGAAACAACACACCAGAAACAAGCCAAGCACGGAGCAACATGGATGCACCCTGACCCAGCGCAGAGTACAACGTGAACCCCACAACACCCACAGACCACCAGCAAGGAACAACGGGCTCGGGGAAGGACAACGAGAAAAGAGAGAGTAAGACGGGGTGCAGGTCGCAGGAATACAAGCCCAGCGTCACGGAGGTCACAGAACACTACCACCAACTGACCCACAACCAGACTACCCTGAATGAAGCCGGAGTGTCGAGGAGGCCAACAGCGGATGCCAAGAGGTGCTGGCATGACGTGACAACCCAAACAAGGTACAAATCCGCTGACAACAGGAAGGCAGCTACGGCGACAGGAGGTGGCAGGCCAGCGCCACAGGAGGAGCTGGAGGAAACACAGGCCACAGTCATCAGTGTGGAGACGGTGCAAGGAGTAGGGAGTATGGACACAGCCCGAGAGGACCTGACACTACATCAACAGGGAGTGGAACGAACAGGGCCTGGGGGGACGGGGGGAGACGGGCACAATGGCACACATGCACATCCCCTTCACATTGCAGAGGGGCACACAACACCTCCTGCAGAGCAAACAAGAAAACACATCTGCCATGCCGGAGAGGACCACCACACCGCCGACACCGACGCCCCACAACAGCCCATGGACATCCCACGCTATCCACCACCAGGACAATGGCACACAAGCAACTCAGAAGGCAACACAGCCCCTGCAACAGACCACACAGCACGAGGCACCCGCAATCACGGCTGGCCCACAACACATCACCTACCCACACATGGCACCCCAATGCCAGGTGTCAGAACGCAATAAGGAGGTGGCCCAACAGGTGCGGGTGCGGCCGAACACATGGAATGCGAACAAGAACACATACGCGGGTGCCCAATAGCCATCAGGGACCAACTACACCCCACAAAGGAGACCCACACCGCCATAGAGACACATGCAGATGCACATACACAGTACAGAACCACGGCCAGGGGCACGCACACATCAGTCACACACCCACGTTGGCTCTGCGTTCGACGGCACAGGCCACTCCCCTCACGAATTGAGCAGCCGATGACAAAGCTACATGTCCAGGTCCCAGCCCGCTGCCTGCGGTGACATGTCTGCGTCCGCTACGCACAGCACAATGTACTGTCGTCGGGCCCAGGGCCCCCATGCATACAACAAGAACACAGGGACACACGCAGTTATCATGGTGAACTGGCTACGGGCACGTGCGCCCGGCCCCTTTATTGGCAGGGCCACATGTACAGTGATGCCTGTGCTGGATGTGTGTGGGATGAGTACAAGCCAGCCCGCACGGAGTGACCGGTGCTGGCAACAACATGAACAGTGGACACCAGTGCAATGTAAACAATAAACACCAGCATAACAGAGTCAACTGCAGAGCAACATGGAGGGAGCAGGAGGAAGGACAGAGGTCACCCAATAGGCAGTCAGGAGGTTCCATGAGTTGCAGTGCACTGAGGTAGGGGCACCAGCGATGAGCGCGCTCATGTGAAGAAATTGCAAGGATTGTGTCCCTTTGGGTCAGTCCTGATCCAGATGCAGTGGGGTGTGTTACACCTGCATCAACTTCCTCATCAACGTCCCAGGTCTCCCACACTGCCTGAGGTGACAGTTGCGTCCGCAGTCCACAGCGCAATACACAGTAATAGAACTGGGTGTGTAGCTGGACTACCACCACCAGTCTGCATTCCTGCCTTGGGGATGTTGCCTCCGGACCGAATAGTCTGTGCCTTCTCCCGTCCGCACACTTGACACGTCTTCAACATCATAGTCCCAGGCCCCCCCACTGCATGAGGTGATTTAGCTGCGCAACATCTCCACAGCACAAAACTCAATCAGCAACGGACAATGGCTTGCGGTGCACTGAGTCACTGGCACCTGGATTGCTGAGCATGGTCACAGGCCGATGATGGCATCCACGACAGGTCTGGGCAACTCCGTAGGTCTGTCAGGACCACCGTTTCGACTCTGGCAGCTGGAGGTGGTCCTTGTGGTGGCGGCGTGTGCCTCCTGCGGTGATGCTGCGTCCGGGCCAGTCTAGATCCGATTCCATGTGTGGGCCCTGGTGGCCCACAGTGGAGGCCGGAGGCTGCGGACAGCACAGGGCCACAGACACATGGCGTTGATGAGCACAAGACCATCGCACCAGAGCCCATTCAATGTCTCTGCAGAAGGGGTCCCGGACCTGGCCAGCACAGAGTTAGTGGCCCTGGAAGCACCGCGGCCGGCACAGGCACCCAGCCACGGGACGGTGACTTGCGGTGCAGTCAGATGGGCCATGTGAACAGAATGGGCCCTCAGCGATGTCCAAGCTGGATGTGGCGGAGGGTTGCGGGGGACAGTGGAAGGTGTCCTCCAGGGCATGATGCAGAGGTTTGATGTTATCCGGAAGCAGCAAATGGAGGAGTGGAATGCACAACCCTCGTTTGTACCAACAATTCTGGAGCAACTACATGAGGAGTAACCCCAGCCACTAGTCCATGGACTCTAACGCCACCAATGTACGAGCTGCGAGTGTCCATGTATGTCGGGGTACAGAGTCAGTGGCACAGGTGATGGGCGGGGATGCAGTCTGCGATGATGCCGGTACACTGATATGTACTCCACCATTGCCAAATCAAGACTGTGACCTACTGGACCGCAGTGTAGGCCTGGAGGCAGCGGTCAGCAGTGGGCCACAGCCTCGTGTCGTTGGCTCGCAAGGCACAGAGTCAGTGACACAAGGGCAGTTGTCGGTAGTGTTCGATCACCTCCGTGACAATGGTCCTGATTTTCTTACTGGCTGAACCGCGTCTTCCTCTTATGCCTCTCCTTGCATGCAATGATTCTAACTCTGCCTTTGAATGATCGATGTTCAATTCCAAATCTGTGACCCACTCGTGCGCAGCGTAGGCCGAGGGCAGTAGTCGGCGTAGGCCCACAGACACGTGTGGTTGTGATGCCATGCACAGACTTGTTGGCACCACATCGAAGGGAGTATAGTGACTTGACCTATGCCTTAAATGATGTTCACTGCCATGGTGTAATCAGGACTCAGTTCCACATGTGTGACCTACCTGACCATGGTGTAGGTCTGAGGCAGCGGTCAGCACAGCCCATTCACCGAGTGTCGCCGGCATAGGTTGGATGGCCACACCGGCCTGCGTAGTTCAGGTTCAGTGGCACCACGTGTCGCCGGCTGGCGTTGAACAGGGTTAGTGGTACCATGTGTCGCCGGCTGGCGTTGAACAGGGTTAGTGGCACCACATGTCGAAAGATGCCCATATGGAACTATGCCTAACAGTCCGGAGGGGGTCTGGTGCTGTGGCCGCTGTAACGGATTTGGGGTCAAGGCCATTCATGACTCAGGACACAGTTTCACATATGGGACCTAATGGTCCGATGAGTAGGCCGAAGGCGGCAGTCAAGTACGTCAACGAGAAAGAAGCGACGCAGGCCTATGTCGTGGAGGCCGTAATGGTCTGAGGAGGCTGCCAGGTCGCGGGACTCGGGCTTTGGGCTTGCGCCGGCACGTGGTGGGCCCTCCTTGACACACGCAGGTGATCAGTGTGGCATGGCTGCGCAGTTGCGAGCCTGACGGGTTCGTGGTCCAGCGGCCCGGGGTACAGCAGGCGCACAGCATCACAGGCAACTCCGCTCACGAGGACGGCATCGGTCTCGTGGCAGGGTGAGAGGCGCCGCCCTGGCAGAGACGTGGGTCTTTCCGGAAGAGGACCACTCCCAGGCTTACGTGCTTTTTATTCACACCCCTACGCTGGCGTGGCATACGCCGGGCCATCCCACTCCGGTGACGCTTAGGGGGGGGGCGTAACAGGCAAATTTCCGGGAGGACCCCCACTGGCTGGGGTGACATGGTTGCGTCCACTGTCCACTGCACTCCATACACCAGAGGTGTATGTCGCATGGATCTGGGCGTGTTCTGCATACTGAGGTCTGTTCAGCACGTCTCCGCCGCTCTTGGCATTGTATACTTTCCCAATCATGGTTCTGCTGCATCATTCAGACATGCCTGGTTGCCACCTCTCCCCACCTTCGGCTATTATGTGGCTGAGATGCCATGCCGTTGATGGCTCATGTTCAGGGCTTGCCCAGGTGGCATTGTTAGTTGTTCTGTCGTGTCTGGTGGGTGGGCATGTTGTTGTGCATGTTGGTTGTGCTTTTGTGACGTGTGCATTGCCAGAGTTGTGATTTGCATGTTTGTGGAGTTGAGGTGTGTGGGGTGTTATTTCTGAACTTGCCAAGGGGCTGTGCATTTCCCTTGTTGCCATCCTGGGTACGCTGGTTGGTGATGGTCTGTCGGTGGATGAAGGTATTGTGCACACTGGCTGGGTATTTGAAGGCGACATTGTTGGAGATTCAAAGGTGTTCTGTTGTTGCATACACATTGATGTGAGACATGTGCCTCCTGTTGCGGTGATTGTGTGCTGTGTCACCAGGGGGCACAGGTGGTACATGTGTGCTGTGTATTGCCCCCAACACGTGCGTGCATCCTGCTATGGTGTATGGTCCTTGCTTGATCTCCAGCAGATCCTGCGCAATGTGTTGTACGTATAGGTACTGGGGTACCAGGCTGATGATGGCATCGGGGTAGGTGTGAGGGATTTGGATGTGGCTGGCTGTGAGACTCCTCTGACTCTGGCGGGTGTTGGTTGGGGGATACCAGGGGCCAACAGGTGCAGCCAAGCCAGCAGCTTTGTGTGGGGTGGGATGTTGGTTGTCCGCTGTGTTGGTGCCGTAGGCCTGTTGGGCGATGATGGTCAGGATGCGTAGGATGGTTGTCCCTTTCAGCCTGTAGTGGACGGTGACATTGTCTGATGTTGGGTCTGTGCGACTGGTAGGTTTCCTGGGGGTCCGCTGTCTTTGTCTGCGCTGCGTCTGTGGTGGTCTTGGGTGTCCGGGCCGCATGATGGGTGGCTCCATGGCATCTGTTGCCCTTCCGATGTGGCCCTGGGCTGTGCTCCCTTTTGTGGTGCAGGCTGCCGTCCGACTTAACACCAGGTCAGAGCAGGTGTAGATTTCCTGGTGCTAACGCGCCTTATCGCCGGATTTGTGTTCTTATCGCAGATTTGTCTGGTCGTTGTGAATGTTGAGGAGTGGTGTTGTCGCGGCTTTTGGCACGGGAACACCTACTCTGCATCTCATTAGCGATAGTTGCGGGGGTCCTCTGTGGCGATGTTTTTTGCGGCTGCTATCGCATGTAAAATGGTGATAATGGCTGTTAGCACCAGCTTGTGAATGGGGTGGTAAATTTATCACGACTTTGGCTGCGATAAAGTGCCGTTAATTCGGCGATAGCTCCTTGTGAATATGGCCCTGTGTGTTTTATTGGCACGTAAACATTTTGTGACCAATTGCCTTAACCAACCCCCAAGGTCCCACAGGGTGTGTTGTTCCCCACAGACACTGGAACCTAGTTCCCAAGATGGCTTGATATTTGTTTTCCACATCAAGCCATATTGCCGCTTCTGCGGCAATATTAAAAGTTATAATAGACTATATTCCTAATTAGTTATTTTTGTTTTAGAAAATGCTTCATTTGTTTGGTGGTGACATTTATTATTTATTTGCAGATGTGAGCGTGTTGATATATTGCATGTATGATTATCTCATCAACGCTACATTGTAGCAGTTGTTTATTGCTATATTGTGTTGTTGCCTTTGGATAATGTTTTTGGTTTATTTAACATCAGGTTATTTCTGTGGTTTGGTGTGTAATGAAAGGCAGAACTTTTTTTAAAATATGCATTTATGTTTAGGAAAGCAAAATAGATGTGGAAGTGTTTATTAATCTAAGTGTTGATAACAGGTGAATTATGTGGCATAAAACAGCACATTTTGTGTAGTTTATATTACTTCATAATATGTTCCTTTTTACATATTAACGTAGCTGGAGTAACGAATGATATATTATTATTATATTAACACATATATTTTTGAGAGGCAATGTAGTTTTATATTGATTGTTTTTGTTTAAAATGGTCACATCCCTCTCTAGCTTCCTTTCTATCTATTCTATACAGCTCTCACCCCTGTCTATTTACCATGCCACTTAATCCCACTACACAATTATACTCAACAACACAAAATTCCACCCCGCATAATTCCACAACTAACAATTCCAATACAACCCACATGATTCCACTCCACACCACATACATCCACTCAACTACACTCGAAACAAAACACATGGATAAAAGACTATGTCATTTACAACGCCAATAGCTCTAACTCTCGCAAATGCAAGACCTATTCCAATGCAAATGCTTGTTTTTATGAGATGATGGCCATGGATTCCGAGGTGGGGAAGAGTGGCCTGCACTATTATTGATTGGGTGGTATCTGTGGGGCAATTCATCTGTACTGTGAAAGACATACAACAGATTGTGTTTGTTTTACGTGCAACCATGCCAGATATTGGTGAAAGGAAGAACGACCCCCTGTGCCACTCTCTTTGGATTTCATTTGAGCAGAAATAAACAATGAGTACGTCAGAAACCACAATATTGGTTGGGATGGAACTTAAAGGAATATAATAAAAACATTGGCCTATACCTGATGTACTGATCAATAAATACATGAAATTCCTCCATATCCAGGGTTGATACAGCACATTGTGTTCCCAAGGCATTTATGCAAACATTGGCAATTGTATGGTCTTTCAGGATTCTGACACCAACATGTGATATCCACTGTTCATCCTTCACTTGTTGTCCTGGGGTCCCTCTCATTTTACCAGTGTAAAGGTCAAGGCCTGACAGTATAAGGCCAAGTATATCACTTCTATTCTTAACATATAAGTTTTATTTTCCCATTTCAATGATGAGGCACATTTGATGGATTTTATGAAATAATTTCCTCATAATGGGCCCGATTCACAAAACTAATCTGAGACAAAATCCTAACTTTACGACTTTCGGGATTAACAGAAGACATTTAGGAGTACCAAAGTTAGGATTTTGTCTCAGTAAAACTTAAGTTTGTCTTAAGTTTAACTTAAGACCAAAACTTAAGATTGACTGAGACAAAATCCTAACTTTAGTCAGCGGCGGCTCCTCCATTGGGGCGTTGCCCCACTGCTTTCTCGCAGTGCGAGAAGCAGAAACATAAAATGGTCAAACTACCATTTTATGTTTCTGCTTCTCGCAGTGCGAGAAAGCAGAAGTGCCTGGTTGAGGGCGGGCTGGTGGGTGGTCCTGCTCGAGGGCAGGGGGGGGGGAGTTGCTTGCCCACTGTTGTGGGCCCTGACTGTTTGGTTGGCCCTCTGGGGCCGACGAAACCAGTCATGCGCACTCTCCCTTTTTCTCTAGGTTGAGAAAATAGCCTCCCATTAGGCGCCTGGCCGGGCGCAGTCCACACCAATCACAACGCTGCCATTGCAGCGTTGTGATTGACATAGGTGCGGAGAGGGAGGGAAGCTGCCGGTGGAAGACGCAGACCCAGCTAGGAGCAGCAGGAGCTGAGGTGGCGGTGCGTGGGGAAGGTAAGTTTTTATTAATTGAAATTATCGTCCCTCTTTGCCCCCCCCCAAGAAACCCGCGCGACCCTCGCCCCAAGCCCCCCCACCCCGCGGGCCCGCCCGTCATGCCAGCCGCTGTATAATATCAAAAACTCTTGTATCTAAACTCATAACCCTTATGTGAATTCTGTGGCAAATTATTGCGATTACACATTAAGTCATATGTCCAGCAGAGGTCACTAGAGCATTGGATTAGAGCTCTTGAAAGTATTCAAGCAAGCACGTGATTGCTTTTTTTATTGGTATTCTGGCAAACATTGGAAATCGTTTTGATATTACTATATTGATTTCCCATTATAGCAATTTTTATTATCTTGGGTTGATGATAGCGCTACTGACAACATCTTTGGCAATATGATGCAGAAGAAATGTCTGGAACATCTACACCTATTTCATTTGTAATTTAAAAACAAATACTTTTGTGCAACGTGTCCTTGAGAGCTGGACTGCTGAACATGTCCATGAGTAGAATGCCTGCGCAGTCTGGATTTTTCTGTCATTTTAAAGTATACAAAAACAGTTCCAGGAGTCGCGTAGAGCAATGCTTTACATACATATTAAGAGGTGCCTTTTATCCTGGTGTTAAATATTGCAATGGTTACCGCTTCCTGTCTTAGAAGACCTTCTGTTAATGTGTATTAAGCTGTTCGTTTCCCGTCGGTGCAGATGACAGGATTGGGATATTTACAAGCCGGCAGCGGTCTCCTTTTCCCTCTTGAATTGAGGCTCTCGGGTCGCACTACCACTCCAGTCATTTGTCAGGCTCAGACTACTATGTTCCAAAAAGACGTCAAAGAAAATATAGCATGTTGTGTCGAGAAGATACTGCGCTTACTTTTTTGCTTCTGAACTCCGGAGCTTCTTGAAGGCCTCCCTGATTGACACCCACATGCCTTCGACGCATTACTCATAGCTTGCACTGCCCCTCCACGGTGGCAGCCACAGACAGGGCTAAGCATTTGGCGTAAACATCAACTGATAGTGTCTTCCACTTTCTCTCGGCGTGTGCAATGCGTCGAGAACTGGCCCCAGGAGAAAGTCGCTGGTTCAGAAGCGCCTAGACTTTTCGTATTTATTTTTTTTAAAAGCATTACGAAACTAAATATTATTGGGGATTGAGTGATACAAATGCAGAACACACTGGCAGATGGGTGGTTACATGAAGAAAGGTGGAGAGAATAGTGTTGCTTAGGAATGAGACAAAGGCAGTGACAGAAGAGTACGCTCATAATTCCCTGCATATATTGTCTATTTATGTTTGGCACTGGGGCCAGAAGAAAGCATAGGGCAGGCATCAGAAATGTGTTGGAAGTCAGCTGAGCAGGCCCACGAGCAGAGATGATAGGCTTTGAGGGTAGATTAAAAATCTTCTCGTCAGTCACGTTGACGAGTAGGTGTCATTGTGTGTGGTTATGTTGGGGATGGGGAGGCAAACAACCCTCAAAGTCATTCTGCCTTGCTCGCTGTCTGGCCTGGGTGTCCTTTTTAGGTCGAGCCTCGAGTAGCGCGCAAGCGCTGCTCTGCGAGACTTTATGTAAGGGGCTTTTGAAAGCTGACCAGACGCTCGTGCATCATGGCCTTTTCCCTGCGGTTACCCGCACGGCCGGCATCTGTTTCCAATTATCGTGCCCAGACGCGGGCGCGATGGTGGGAACACATGCCGGCCGTGCGTGGTAACCTGCAAGCAAAAGCCATGACTCACGAGCGTCTGGTCAGCTCAGCAGGCTGCCGCGCTCGCTCGCCCCCGCTCCTCTCTTCCCGGCTCGTTTGTTATGTCGTAATGTGAGCTTGTGTTAGCAAAGCCTTTTAAAAAAGCTTTGTTTCCTATCGATCACTATCTCCGTGAAACTTCCTTAGCTTAAAGGCATCATGAATATCCTTTGTAGTTTTTTTTTTTGTTACATCATAATGTGAGCGTATGTTTGCAAAGCGTTTTAAAAAAGCTGTTTTCTATCGATCACCATCTCTGTGAAGCTGCCTTCACCCCCCCCCAATACCTGTGTCATCTCCCACTCTGTCCCTTTTCCACCCGCCCTCGTGTATGTTTTTTCTCCCCCTATCCACTCGTGCCCTTTTCTTGCCCTCCTCCTTGGCACGTGGCAGACATTTCAGGGCCAGCATATCTGGCTGGCTTTCTTCCCTTTCCCCAGCAGCGGCTCCCTCACAGGCAGGAACTGGCAGGGCTTGATTTACATCTAATGGCCGGCTCATCCTGGAGTAATGCGACACACCCCAACCTTCTGCTGACCCTGGATCCTGTGCTGCCTGCCCCCTGGCATTAGAGAATTATGCTTCTTGTTTTTCTATTCTCCCCATGTGCTTGGCACCATCACATCGACCCTTTCCCCCGTTCCCATCATGCAGCTCCTCCTCCCAGATGATAACATCCCTCTTTGACTCGTGAGCAGTAGGAGGAAGTTGACTGTACATGAGGCCACTTCAGTGACACACACGGAAATAAACTCTTCTGCAAATTACAGAACTGGCGGGGATCCTGAATAAATCTCATACTTATAGTGACCTCACCGGAGTACAGCTGGATGTGCTTTATGGCATTGGTGAAGCGTTGTGCTGGTACAATGTTTAAAAATCTCCTGCTCCTATTTGTTATTCATAGCTCTTGCTGCCACAGATCGGCTGCTTCATAGCGCTTGCAGAAACAAGGGGTGCTCGATCGTAACCCCTCTGAGGCAGTATAGCTGCCAAGCTGTCACATGGCCAACCCAGTCAGTATTTTTAGCTAACTCTCAGCATACTGGGATTTAAGAGGGGCATACCTAGGAAGAGGAAACCAAAACTACAAGTCCCAGAATCAAAATGTTCTTTTGGCTATAAAGCCAGGACTGTTCAAAGGTGTCACATATACCTGTCGCAAGAGTGTGACTACTTACAGAACGCTATCCAAACTCATTTTGAACCTGGGGGCGCAGGCTCTGCTATTGGAAAATATTACAAAATCAATTGACACCCAGGCTAAAGTACATGTTTCAAGTGTGTTTCTCCACCTCTCTCACCCCCCGTATTGTGCAATGCATGACACAGAAAAATCGATGGCCCTATACATTAATCTCTGCAGTGGAAGTATTGACCCAGCGAACTATCTTTCCCTAAGAGCCTGCATGCTCTAAATGCATTTCGTGGCACCAAGAAGCAGTAAGTGGCCACGGTCCCCTACTGATTCCATGCTGCCAACATTGGTTTCCTTATCATGTGCAACGCTAGTCACATAGGGTGTTGGGACTACGACCACAAAGCTGACAATACCCACTCTTCATCTGCTTTTGGCATTGTTTTATGGCACTGGATGCAGACACTGAAGACATATTTGGCTCCCACGCTCATATAGTATGTCCATTTCAGTGCCCAGCTGTGCCCATCTTGGTATTTCAAGGCACATTAAATAGGAAATGCTCCTCCTGACTCTCCCATCTTTGCTCTCACAGACACAACTCACAACTTCCTTGTATCACTTTAGCAAGACGCCCCCAATCCCCTGAATATGTGACTGTAATCATTTCACCAAATTACTAAACTGCATCCTTCACTATGTTTATGTTTGCACTGAGAGGCTAGTCACTGGCAAAGCCAATAGATATCTCTCTGTATTCATGATGATGATATGTATTGTCAGCTCGGTGTAGCTGCAGGGATAATTACTCCTGCACAATTGGTATCGTGCTCACCGCATGCACAAAACACACAGTGTAAATAGTGTATCGTGAGCTCAGTTCAGCCAGACACAGTCTGTAAACAATGCATTATTCATAGGGTGCTCTTAGTACGGTCAGGCATAGGCCACGTACACTGTAAAAATCTGTGTATAGTAATTGTATAGTTCTTCAATCCCTGCGGCACAACACCCAGGATAATGTGCTGCACGGCTACACACATATAATGTCCAAAAGGCGAGACCTATTGGCTATGCCAATGCTTGTTCGTTCTTGTGTTGCAGTGCATAGTAAACGCGTGACGCTCCAATGGGATATGGCTTGACTGTCGCAGCCACTGCTGATGTGCAGGAAGAGGCCACCCTCCTGCAGCAGCCCTCCCTATCCCCTCAGCTCAATGTGAACTGGGGATGGGCCTAGCTCTCCCACATACCAACACCATACAACCCCTGCATGGGCAGCCCTAATCCTGCTGCACCCCCCATCATGGCCAGCTTCTTCCTGGCATGCAGACTGGTAATTTGTGTTCTGCTTGTGTTTCAAAAAGACGTAGTTAGTATTTGAGAAACAAACATAGTATGAATATAAATATTGTTTCCAAAAGTATTCTGGTTCTAACTTTTCAAGTGATATCATTTGATTGCGCGTAAACTCGATATGTACTTACTTTGCAGGGTGTACATATTAGTGGATTGGTTTTTGCAGTCTGTAAGGTTTGGTTTTTAGCTTCATTAGGTCAATTTTTACAATACAATAATTCATGTTTTCTGAAACAGGTTTTTGTGTTTTATGTATCCTAATGTCATATATTTCACTGATCTCTTTAATTGTTTATTGCAAAACAGCATCACTGAAATTAATTTGTTTCAGTATTTTATAATAGTGTTCAGGAGGCCCATTCAGTCTTCCCTTTTCCTTCTCTGATGATGGTGTTTCTTGCATGAAAACAGAAAATTAATTTAAGGAAATAGTGTCATCATATTGATGTACAGCACTGCACAGTCAATGAATGTATTTATTGTATAGTTAAAACCATTACAAGTGTTTCAGTGTGTTCAAAAGATAATATGGGTAAATGATAACATCAGCAAACGCAAAGATTGTCCTCTATAGCTCATAAAAATTGTCAATTTCTTAAATGATAAAAAAATTCAATCGTATTGCTCTATTAACCTTCCTGCTTCCTCAAATTTGCTTGAAAATGCACCATTTGTCCACTCTTTTTTCAAAATTTTCTTGGGGGGAGAACCCCCCCAAAACCCCGGTAGGTTGTTCGGGCTCGCTCGCTACGCTCGCTCGCCACAGTGCAGTACGGCAATAATTTGACGCTTCACCACTTTAAAATGTCACCAGCCGCCACTGACTTTAGTACTCCTAAATGCCTTCTGTGAATACCGAAAATCGTAAAGTTAGGATTTTGTCTCAAATTACTTTTGTGAATGGGGCCCAAGATCTATGGCTAAGTGCTTTACAATGTTAGATGATACACTTAAATTGGAAACAACATTCCATACAACAAATCTCTTGCCAGAAATTCTTGTGATGTTCCTTTGACCTCTACCACCCAAATGCAGCTGTGGCCAATACTAATAATTATTCTAAAGATCAAGATCGGTTTCATGTAGAGAATTAGATAAAAATGACAGTAGTAGGAAATGTTTGCTCGAAAAGCAAAGTCGTGAAATATGCAGCTTCTCAACTCTACAGCTGATTGTTACATCAAGAGACAAAAGATTATGATCACTGACTCATGCACACAAAAGGAGCTGGCTCTGGAATTTCTCTCTTCTCTTCTAGAGTTATTTGTCCAGAAGCATGCCTGTATGAGGAAGTCACTGTGTGGGGGACAGATAACTACACAGACGTAAGTTTACTTGTTACACACCTCCATCCGATGTGTTGACTATCTTCTGTAACCTTGCTAGAAATATGGCATGTTAAGCAAAAATTGGCTACATGATAAACAGGTAAATGTAAAATTTCATACTTCATAACCACTGTTGCTTTTCCATCAGGACTCCTCCATCTGCCGAGCCGCAATCAACGAAGGGAAAGTCAGCAATACTGGAGGCAGAGTAACAATGCAGAAGTGGCCGGGACAAAGCAGCTACCAGGCATCCACACGGAACGGAGTAACAACCCGGAGCTATAAAGCCACTTCCAGATCTTTCAATTTTACCTCAGACAACATTGCCATACCAACCACAAGTCCTATTAAACCTCCCAAAGGTAACGCTGAGCAATGCATCTTAGGTTTAACTAGTGATATATTCAATATTACCTTTTATTTACTGTTATTTCTAATTAAGTTCTCTCTCAAAGGCAGTTAAGCAGAACAGTGCATAGAGATATCTTTGGCCATTACAATGCAAATACAAGTATTATTATGTTACACAATGTTACAAATTACACTTTAGTTGTTTTGGAGGCATACTGTTGGTTAAGCAGTAAAACTTGATAACAGGGAATGGGAAACATAAAATGGGCTATGCAACATTTCCTCTTCAGCAATATTTATTTCAGCGCTAGCATGTTCAGGGTAGATTGAAAATGAGGTGAATTGACTATCTATGTGTGAAATCAACTTGTTCTTGAAGATTTTACCACTTGATGGACAGGAAATGTGAGTGAAAATCAA
The DNA here is from genome assembly GCA_963921515.1 of Calotriton arnoldi. Taxonomy (NCBI): domain Eukaryota; kingdom Metazoa; phylum Chordata; class Amphibia; order Caudata; family Salamandridae; genus Calotriton; species Calotriton arnoldi. Next base: position 1,275,629 of record CAWUFW010003405.1, on the reverse strand, counting down.
TGGACAGTGTTCAAATGAGCATGGCAATCTTAGACCCTTCTTCCCCCAAATCCTTTGCATACTTGCCTCCATTTTCTGCTGAAATCCGTTTTTGTTCACCACTGCTAACCAGTGCTAAAGTGCTTGTGCTCACTCCCCCAAAATATGGTTTGATTGGCATATACCTAACTGGCATATTTAGGTTACTTATACATCTGTTGTACAGTGGTATACCATATACCCAGGACCTGCACATGAAAAGCTACTATTGGGCCTGCATCACTTATTGTGTCACTCGCTTAAGCAGTCCCTTAAAACATGTCATAGGCCTGCCATTGCAGCCTGAATGTAGTTTTAAACTACCATGCCGACTAGGCATTTAAACCCCCTTACAAAGCCTTAAACTCCCCTTTTATTACATATAAGTCACCCCTAAGGTAAACCCTAGGTAGCCCATAGGGCAGGGTGCTGTGTAGTTAAAAGGTTGGACATGTACTGTTAAGTTTACATGTCCTGGTAGAGAAAAACTCCTAAATTCGTCTTTCACTACTGTGAGGCCCACCCCTCTCATAGGATAACATTGGGGATTCCTTATTACATTTAATTAGCTGCAATTTTCAATTGGGTGCTGGTGGCTATGTTTGGTGTCTTTGGAATTGTGGTGAAAAGGACTATTTAATGGTAAATCAGACTTTTCATCACAATTTAGAAAATGCCACTTTTAGAGAGTTATCAAATGTACATATGCCAGTACTGACTTTACTTTCACAGGACATCTATGAATTTAGCATAGCATAACAATATCACATGAGGTTCACAAATTACAACAAATTATTATGCAACAACTACAACAGGTGTCCCCAGTTCTGAAATTCGATACCCAACGGGAGCTTACAGCACTGCACCATTACTAACAGCTCCTGCCTAATGGGCCTTAACAAAACTGTGCACTCCTTCGTTCTGAACACTGTTGACTCGTTTTGAACCCTAGAACAATTTTGGTGTTCTCCTCAGGACTCAGAACTGATGGACACTAAAAGAAAAAAATAGGGGACTCATTTAGTGCTTTTGGTTGTTGTCTATGATGGGCTTGGCATTGGTCTGACCATATCCTTCACTGATTACCTTGTAATGACTTCTGGCATGAGACTTCCAAGAAATCAATTGTCAATTGTATGTATGAGCTCTGGATGAATTTAAAAGAAACAGATATGAGGGCTAATTATGACAAGTTGTATTGTGGGAGAGGACATTGATATAGCAGTCCTTAATTAGCTTGATTACACTCACTAAATCCATGTAGCGGCGGTCACTTAGTTCAATACATTCGACGTCGGATCAGTCTTTGCGCCCGATTAATGTGCTCTGTGAATATTAAGCGAAAAACATATGTGAAAACTGAATGGAAGCATCAAACTCATTTTTTTAGCTACACTGTGAGCATTTCTGATTCAACAAAAGAGAGCAGCGGCTACAGTTTCCAAGACGTGCAACAACTCGGAATACAGGCACAAGTTTACTCAGTCCATTCCAACTTCTAATAAATTAACCATAGACTCGTGGCCCTGGAGCTGCAACAGTCACAATCACTTGCTGAAATCGCAGCATAGTATATCAGCATTATTTAAGTGCTAGAAGCACACTGCCAGAGAGGCCACCAAGGGTGTACGGCTAATATTAGCAAGCTGAAGCAACTGCATGTAGCATACATGAAGCATACGAAAAGCAATTTGTGGCTGGTGTAGTCGTACAATCTTTTGGAAAAAGAAAGGAGAGATTAGTTGTTTAATGAAAGGCAGTCTTTTGCCGGATGGCCTCGGTTCCAATGTGGAAACAGTTAGGTCTGTAACAGCTCTACTAGTTGTATTGTAAAACCTGTAGAGGGCCTCTCTCATCGTGTTGTGTGGCGGCAGCAGGCAATGAAGGCGTTCGAATTTATAAAGTTCTGCCCAAGATAGTATCTATGATGTCTCCAAGCATTCTGTGGCTTGTAGTTTAAAGCAATTATGTCCTGGCCATCTGTCCTAGAGGTTGGCAGCACAAGGATTTTGAGTAATTCATAATCGATTGTAGTGTCTTCTACATGGCCGTGGAGCAAACCTTGAAATTTTCCTTGCATGGAAACTCACTGGCACAGGCTCACAAGTGAAGTGTAGTGCTCAGAAACAAGGATATCAATCGTGGTGCTGTGAGTGATTGTAGGACTCGCAGTGTAAGAAGGGTCCGTGTGAATACATCCTTGCCGAATGTATGCGTGGTTACGGTTAGAGAGGAACGTTTCTTAGTTATAAGGCTTCCTCACATGGGAGGTGACCCTGTTTTTCACCTTATCGTCATGATACCCTGCTTATCTTCTGATGTAGTAGGAACTGCTATATTCTATTTCAGGATCAGCATTATCAAAAAAATCTGTGTTGATAGTCAGTGTGAGGAAGATTTAATCAATACTTCTGATCACAGATTTTGGAGTTAAGTCATCTCATTCAGGCCATCTATTACTGTATTGAAATGCAGAATAAGATATGCCTCTTTTTGCATCCGTAGGCTCTCAAAGTCCCCTCCTCTGGGATTCGGTTGTACAACTGCCAACAATGTTCAACGGAAATCATTTTCCGACTCATGGTTATCTATGCAATGATTAACTAACAGGGCATTTTCCTGCCCTTAGCCCTTTGTACCTGCAGCCTGTCTTGGGTCACATGACTGAGTGTAGATGGCAGTTAGACTTTGTGAATTCCTTCCAGACAGTCTCACAATAAAGGGATTAGGTATGCCTCAGTGGGCCATCTGCTGGCAGGATGGGGAGCAGAGCAGAGCACAGCCCCACTTACAGCTTAATAACCTTTGCTCTGCCTTCACACAAAGGGCATAACTACCATGTATTGTCACTGCAGCCAGCTTGGAGCCAGGGTGGGGGACTTGGGAATTTCCATGCACTTCACAGAACCTTTCCAGAAGCTTCTCCTGCCTTCCGGACGAAGGGCACAGGGGTATAAAGATAGGACCTTGAGGCCCACTTTTCAGTCCACTACTGGACCCGTGGAAGGACTCTCCCGGATCTGCATGATGCTGTGACCTGCTGTGCACTCTGCCAGACTGCTGCTGTACCTGTAAGGACTGCTTTGCTGCCTGAAGCCTGCCTTGAACCCTCAGAGGCCAGTCCTACTGTTGAGCCCTGCATCTTTACCTGCACCCAGGACTGCCAGAATTGACTCCAAGGGCTAGTTTACTGGCCTTCTTTTCAGAGCCAAGAAGGACATAAAAGGCTCCCACCATATTGAACCCGCACCTGAACTCATCCTAAATGAGCCTGAATGAACCTTGAATCCCCAAGAGGTGTCCCACCAGTCCTGGACCCTTGGCTATGGTCCTAAAGGCACCGAGATGTCCAATTCCCAAAACTGAGAACTTTTAGAAAAATGTTGGTCAAAAACTGCTCTGAGAACTCAGAGGAGACTGAGACCAAGCTGCTCGCCTAACTGCCTGAGGTGCATTACTGGTCAGATTGACTTTGCAGCTGCTCCCACTACGTTCTTCTCTGCAGCAGGAAATCCTTTTCAGCAGTCCTTTGCGAAAGGGGTATTCCGCTAGACCCACAGTGAGTACATTTGGAGAGGTAAGCTGCCCCCCAAGCAATGGGCTTATGCGCTCTACTCCCAAAAAGTCTTTCTGCCCCCTGGTGGTAGATTAGAGGCAACTATTTCCAATCTGACCCCCTTAGAGGGATGAAAGTCTACTGAACACAAGGGAGTATTTCTTTTCTAAATAATGCAAAGGTGTGGCCCACTCAACCACCAGACCAAACCCCTACCAGAAAAGTAAGGCAACAGTCTTTCTGCCCCTCTCTGGGGGCAAATAGGAGATCATTATATCGAATCGGCCCGGGGAGGGGGGGATAGAAAACCCACTAGACACCAGGGAGTGCTTTTGGACAGGGAAGTGGGCCCCCTGGCAATCGGTTAGTGCTTCCACCCCAACTCCTAACCACAAAAGTATTTCTGCCCCCCCCCCCCCGGGTAGAAAGGAGGTAGTTGCCTCCAATCTGCCTCCTGGAGAGGAGGGGGTGCAGAAAGCCCATTAAACACCAAGCAGGTTTTTTTTTATAGTGTGGGCCAAAACAAAACCCCAAAAAATATGTCAGGGTCAATGAGCGTCGACCCGCAGGACTCCCATTAACCTTGGTTTGTTGCGCCCCGTTTGAGGACACTAGGCCCAGCCACACAAGTGAGGTGGCATTTTTATCGGAACAAATGAGAGTGCTCTGGGTGGTAGGAAGTTTCTGGATTCCTGGTGATTCCAGAATTTTACGTCACAGAAATGCAAAGAAAATGCACAATTTTAGGCAAAGTTTGAAGTTTGCAGGGTATTGTGGATGAGAAAACTTTGTGGGATCTACATGAGGCACACCACTCTGGACTCCCCTGGTTGTCTAGTTTTCAGAAATGTCTGGTTTAGGAACATTTCCCTGGGTGGCTGCTGAACCCTGACCCAAAATCGCAGCTACTTCCATTGCCAAATCAGGAAAAATTTTTGAAAATGTTGATGTCTGTGTTTTGAGCCCTTTCCTGTCACTTACACTATGCCTAACCACACAAGGGAGCTATCATTTTCATCGGAAGACCTAGATGAATGCGTGTTGATAGGAAATGTGTGGCTCTCCACAGATTCCAGAACCTTCCATCACAGAAATGTGAGGAAAATGTGTTTCTTTTGAGGTCAAGGTTTGAAGTTTGGAAGAGATTCTGGGTAAGAAAACCTGGTGCACACAAGTCATCTCACCCTGGATTACCCCTGGTGTCTAGTTTTAAAAAATGTGCAAGTTTGGTAGGTCTTCCTAGGTGCCAGCTGAGGTAGGGTCCAAATTCCATAGCTACCCACATTGCAAATAAAGGGTCCATTTTCAGGGGAAAAATGTGATGTTCCGTTTTGGGGCCTATCCTGTTGCAAATACTAGGCCTACCCACACAAGTGAGGTGCCATTTTTATCGGGAGACCTGGGGGAACACAGAATAGTAGAGCACTTGTTATTATCAATTGTACTTCCCTGCATTAGTGCTTTTCAAATGTAAGCTGGTGTGTAAGAAAGGAGTCACTTTGAGAAATGCCCTCTGAATCACAGGCTTATATGGGTACTCACAAATTCAGAGATGTACAAATAACCACTGCTCCTGAAGTCTGGATCTGGTGTTTATTTCAGAAATGCTTAGTCTTCCTTGATACCCATTTTTTACTCAACATATTTCACCATAGAAATTGCTCTATACCTGGTACACAATGAAAAAACATTGTCCGATGCAGCTCAGTTGTTGGCCCTGGGTACCTTGGGTTCTTAGAAAACCTACAAACCCTATATATCCCCACAACCAGAGAGTCTAGTGGATGTAGTGCTATATTGCTTTTGTAAATTGCCCAATGTGACAAGAAGTTACAAATGAAAATGTTGTCTCAAACAGATGTTTTTTCCTACTCATTTTTAATATTTTTTGTAGTTCAACTGTTAAGTTCTTTGGGAAAACCTTGAGGAACCTACACAAATGCACCCTTCTCGAATTCAGAATTGTGTCTACTTTTCAGAAATCTATGGCTTTCCAGGATCCTCCATAGGTTTCACAGCTGTTTCCACCATAAACTGGGAGTAGATTGAAAGCACAAACATTTGGAAAAATGGGCTACCTCTTTGAAAAATGCCTAAACGGTGGTACAAAAAAATTGTTTTTGGGATTTAGCTCTGCATGTTCCTGAAAGCTGGGGAGATGGTGACTTTAGCACAGCAAGTCTTTTATTGCTGCTATGCTATTCTAAGGAAAAAATAAGACTTTTTTGCTGACCACTTTTTTCCTATTTTTCTCAAAAACCCCAAATGTAGCTATACTTTACCTATTTTCCTAGTCCCGACCAGCATAGTCCATAAATCCAGGTTACCTTTAGAATCCCCACAATGTAGGAAAAAAGGATGCAATTTTGGTGTGGATACCTTATGTGGAAAAAAAATTATGTTGGGCTAAGAGCAAATGCCCCAAACAGCTAAAAAAGGGCTTAGCATTTTTTTTCTTTTCTTTACAATCGTTTTATATAGCACGAACTAGACCCAAAGGAATCGGGTATCAGAGCGCTTTACATAGCACCAGTTGCGTTACATGAGGACACATTAATTTTTTTGTTAGGCATGGGGAGATTAAGTGATTTGCCCAGAATCACAGGATGTTTAGCGTCACTGCCAAGACTCAAACCCGGTTCCCCAGATTCAAGGTCGACCGCCCTAGCCGTTAGGCCAACTCCTCTCCCAATTTTAGTAGCAAAAGGCCTACTAGCAAAAGAGTTAATAAGGTTCAAAGACAAAATCATCAAATTTGTATCAATCAATAATCAATATATGAATGTATATGTTAGTATGAATTTCAAGCCAAATCAAATTTCTATAAGTAATAGAATGAATTATTATAAAGTTACATCAAGGGGAAAAATAAGTAAAATCCATTCTCCCTTGAAGAGAGTGCCCTGCTCTGCTTTAAACTGTCTTGGAAGTGTACAGAAAGCTTTCTGGAAATTATCTGAACTCTCATCTACATTGCACTAGCTCAAATTACATAATTCTAACATTTGCTACATGTACACATAGTTCCCACAAAATGAACCAATCAGGTTAAAAAATAAAGATACAATCTACAGTTCATTATTTTCTTTTATTAGGATCCTCCACAATACAACTTCTCTAAGCATCCTTCACACATTGGACCAGCCTTTAATCTGCAAATGTACTGTTGCAATTAATTAGAACATTCTATAGTTATCAAGTAAAAAGAAATATTTCACAAGGGAAAGAAAGTAAAGACACATTGCATTTATTAATTAGAATTTCAGCTTCTCCTATGAATAAAAATAAAATACAGACATGGCATGGAACAAGATGGCAACCAGACATTAGCCATCTTAAAATGCAGGCCTACATTAGCTATGGTCAATCCAAACGTGAAAAATACACAGTTAATCGCATTCGCGTGTTCACATGTTAATGTCGATATGAATGCAAAATATTTAAGTATGAAAAAATCTCCCTCTGGTGACACTGGAAGTAACCACAAATTACACCCACATAGTCCTTACACAGAAGATGTCAACTTTAAAATCTTGCGTCAAGATGATCATTTTGCTCACAGTAAACTTGGCTTTGGAGGTTTTCTAGTTCAGCATCAGCAGCTTCCTTTTTCTCCCTCTCCATTCAGGTAGCTGCTTTCTCTGTACATCTTGAACAAGCCTTTGGAGTAATCATTTTTATCACTCTCATAAAGAGAAAGAATTATATGACTGAAATTATAACTATTACTAACAGTTTTAGTATGTTCTTTAGAATTTTATTACCAGTATCACTAAACCACCCTCTAATCTTGGAAAATCGTTTTCCTTTTGCTTACTAGGCACCTGTCTTCTCCAAATCTTTCACTTCACATGAAATTTCAGTCATGATAGCTCCAAATGTGTTAATTTCATTACTTATGTCGGGAATATAAGCATGGCACTGTGTAGCATGCAGCAGACTCCACTCTCTTTCGCAAGTAAGATATCTAAAGCAAGCCTTTTCTGAAAAAACATTTCCCTTTTAACAAGTTTGGCATTAATTAAAGTTAAAGACACAAAATTGTTCTTTTTGCATTAATTAAAGTTAAACTACCAGCTAGATCAGTAGCCACATGATCTACTAGAGAAGACAGCTTTTTAATCTTCAGATCGTTTAAAACTATACCTAAAGAAGGTATTATTGTGTCAAATAGATCGCCTACCAATTGCAAAGCACTAAGGCCCTGATCACAAGCTGTGGTGCTATTTATCGCACCTGATAAATAACGATACCACGGTGTTCTTTAATTATCAGGTGTGATAAATAGCACCTATTATGAGTTGGTGGGAAATAGTATGTAGATTTTGGTGTTTAACGCACCAAAATCTGCATGATTCGGTAAATACAGCATGCTTTTCCCATGTTAAATTTTGGCAGCTTTAACCGGCTGAAATTTAATGAAGGTTGAGTTTATCCAAGGTTATCGGATGCGTTAAATACATACCAACTCATGATTGTGACCCATGCATATACAGGGATTTACTCATGGATCGGAATATACTGGCCCACTCGTAATCAGTCCCTAAGTTTACCTTTTGTATGAGTCACTATGCCCTTATCATCTCTGTCATCTACATGGTACAATTTAGGAGACACTAAAGCTAAACAAGCATTGGAAATGCAATAGGTCTCACATTTGCTTGAGTTACAGCTATTGGCGTTGTAAATGTCAATGGTTTTTACCCATATGTTATGTAGTGGATGTATGCAGAGTGTAGTACAATTATGTCAGTTGGATTGGAATTGTTGGGTGTGGAATTGGGTGGTGTGTAGTGGAATTATGTGGTATGGTGCGCAATTGAAGTATGTGTATAGTAACTGTGCAATTATGCAAATGGAGCTTGAAATAGTTATACTTAGAAGAAATGCCTTTAAGCAGACCATAAAGTGGCTGCCTGTGCTGGAGGAAGATGTTTGTGTTGAGAAAGTTGGCCGAATCGCTCTCCAGTTTAATAGCCTTGCCTCGTTTTCTCTTAAAAAGATACATTGTATTATGATATTCTTGATGCTTTCATGTTTAAAATGTGCTTTAATTAAAGGTAGAAACAATTAATGGGATGGTGTGTTTGCACATATTTTATTTAAAGAATGGCTGAAAATGCATTTTATCCTTTTGATGTTGTTACATTAATTTCTACGGTGCCAGCTGGAACCAGCAACACGAGGGAGGAGGGAGGGATGTTGGTGGGAATTAAAGCTGGACAGGGAAGGGGTGGGAAAGCAAGCAGAAACAGCTGGGATGAGGCCTGGAGAAACCAACATAAGCACTGGAGCAGCAACGCTAGGGGTGAATTAGGGATTGCAGAGACATGTTAAAGGTAAATAACATGAAAGAAGCATCATCTTAAAAGGTTTTGGCCTCTGCAAAACATAGACCACTGGTGTAAGTAGTCACCAAATATACTACAAAGCCTATGGGATGCAAATTGTTACTGGGCCCACAGTAGCGTAAGGGGAGGAGGAGGGGGTGGGGTGTCCTGGAAACAAAATCAACCTGGGCTGAGACGCATGTGGGGACTGCCAAGCCGCTGTGGGGGCTTAACATACTCCACAAGTGGCAGCAAGACGACATTCTGCCAGAGACGTGAGCAGTGGCTCTTAGCACGTGAAAATATTAGTGCTGCTGTACAATCAGATTGATATATAAAGTTTTTTTTAAGCACCACTAGCGAATTTTTGTCTTTTTATTAACACTAATATAATTAGCCTATGAGTGTTGGCTGATAGCAGTGAGAATCAAAAGACGACTGACTAATCTTCAGATTTTCTCATGCTTTAAAGAGTTTAAAATCGTGCGTTTTATGTTAACACATATTTTAAAAAAGCCTCCTTGTTGTATTGCAGGAGGGAAAGTGAATACTATGTTTTTTCACGAAGGTCTACAAGTTGATAGGGAGTAATTCCTGTATCTTAATTAGCAGCCTTCTGCCACAGGTTATGTTAACTGAAGCAAATGGGGAGGGGCTCATATTAACTGAAGCAAATGAGGAGGGGCTATCTGTAAATCCAAAATCTGGGACAGATTAAAGTGCTTACTTGTGTGAGCAGCTATTTAATGAAATTACAAAGATGCAAGAGTTTGTAATGAAAAAATATAGGTAAAGATCTTGATGAAGCATAGCAGAAAGAATAAACAAACAAGTCTGACGTCTTTTCTGTTTCAGCAGCTGCGTTTTCAGATTAAACTAAGCTGTTTTTCTTTTTAGTTAGCCTTGATGGTTTCTTTTGTCCTATTTTAGGTCGAGCCGAGAGCCATCGCGCATGTGCTGTTTTGTGAAATTTATTGTAAAGGAGTAAGGAATAGAAGCCCAGCCCACTCGCCGCCCATATTTGCCATTGGCTTGTGTCTTTGTCCGTCCTAAATGCTGGCTTCTGATTTATCAATAGGCTTGTTAGTACCCCCTTAGTATCGCCTCCTCTTCATTTGTCACCTCCCATGGCGACTGGTCCCTTTACTGTGGTTGTTACATGGTACGTGTTATTTTGACTGAGAGCACTATTTTCTTCAATGAGGTTCTCCTACTGCAGGCACGACATGCTTTGGTGCCTGCTTGTAGTCGTGCGTCTCCCCACCCTCCTGTTGTCTGTGCCTTCTACCCTGCCCGCCCTCCAGTTGTCCGTGCCGTCTCCTCCTGCCCGCCCTCCTCTGTTGTCTGTGCCATCTCCCCCACCCTCCTTTCCATTGTCCGTGCCTTCTCCCCCGCACACCTTCCCTCTTGTCCGTGATGCCTACCATTTGCAATGCAATAGGTTTCGCGTAAATGTGAGATCTATTGAATTACAAATGCTTGTTTTCCAAGAGCCTATGTGCTGGGGAGGGGAACGAAGAGAGCTGACATGAAACAACTCCTTGGCTTTTTAAGGGGAAGGGCGGAGAGAGAACAGGAGCAGCCTGCTGACTTTCAGTATGCTCGCAGTGCATGAACACCCTGAGATGGAAATGCAGTATATTAGTGCTATATACAGACCCTCCAGGATTTAGCAATTTGCAAAAAAATCGCGAAATCGACAGTTATGTAAAAATGCCGCGATTTTTACAAAACTGCCCACGAAATTTGGAAAATGGACGAGGCTGAAGGGCTGTGAAAACACAACACATATTTTCACCTGTCAATTCCCAACATTTGGGAAACGAGGACCTCTTGTGGCCATCTTATGATGTCCACAATACTATTACATGATTAATGAGCATTTCCAGGGGAAACTTTCTGCATCTCTCAATACACCCATTTCCTCTTCAGTTTACACTGTTACCTGACTCTGGCTGACGGTCTGGCTCTTGAGAGTAGGTCTAGAGGTAATGGGCTGTTCAGAATGAATTGCCTTAGATATTCAGGCATCTAGAAAACCATCAACCTTGCACTCGCATTAAAAAATAAAAACATAACAATGAAAATCAGTACGTAGGTGGTGAGTTTCTAAAAATTTGGATCAATCAGCGAAGGATCCATTTAAGATTGTACAATTCCTAAGGCAAGGTTTTGGAAAGAGTGCAATCCATCTACCCTAGCAGCACAATGGGTAGCTATTAATGCTTCTAAATTAAAAGCTGAGTGTTCAAAGATCTCAATTGGTGGTTAAGACTTTAAAAAACATTTTATTTGAAAAAGTTGCTGTTTGAAAACCAGTACCAACTTGGGATTTTCTGTTGCTCTAAGGAGTCTACAGCAACATTCTTTTGATCCTTTTGAACCAGCAGAATGAGCATGGCTTTCTGCTAAATAAGCCTTTTTGGTTGCAATCACCTCAGCTAAAAATAAAAGGGAGTTAGGAGCCCTGGTAGCTTCCTTTCCATATTTTAACGTTTGTTCAGGTTGTGTCATCCTAAGACTTAACTCGAAATTTGTCCCTAACGTACAATCTCATTTTTATTTGGCACAAGACATTATTCTTCGTGTGTATTTTGACTTCCCTTCAGGTATTCCCTCTTCCCTAGATGTAAAGACAGCTTTGACCATTGATCTAACTCATACAAAGGAATTTAGGTGTTCTACCTCACTCTTGTCTCCTATGGGTCAGTCAACAAAGTGTAAAAAGGCAACATCGCAAACCATACGTAGGCTGGTCAGGCAGGCCGTTTCTCAATCCTACAAATCAGTATGGGAGGTGGTTCCTTCTCAAATTCAAGGCAATTCAACAAGAGCAGTTTGCTCCTCTAGTGCTTGTGCTCTGTGAATGATGGTGTGCTTTATGAAGACACTTCCAAGCCCCACCCCCACTGAATGCTGTCATAGCAAAAGAATGCGGGCAGTACTGTTCTAGGAGGTTTTTGTCAGTACTGAGTGAAAGCTGGTGTGTTCCTAGCTTCCTCTTAGGTTTTAAGATGCCTCTGTTTATTAGTAGGGGAATGGATCACTTGTAACCACTATACCAGGGTTTGTTAGTTAGTGGTACCTTCTTAAAAAACCCTCATACACGTACGTAGCTGGAAATGGAAAAGGGCGGTATATCTTGGTTCTCCGCCTATACGCAGCGTGACAGCATAGTCATAGGGTTTGTTAGGTATGCTGACCTCCACCCGGAGGTTAACCACTGGTATTTGCAATAGTGTCCAGAGACAAATAGGTTAAAAAAGTGCTTGAAGTGAAATTAAAATTCTTCAAAAATCCTCACTTGAGTGCAAATATTTATTGGTGAGTGGGAGTTTAAAGAAATTAAAATGGTGAGCGTGTGATTTTAGACCGTGTTACTATGTCTAACACACTAAGAAGTCCATTTATACAGTCGACATGTTTCAGCCCCGTTTGCCCAGCCGGGTCTAGGGGGCTTTCTTCAGGACCAGAAAGTGTATCTGTGCAGATACGATTTGTATTGCACTTGTCAGCTGGGTTAATATTAACCCACTGTGAGGATTAGGTCAATTGCAGCAAGCCGGGATACACTTGCCAACCCCCGAAGATGCCACAAACTAGTGTCTTTTAAGGTACTATTGACCTAATCCTCACAGTGGGCTAATATTAACCCAGCTGACAAGTGCAATACAAATCGTATCTGCACAGATACACTTTCTGGTCCTGAAGAAAGCCCCCTAGACCCAGCTGGGCAAACGGGGCTGAAACATGTCGACTGTATAAATGGACTTCTTAGTGTGTTAGACATAGTAACACGGTCTAAAATCACACGCTCACCATTTTAATTTCTTTAAACTCCCACTCACCAATAAATATTTGCACTCAAGTGAGGATTTTTGAAGAATTTTAATTTCACTTCAAGCACTTTTTAACCTATTTGTCTCTGGACACTACTGCAAATACCATTGGTTAACCTCCGGGTGGAGGTCAGCATACCTAACAAACCCTATGACTATGCTGTCACGCTGCGTATAGGCGGAGAACCAAGATATACCGCCCTTTTCCATTTCCAGCTACGTACATGTATGAGGGGTTTTTAAGAAGGAACGACTAACTAACAAACCCTGGTATAGTGGTTACAAGTGATCCATTCCCCTATTGATTTTTCTGCATTACGTTTGGAAGTTGAATGGATCATCGCTTCCCTTCTCTCTCCCTCCCCTCTACATGATTGAAACAGCCTCTGTTTATTAAGCACAAGGAATAGTACCAGGGTTTTCGGTGTATGCTCAAGTTGACCTAAGAGGACTGGACCAGGTAAGCAGGAGGTGACCTCCCTATGCAGTCTGTCTCACTTATTTGGATCAGCCACTATGATCCTGCACCCTAGGGTGCCTTAGGAAGAGATGTCCTGCCTCACGGATCCGGAGGCAGCGGTGCCCCGGCAGGGATGCATACATGGGCACTAGAACATCCCAGGGAGAAATACAGCTCCGTCCCACGAGGTTAGGACTGGAGCTGTGCTTTTGTAGAGCTGCAGACACTTTAAACGTGCCTATTTCAAAGTGGAATACTCCGCTAAAATAGTTTCCATTGATTTCAGGCTGAAAATTAATGCTTATGAGTAAAATAAAGTGCCGCAAAAATGCCGCTAAATTTCCATATTTGTGCCACTATATTTCCATATTTGTGCCGCAAAATTTGGTAATCCATGCCACAATATCCTGGGGGTCTGTATATAAAACTCGAACAACTAGAGACACTGAATGTAAAGAGTCACAAACAGCAGGAAGCTTGCTGCACACAAACTGGGAGAGGCCTGCACCTTAGAAACTGCGACATACTGCACACAAACTACCTGCTGCACTTCGATATCCTGCTATATACAGACTCAATTTGAGACGTGGTCCTGCTGCACACTCGCAAGACTTTTGCACCCAGATCTTCCGATGCAAATGAGTGAGGGCTTCTGCACAGTGAATGAGCCTCTTGTGTACTGCAAACAGAAACCTTTGGGCGTTCTGTACACAGTGTGAGACGTGTTCCACACGTACTGTGTCTTATTCCTGCTCCTAGATAGCGAATGATGCCTGTTTTATAAACAGAACCCGAGACCAGTGCTCCTAGACAGCAAATTGATGTCTGTTTTATAAACAGAACCCGAGGCCTGACACTATTGCCTTTTGTGCCCCGATATGTGCATAGTTAAAGGGATACCCTACTGGATGATACAATAAGTATAAAAATAACAAAATGCAGTGGTATAGACAGTTATTAATTTGAGAAATTAGTCACTAAGTTCGGGATACAAAAATAATTATGTGTATCTGGTGCACAAATAATGTGGAGTTTTAAATTTTTTTATTTAATCTGGTTTAGACAAAGTTTATAAAAACTTGCATATCAATATTTTCATAGCAAATAATTCCAAGAAAAACGGATTTAAATAGAAAACAGGTTCTCTTTATTTCTGAGTTCATTATTTTAATAATTTAAAATTTTACAAGACAATTTATAGAAACATCAATTTTTTTAGTGAGAAGCAGCAGATGGCTAAAACAAGCATTTGCAATGCAACCAGTCTCGCCTTTGGGACCTTAAAAGTATTTAGCCATGCAGCACATTATCCTAGGTGTTCTATCTATTATTCTCATTTAGCCTTACACAGTGCCCTGTACGTGAAACGCTATTGCTGCCAAGGTTTCAGATTGCTATTAGTGGCATTTTCATCATTTCACTGTAACTATGAGTGATATTTCAACGACTAAGAGTGACACTTTCTACGCAAGCAAAATCAAGCAATGTAAGAGAGGAAATCGTATAAATAAAATATCAGAAATTACACCCATTTGAGCATAGTTGGTAATGTTTCAGATCGCTTATGCAGGACATTTTCATAGATTCAGTGGATTTATGATCATTCAACGACTAAATGTGGGACATTTAGAGTGGCACTTTCTTGTGACCAAAATCATACAATGAAGTCCATGGAAACAGACAAATATCAGAAATCACACTTATTTGAGCAACAAGAAAGCCGAACTCTGCAGCAGGTGCTTTTAAAGCGAATATTTAATTTTAAATAATCAGCACCCTCCACCCCAACCTCAGCTCCAGTTAGTGGCTGAACCACATGTAAGAAAGGGTTCTCTGGGACAAAAGCAGCAACCTGCTGAGCTATCCGCATTCAATACAGTTCAATACGATACAATATCCTGGTAGACTTTCTTTGCAGTAGGTATATTAACCCTCTGCACTACTTAATGGTGAGAGTGAAAAGTGCCAGTAGACAAAACTCTGACCTCTCTCTAGCTGGAACATTAATCACCTGACTTAGCAAGTCTCACTGTGCTGGGAAAATAAAGGCTGCTGCTTCGTACCTACTGCCTCTGTCAAGCATGAATATTAAAGCCTTTGCACTAATAAATAAGCAAAACTGCTAGTTTAGTTTGACAAAACTTTCACCTTAGAGGGCACTGCCTTTACAGCACAGACAGACAACTTTAGTACGCCCATTTGCATGGCACTATGCCATGTTGGAGCCTCCTTCCCATTCTCGTAACAAACATTTCAAATGTTGGCAGCACCAGATTATTAAATTAATACCTGACTTACCCGAGTCTCTTGATAGAATGATCCACTGAGAGGAGCTGCTGGTGTGGTACTGCGGAAATCACTAGCCTGTCTCTGCTTCAGAGTCAGACAGTGAGCCATGCTGCAGTGCCTCAGCCTGTGCTGCCTGCTCTCACTATGAGACTCACGCTGGCGTGGTGAGTCCGGGGCATAAGTTGGGCTCTGCCTGGGCAGGGCACAGCAACAGCACATGTTAAGGTTAGGAGGAAGTGAGTATGTGGTCGAATTCTCGAACACTGGCTTCCTCCTTTAACTTTAGGCCATGCAGCAGGGGAATTCCTTGGTGCCGTGGGGCCCAGCTGGCACAGCACAGGTGGCATGCATAATTAAAAAGGCTCACAAGTAATCGCGGTCTTTAGAAGCACAAAACATAAGGTTCTTGGAAATATTGTCCAACATTTTGTTCATTTTATGTCCTTTACAGTACTCACATGCTGCAATGGTGAATGAGCAGGGTGGGGAGGAGAATAAACTGACACGATAAAAGAAATGTGTGCAGCCTTAACACTTAGAGATCAGGCTGAGTTGGTCGTAGCACTGATTATAACTAAAATGTTACCTGCGGGCACGGGGCCTCCTGAAGATGCCGCCCTGGTTAAAGTTGAATTGAGTTGCAGCACTGATAAAGGGAAGCGCACAAACGTGCACGAAGAGCTGTTCAAAACAAGGAAACAACAAAGCACGTCATGCCTGCAGTAAGAGAAACTCCATAAAGAAAATAGTGCTTAATAGACTAAATAACACGTACCGTGTAACAACCGAAGTAAAAGGGCCAATAGCCATGGGAGGTTACAAATGAAGAACAAGGGGGTACTAAGGAGGGACTAACAAGCCAATTAACCAATCAGAAGCCTGAATTTACGAAGGACAACAGCATAAGCCAATGACGAATATGGGCAGGGAGTGGGCGGGGCTTCAATTCCATACTCCAGTACAGCAAGTCTTGCAGAGCAGCACATGCACGCTGACTCTAGGCTCGACTTAAAAAGTGCTTGCGCAAGAAGTAGGAAGAATGGTGCGTCGGCATTTTTTTGTATTTACAAGTGTGGGCAAAACTGTATTTTGTACGTAGGAAAATTACAGCCTATGCTGCTTGCAACCTAAACAAATTGCTTGAAAGATGGGGAAAGAATAACTAAATGTGCGCTTTTAAACAGTAAATAATCTATTATTGAAAGCAAGGCAACCAGAAGTGGCATCCCATGCAGAGAAAGAAAGTAGTTATTTCAGAGTAAAAAAAAAGCATGCTTACCTGTCGTAGATAATCGGTTGGCTCGAGAAGAAAATAAAGGGAATTTATTGATATCATGAAATTGGGGAAAGAACAATTTAAGCAAAGCATCGGTGAAGTAAAAGTGAAAGTGCGGCGTCCACATGAAAGGCTCTGCAGGGAGAGAGGTGGAACGAACAGTTGGACCCTCCTGTGGCAAGAGGACATCTGCTCCCTGCAGCAGGCTTCCCCCTACCCCCCACAACAGTTTCTAGGAAAGCAGCATGGAAGAGGGGCTGGGGAGTTCACAACATTGAACACCTCCACCATGCATCTCATCAAAGCCTGCTTCCAAGTGCAATAAACACCACACTGACCCGTTGAGAGCCAGGGATCCAAATTCAAAAGCACTCTGCAAAATTACAAAAGTATCATTTGGAGCAAGGATTAGGAAGAAGGAATTCAGGTGTGAGTGAGGGGCTGAGAACAGGAAACGCTTCTTCCGAGGCTAGGGGTGGGGGGTCTGTAGTGAGGAGAGGTACCCGAGGGGCTTTTAGGATTCTGCAAATAACAAAAACAACCACCCAGCGGGAGGCACAGTAGTGTAGTGTAGTGTTGAGAGGGGTGGGAGGAAGAATGCTATATTTAAATCTAAGAAGCTAGGGCAATGAAGCTGAACGCAGACAAACAGTAACAGAGCAGGAAAAAAATAATCCCCAGAGGACTGATAAAGAACCATAGCAGAATGAAACAATACTAAGCCCCTGCTCTGTGGGAGGAACAGAAGAGAGAAAGGAGGGACAAAGAGGCATGATTGACCACTAGCAAGCAAGGGTTTTCAAAGGACACTGACATAGACAAATGAAAAGCAATGGCAAAATTGGGGATGGACTTGATGCACACAGACTTCTTACAGCAGGTCTTGAAGAGACTGCGCATACGCTGTCTAGCTCAACCTTAAAATGGCTCCAAATCCAATAAGCATTTTTCCGCAAACATACTGAACTGCCCTAATAATGGATTCCTCTCCTGAAAAGTATGCATCACCCAAAGGCTTGTACGCCTGTTCACAGTCACTCCAACCCACCAACTCTGGGCTTTGAACTTGATCATTCTCTCTTACAATACAAACATGTCTTTCCTTTTCAAATCTAAACTGAGGTTTGGATAAACTCCTAGTTCCTTTACTGCTTCTTATTCCTTCTCTGAGCAACTCCTTGGCTTAACGCCACGCTCCGCCACTTCTGAAATGCAGGGCTGCGCTGTACTTACAAGAATAGGGTGCAGCCTTGCGTGTCCCCTGTGCTGGAGCTAATTTAGGTGCCTAGTGCCAACGCAGGCACTCTTGCACCGTAGTGCAAGGGTGCCTGCGTCAAGGGGAATGATGGTTTATGAGCAGGATGGTGTCCCTTCGTGAACATAAACAATCTGAAATTACGTTTTGAAACTTCTATGTGTGCTGCTTAATGCAGCACACATAAGTTGCAAACGTCATTTTAAAAAAATGATTGTATATGTCCAGGAAGGGACACCTTCCTGCACATAAACAATCAATGGCGTTTTGCTGTTTCTATGCGTACTGCACAACGCAGCACACATGGTAACAGCAAAAACGAGGAGAAATTAAAGATTTCTCCTCGTTGCACCAAGATAAGACCAGGTTTTCCCTGGTCTTAATGTTGGCAGTGCCCTATATTTATGCCACCCTTGTAAATATGGGGCAGCCTCAAAATCAATGGGTGTTGTGGTGGAACGCCCACCATAACACCCATTGCCCACCCCTTTCACGCTAAGTATAGTGTAAAAGGGTGCCTTGTTCACAAGGCGGCGTTAATCCACGTTAAATGGCTTAACGCCGCCTTGTGAATAAGGCGATGCCCCTATCGCCACCACAACTTTGAGAAAAGGGACATTATGGTGGCGATAGAGGCTTGTAAATATGCCCCCAAGTTTGTGTGATTAGTCTCATGTAATGAAGTATGCAATGCACAGACTTTGCTCCTGCCTGTCTACTTAAAAACCTAATCATGGACAGTTCATAGTTTGAAAAAATAATATTCCAGGGGTTCTTGAAAATAGAAAAAAATTCATGAATATACTGCAGTTAAGGCCATTAAGTTAAGGGAAAGTCATGATATGCCAGACCAGCTGCGGTTCAAGCGGGTAAATATGAGTTCACATAACAATCCCATGTGTTGATAACCCTGGAATACTTATGCAATAGCCTACATAAAACATTGTTTAAGAAATCTACCTCAGAATCATATTTATGTAATATTTTAATGTTAAATCTAAGTAGCTTATCAAATTAGGCCAGGTCACAGATAGTTTTGATTGAAGCATGCTTGACAGCAGAAGAGTTAAGACTCGCTTGTAAACCAATCATTAGCATGACTATAGCAGGTACCACTGCTATAACTCTACAACCATTTGGTGTAGTCGAGACCATGTTTTCTCTCGAGTCAGACTGAAAACAAAAATCACAAAATCTACTCAAATACTGTACAAATCAGCAAAACTTTCGGTTTGTTTCAGTCTAAACTTGTTATTTCAGATGCCTTCAGGATAAGAAACCTACAATCTACAGCTGTGTCACGTGCCCCATAAAGGCATTGTCGTCTTCCCTGTGTTAGCATGAGCAGCTTGCAGACTGTCTGCTGCTTTGTGCTCGTTACTACACAAATTCATTTTGATTGTGCCATTCTGAAACTTTCACATAGAACCTACAGTTGTTTTTACACTTTGCTCGTTCCTGGGATTTAGTCTGGACATTGTGAACAAGGTCAAACAACAATGCCCCTTGTTATTCTGTTCTGGTCGTATCTAGCACCTAGACAAAACATGCAGATGCAGCTGTTGTTTGGGAACAAGTACATTATTCATGAGAAGAGAATGACAGCATCTGTGATGTAGATCTGCCATTTATAGACTGAGGTACGGGGTATGCTGATAACACCCAGAGATCTTCTAATATAACCAATTATCAATTTTACCTTCTACATATTCGACCATTGAATGTACTTATACTTCCCCGCCTCTGGAACTCCCAGAGACACAACTACATTCAACTTCTAATCCTGAACAGCCCCCGTTGTTTCAACTCAGTTCCACTTGTTATTATATCGACCAAGATAATTTTTCTTCAACACCTTCTGCACGGATTTGCGTTTTCATTGTGTGGTTAAAACAAACTTAACTTGTCTTACCTAGGACTTACATCTAGACAGTTTTTTCGATGGTGTTCCTCTTCATGTGGATTGGATTTGTGACTGTGTTTTTCCTTTTGATAAATGGCCACTTTCTACCAGAACGCTTTCCAGTGGAACTGGCTGAAGGAGTATTGGCTCCACATTCTTCTTCCCACAAAATGAAAAGAGACCAAGCCCTTGGTAATATTTCAGCAGTCCCACTCGCTGATGGCATTGTGTGGGATAAAGTACCATTCTATGTATATGGTCCAACGGAGACCCAGATACCATATGTCTTCCGTGTCTCTTTAGGTGATGTTGTTATAACTGGATTGCGTTCAGATGATTGGGATGGTACTGCTGTAAATTCTTTGTTTTCTAATTTGCAATATTACACTGTCTTTGATACTGAGGATTTATATATGAATTTCGCTAATTACGCTGATTTATTTTGTTACCAACTTATGGGCATCACTTTCTTCATAAAACAAACACTAAGCGTCCACCTTTTAATTATACACAATGGGAACATTGCCCTACTCCATCTAAGGGAAGTTCTAAAACACAAAAAAGGAAATATACATACTTCACTGGTTACAACCTTTCAGACCCAACATCTTATTACTTCAAATTGAATATCCCCACATCGAACAAATACATGCTTACCCAAACTAAGTTAGTTTATTCTTTATCTTTCATTGCAGACCTGGCACTGAGAGGTTACGATTATTGGAGGGAAAGTGTTGAGTTGAAATCTATATGAGGCACTAAGTTTTGGCAGGTGCAGGGAACTGAGTCCTTGCACCGTGCTTGTCTGATACCTACTCAAAGGATATTTCTTAATAAGACAGTCCAGCACACTACTTGCTTTATATTGGCAACAGTTAAAAATTGTAATACTCCCACTATTCCGTCCCTAGCCCTTTACAAGACATGACAGACACCAACTATACTACAGATCAATTGACTTGTATGATAAAAAATGGTTCCTTTAATTCTTCTATGATTAATCCAGATGGGTGGGTACTGTGGCCAACAGACACAAATGCTCGTCATTTGCGTTTTCTGAATACTAGGAGTGGGCTTACACTACATAGAACAGTTCTTCACTTCTCACATTTAAATATGGTTACCACTTATTCTGTTAGTAAATTGTGCCAACAATAGTTGGAAAATTTCACTCTGTCTTCTGTAAAAAACCATCTTTCCCTTTTATCGGGTGACATAGATCTTTCTGACTTCCTTTTGGGTCCAAAGTCCCCTCGTGCTAAACGTTTTGTTTATGGAGCCTATAATGAATTTTGGAAATGATCACAAATGGAGGCTGCTGTACGCTTACACCAAATAGATCAAGATAATTTATAGAAGGTTCTTGCAGTTGTCGATAACAGTATAAATTTGTTATCATCTCGTATATACACCTTGGATAACATTGTATCTTCTGTTATTGATATTTTTCAGAATGAAGTGTCTACTTTGTATCATGGACAGAATCAACTTCGATCTGTTATGCAATTTGGATGGACGCTACAAACACTTAAAAACAGGATGGTACCATGGGATTATCTAAATGTATCAGCATTGTTTTTACCCTTTAATTTGACAGACTAACAAAAATTAATGGCCATGAAAGATGCTACTTACACTATGCTACACATTGAACAACTAGAACAGTTGTCTTTCACTGTGGCAGAGACAGATTCAGCAGTATGGTTAATACATGGTGTTATTTAATTGCCAATCTTACTGTTCCAAATTACGGCTTGCATGAAACATTATCCAGTGGGTAGATAAGAACTGCTTGGGAGCAGTTACATACATGAGCTATGGTCCTTGCCATTCGCATTCCATTGTCAGCGTGCTAGGTAAGAGGTTTTTCTTACAGGGGAAGATTTTGATTCCACGGTCGGCCATTCGCTTGTGTGCCGGCAAGTAAAACTTAACTGCACGTTCAATATTTCTGCCCCTAATTTGGCGTGATTTTTTTAAAGGAACCCCTGTTTCTGCTATTATTCCAACTCTTAATTTGCTTCCCAATGGCAGTTATCTCATCCTTAATAATCAGAACTGCTGCAATTGGCGGGCAGCCATACCCTACATTGTAACTGTTTTACAACTAGTTACTTGTTGCAGCAATGTCCTGCTTCCCCCGCACATGGGAGTGTAGATAGTTCACTGTGGCCTTCCATTCCAACTTTGAAAACAGATTTCAACAAGCTAAGCAGATAAGCAGACTCAAAGCGTTATTGTTTCAACAAGAAGTGGCTCTCACTTCAGCTTGTGAGACCTTCGAATTGCAGGTGGCGAGAACATCAAGTGAAATACAATCATTGTTAAAAACGAATCTCCCCCTGCACTTTGGAGAATTAATTCACCAAATATTTATTGCTTCTGATACGGCGGGCCTAGCCCATTTTTTTAAACTTGTCGGCTCCGGCCTCGTGACCTCGTTTCAAACTATTTTTGGAGTAATACCTACCTGTATTCATTCAATTTTTTCCATCATATTTGAAGGGTTCCCTATGCTGCCCCTCCTGGTTTGTTCCGCAATGGCTGCTCGATCTGTGGTTTTACCAAGCCTGGAACAGCTGCAGCTGTACCGTGATCGGATGCGACAGCTCCTTGGTTTGAAGCCATTGGAAGCTCTAGAAGTCGATTTTTGGTTAACCTTCCATTATGCCTACTTCACCTGTGTGCAACCTATGTTTTACTGCATCCTGTGTCCCTTTCAGTGGGCCCTGGATATCTGCCTTGCTACCACATCACAACCTGCCCTGGATTTTGAACTGTTGGTGGGTACATTGATGTTCCA
Organism: Calotriton arnoldi; assembly: GCA_963921515.1. Lineage (NCBI taxonomy): Eukaryota > Metazoa > Chordata > Amphibia > Caudata > Salamandridae > Calotriton > Calotriton arnoldi. Next base: position 1,252,900 of record CAWUFW010003405.1, on the reverse strand, counting down.
ATAATCAGGACTTTTCCTTGGGTATGCGGCTTGTGTACTATCCTTCACTGGGGCCATCAGCTGAAGCGAGTCCTTGTGCTCATGCACAGCACCTCCTGGATCTGAGTTTCATCGAAGTCGACACAGGTTGCCCGGAAATGCTCCTAACGACAACTGGATATGAGGAGCATGTCTGTTTGTTTGAATTGCTTAATTGAATGGCAACACTTTTCACTTTGGATGGTTCCGACGCCTTGTTGGAGCTGATGGCATTCCATTTGGCGAGCTATATATTGGGCCCTGATGATACGCTGTAATTGGATATATTTTTGCGTACAAACATTTATTCCCTGCCTTTTGCATTAGGTTTTTTGGCCATGTTTTTTGATTTTGGACACTCAACTTAGACGCTTTGGTTCTGCTTACCTCTGACTTCTGTATCAGCTTAGTGCTACCATCCTGACCAAAGGGAGGGTGTCATATGGCCCATAAGGGCATCGTCATCTTCCCTATGTTAGCATGAGCACCTTGCAGACTGTCCGCTGCTTTGCGCACGTTACTACACAAATTTATCTTGCTTGTGCCATACTGAAACTTTCACATAGAACCTACTGTTGTTTTTACACTTTGCTTGTTGAAGGCGCACTTGGAGAGGGACTTTTCTAGGGAGATGAGCATGACAGCACCTGTGATGTAGATCTACCATCTATAGACTGAGGTAGACTGAGGTACGGGGTCTGCTGATAACACCCAGAGATTTTCTAATATATAATCATCTTGCTTCTATACAAGAGGAGTGAGGTTAGGCTACTCTGTCATTCACCATAACAGCTCCTTTTATGATTTACGGATTACTTGCTATGCTGACCGTATTTGTGTTAGGCATTTTTCTGCTGATTGTGGCACGTATATTGCTTACAAGAGTACGTTAGTTAAAATAAATATTTTAAACTTGTTTGTGTCTCTGTCAGATCTTATTGTGGATGAGTACAAGAGCATGAGTGAAAGGGTGTGTCTTGCAACCGCGATTCCTGAGAGAGTCAGGAGTGTTGTGTTCTGGGGTGTCTAATCACTTGTTCCTTAGTGAATGAGTAGGAGGGCAAGTGAGACATTATATCTAGTCGGTCCCGGGCTCATGTGTGCTAAGGTGGTAGGATAACTCAGTCCCTGCATACTGAGGGCCCATAATCCCAAGCATAGTTCTGTGTTGGTGCAGAATCCCTGCAACAGCTGAATATACTCACATTTTCAACTGCTTGGCTTACTGTGGCCACTCTTGGCTCATTCCCCCAAGGCTGTGCACTTTTCCTGACTTGACTTTAAGACTCTTGTGTACAAACTGCTAAACCTTCGGAACATTTGTTCTGTACTGGAGTATGACTCTGTAAATCAGTGGTTGTTGTCACAACTTCTTCACCCACTTGTCTTACTCTCTTGGTGTGAGAGGCAGGAATCCAGTTCAGTAGAGCCCCAACTTTCGTCACAAGGATGACCTGAAAAGGTCCTCACCAGTGTGGTTCCAGACATGTTTTTCTAATGTGTTTCCTCACCAGGACCCAATTTCCTAGACTTAGATCATGGCACTGTTACTGTCTTGGAAGCGGGGTCACCAAGTCAGCCTGGTAAGAGACCAATTGCTGGGAAAAAGTGGTTGTGATTCACTCAAGTACACAATGTTTTAAACAATTCAACAATTTGAAACACATTTGAACAAACTTTGCATGCAATGCTGGAGAAGGGCTCTGCTAGGCCCTGAGAAAACTGAAATGAGGAGACTAGGACACGTGTCCTAGAAACAGCATGCACAGCAACGCAATAAGGCTTCATAGTACACATTATATTAAAACATAAATTTAAGATGAAAAAGTCAAACAAAGAGGAATTTTTTTAAAAAGCAAAAAAAATTGTTTAGTTGATTGTAGGAGATACTATCATTCGCAAATGTTAACAGCACGCTTGCAGATTTCCTGAATAAGTCGAGTCTTTAAAAAGAGTGTGCCCACAGTAGCTTTTCAAAAGACCCAATGCATTTTGGGGATGGCACCCTTTATCAGGGGTAACTACAAGTAAAGAAGAACGGCTTATTATATATACAAATGTATAGAAAGTATAAGGTACAACCATGATTAACAGACAATGAATTTTATACCACTGAAAACCAAATGCCACCCAACATAAGAGAAGACATATATAGAGCAGGTTGAGAAAGTGCCATCAATGGTGAAAATGATACAATTTCCCCTACTCGACAGATGTGAAGCTCCTCCCCTCGCAAGAAACTACGAGACCCAGCTTGCACCAAATAAAACTACCAAAAGCTGATCAAAACTGTTAAAGAAAGTGAGAACAAGAAGAGCAATGGGTAAGTTAAAATGTGCAATAGACTTAGCCCAGAACCTCCACCTGTGACTCGAGTATGAAAAAAAGCTGGTAATTGGTAATCCAGTATAACAATACAGTCAAATCTACAAATCTCGTTATCGTTAGACAGAATAGAATGACATTAAGGGACATCAATAGAATGAAGCTGTGGCAACATGTGCAAAAAGTAAACTGGACTGGAGCCATAATATTGAAAGCTCAATGCCGACCCTAATAAAAAGGAATACTTAATACCTGAACTGATGGACAGACGATTGATTGGACAGCTGTGTGAGAAAAAGACACCATAAGTACTGTGAAATCATTTAAGTGCAGTGCTACCAGAACAAAAGAGACCCAAACTTACCCGGACGGACAGATAGCTGACCGAAACGCTGTTGTGGGCAAAGATGGGAAAATTAAGTGATTTACCTGGCCAGGTATATATAATCAAGTGCTCTGAGAGTCTTAAATGAAATAGAGCACCGATTTTCCAACATGAGATTTGAATAGTTTTTTGTATTTTGTCAATTTAAGACATATGCAATTGATCTTATGCTAGAAGCAAAATAGAAACAATTCTTACCACACAGGGAGGTCTGCGTGAGGCATTTCACTTTTTAGGTCGAGCATTCGAGACCTGTGGTAATTTCTCTTGTGGGCTTAAAGCCATCCCCTTTCTTTAAATTTGTTTGTTTCAGTCTCCTTTGAAAATCCTTGCCTGCTAATTGTCAACCCTGCCGCTTTGTCCCTTCTTTTTCCCTTCTGTTCCTCCCATGCAGCAGGGACTAAGTACTGTCTCATTCCGCTATGGTTCTTTATGTGTTCTTTGGGGGACTAATTTTTTTCTTGGATTCCTGGTCTGTGACTGTTTGCCTGTTTACAGCTTCGGTGCCATAGCTGCTAAATATAGCATTCCTCTCTCCCACCTCCTCTTAATGCCACAGTTGTGTTAATGCTGCCTCACTCGCCGTGTCTCCCGCTCTGTTGATTGGATTTATTTAGTCTATTTTGCACTTTTTGTGACCACCTTCAGTTGGGCTTCTTTTTGGTAGGATATTTGTTTTGTTTTGGGCTTTCTTTTAAAGGGGATTGGGCTTGTTGAAGTCTTGTCTCCCACTCCTTCTTGTGCCTAGTGCTCCCGTCCCATCCCTCACCCCTCTTGCCATTTAACAACAGCTGCAGCCTTGTAGGATCCACCATTATATCTACTTTTAGGTAACTTGAAGTGAAAACACAAGTGGTGCTTTTAGTAAAAAAATGCTTGTTTCCCACGTGGCTGTTTGTTTTTTAAAATGGGGCGCGCCAAAAAAGTTGTGTCGTAATTGGCTGTCAAATTAGGGTCAGGCAAACAAAGCTGCCACTTCTTTATTTTCATGACACTTTAACATATTTTTTATGGGTGGGCGGCAAATTCCGTTCCGCTCGCGGAATTTGCGATATTTAGGCAATTTCGCGTTCCGCGGAGAACGCGGAAATGTCGAAATTTCCGCGATCCGCGGCGTAGCGGAGATTTTTTTCATGTTTGCGCTTTAAAAATACGTTCTCGCGCGCGCGGTCGATTTTCCGGGATTCCTGCGTTCGCCGACGAGTTTTCCGTTCGCGTGAGCCACGAGATGTTGGTAGCCGGTCGCGCTATCCCGCGAGAGTTTGCGATCGCGAACACGTCATTCGCCGCGCCATCAGACACCGCGAGAGTCTGCGATCGCGAACACGTCATTCACCGCCGCGAAAGTGAGCGTGAGATCGCGAAAACGTCATTTGGACTCGCCATCCGACATCCGGCGGAAGTGTGGTGAAGCTCGCGATCCCGAACACGCAAAATTTTCAATCTGGAGAAGAATAATATCTCGAGCAGCATAAAACCTTCTGTAAATGACGATTTGGATGAAAAAAACTCCTCAGATTGACATTTGGCTGTCCTTTTTTGTGCAAGGAGTCCTTTTTTAAAAAAAAACATTTTGGGGGAGAGGGAGGAAGTGCCACAGAGTCTCCAACTTCCTGTTCCTGGCCAGCAGGCTCCTCCCAGTGCTTTGTCCATCTCCTGTTCATTCTGCCTTTGGATTTTGAGCTGGAAGGATCACTCTTTGTGTCTCCTGCATCATTATCATTGGATTTGAGGACTTTTGAATTTGATATTTTACAAGTAAGTTGGTGTTGTTGTTTGTTTGATTGGGGCATTGCAGTTGCTGCAACTACAATTTTGGTACTTCTCATTATTTATTTTTTTAATTGTTGTGGGTAGCCAGTAGGCCCAGAGCTAGTCATGGGTGGGTGCATGATGAAGCAACTGTTCCTTTGGTGTGTGTTGAATTGATTTCAAACATCATTTAGGGCATGGATGGCATTGGATTGAATTGCAAAATATGTTTTTTTGGTGGTATTTCTGTTTTTGGGTGTGTGTTAAATAAATGCCTTTGTTGTGTGTGGTGTGTTGTTGTGTACCTTGCAGACCTTGTTTTGCCCTGTGGATTTTCGTTTTTGCATTTTATTGCATTAAAATGCAAAGCAGTGTGGTTTAGCATGCATCCTTTGCCTGGCTATTATAGGCCTTTTGTCAGTACATTGTTTTCCAGGCCTCCTGCTTGTTGCTTGTGATTTGTGAGTGTCCATGTGGCTGGTGGCCATTTCTGGTGGGAGTTATTAGTGTGCTGCTTTTGCCATATAGGCCTGCATGTTATTCCGTTGTTGCCTAGGCTTCTTGTTGTTGTGGGCCTGGCCATGAGGCTGGCGGCCATTTTGAAGACAGGCAGTGTGCTTTTTGCAATAGGCCTGCATTGTCTGTCTTCAGTTTCTTGTAGTTGTGTGGGCCTGGCCATGTGGCTGGTGGCCATGTTGAAGCCCGGCAGTGTGCTTTTGCCATAGGCCTGCTAGCTTGTGGCCTAGTCTGCCAACAGGCCTTTCATCCAGTAGGCTCAGAGGTAGTCACAGGTGCATGAAACAACTGTTTCTGTGTGTTCTGTTGAATTTAAACATCATTTAGGGCATGGATGGCATTGGATTGAATTGCAAAATGTGTTTTTTTGGTGGTATTTCTGTTTTTGGGTGTGTGTTAAATAAATGCCTTTGTTGTGTGTGGTGTGTTGTTGTGTACCTTGCAGACCTTGTTTAGCCCTGTGGATTTTCGTTTTTGCATTTTATTGCATTAAAAGGCAAAGCAGTGTGGTTTAGCATGCATCCTTTGCCTGGCTATTATAGGCCTTTTGTCAGTACATTGTTTTCCAGGCCCCCTGCTTGTTGCTTGTGATTTGTGAGTGTCCATCTGGCTGGTGGCCATTTCTGGTGGGAGTTATTAGTATGCTGCTTTTGCCATATAGGCCTGCATGTTATTCCTTTGTGGCCTAGGCTTCTTGTTGTTGTGGGCCTGGCCATGAGGCTGGCGGCCATTTTGAAGGCAGGCAGTGTGCTTTTTGCAATAGGCCTGCATTGTCTGTCTTCAGTTTCTTGTAGTTGTGTGGGCCTGGCCATGTGGCTGGTGGCCATTTTGAAGCCCGGTAGTGTGCTTTTGTCATAGGCCTGCAAGCTTGTGGCCTAGTCTGCCAACAGGCCTTTCATCCAGTAGGCTCAGAGGTAGTCACAGGTGCATGAAACAACTGTTTCTGTGTGTTCTGTTGAATTTAAACATCATTTAGGGCATGGATGGCATTGGATTGAATTGCAAAATGTGTTTTTTTGGTGGTATTTCTGTTTTTGGGTGTGTGTTAAATAAATGCCTTTGTTGTGTGTGGTGTGTTGTTGTGTACCTTGCAGACCTTGTTTAGCCCTGTGGATTTTCGTTTTTGCATTTTATTGCATTAAAAGGCAAAGCAGTGTGGTTTAGCATGCATCCTTTGCCTGGCTATTATAGGCCTTTTGTCAGTACATTGTTTTCCAGGCCCCCTGCTTGTTGCTTGTGATTTGTGAGTGTCCATCTGGCTGGTGGCCATTTCTGGTGGGAGTTATTAGTATGCTGCTTTTGCCATATAGGCCTGCATGGTTTTCCTCTTGGCTTACTGCTTCCATCCATCCCCTTTGCCAGCAGCAGCTCCCTGAATGATGTGATGAGCAAATAACTTAATGCCAAACAGGGTCCACTTCCATTACATTTGTATTTTTGTTGTTGTTCTTCTTCTTTCCTATCCTTCTTGAGAGTGTAGTGTACACAGTATACCATGAAAGCCCTTGTTGACAAAGTCTCACAAATGGCTACACTATATCTTTTATTTGTTTGTTTGTACTAGTAGTAATTGAACCACAACAACAAATGCAACATTTCACTGATGTTCTTCTCCTGGCTTCTTTGCTTTTAGGTGCACAAAAAGACAGAGGAGGAGGTGTCATCATCATCATCACCCGTTGTACTGCCAGACAGAAATCCTGCTGCGGACCACGTCACGTCCACGTGTGACCACAGACATCTCTGCAACTTGTGGACCTGCGTCCTGCTGACATCTGAAGAAGATGGGCCCAAAGAAAGGTAACAGGTCCTCCAGTACCAAGAAAGTTGTCAGTGAGAAGAAGGAACAGAAAAAGGAAGTGGCACTTACCAAGACTGGTGTGCCGCCTCATGTGTTTTTTGGGAAAAAAAATATTACGCCTGCAGCAGCGTTGTCCGGGGACCAAGCTGGGAGCAGCACCTCCGCATCAGCGGGCCAGCCCCACCAACCTAGGCCCAAGCCCATGAGTGTCGCAGAGGTAGCCAGTCTACTAACGAGCAGCGATGTTGAAATGTCATTATCGCAAAGTAGTACACAATCAACGCAGGCGGAAACTCAGCAGATAAGTGGGCAGCAGCAGGCGCAGTAGCAGCAGCCGCAAGAACAGCAGCAGCCGCAAGAACAGCAGCAGCCGCAAGAACAGCATCAGCCACAAGAACAGCATCAGCCGCAAGTACAGCATCACCCGCAAGTACAGCAGCAGCCGCAAGTACAGCAGCAGCCGCAAGTACAGCAGCAGCTGCAAGAACAGTCGCAGCCGCAAGAACAGCCACAACAACAGCCCACAATAGTAGTTGTTCCTCCTGAAGTAGGGGCATTTCAGGAAATCGAGCTTCCTGCAGACAAAGTGGAGCAAGCCACTGTTTCAGAAGATCCATTGTCTTCCAGACCCCCAGCAAGGAAAAGAAGGGTTAGTCCATCATCTTCTTCTTCAAGCCCCGCTTCTGATGATCGAGATGCCACTTGGAAGCCACCAGCTCAGTCTGAGAGTGATGCACGCCACAAGACAAGGCTAGAGAAAAGGAAGGTTCCAGAAAGCCTTAGAGTTATGGAGGTAGATGTACAAGAGGGGGATGATGATGATGACGAACCAGTCATCACGGACATCACTCCAGGCCCAAAGGAGATGGAGACCAACATTATTACCCTATCCAAAATGGCTGCGAGGGATGTAGCACGGATACCACCAACACAGGTAACACCAACACTACCTCCAGCTTCCATATTTGCCTTTGCAAAGGCCCGGCAGGGACCTACATCCAGCTCAATCACCACCTCAGTAGGTAGTGGTAGTGTAGCTGCACAGTCACATTCCAAGCCCACCCTCCAGTTCATCTGGTATTGAAAGTGGCACATCCAGCAGCGCCAGAAAGTTTTCCTCCCCAGTTTGGGTCTTCTTTTCGGTTAGCAGTAAGGAGGAGAACATTGCTATATGCTCAATTTGTCGAATTGCTGTTAGGCGGGGTAAGCTTGGTACAAACTATGGTACCGGAGGCCAAATAAGTCATCTCAAAATACACCACAGTATCCAGTGGGAGGCTCACCTACTTCGCTTAGAAAAAAGTAAAACTCAACCCATTGCTGTTGTTGGGGATGAAGAATTAGGGGAAGATATGATCGCAGTGGAAGGTGAACAAGAGGGAGACATTTCTAGCCCTGTCCCCAGCAGTGTAGTGGTACCGCCCACATCCTCAGCAACATCTCAGTGGCACCGCAGTAAGAGCCATACTCAGAGTCAGACTGAGACACCAAGGCGACCGAGTACTGCAATGAAAAAAAGTGCGTCGTTGAACCTAACTGGGTTCAAGAAAACAGCTGCACCACAAAGAAAAATAATCCAGCCTACCATTGAGAGCATGCTTAGGTTGAAGGGGCAGTACCAACGAAACCACCCAACGGCACGGTTGTACAATGCGAAGCTGGCTAAAATGTTAGCGCTGGACCTTCTCCCTTTTTCATTTGTGGAAGGGGTGGGTTTCCTTGAATTTGTGTCAGCCATCTGCCCTAAATGGAAGGTTCCCAGCCGGTCCTATTTCGCTAGAGTTGCTGTTCCAGCACTACATCACGATGTGCTGGAATTGGTTGGACAAGCTTTGCAGCAGACTGCTGTTCACAATATCCACCTGACAACAGACATGTGGACCAGTTGCCAAGCCACTGATTACATGTGCATCACTGCACACTGGGTCTCTTTTGTGGGGGTTAGAGATAAGCTATCTGAAGTAGGTGCTGTTGACACAGCTGAGATTTTTAATGCTACTCGGAAACATGCAACTGTAGCCATGTTCGCCATGGAGAAATCTCATACTGCTGTAAACATTTTGGAAGAGTTTCACAGCAAGGTCTTTGAATGGCTGCGCCCAAGAGGGCTTAAGATTGGTTTTGTTTCCACAGATAATGGCAGTAATGTACTTAAGGCCATGGCGCTTGGTTCCTATTTCAGGGTCCCGTGTTTGGCGCACTGCATTAACATTATAGTTCAAGACTTTCTGAAAAAAGAAGCCATAGTCAGCAACTTACTGACCACCTGCCGAAGAATATGCACTCATTTCAGCCATTCTTTTAAAGCTCGGAAGCAGCTGAGGATCATTCAACGTGACTATAGAATGCCAGTCAAAGCACTCATCCAGGAGGTGGCAACACGTTGGAACTCAACTTATTACATGCTTGACCGTCTGTTTGAGCAGTACAGACCAATCAATGAATATGTCATGCGAAGAGGGGATGCTACTGTGAAAGGCATGACCCTTCAGATGGGCCAATGGTGCCTAGTTAAATGCCTGACTGAGATGCTTCTTCCTTTCGAGGTCTTCACACGTGAAGTCAGCAAGGAGGACTGTACTATGGGCCAAGCTATCCCATTGTTGCACATGCTAGAGCAACAGCTGAAGGAGGTGTAGAGGAAAAAAAAGAAGCATATGAGTTGGTGGAGAGCTTATCCCGTCGCTTAGCTGACAATACAAGGGTCCAAAATAAGATTTTGTCACAAGAACATTACATTTGTGCCACAATTCTGGATCCACGGTCCAAATCGGCACTGAAAAGTAAGACATTAATTCCTTTTCCAGAAGTGGATGTTGCCCAGTACAAAACTTGGATAGCTGAGGCAGCCAGTAAGTTGGAAAATGAACGGCTGGTAATTAAAAGTCCGCTACATAAACACACAACAAGTACTGCAGCAGGACATCCGGCGTCAAGTTCAACTTCGGAGCCTGAGGGCAGTGCGTTTGGCTCAGAACACTCACCAACACTATCGACAACAGCAGGAACCGGATCATCAGCCCCAGTAAAATCGTTAAAGGATTGGTATTTACAGCAAGGACTTGCTAGGTCCAGTGCTGATGCAAAGACAAAAGAGGCCGAACAAAGTGTAGCACCCCTGAACATTGAGCGGATGGTCCAGGCCTATCTGGATGACCCAACAGAGGTGTACATTGATCAAAACCCAATGCGGTATTGGTATGGGAAAAGGGGCCAATGCCCACTGCTCAGCAGGCTGGCGATAAACTATCTGGCTTGTCCTGTCACAAGTGTCTCTTCTGAACGTATTTTCAGTGCTGCTGGTTCCATTGTAACAGTGAGAAGGACCAGTCTCTCGCCCAAAAACGTGAAGAGATTAACCATGATCAAAATGAATCAGCACTTTATACCGCCGAATTACACAATACATGAATCAACGCAGGAAGATGAGGACAGCGGCTCAGGTGACGGAAGTAACGTGTTAGATGATGATTACCTACTTTTGGTTGAACCCCCAGAGTTTGAAGACGAGCTATACTTCCCTGACAACTAGACTTCCACTTCTTACTGTCTTCCTCCCTTATTTACTTTTATTTGTGTGTCTGTCTTTCTGGTTGGAAACTTCGAATCACAACAAATCCATCACCACCGTCTTCTAGTCTTTTATTGCCATATATGAGTTTCAGCTTTCTGCATTTCAGTCCACTCCTCCGAGTCCTGCTCCTCCATCCTCCTGAATTGCCCTAAATCTATTGCCCTCAAGCCAGATGATTAGCATAATAGAAGAAAAAAGAAAATCTTGCCTCGTTGAGTCCCTCCAAAAGAAGTGGAACATGATGATGACTACTATAGCTATCCTTCTTTCCGAGCCGAGAGAGACTGCCCATTAACTGAAGTTGAGAAGGAACAGGTAATGAATGATGACATGCATTGGACGCTGACTGAGTGATTTGTGTTGTTGTTGTTTGTAGTGCATGAAGTTAATTCATTGTGTACTATTATCTAATCTACACACTAAAAGTAACTCAAGGCAATGTTTGTTTCCCTTCTTGTTTTTTAATAACAAATTTGTACTTCTACTGCAGGCCGATCCATTGCATTTTGAATATGGAAAGGGGACTCAATCTGTACAATGCACACTGAGTTGGACAACACCATGATGATGACCACAGTGACATAATATCTTCGCAGTCACTCAGTAGGATCCGAGATGATTGATGGAATAACTCAGGGCGTTTCATGAGTGGCATAAAAGGTAAACAAGTCAACAACAACCACTGCAGACCTACATGTCTGTGTAGTGGTGGAGTCGAGTGTGGTGGTATGACTGAGAGCGGTGCATTGATTTAGTCACTTAATTTGTAAAATGCTATGTTGCTGTATATTATGTGCTTTGTCTGCCTCTGTCCCAAAAAAAAGTACGCTAAATGGAGGATGGGTCACTGTGGGTGCCGTGAGCCTGCTCTGTCCTGTTGTTGTTGGAGGTTAATGCTGGAAACAGACTAGATTAGACATGATGTATCCATGCCACCTCTGAAAGTGTTCTTGTTGCACTCCACCGTAATTTATGCATTTTTTTTCTACTTGATTTTTCAATATCCCTTTTGTTTTTCCATCTACAATTACAGGCCGGCCCTTACCCTGTGCTATACTGGGAAGAACAACTCACACTTACCTTACCAATGAACCTACATCTGCCAGGCAGGCAGTGGCATCACCCAAGATTGATGGCCAGAGCGTCCATGGAAGGGAGGATCAAGAGGAATGCCGAGATGCAACTCCCCATTTTGACCAGGATAACATACAGTAACAGTATCAACTTTCATCATCTTTTAAATAATTTGATTCATTTTTTGTCTTCAATCATTGCTACTGTGTGTTGTTGTTATTAGTATGTTTGCTCTCTGCTTATAATTCAATTCATCCCTACAACTATTTTTGAATTTTCTTTGTATCTTTAATAGTAAGCCCGGGCCGGTACAACAGAACAGAAACTGTATGTAATTCGGGTCTCTGAAGGCAGACAGGCAAGGCAAATTGCATAATATACTGCTGCCCTGTACTGTCTAATTGTCTAGTAGTAGTTAGTAAGTACTTCATTAACCATCAAGTTATCATCATCATGCATGCATTTCCTTTTTCTCCCTTAACAGATTTATGGATATGGTCGTCTGCCAAGATTGTTTTTTCTTTTGTTGTTGTCCATGCGTACTGTTTTTCTTTGTCAAACCTTTCCCCAAACCCCCCTTCCCAACCATTCATCAAACCCTAACCCTCTTCCCCCGGGCTGTGTGACTTATTGAGGTGTGACTAAATTAAATGGACACCAATAATTTATCACACACTTGCTGGGGCGGATGTGGCAAAAGCAACACTAATTCAATTTCAAGGCAGGGCGAGGATCTTCTTCTGCTTGCCCACCCATGAGCAGTATATTTGCGAGGTAATTTTTTTACCAAAGGAACCTAATCCATCAGCATTAATTGCCGGCATCGATTGGATTTTTTGTCATCCTCCTACACAGCACTAACGGTTACGCTTGTGTCGAGTGTACTGTAGGCGAGTCAAGTGACTCGACACAACTAGAGTTTGTAACTCTATGTACAAGGCTATCCCCGCCACCATTATGTTTTATTGTATTTTTGCATATTATTGTTTGGCAGTAAGTTCTGTACTGTACTTCGTTCTACTACTCCTCCAACAGTCTCTCTCAGGCGACTGACTGTCTCATTTTCTTTTTTTGCAAATGCTACTGCCAGTGTCTACTACTACTACCACCACAACCATGGCATGTTGGGAAAGAAAACCATCATCACCATGCAGCCATCGCTGTGCCTAAGTTAAACATCAAGCACAGGTAAGAGAAAAAGTTTGGGGGAGGCATAATTAATAATGGAAATTTTTTCATTAATTCAATTTCACACACCCTTTGAGTCCAGTTGCAGAATGCATAGACTAGGAGGAGAGACTGACAGTACTAGTAGGACAAGTCACTCAGTGAGGGGTACCGCATCTATCTGTTTGTGTCTTACAAAGTCAGCCAATTATTTAAATCAAACACTGGCTGTGGCCCTGCACCAGCAAGGAAACAGTGTGACATAAAACAGTAACCCCACCCACAAAACATTAACAACATTGTATGTAAAGTATAAATATATAATTTAATCCCCTAACAAAAAATAAACTATGTAAAAAATCCCACAACAACACCTGACCCACCCCTCGCCCTAACCCCAACCAATGTCCGGAACGAAAAAGTCCAACCTATATGAAATGTCCAATTGTCCAAAGAAAGTTAACCCCAACGCCCGATTCCCACCCACCAAAAGAAGAAATAAAAAAGGGGCAATTAACAGGGTCTTATCGGCGGGCTCGCCTCTTCAGGAGGACACAAACTTGCTCCTCTAGCCGGGCCACGCGGCGCTTCAACGCGCGGCAATTGCATCCACAGGGGGGGGCAGCAGTGATATTAAAAGAAGGGCGGCGGCGGGCGGCTGCCAGACGGTGGTGCCGTAACGCTGGAGGGGGGTGGCTGGGGCCCGGGGCATTGGAGGAGGCTGCAGCTGCTGCCGCCTCCTCCTCCTCCGCCAGAACCACCAGCTGCCGGTATTCCCTTTGTATGGCCTCCAGCTTCCGGCGCCGGGCCTTGGCTGCCAACTCCTTCCTGTCCGGTTTCCCTTTGGAAGGAGTAGCTATATCAAGAAGAAAAAACAAGACTATTGTAAAATATATCTTAGCAAAGCAGTAAGACAAATTAATTCTACACATAGTGGCACAGTAGCACTAGCAAGCACAGTACATAACATTTGTCGTATGTATCTATCCTCCCACTTCCTCGGCCTCTAACATTTGTGGGAGTTTCAGGCATTCAACCACCCATGCATCTGATTCCTATCAGCCACCTATGCATGCATGCATCCCACGTATCCTTCTCTGCCAGTCATAAATATTAAATCTCGCCCGTCCTTCTTCCTTCCACCCTTCTTTCCCTTTTCGTTCAACCCATCCATCAAGGTAATCTGATCTGACTTTTAGTCTTCTCCATAAAACTTTCACAGCTGAGTTGAAGTCAGATAGAAGAGGCCATTGGTTACTCAACACTCCCGCCGCTAATGCTTTTACTAATGCTTTTACTAATGCTAAGTAAAGGGTGTCTTCAACCGTTCACAACAACTTCTTACTTAATAAGTCTCAACAGTACAGTATACAGTACACCCTTGCAGTGAGTGTAATGTCAATAAGTAAGGATTAGGAATATAACTTACCACCGCCCGCCACTGCTGCTGGCTCACCCCCTGCAGCTCCTCCTGCAACTGCTGCATCTTCTCCTACCTCAGCAGCCGCGCCGCCTTCGCCGCTTGCCTCGGCACTGGTGGTCGGTAGTACGCCTAGAAAAAACATTACACATTTTTTGATGCCATATACACCTCCCCCTATTTTTCAGTAGCAAGATTGAAAAAAAAGTTAATACATACATATACAACATACATCACTAGTACAATTCAGGTAGTAGAGTAGACACTAGTAGTGTTATATGGTCCCTAGGGTCATTCTAGTCTTTGCTTAGTTAGCCCGAGCCATGCAACCATTTTACCTTTGTGTCTTTTATTTTTGCGCACGTTACCTCGCAGCTTGTTGTGTAAGATGCCTTTGAGCCCACATGAGCTCATACTGCTACTGTCTGAGCGCTGCGTACAAGGTCGAAACACAAGCCACTTTGTTATGGAGTTCTGGTGTTAGTCCATATTGCTTATCCATAAAAATGCTACACTTTTTGGCACGACTGAGAAATGCTTGCAATATACTAACGTGCACCATTTTTCTCATAACAGACGGAAGATTCCCTTCTACGAACCAGAGCTTTGCAGAGCTTATAATGTAACCAGTACTAGGTTCTTCTAAAGTGAGGGGTCCCCAGAATTCGCTCAGAGATCTTCATTTATAATTTTATATAAACTATATTCCTACCAAGGGGAGGGTGGTGCTTCCACCACTGTTCAGTTATCATGATTTCGCCTTTTGTCTTCTATGGACTTGAAGTTGTTGTAAGTGTAACTAAGTGTAACAATGTTTATTGTTTTAATCTTATGCATTTTGCTGTTGGTGCTGCATTATAGAACAACGTACAGAGCTTGTCAGTTGAAAATAAACCTTTTGAACTTACATAGACTCGTGGTATTTGGTGTGGACACGAGTGAGTGAGCGAAAGGGTGTGCATGTGCATTGCTTCCGCGACTGAGAGGTCGGGAGTGTTATGTTCTTGGTTGTCTACTCATTGGGTATCTTGGGGGGGGTTCGGAGAGCTAATAGTAATGAGACACTATAACTAGTCGGTCAGGGGATTGTGGTGGGTTCTGATTGAGGTGTGAGGAAGGTCCAACCTCCCATCACCAACGTCCTATTTTCTTGTGCAAAGTTCTGTATGTGCAGAATCCCTACAACAGTAGTAGTATGTCCTATCCTATCAAAAATAGTAAAATCTGGTTGGGCATTTTGTTGGTGGGAATTGTCGAAAAGCCTCAAGATTAAGAAAGCCTCAAGATTAAGAAGACTAGAAGTAGTAGAAGAGGACAACCCAAAGGGCTGGACTCAATGGCTAGAGCTATTGGTGAATCTGAGTTTTATTTAAAACCTTTTAAATAAAGAGTGGCCAACTGGGCAAGCTTAGCTACAGACAGACTAATAGTAGTAGTACAGAGAGTCATAGCAGAGGCAGTTAGAGGCAGGGATAACAAGACTTTAGAAACAGATAGTCTAGATCGAAGAAGAATTGGTAAAAAATAGCATTAGGAAACGGAAACAATAGTTCGGAAAAAATAAGGTGCAGTAAACGTTAGGGAATAATAATTATTAATATTAACAACAGGAAGACTTACTGGGGCCAGCAGCAGAGCCCTCGATAGAGGAGCGGTCCTGGTCCTATTCCTCCTGTCCCTGGTGTTCTTCTCCAGCTGCTCCCGCCGACTCCGACCCCGTCTTCTTGCCCCTGGATGCTGATCATGAAAGATATAAGAAAGAAATAGACAAACATTGATAATTTGTGTGAAACAAATAAAATATTTTTTAAAACGGTCAAAAAAACATTCATGGAAACAACAATTGCAATAAAATTGACCTATCTAATCTGGTCGACTAGTAGTATCGGGGGATTCACGCACTGACTAGTTATTATTTATCAACACTAATCCAGTGTTCCATTCTGATTCCAGAATACTAACTAAGCCTAAGTACCACCTGACCTAGCCCACCTATTCCAGGTGGGCCAATTGTTCACTAAGTCTGCATTTCCATTTATTTTAGTCCTCAAAAATGCATAAATGGAGGACACATGCCTACATTTTTGCATACACCAAATTGTTGGTTGGTTGCTGCTGATGTTCTGCTAGTGCTAAGCCTATTACCACTCACTAAACAAACTACAAAAGGTTCTACTAAGGACTGGAGTAAGCAGCACTCAGCGGCACGTGACGTAACAGAGGGTGCGTCACGCAGACCACTAAAAAATTACCAACTCATACTAATAAGTAACTAAACCTAAGTATCAATCCACCACTATCTCTTAGTGACAGGAGGACAAAGGAAGGACTAGAGTCTCTCTAGCATTACCTAACTTAAGTTCTCTAAAAGAAACTCTTACATAATCACGCTAAGCGAGCGCAAAGTTGCAAACAAGTAAGATTAGTAGCGCCGAGCAACTGTGTCATAACAATCACAGAAGATTTTTAAACGTAATTTACCTGCAATGTAAGCAGCAGCATTCTTGCTGGTCGGAAAAAAAATATATTCGCAATATATAACACAGAGCAGAAGAACAGACACAAAGTAGTAATATTAAATAGCTACTCACCAAGCCCCGGGACCTCCACTCCTAGCAGGTCCAGCAGGTCCTGCTCCCGGTCCAGGATATCGGACCACCGGTGCGTCAACTGGTTATGGGTGCGCCGGACACCAGAGAAGCGAAACACTGCCCGGCGCACCTTTCCCCAACGCTGCCGACGCACCCGGAGCCCGTACCCGGACCCAGGCCTGCTGCCTGCTGCCAGGGTTAAGGGGAGGTGGCGCTGCACAAAAATAACCACTGCGGCCACCTCCGCCTCACCGAATAAGGCCCGTGGCTGCACCCCGTGTTAGCGCCGCCTTCCGCAAGGAAGGCGGTCGCAGCACTGGCTACGAGCCCTGCAGCCCTTTGCCATGGTTCTGGGTAGGACAGGGGGCGGAAAAGAAAAGGTAGGAATGAAAAAAGTAAGTAAAAGAAATGAAAAAAGCAGGTAATAGAAAAAGAGTGAAAAAGTAGTGAAAAATACACAAAAAGTAGAAAAAAACTCAAAATATAGAATCAGAAAAATAGAGATAGATAATAAATAAAAAAGATCAAAAAAAAGTTTCCAGAAACAAACGATTGGAAAGATAGAGGGAGGATTGAAAAGCAGGCCCAGAACCATAGCAATAGAGTGAAAAACAAGATGGCCGCGCCCATTGCGACCGCATGGGCAAGTTCGCGCGATATTTCCCCCCGAGTACGCAAAAAGCGTCGCAAACACGTAATACACGTTCCCGAACAGGAAATACTTATCGCGAACGGGCGGGAGCATGCAATACGCGACCCGGAACAGGAAATAAGCATCGCGAGCGGGCGCGAGCATGCAATACGCGACCCGGAACAGGAAATAACCATTGCGAGCGGGCGAGACAAGTGAAAAACAAGATGGCCGCGCCCATTAGCGACCGCATGGGCAAGTTAGCGATATATTTTCCCGTGAGCACGCAAAAACACATCGCGAACGGGCGGGACAAGCATCTCCGCGTCTTCGCAGAGATTTCGACTGCTCGCGGAGATTTGTTACAATTTCGCGGAAAATTGCGTAAAGCGACTATGCAAATTCCGCCCACCCCTAATATTTTTACTGCGCTTTATCTTCTTGTTGTATGGGTACAATGAGAGGCCCCCCCGCGTCTAGGGGCGGGGGCCTTTAGTGGCATTTCGGGCGAGAGGCGACGAGAGAGAGGCTGGGCAAGTGCAGATGTGGTCAGAGGGAGTGGGAGGGGTCAACAGGAAATACGAGGAGGTAGGACAAGCTCTAAGTGCGTCACCTAGGTGCGCAGGCGACCCCCCCCAGGGAAAGGGATAAGAGCACTGAACACGAGGGGGAAGCCCTCTTTGTCCTCTTGCCTCGGGCGCTGCGGGTCGCAGCTAGAAGCAAGTTGAAAGTTGCGGCGGGCACCGGGGTGAGGGGGCCTCACAGCGTAGCAAAATGGACAAGGTTGGTATTTAGGGCCGTTTGTCGTCGCTTTAGTAATTTATTTTGATAATGAGGAATTGGGTGGGAAAAAGCGCGGGTTTTGAAGGCCATACCCGGCGTAGTTCACCGGGTAGGAGCAGGTGGTATTTCTTTATGGATCGTGGGGTTCGAGGCCAGGGTCTGACCTGCTTCAATTAATTTTGGGAATTAGTTATAAAATAAGGAGGGTCCGTTAAAGGTTCCCTGGTAGAGCGTGACGATTTCCTGGCAATGTGTCAGCTGCAGCGTTTAAGGAGTAGGCGCATTTAGGCAGCGCGTTGCGGGGATAATGTTATAGAGGGCTACAGCCGGTTTTTAAATTTCTTGGCACACTGCTCCGCTCAGAGCTTTTTTCAATTATTTCTCCTGCGAGAAGGCGCTTTGATCGCCAGTGACCGTTCATACAAGTTGGCTTCACATAGCGATTATAACTGACTAATTTTAAAACAGATGCGTTTACACAACTTAACAGTCCTGACTGAGTGACACCCACATTACATATTTCATTTTGTGGAAACACCTCACCAATCAGTCGCCTAGTCTAAATTGCGTTTTATGACATAAAACATCGCGTATGATGTTCAGGCGGAAAGGAAGAACCGGACGGCATCGGGGGAGGAGGCGCTTTGTCTGGCAACAAGCGCGGGATTGTCAAGGCAGTATGGCCTGCAGGGCGGGACGCCGGGCCAGAGAGGGTGTAAAGCGCTCGGGAGTGCGGTTTGTCAGGGATGCGGTAGCGGCGCGAGGCACGCGCTTTAGCATTCGAAGGGAGGCGGGGAAAGAAGGCGAATATGTAAGGCGCGCCGCGCCTGCTGGGGGTTTTTAAATAACAATGGGGGAGTGAGGCAATATCAAGGCAAGAATGTGGGGAGCGCGGGGACGGCCGGCAGGGCTGCGAGTATTCCTGCGGTGCGGTTTGGGACCTGGGATGTGTAAATTGCTGCTGCAAACCCCAGGGGCGGGGTTTGTGGGTTTTTCCCGTTACTGGTGTGAACGTCGTGCACGCTTGAGTTTGTTTGGGAAGGCTTACCTGCTTCAGTATTTTGGAATGCTTGCTTTGTAGCTCGCTGGTGGCAGACGGGTTTTTGGGAGTATTCCCGGTCCAGCCCACGTCCGTTGGTAAAAGTGGGGAGGTTCGGGGGTAAAAAGCCACTGTGTAATTTGTATGGAAAGCGTGGGGCGCCATGTAAAAAAAAAATTAAAAAAAAAAACTCTCGGTAATGTCTACCCTGTTGTTAGAGCGCTGCGAAGTAACTCAGGTTATATTAGAAATCTGCCAAACGATTGGGTTTTCCGGGCGCCATCCAGCGTCATAAAACTGGTATGTGGAGACTGACGGAATGAGTCCTGAGTTTGTAACTGCTGGTGGAAAGGAAAGAAGAGCCAGCATAGTGAGAATAGGGAGCAGGGCATCAGGGATTTCAAAGAAGGACCGGTATGGGGAATCAGACGGAAGGAGGAAGGTCCCGCCCTCGGACGAGTGTTATTCAGGCTTAAATACAGCCCATGGCTTGTTATGCATGCCCGATTCAGTTGGCACACATCGAGGTGCCTGTTTTTCAGCTGATGTAGGGAATGATTAAAAATTGTCAGAAGCTGACAACAAGTGGGAAGTTCTTGCCCTCGGGTCGCGGCTGGGCTACAGCAAAGAGCTCCTGGTTTACAAAGTAAAAATGATAATGCAAGTAATATGGTTGTCAATGTTGAAAAGCAAAGCTTTTACGGGGCTGCTTTATAAATTGTGCTGTCATGGGTTTTTCTATACATTGTTCAGTTACGATTATGTGACTAGTGAGTACGACGTTGGGCCGCTCACTTAGACTAGCCGCTTTGCGAAAGAACAGGGCTTCTGGGCGTGGTCAAAGTGGGCTCTCGGGCTGGCAGTATGACACGTGGTGGGGGGAGAGAGATTTCGCAGATCTCCCCTGCGTCTGAGAGGGATGGGACATTACTATGTGGAGAGCATGTGGTTTAATGGCCAGAGCTGCAGTTTTTGCAACAGGTGCCACCGGTGGTAAACGAGTTTAAAGGTGGCCGGTTTGTTTGCAGTCCACATATGGTGGCAGACGATTTCACAATTAATGAACAGTCTGTGCGAATGAGTCACTGCGGCCTCGTGGTTAAGGTCTCTGACTCTTACTCTAAAGGTTATGCGTTCAAATCCTGTCGTTTTGAGTTCACATTTTCGGTATTACTTCAAAAGGAGTTACTGGTGGCAATTTTTATGAACAAGTAAAATTCCGAAAGAATTGTGTAGCGGGCTAAGGTTTTGGGGATGCATAGGTATGCATACATCTGCATGTTCGGTAGTGCAATAATTGTAAGTGGCTACAGATTGCAGATGCCCTATAAGATCTGCTGCACTTCTCAGTTGTCGCAATGATTTGGTTGTGAGGTCATTCGGTGATAGCAAGATACTTTATCACTGCCACGGGTGGTAAACGAGTTGAAAGGTTGCCTGTTTTGTGGCAGTCATAATAGGGTGGCAGACGATGGCACAATTAATCAACAGTCTGTTCAAATGAGTCACGGTGGTCTCGTGGTTAAGGTCGCGGACTCTTACTCCAAAAGTTATGTGTGCAAATCATGTCGGTTTTGGGGTCACATTTTCAATATTACGTCAAAAGGGATTGCTGTTTACATTTATATGAACAAAAGGAAAAATTCCCAAAGGATGGTGTAGCAGGCTGTTTGGGGATGCGTAGTTATGCACACATCTGCATGCTCGGTAGTGCATAAATGTAAGGGGCGTCGGATTGCGGATGCCTATAGAATCTGCTGCTCTCCTCAGTTGTCTCAATGAATTTGTTTTAAGGTCATTCTGTGATAGCATGATAGTGTAGCACTGCCCTTTGGAAACGGAGTGGGGGGTGCTGTTAATATTTGACAAGAATGTGTTTGCATGTTAAGCGGACATCTGTAGTGCAGTGGTTCTCACATAACTTGTGTAGCGGTAAAGGGCATGTTCACCCGTGGGTATCTTGGCGCTGAATAGCAGCTGTTTGTTGTTACCCAACTCCAGGGTGCTCATTTTGTCGACCTCGGATGGATGAAAGGCTGAGTGGACCCGCCGGGATTGTATTGGTTCACTGAGCCGCCAGACCCGGCTTAATGATTGCTGGTGTGTCTTGCGGCGCAATTGACACCCAGGTTGGAGAGGTTTATGTTCTACGGGGCTACGATGGTTCACCTTCACCGAGGCGAACCACCTTTGGCCTGGTAATTATGCGAAATACACGGTGTTTCTGGGCAATTCACTTAATCTTCCCGCCTGGTGTGGGCGAAGTATTGGAGGTGAAGAACAGGGTTGGGCACAAACAGCAGAAGTGCATTTCCATGTCGCACGTGTCAGTCTTTGCTAGTGGAGTAGCGTGGTAATCCGTGTTACTCCATAGTTAATTGGATTCAGCGCATAGGAAGACGTAGGGCATTTGTGAAAGGGGCGCGGTTCTGGTACTTTGTGCGCCAGGAAATAGGTTGGACTGTTTTTGCTCTTTAGGTTTTTGAGCATGGATGGGTAATCATTCACTGGCTTCTTCACCAAGTCAGCAAAAACAAAAAAACAAAAAAAAACCCAGACGCACATTCGGAGTTTGATTCCACTTCATTCGCAATTGAACGTGGGAAGCTAAACAGCAAGTAACATGTCCTTGGTTTGCCAGGAGGGAGCTGAAAGGTTCAGGCAGATTTTATGTTGCTCGGCAATAACTATTTGGATATGTATACATACGCGGGTAACGGTTTTCAAACCGTTGTTTTCTTTTCCAATGCCAATTGGGGCACTTACATTAATTGGCGGGCTAGTCAGCAGGTTGCTTCTAAAAAACAGTTGGGCACTTACATTAAATAGCTGGCAGGCCAGCAGATTACTCCCAATATCAGTTGGGGCAGTTACATTAGATGGCTGACAGGCCGGCAGGTTAGATTTAGGGCCACGCTTGGGGATGAGCAGCTTCAGAGTGTACGGGAACTACAGCTTTCTTGCCGGGGAGCTGCTTATGGGTTTATACAATTGTACTTTCTACTATATATTTATAAGTGCACCTTCAAAGGGGTAGATCACCAAACACTTACTGCTTGTTTTCTTTTTTTTTTTTCTCCTCCATATGCTGGTGGGAGGCGCACTGCGCTGACATGGCGGTAACATGATCTCCGGATGGCAACTGGCAGAACCTTCAGGATAGCCAACATTCAGTACCAGCACACAAGGGTGGAGGAGTTCGTGTTCGGTGTGGTAGTACTTTAACAGTTGCTATGTGTCCTGTCATGGGATCGGCCATAGTGCAGCTTACCATCCTAAGGGAGCAAAAGTACAGAGGGTAGCGCTTACCATTGAGGGCGTAAGGAATGTTGTAAGGTAATCACTCGGGGCATAGCCGCATGTATGTTGAATTTGATGGATCCGTGACAAAAGCGGAAGCTTCCCCCTGGGCGCTAACACATTAACGGTTCTGTGCTGGCTATACTATATGGGGAATCCGCCTTGGGGCCCGGAGAGTGGAGCATGCTCAGTTAGCCCGGTTTGGTGTTGGGAATTACCATGTATAGAGCAGATACCAGTACTACTTGCACTTCATTTGCAATTTCTATCTGGTTTAAGCAGTGCAGCCTATACTGCAGCGGTAATGGTTCAGCTTTGCTGATTTCATGGCGCATGTGGGCGCGTGATGTGGCATAGGCTAGGTACTCTGTCTTGCAGGCCGATTTAAGTTTATTCGCCACCAATTTGAAGCAAAGGTTAGGTATTGGTACAGGGGGCGGAAAGCGCCATACAGGGGGCCAATATGGTCCGGATCAATTTCACACATGTTACCTGGTTGCATAATTTGCTAGGGTGGTTGTTATGCCACTGCTTAGTATAATTGGGCAAAAAGGTCGCCTATCAGCAACAGGGGGCAGTTTGGGAGCTGGTGCCTCAACCAAGGGATATAAAACATATGCCGGCCATATTGTAGATGGCACTGGCTTGGGAGGCATTGTTATCTCAGTACATCGCGTTGCAGCAGGATTTCACTCGCCATAAATAAGCCAACAATAACAGTTTGGGGAGAGTACCAACATGGTTATTGGCAGGAGTCTCCTGTGATCAGGAATGCAGGGTTGGAATCATTCATCCACACTATATTGGGGGCCTTAGCACCAGATCTGGAAGGTGAAGCAGCTATTGGGGGAGGGCGAGAGCGCCAGTTGGCTCCTCGCCCTGTGGCGGGGTCCCGGGCAAGAAAAATGGCGGGGACTCCTTTTTGGCGGGGACTGACTCATCCTGGAACAGGGAGGGCAGTCAATGGGGCTCCGGGCTGGCGGGAGAGGGGGCCGTCCTGCTGGTGGTCCTGGACTCTCCGGCCCTACCCGAGATGCCGGTGCTTGGAAGAAGCAATTTGGTGAAAGCTGGTGCGCAAGGAAAGGCGCAAAGCAGTACCAGGTGGCTGCGTCTAGGGGGTAGACGACGGGTAGTTACCTGGAATGGAATGGAAGCAATGGAGATGGGTTGTGGCCTGCTGGTACAACCCGCATCAAGAGTGGCTTTGGAGATCCTGAATTGTAAATACAATTGTAACCTGTGGGGCAAACGAATACTGCACAACCCAATGTTTATCAATGTGTGTTGGATTGGTTTAATAAAGTTGGTCTAATGTTGACAATGCATCAACAAATAAAGAGGGCATTATCTGAGAATTAATAAAGACTACGCAGTGAAGACCAGTCATTTTGTATGGTGCCTTTTGTGGTGGGCAAAAGGGGGGCAAAGTATGGTGGGACGAATCGCACGTTATATGCCTACTATGAGAGGCCCCCCGCGTCTAGGGGCGGGGGGCCTTTAGTGGCATTTCGGGCGAGAGGCGACGAGAGAGAGGCTGGGCCAGTGCAGATGTGGTCAGAGGGAGTGGGAGGGGTCAACAGGAAATACGAGGAGGTAGGACGAGCTCTAAGTGCGTCACCTAGGTGCGCAGGCGACCCCCCCCCAGGGAAAGGGATAAGAGCACTGAACACGAGGGGGAAGCCCTCTTTGTCCTCTTGCCTCGGGCGCTGCGGGTCGCAGCTAGAAGCAAGTTGCCCACCCACCCATCCCTGTTGTTAAAGGTAGAATTGGCGGGGTCCCGGGCAAGAAAAATGGCGGGGACTCCTTTTTTGGCGGGGACTGACTCATCCTGGAACAGGGAGGGCAGTCAATGGGGCTCCGGGCTGGCGGGAGAGGGGGCCATCCTGCTGGTGGTCCTGGACTCTCCGGCCCTACCCGAGATGCCGGTGCTTGGAAGAAGCAATGTGGTGAAAGCTGGTGCGCAAGGAAAGGCGCTGTACCAGGTGGCTGCGTCTAGGGGGTAGACGAAGGGTAGTTACCTGGAATGGAATGGAAGCAATGGAGATGGGTTGTGGCCTGCTGGTACAACCCGCATCAAAGGTGGCTTTGGAGATCCTGAATTGTAAATACAATTGTAACCTGTGGGGCAAACGAATACTGCACTACCCAATGTTTATCAATGTGTGTTGGATTGGTTTAATAAAGTTGGTCTAATGTTGACAATGCATCAACAAATAAAGAGGGCATTATCTGAGAATTAATAAAGACTACGCAGTGAAGACCAGTCATTTTGTATGGTGCCTTTTTGTGGTGGGCAAAAGGGGGGCAAAGTATGGTGGGACGAATCGCACGTTATATGCCTACTATAAGACGGTACACGTTAAACTTTATCGATATTTTGAATCCATGTCAGTTTACATATTTGCGTGTTATGCTCTGCCTTCTGGAATGTTTTCTTTTCCCCATCAACACAGTAACGTCCTTCTTGTTACTCCTGTCACCTGGGATGTGTTTTAGCTGAAGTTTGGTCAGCACTGCTATGACATGATATTTGTGTACTCTAATGACTGGCAAGCCCTCGCTAAGACCTGCTAAAGGCGAATTAATATTTCAGTAAGTAGCGTCTCATGTTCTGAGACTGCGGCTGTCCGCGGCCCCCGCAGGGGGCCACCTCAGCAGGGCGGCCCTTTAGTGCCATCTTGGCACCACCCACCCGCTCTAGTCTCTGGAGGGGTCTGTGAGCCCTCTAGCTAGGTCGCCTCCGTGACGTCCTTCCTGTGCGCCAGGGGGGGGGGAGGGCATATATGCCTCCCCTGCCCCTCCTGGCGGTCTCTGTCTGCCAGCCATGAGTCGTCCGGCAACTTCCGCTGAGAGTCTATGGGAGCCGGGGTCTGTTGGGGTTTGCGCCAATGAGCATGGTGTGTTTTGAGTTGGACCGCTTCCTCTCGCGTCTAGTTGTGCTACAGAGGGGCCTTTTGGCATGCAGGTGTCCAAATTTTGTCGTTCTGTGTATCACGGGCCGAGGCGAGAGATCACATGCAGCCTCGGGCGATACCTGTGCTCAGGAGGCCTATAGTAGAGGCAGGGCCGACTTTGGCGCGGGTGGCGCCTGGTGCGACGGTCACTTTGACGCCCCATGTCACTAAGAGCATGGTCTCTTTTGGAGTGGCACGGATACTGGCAGGCACGGAGCATGCGTGATGTCGCATGTTCTACGGATGTAGAGGGAAGCAGCTTCCACTGTCTGCATCAGGGTGGCCAGGGGCGAACATGCCACTGTTCCTTGTGCCTACTCTTCCATCACAGCTGTGTGTTCCAGACGAGTGTGCTGTGTCGCGCCCCCGGGCATGGGCGGCAATGTGTTGGTGGCTGCAGAAGGGGGGAAGAGACTCGACCGGCCGTTCCTCTGGGCAGCGGTTTTCCGTTACAGCAAACAACTGGGGTCCAAGGCGCTGCGTCCAGGGTGTCGGCTCCTCAGGTGGGCGGGGTGGAGCTGTGTGCATCTCCTTCCCCGTTGGGCCGGCGGGGCAAGAGTAGGTCAAGCCATCAGGGGCTCCCCCCTCCGAGCTACAATGCAGTTGTCGGCCAGGACTGGGCGCGGTCCCGCATGCGTGGTCCCGGGGGCTGGGGCTGCTCCACAGCGCTGGAAGTGCCTTAGCGAGGTTGCACTGCCCAATAATATTAAATGTATGGAATCGGGGCATGGATGCATCAGATCATTGCTCGGTGGTACTTTTAAATAGTGGTTTTAGTAGAGCTTCATACTATGTTATAATTGCTAAGCGTGTTGCTCACTCAATTTAATGCAACTCTATTCAGTAAACTTGGCAAATTGGAAGGCTGAGCCAACCCCTTCCAAGTTAAGAAATCTTGAGCGTACTGAATGATGAGCGTAAGGTTACTTTTCGAGCGCTACTGCTTTTGGATGCAGATGCCTCAATGGTAATTTCACAGCACCTAAGTTTGATCCGAGGGTTTCTAGCGCCTGGCAGGTCACCGGCGCTTATGATTATTACCACATGGGTGCGCTGTTTGTGCGATTTGGGTGTGATTTGAAGATGTAGGACGACGGTTGTTAATTCAGTGTACATTGGAAATAACTAGTGCCTACCCCAGAGCTATTCTTAGAGCTGTGGGGGCCCGAGCGGTCTGAATTGTCGCATTTATAGGAGTGTCACGGTTGATAGTTGTGCGGGCACTGTTTTGAGTTACGCCATTGACGCATGTTTTACAAGTCCAGGAAGGGGGCGCCCTGCTTTAGCTGAGGGGTACTAGCACTGGGAACTCCGGCTTCGGCGTATGCATGTACTGCATCCTCGGGGTGCTTCGGGTACATGACGGCTGTTCCTCTCGACACTGTTGCCAGCGCTGCAAGGGGACTTTGGCGCCCGCAGTTGCAGTAAGGGCATTCACCCATTGGTGCGGGTATTGTGAAGGTGAGGCGGACATGGGTTCCCCGGTGGCCCCCCCCCCAAAATGTGAGAAAACAGCAGAAGTTGGTGGCGCACAGGAGTGCCTGTGGGACCGACTCAGAGCGGGCAATGACGTGGCCTGCCGGTGGGTCCAGGGTATGGTCACCTTTGAGAGAAGTGGTGTTGCGCACACCAGTGCATGACAGTGGGCTACATCGCTTGCGGGTTTAGCGCAGGCACTCGTTTCCAGCGCAAATAGTACTGCCATTTCGGGCACACCTGTGTTGGGATGTTTGTGGACTTGGGTTCTCGCAGCGACTACGAGATAGGTACGGTAACGGGGGTGAGGTAGCCTGTAGTGTTTGCATGTCCAGGCATTGGCTGGAGGTGTCGTGCGATTCATTTGTGGGCTTAGCTGGGCAGGCTACCCTGCGCCTGGGTTTTAACAGACTAGGACACGCTGTAGCTCAGGCAGAGACTTTTGCATTGGGTGTCCACGATCCTCCACAGCGAGGCTCTAGTGCTGGCGGCGCCAGTCAGTTCATCTTTCGGTAAACGTTGCATGAGGGCAGATTATGCGATGCCATGTAAGGAAGAGCCTTGTTGATGATCTTTCACAAAGAAGAGTCTTTTGGGGTGCCATATGCACTAGGCTCCCTGGTGCACTGTGTCAAACGTTACTGTAAAATGGAGGAGAAATATGGGAATGGGGTGTCAACCTTCTTTGTCTATGCAGTCTCAGCGAGAGGGGACAAGGTGCGATTAGTTGATACAGCTTGTTTTAAGTCTCTTGGCTTGGTATTTGTTACTGACTCATCTTTCGGTTTGAAGGGATGAGTTGCCAATATGGGATACACCCTTAGTACCCCCTTAAGTTTGTTACTCGGTCATGCCCAGCTTGTTGCAGTTAGGCGGGACAAGTTTCTGAATTGCCGGTAAGTGAGTGTGTTTGTTAGGGCAGAGTTGTTAGTATCTTCCCCTGCAGACTATTACTCGCTGAGAGGGGTAGTCGCCTCATGCTGTCAGCTTTGCTGGCGTTTGTTTGCGAAGGACTTGGCATCAAGCACTCGGAATATTGTCACACATTTCAATATATCCGTTCAGTTCTGGGAGTCTGAGTGGCAGGGGTGAGGGGCGCTGTTTATCTAAAGCCCCCTTCGTTTATGCCCGAGGTCGTATGACCGGATCCCCGCGCAGGATCACAGGTGTTGGGTGCTCTGTTGTTGTATACTCTGCGCCGTGCTGAGTCGCACTTTTGCTGCCTGCAGGCAGCATCAGTAATTTCATCCTGTTGAGATCAGGGCCAGTTGGGGGTGAGTCACTTCACTTCTTTCACAGTCCCACCTTTTCAGATCGTAGCATTTTCACTACGCTACTCCACCAAAGCCATGTTACATAGGGTTCTAACTTGTGGTTTGCCTTGCCTTTGTCCTGTCACTGCCATATTGGCGCGCCCCCCCCCTGTTTTGGGCAGTTCCAGATGTTGTGTGCTGGCAATTGGGTTGGAGCCAGAGTAAGATTTTGCGCATGAATGGAAAGCAACGCAATGGCTTAGCCGGGCGCTCTACACAGCCTCGTGGTGGTAGACTGGGCGGGCCATAGAGTGGTGCCGCTGCACGGGGCACAGACTTCAGGCAGGGCTTTCCTGTGACCACCTGATTGTGGGTTTCGGAGCTTTGGCTGCATCAAAGGACCAGCGGTTTTGCTAGGGGTAACTTTGACTCAAGAAGGATATCACAGTGGATCGACATGCCAAATAAGTGTACAATGCAGGTCTGTGAGTCACTCTGCTGGCTGGGTGGTCCTTTATGGCATAGCATATCGGCCATAATTAGTAGTGGGACCAGGAACAGCTTTACAAAACGATGCTGTAGATTTCCCGGGCAATTCCTCATTGGCAAGCTTCAGGGATAAGGCCCTAACCTTTCTCCCCGCGAGGGACCATCACTAATTGCGGACAAGTAGGCGAGGTGCACACTACCCCCAGCGAGTAGCACAAGAGGAACGGGTACACGTGAAGGTGTGACCTCAGGACGCCCTGCTGAGCAGTCCAGGTCACACCACAGAGGGCAAAGGCAAGGCCTCGGCCCCTGATGGACTAAGTTTCAGTTTAGTCGTGTGGGAGTGGGGCTCGCAATCTCGTCGCGTCTTGCTATGTCTGGTCCATGCAGCTAAAATGTGCCCTATGCAAACAAGGGCAGGGCACAGGTCACCTCAGTCAAGACCTATTCACCCTCGCTTTGCCAGGGCAGCAGGCGGGTTGTGGTAGTTGTCATCTAACAAGTGGACTGCGATGCAAAAGTTTGGTAAACACGGCGTTAGAGGACTAATGACGACGAGGTATTATAGACCATTTGGCATTCCCAACATCCAGACAAGGGCAGGTACTTGCTCATAATGTTCACCTCCGGTTCCCACAGACTTGTCTGCCGCCTGGGTTATCCTTCCATGGGCTAGAACCAGAGACTGGAAGGGGCATCTTCTGCGACCTGTGTCCCAAATACGTTGATTGTCATCGCTGGGGTAGATGTACCATGTAGGGCATGGTTACTCTTAAATTGTCCCAAAATCTGGGGGTCAAACTGGGTTGGAGCTGTAAGCCTACAGGCCTTAGGAAGCATTCAGCATCCCGGCAATCCAAGTAGGGCAGTTAGCGATACATAGCATCAACAACTGGGTAACATCCACCGGTTATTCAGCGACTTCATGCCCCGGGGGCACGCGCGCTTCACAATAACACAGATCTTCAACCAGAAGGGTGCCAAGTAGCAAAAACCAGAAATAGGTTTAATATATGTGTGTCTCTGGCCTTACGGCCGTGTGGGGCCAGTCTCATTTAGAGGTACGCCCAGGTGAAATTGGGCACTTAAGGTTCGCATGACCAATGCGGTTTGTGGCATCTCTCAGCGGACCCACTGAAGGTGTACTGCAGCCAAAATGAAACTGGGAATCTGGGATTCCGACACTTTTGCGGGTTTAAGCATCCAGGGTCGGAGATGGTTAGCAGGTACTGGCATCTGGGATCCGACGGCAGTTAAGCAGGCGGGGTGCGCTCCGTAGGCGTCAGTACACGAAAGGGTGAGGCGTCGCCAATAGTGGGCACAATACATATATTGTTTCAAACCAGACCTGACGCCAATAAGTGTTCACCAGGGTTTAGCAATCAAAGGGGCTTGTGCAAATTGTCTTGTCAACGGGGCGAAGTAAGTGCACCCCGTACCTAGGAAGGTGACATGTTGCTGCAGTTAAGCTCGAATGCTGCGCCCGGTTAGCTATACTAGCAACGCTGGGTGGGGACGCTGTCAGCCAACATAGGTGCTCCTGTCCCGATAACAGGGTGTCAAGCACAAAAGGCGACTAGGTTAAAGAACTTTTGCATGTCCTGGATTCAAAAATTACATTTAATGGGGCAGGACATTTTTCCGCTGCACAGGGTGGGCAGCATGAACCCCCCTCCTACCGGGGAACAATGGGGGGAAGGTAGGACTTAGTCAATACGGAAAGTTAGGCACCAGATTGCAGACAGGGCACAACTGTATTGAAGCTGACAGGTTAACTAGCCGGTATGCCTAGGGGTTTTCACCTCAGAGGGAGCTGAGCAGGCGAAATTCCCATAAGGAATAAGGGATGCAGGGCAAGGGCAGGGGTACACCCTTGCTCAGAGACTGGCCCAAGGGGGGGTCACCCCCCCCCCCATCCAAAAATGTCAGTGATACACCTAGGGGGCAACGACCTCATTGCCATGGGGAGGAGGTCGCTCGTACAAGCCATGAAAGCTGACTTAGGGGAGATCAGCAAATACATGGGTCAATGTGAGCTCTGGTGGTCTGAGATTAAATCAGAGCTGGTCGTTGAACATCCCTGAAAGAGTGAACAGTTCATGGCGCAAGTTCGCAGACCAGAGGGGTCTGGGTTACATCAGACACAAGCTGATTTAGGCGAAAGTCAAGGGCTATTGTGATAGAGATGAGGGTCATCTATCACCAGTAGGGAGTGATCTCTTCCCTTAGATTCGCAGGAGGCCTGGTTATGAGCAGTCGCATGTTGAAATGCGCTGTTTGGTGAGTTCAGCAACTACATGGGTCAATATGAAGCTCTGTTGGGCGGAGAGGATCCCCGCAGAGGTGGCACAGAGCTAAGTCTGACGAGGCCGTTGAACATCTGTTTATGGCGCAAGCTCGCAGACCAGAGGGGTCTGGACTCCATCAGACACGAGCTGATGCAGGCTAATGTTAAAGGCTACTTTGCTAAAGATGGGGTCCATTGTTACCATTGCCATCCAGGCGTACGCCTAGGTTAGGTTGACTAACTTGGGGTGCAATTGTAACAGGTGGGCATGGATACTTTCCACTGGACATGCACGAAGCCTTAGAAAGCAGGTTGCAGGTCGGAAATTAGCTGTCTTGGTGGGGGGCTCTCGCGGCGACGGGAGCCGCCTCCAGAGCTGTGGCGGAGTTACAGGGCGATCTGGAAGCAGGCTGGTACAGTAAGGGTACCTCTGCGGCAGACCGGTACAGTAAGGGTACCTCTGCGCGGCACAGTAGGGGTGCCAGAGCCAAAGACCGGGAGCCTCAGGGCAGGTTCCTGGAAAACCGCGACGGCGCCCCGTTAGTCCTTCCGGCGGTTGGGGGCCTGACCAACCGGGGGTTTGCCCTGCTACGCTCCGCCCTGAAAAGGGCGTGAGTAGAACAGACCAACGTGTCACGTGATCCGGAAGAGGATCGACAAAGGTAGCACTGACGGGGTGCCCCACAGTGCTGGCTCACCAGGCGGGCGGGGGCAGCATAGGTTGGCACAGCTGCCCCGCCCTTGGATCGCCCGTAAGATAACCCACATATTGCATACTCCTGTATGGAATAAACCTGCAGCAATATTTTCCCACTACAAAGTTGTCTTGTGTATTTATTCATTGCATGCTCAGACAGGGGGTGGGAGAGGTTGCCAATAATGGCACTATGCGGCTGTCCGCGGCCCCGCAGGGAGCCACCTCAGCAGGGCGGCCCTTTAGTGCCATCTTGGCACCACCCACCCGCTCTAGTCTCTGGAGGGGTCTGTGAGCCCTCTAGCTAGGTCGCCTCCGTGACGTCCTTCCTGTGCGCCGGGGGGAGGGCATATATGCCTCCCCTGCCCCTCCTGGCGGTCTCTGTCTGCCAGCCACGCCGTCTCCCGCCCCACCTCTTACCCGGCGTCCTGGCTGGGGGACAGGGTATCCTGAATGTTTTAATGTTTTCCTTTTGTGTTGCAGGCGGAGTTACAGGGCGATCTGGAAGCAGACTGGTACAGTAAGGGTACCTCTGCGGCAGACCGGTACAGTAAGGGTACCTCTGCGCGGCACAGTAGGGGTGCCAGAGCCAAAGACCGGGAGCCTCAGGGCAGGTTCCTGGAAAACCGCGACGGCGCCCCGTTAGTCCTTCGGGCGGTTGGGGGCCTGACCAACCGGGGGTTTGCCCTGCTACGCTCCGCCCTGAAAAGGGCGTGAGTAGAACAGACCAACGTGTCATGTGATCCGGAAGAGGATCGACAAAGGTAGCACTGACGGGGTGCCCCACAGTGCTGGCTCACCAGGCGGGCGGGGGCAGCATAGGTTGGCACAGCTGCCCCGCCCTTGGATCGCCCGTAAGATAACCCACATATTGCATACTCCTGTATGGAATAAACCTGCAGCAATATTTTCCCACTACAAAGTTGTCTTGTGTATTTATTCATTGCATGCTCAGACAGGGGGTGGGAGAGGTTGCCAATAATGGCACTATGTTCTGAGCATGCACAGCGTATTACACAACAACAAAAAACACGCTGGTCACTATGCCTGCCTAGCGCTCCTGATCACGGGAGAGAGTGACTGAGTGTGCTTCATTACTTGGGACTGGCTGACTGTTTAACAACAACTCAACCATCTGTCATCCAGAAAATACGACC
Organism: Calotriton arnoldi; assembly: GCA_963921515.1. Lineage (NCBI taxonomy): Eukaryota > Metazoa > Chordata > Amphibia > Caudata > Salamandridae > Calotriton > Calotriton arnoldi. Next base: position 1,220,214 of record CAWUFW010003405.1, on the reverse strand, counting down.
ACATTTAGTAGAGAAATAACTCAGCACTATTCAGAAGAGGTGACCGATTTTCTTTCAGAACATTTAACCTGCGTTTGAAATTAGTCTCAATTTTAAACGCTGGTTAAACGTTCTGAAAGAGAATCTAAAGCATACATAAAAAGTAAACATGAACACAAATTCGCTCATCTTATCTGAATGCCGCTGAGATATTTCTCTACTAAGTGCGGTCGGGTTGTTTCCTTTGTAAGAGAAAGATAGTGCCAGTTTAAAAGTTGTTGTTTGGACTACATTGAGCCCAAGTTCCCTGCATGCAAGGAGTACTTGCAGGGGGGATACCTGCCGCCGTCCGCTTACTACTAAAAACGGGAGCCTGGCTACAAGCCTCCGTCGGCCGAGGCGCTGTACCCGCGGCAGCACACCTGCCCAGAGAAGGGTTACTGCTACCAGCATGGGGAAAGCCCCCATCAGGTGCCACCGCCACCCACACCCTTACTATAGCAGAGCCACTTCCTGCCGGCTGGGAAGTAGCAGCAACCCCTGCCACAGCACTATGTGCTCCTGCTACCCAACTATGGGGCATATTATCAAGAAACGGCGTTAAAATTATCGCCGCTTTAGCGGCAGAAAACTGCCGCTAAAGCGGCGATAATGGGCTTGATAATATGCCCTGGAGAATTCCAATAGAAGCCCATGTTCTGGTGTCAACATGGGCTTCTATTGGAATTCTCAAGGGCATATTATCAAGCCCATTATCGCCGCTTTAGCGGCAGTTTTCTGCCGCTAAAGTGGCGATAATTTTAACGCCGTTCTTGATAATATGCCCCAATGTGCCCTTGCTGCCCCAGGAACCCTCCTGTACCCTGCCCAACCAGAGTCTGCTCCCTGACTGCAAGAGCAAAGAGTAGGTCGTGGTGTAGCCATGGATGAAGAAAGCACATGAGCAAGGGTAAGTGCATCCCTGTGCTGGGCCGACTGGACCACTGCTGGGAGGCTAAGCCCGCGCCACAGGCCACCCTGAGCAACAGCTGTTTTCATTATTTTAGTTTATAAAATGTGTACTGCGGTGTTCAGGGATATGGTCGTTTTAAACGTTACTACTTACGTTTCTGTAAGGATATAATCAATGGACATTGAAATCGGGCCCTGTAATCATGTCCTTAACTATTCAGGCAAAACTTTTCATTAATTTGTGAATGATAAGTGTAAAAGCATTAAGGCTTTACTTAATCCTACATTCTGTATAAGTGTTTGCTTTTTCCAGGATGTTGTTACTTTTTTTCTAGGCAGCATATTATTCTTGTCTCCCCTCCCTCATAACCTACTTCTCATTTTCTGGTTCTCCAGCGCTGCCTGGTCTTGAACTTGGTTTCAGTCCATGCTTCGTTTAACTAAAGAGGACGGCTTGGTGTCAGCAGTGACACCGCCTAGGTATTACTTGAAAATTAGAAACCTACTATACAAGATGTATTTCCATCTTTTACACATACATACACAACCATTCGGTTGAGCGGGCTGTAGCCACCACCCCGTCAGTTTCTCTGGAATGGCCTGGCTGGGCTGGGGCTGTTGGCCTGACGTTTAGACACAACAAAAGTATTCGTGCAAAGACAGATGCAGCCCTAACAATCCTCTGCGTGCCTTTTATTGCTTTCCACAATCGCAGCTGCCTTCCTGTCAATGTGATCATTATATAAAGTGGTTGTTTCATGCCCATAATAAAGAGCTGTGACTTGGCTGTTTAATGAAGAGTGGTGGAAGGGGTCAAAGCTTCCACCATTATGACACCCAACACTCACCAGCAAACACCAGCAGGGGCTCACAGCAACACTTTCACACCAACCGGAGAGCCAGGGCAAACACCCATCAGAGGTAGTTCAAATCCAGAAGAATTCAGCCTTCCGAAAAACTTTATAAAATGAGCTCTGTGTTTTAAAATATAACTTACATTTTAATAGTGTTTTGTCCTATATTATTTGGTGCCGTAAAGCCACTGATAATATGCAGCTCTATTTAAACATAAAGGGGCAGATTTACGAGCCCCCTGCGCCACCAGTACGTCACTTTTCGTGACGTACTGGTGGCGCAGGGGGCTGCTCCATATTTACAAGGAGAGGAAAAGCCACCCTGCGTGACTTTTCCTCTCCTTGTAAATTCGGCCCCTTCACACGCAGCACTTTGCCGTGAAGGGGCGTTCCATGGGTGTTGCTGTGGGTGTTCCCACGCAACACTCATGGAACAAGACACATCTCCAGAATTACGAGAAATCGTAACTCTGGAGATGCGTCTGAGCTACGCCACCCTAGAGGTGGCGTAGCGAAGCGCACCGAGGAGAAATGTTTTCATTTCTCCTCGTTTTTCCTCTTTCAATGCGTGCTGCATTCTGCAGCACGCATTGAAAGAGGAAAATGGTTGTAGTGATTGTTTTTGTGCAGGAAGGTTCCCTTCCTGCACAAAACTAATCTCCTCACGACGCAGGCATCCTTTCACCATGGTGCAAGGGTGCCTGCGCCGGCGCATGGCTGCAGTTTGTGCGCCAGCGCAGGGGAAGCACAAGGATGCGACATATTCTTGTAAATATGTCGCATCCCTGTGCTTCAAAACTAGCGCGGCGCAGCAAAATGACTTGCTGTACCCCGCTGCGTTAGTTCAACGTAAATCTGCCCCAAAGTGCACAAAGGAAATATTACATTTTGATATCAAGGAAAAAAGAATGTTCCACTCTGTTTAATACACATTATAGGCAGCTGGATATCAGGCGTAACTGATAACGCCGATTCTTATCTAATTATCTATAAGAACCTTCTGGCCGCCAAGATCTTTTTACCTGTTGAAGAGTGTAAAGGAGAGAATCTCATCAGGTTAGATATCCACATTCATTTTGTCTGAAAGGACCACGGACTCCGAATTCAAGTTTGAGAATTTATTATCGCCAAAAATAACTGAACGTGCAAGCACCTCAACACGAGGTTAAAGAAATAGATGGGCACTAATACAAATAATAATCTACGCAGGAGTCTCATCCGACTCAGGATAAGAAGAATAGAAAGTTCTAGGAGGACCAACCAGACTATGATTGCTCCTATTTCTAAGTTGCTCTTCATGGGCCTAAACAAGCTTAAAATCAATTGCTGTCCCTACACTAACGCTAAGTGACATCTCTGCATAACGATTTTCCCAGGCAAGAAAGAATAAAGGTGTCAGCTGTGAAGACTTCCTAAGAAGTGCAATCACCATATACCTAAGCTCAGCTCTGTCCTTCTCTCAGGTCTCCCCTACCGCTTCTCTGGCCTCCTCCCTCAGGGCACTATCCCTAATACAAAACCATACTACAAAGGTACACGCCTTGTTTACGCCCTCTTGGCCAGGTCTTCTTTCTTGTGCTTTTCCATTGAAACGGTGACTTCATCCTGGACGGTTTCGTTGACCTTGAGTCCCAGGCGCCTTCTCCGCTGAAAGTATCATCCCTAAATTCCATTGCACTCCCCGTACCATGCCTCCCATCTCTCTAACTTTTGAAAACAAAGAGTTAGTCTTTACTAACGAGACATGTGTCCTTGCACCTGCAACAAAAGATACGTTCAACAGAAACCTTCTACTGTGCTAATTAAATCTACCGTTTGTGCCCAGAGAGCCTTTCCAAGAGAAACCCTTTTCGGCCTACATTATAAGCTAACATAAGAATATACCAGGCCTTCCTTAAGCATATATGTAGTCAGGCCCTTACATATAACTTTTAACCACACATCTTACTTTTCCCTATAAGCATATTCATTACGATTCTTTATGCAAACAATGAATTACATGTGCAACTTTAATATGGTGCACGTTTAAACTACTGCAATTACATTACATCCACGAACTAATTTCTCTATGCATTATGTTCACACAATTCAATAAGCATTGAATTACATCATTATCCTAACACCATTATACTGCTGAGTTCACTTCGTCTCAGTGAACTATTCATTCTTTGCTAAACATGCATGAGTATACAATGGATATAAACGAATATATGTCTGAATACATGTGGGTGCGGCCTATCAGTGATTATGATGCACCCCTACAATTCACAAGAACATTTCGCTCTATCAGTTCCCCCTTTGATGACTCCTGTCATCACATCTCAATCTACTCCCTCGGAGAAGGAACCGACCTAAACAGAACTTGTTCCCATCTTCCCTGATCTGAATTTCTCCATGCTCTTGAGCCTTTGATACTGATTGTCTTGCAATCTTGCCAATTTCATGTCATTTTCCCTCAAAGCTCGCTTGACTCTGCCTGCTCGATACCACTTGTAGGCCTTGATCAGAATCCACAAGCCAGCCACACAAACCACCAAGATAAGGAGTGGTCTCAGAAAGTACCCAAGAAATCCCTTTCCTAGGTTTGCAAACCAACCTCCCACTTGACCAAAACCCTTCCCGACCTTTTCCCAGGCCCCTTCTTCGGTCAAATCCGCTATCTTTGTGTGGACCATAGTGATGTTACTTATATATTTCTCCAGATCCTTGCTACGGTCTGGTATATAAGTGCAGCACTCTTGGACCTTCAGCATTTTACAGACTCCGCCCTCTTTTGCCAATAGGACATCCAAAGCAAGGCGATTCTGCAAAACCATTCCCCTTATCGACAACATCTCTCCTTCCACCAACACCAACGACTTTGCTGTGTTCATCGAAAATTCATCCACCACAGTCGCTAACCTCCGGATCTTCACATCATTCAAGACTACTCCTAGACTAGGTATCATAGCTCCAAAGATATCCCCCACAACGATCCCTGCACTTGCAGCTCTTCTCGTTCTTGAATGCTCTCCACCCTCCAGAAGATTTAAGTCTTCTGTATGGTAAATCTTTGGAAATATTATTGACAAATAACATGTTCCATACCAATTTGCAGGTAACCTCACATAAGCATTCTTCCCACATACATAATACACCGTTGGTATCACTTGTACAGGACCTTGGAGAAAATCTTTTGCCACATCTGCCATGGTGAAAACATGATCACAGGTACTCTGTCCCACTGGAACCTTTTCATAGTAAGTCTGATAACGCCTTATACACAACTTACCCCTTATCTCCTTATCTAACGCTATAGGACCATAGCTTCCCTTGGTCTTATGCAACCGTTCTTCCTCCGTCCAATCTGTCCTGTGATGCCCTAAGTCTCGGGATTCAGTCAGCTTTCTATACCTATCTTCAACCTGATCTACAAACTTTCTCTCTACATCCGACATCAAGCAAGTCAGATTGTGTCTGTGTGCGAATGCTGTATCCAATTCCAAACTCGGTATGAAGTACTTCCTCAGTCTGTCTTCGGTCTTATAATAGTCATACTTATTCAAATGCTTGTAAGCTGGGACTTCAGGAAGCACTGCATCGAAATTGGAAAAGAAATACTCGAACTGTTCTCTCTCATAAAACAAACTAAGCAAAAGACTACAAGAAATACCATAAGTCAGTGGAAGATGATGATACCTAATACCCTCATCCACCGAAGTAGGCAACTGCATACACACATAACAATCTTTCGCATCCATCACGTCAACATACTCATACAACAACTTAGCATACGCATTAAGCTTAAAATCACCCTTAGACAAATCTACATGTAATCTACGACTTTCTTCTAATATCATAGCTCTATCAGCTGCCCTGTCTACCCCCTTCTGACTAGGTGTGATAGGTGTAGGTGTCCCTGTCACTGCCTCTACTTCTGGCTCATGCGAACCAGTACATGAGACTACAACTACTATGATTATTGAAATTATCACACTACTTATAAGAATGCCTATAATCCACTTTGCTCTACGATTGGGATTTCCCGGTTCCATGATTTCGAAAGTTCTCAAAAAGTCTTGGTTATCGCAAAGAACTCAGAAAAGTCTCTGTCCTTTATTTATGACTTGCTTAACCAGCTCGAACAACCATGAAATCTCCGGGCTTTCCCTTTCCGATCACAACTTATTTACACAGTCCAGAAAAAAGACTTCCCTAGTTTTCGTTCCTCTTCTTGTGGAAAGTCCCTAAGTTTATTCTTCTTCCACTCGGACCTAGGTTATCTTCTTCTTTTAGACTTTTATTTACAGTTCTTTACTGATCCATAATGAGATCCTCATTGAGCACGACCAGAACGTGATACAAAAGTTCAAGACGCAAAACCAGCACTTCGTGTGAAAACGGCTCAGCTCCAAAAGGCGGGAATTCGACCCGATGCAAAAGCAAGTTTCGGACTTCACTCAGAAGTGGGGGATTCGGAATCGTGAGTGTCAGTGTTCCGTCTATCTCGAACCCTGGCATCCGCAGCACCACCTTCACCACCAGTTTCGGGCTCCGACTGAACACTTCCACTGACCTCAGTCTCCCTGTATTCACCACCCCCTGCATCAAACACAGTGTAAGTCCACTCAGGGGTAGAGTATCTGCGACAAGGCACTCTTGTTCTCTTGGACCTTCGCCGACTGTCTTGTGCTTGGTCTTCGTCGCTTGCTTCGGTTTCAGATACTTCGGACACTGGAGCAAGGTCTCTCTCAGGTGCTAACCTCAGGTTCAGTCGCCTCTGTCTTTCAGGCCAACTTTCAGCACTTCTGTTCGTTCGTCTGCCTTCTCCTTCTATGCCCAGTGCACTGCTTCCTCTTTCTGCTGCATTTGACTCTTCTCCGCCCACTGCACCTTCTCTTTCTTCGGTGCCTGAATCAGGGTTTGAACTGTGGAAACCCCCTTCAGCTTGCTCTAGTGCACCACCAGCTGTGTCAGCGACCCTTACAGCTTGACTTGTCCTCTCATGTGGCCCTACCACGTCAGCTGGGTTTTCATTTACGAGAGGAGCTGTTTCTTCCAAGGGTGCTGGAACTCTGCGGGTATGGGAAGCATGCACCCAATTCGGTAATCCTCCACACTTTACTGCTGTGTTCGTGATAAGTATCACCTGGTACGGGCCACGCCAACGAGCATCCAAACAACTCTTCCTCACGTGCTTCCGGACGAGCACCCAATCACCGGGACACAAGTCGTGGCACAGATCACTCGAGGCTGGAACCACCGCTGCTTGCACCTGCTGGGATACAGAACGGACCACATCAGAGAGTCCTTTACAATAATCGAGAATCAAATCATCAGTGATGCTTATCAAGGCTGTAGCTGGTACTGCTGGCAGTCTCATTGCCCTCCCCATTAATATTTCATGGGGGGACAACCCGGTCTTTCTGTCTGGGACACTTCGCATGCTCATGAGCACCAGTGGCAAGGCGTCGGGCCATTTCAGGGATGTTGAAGAACACATTTTTGCCATCCGGGCCTTCAAAGTTCCATTAACTTGTTCCACCATCCCAGAAGCCTCTGGTCTGTAGCTACAGTGGAGTCTCTGGTCAATGTTCAATGCTGCACAAAGTAACTTCATGATTTCGCTATGGAAGTGCCCACCTCTATCTGATTCCAAAGAGGTCGGGATCCCGAATCTAGGGATAAGCTCCCTCAACAATAATTTAGCCACTGTCAGAGTGTCACACCTGCGTGTGGGGTAAGCCTCCACCCACCGTGAGAATATACATACTATCACTAAAATGTACCTCAAGCCATTGCACCTAGGCATCTCCACGAAATCCAGCTGTAGTCTATTGAAGGGCCCTCCTGACCTTCCAATATGACTCAGTGTAACTACAGTTTTCTTTCCGGCATTCATCTGTTGACATGTAACACACCTCTGACATACCGTCTCAGCCATTGCTCGGAACCGTGGGTTATACCACGTCTGTCTGAACACCCTCATCATTGCGTCTCTACCCAGGTGTGCCTGTCCATGTATCAATCTAGCCATCGGACTCAACAATTCTTCCGGCAACACAGCTCTCCCATCGTTGGATACCCACACATCCACTTCTCCTCTCTCGCACCCAGCTTTGATCCAGCCCTCTCTTTCCTTGGTTGAGACTTCATCTTGCAATCTCTTAAGCTCTTCCCAAGTGTCTGCCATGGTCAACATTATGCTGAGATCGGTTCCCTCTTGGCTCTCTTCTATCTCCCTTCCTGTGAATATGCATCCTTGTTCTGCACAGAAACGGGCTACCTCATCTGCGTAGTTATTACCCAAGGATACAAAGTCCTCCCCCTTCCCATGGGCTGAACACTTTACCACAGCAATTTCTTTCGGATGCTGTAATGCTTCTAACAATTGTCTTACATATTCTCCATTACGAATGGGTGAGCCAGATGATGTCAAAAATCCCCTCTGAGACCATAACTGCCCGAAGTCATGCACCACTCCAAAGCCGTATTGGCTGTCTGTGTAAATCGTGATTCGAATTCGATCAGCGGCCAAACAGGCACGGGTCAAGGCAATGATCTCAGCTACCTGCGCGGAGCGTACTCCTTCTAGGCAAGCAGCGTCGACCACTCCTGAAATGGTACATACAGCAAACGCTGCTCTCAATTGCCCCACACTGTCTCTTAAGCATGAACCATCGACAAAGAAAATTTCATCTGGGTCAGTCAGTGGTTCATCGACAATGTCAGGTCTCGGTTTGGTGCAAAGTTCGGTCACATCGAGACAATCATGGTCCGCACAATCTTCATCATCTGTATTCGGTGTAGGCATCAATGTCGCAGGGTTCAAGACAGAGCACCTTTTCAGAGTCACATTCTCTGCGGCAAGTATGACTTGCTCGTACCTCGTTAACCTATTGTTCGTTAGGTGCTGGGTCTTGGTCCTGGTCATTAATAACTCAACCGAATGTGGTACATGTACAGTCAATGGATGTCCCATTACAATGCTTTCACATCTTTCAATGCTGACACCTGTTGCAGCAACGGATCTTAGACATCCGGGCAACGCAGAAGCTACTGGATCTAAAGTAGCTGAAAAATAGGCAACTGGTCTACGGACACCTCCATGGTTCTGAGCTAACACTGCTAATGCACATCCTCCTCTCTCGTAACAAAACAATGAAAAGGCCTTGTTGTAATCAGGCATTCCCAGTGCGGGAGCCCTGCACAAATCATCTCTCAACTTCAGGAATGACATCAAGCACTCCTCGTCCCATGGTACCGGATCACTCACATCCTTGTGTGTAAGCCTCTGCAGAGGCTTTGCTCTCAAGGAGAAACTAGGAATCCACTGTCGACAATAGCCAACCATTCCCAGAAACATCCTAACTTCCCTCTGTGTAGTGGGTACCGCCATGCTCATTATTGCCTCAATTCGATCTGGTGACACCTTCCTTTTGCCTTTTTCTAATCTGTGTCCCAAGTACTGTACCTCATTCAAACAGTACTGCAGCTTGTTCGGGGACACCTTATGTCCATTCTCTGCTAAGTGGTTCAACAAGGCTACTGTGTCAATTCTGCAAGCATCTTCTGTTTCTGAGGCAATGAGCAAGTCATCTATGTATTGCACGAGAACTGAGTTCTGCGGCAACACAAGACTCTCAAGGTTCTTCTTCAGGATCTGGTTAAAGATCGATGGACTTTCCGTATACCCTTGAGGGATACGACACCATGTTAACACGCGATTCTCTAGCCTAAACGCAAAAAGAAATTGGCTTTCCTCGTGGAGCGGTATCGAAAAGAAGGCTTGACACAAATCGATAACCGTAAACCACTCGGCTTCACATGGGATCTGGAACAGTATTACTGAAGGATTCGGTACCACTGGACAACAAGGGACAACTATCATGTTGACCTTTCGCAGGTCTTGCACGATCCTGTATTTCCCGCTCGGTTTCTGTAGTCCCATTATGGGCGAATTACAGGGACTACCTCTGATCTCTTTTAAAATACCCTTCTCAATGAAAGTCTCGATCACAGGTTTTATTCCTGCAATCGTTTCTGTCGATAAATTGTATTGCGGTGTTCTTGGGAAATCAACATTCTGTTTCACCTCAATCCGCACTGGTTCAACCCCTCTAATTAAACCTATTTCGTCTCCTGCGAAATCCCACACCACAGGCGACACTGCGTCTCTCAGATCAGGTGGAAGTTCTTCCACCGTCACCATTGGGTACAGATCTATACACAAATGCTGATTGGCAATCTTAAAGTCAGCATCATCATCTCTCGTCTGGACCTCCACTCCTCGTGGTGTACAATAAATCGTGCAGTTCAACTTGCACAACAGATCTCTTCCCAAAAGACAAACTGGACTCGTGTCACATACTACAAACTGATGTCTAGTTTGGAAAGTACCTATCTTTACTAAGATCGGTTCTGTCAATGGGCTGCTCATCTTCTTGTTCGCTACTCCAACAACCTGGATCGATTGTCCCGAGAGGGGTAGGTTAGGGACTACTGCAGATCTTACAGTAGACCGGGTAGCTCCAGTATCAACCAAAAGTGTTGCAGGATTGCCCTCAATCTCTGCCTCTACAAAAGGTCCTCTCTGGTCTACCTCCAAGACCGCTCCAAGTGTGCAGTCTTCCTCCCCCTCAGGCACCGTCAGGATAAAGGGTCTAAGCTATCCTCAGCATAGCGTTCGAACAGGGGCATCTGTTGGTACGTTCGTGTTCCTTGTGAAAACCTTGGAGCTTGGGGAATCTGAGCATGAGAGTTGTAAACCCCCCCTTTCATCGTTCTAGGTCTCGTTATTGTGTTAACCACCTCTTGCGCGGGTGCCTGAGCCCCTCTTCCTCTTCCTGTACCTGATTAGCTGGGTTCAAAGGACACTCGTGTTTCCAATGTCCGACCTGACGACAAAGATGACACGCAGTGGTCTTCTTTAGTGTAGCCACGTCCACTCCTGTCTTGGGGTCTACTGGTTTTCCCTTTCCCTGTACCTGCCCATTCTGGTTTCCCTGGAAATTTCCTTGCTTTCTCCCCAAGGTCCCTCCACTAGGCTGATTCTGTGCTGTCTGCATCTGGACAAGCATCAGTTTGTCTTTTAGCTTTCGATGTTTTGAATCCACCTCATCACTACAGTATCTCGCGTACCGCAAAATTTCATCTAGTGGCTTGTTCTGCCAGCAGATCAAATGGTGCTGTATCATGAGGCTGATTTCCCCTCTCAGACCCGTTACAAACTTTGAGACAAACTGTCCCATATCCTTAGGGTCCAAAACATCTAACCCACTATACTGTTTAAAAACTTGCAGAAGTCGTTCATAATATTCATGCACAGTTTCCTTGGGTTCCTGTACAGTCCGATCTATCTTAACCCAATCTATATCCTGAGGTGAAATCTTCGATTTCAACCATGTAATCACCTGCTCATACTTTTTCATGACATCAGGTGATGGACCATTTGTAACCGCCTCTCTTTTCGGTTCGAAGTCGGCCACTCAATAGCGACTTTACATGCTGTCCACAAATCTCCTGGTACCACTATGTCAAACAAAGTGTTCAAATCAATCCACAATACTTTTGAAATCTTCACAAACCGCTCAACCTGCTTGTACCACTCCACCGGTTTTCCCTCAGCCGAGGAAAATCATTTGTAAATGCAGCCAAATCACCTCTATTCCACGGCACATGCACGTACCCTCCATTCTGTACTTCCCGTAAAGGAAAATTTCCTACACCCGTCGCCCCCTCCTGGCGGCGGCGTTTCTCCTTCTGCTCTCTTTACTGGTTTCTTTTTGGACCACCTTTCTTCCCATTTGTCCAACAAAATCCATATTCTCATTCCTATGATCAGGTCTCTGGTGTGCGTCTTCAACCCTGTGATTCTTTTCTCCTCCAACTCCTGATCACTGTAATGCAATCTATGTGGTCCCTGTAACGCTTTAGTTTTATTCAGGTCCACCTCATATCTTTTGGCCAAATCCCTCAATCTATCATGTGCCATTCTAGCTTTTCGAGTCACATCTTTTGCTACAAACAGCAGCTCATCTGATCCATAGATTTCTATCCTTTCCAAAGGCAGACCCCCACTGATCATTTCGTCTACCTCTGCTTTCAGCCTCACTACGTCTAGCAACCTTGCCTGTACTGCACTCCTCAGTACATCTCGACAACCTGAGCCGTCCCGCTCATCACAGTCACTATTCTGTCCTTGTGACCTATTCCCTTCCATATTCTTGGAACCTGGTCTGTCTTCCGAGACATTTTGTGCCCTATCTCTTTGCATCCTATCCTCTTGGTTCGTTACTGTTGGTGTCCACTCCCTCAAAGCTGACTTAGATTCCCGTAAAGACCTCGGTCTTTCCGGTCTCTCCTCTTCTCGCCCACATGAAGAGTCCGCAGTAGCCGGTAACGGCGTACTTGTGTCTATTGGTCTTGGGAAATGAACCACCCTTACTCCAAACCCATTCCCACTCTCACTGTTTCCTTCTTCCCTTCTCATCGGTACGGAACTCCCTTCTCTCACTCGGTCTGGGTCATATACCGATACTATAGGGCCAATGGTAACCGGTACTGTCAAGGAGTCCGGTAATCTTGTGTTCCCCACAGGAGGCTGTGTTATCATAGACGCTGTTGCCCCCTCCGTTCCTGTGGAAATCCTTCCCACTACTCTCATGCTAGTCTGGTTCTGGCTCTCGTCAACTATTGCCACTGCTGGGGTCGTCTTTCCCTCTTCTGAATCTGGATTAAATGGTGGTGGCCTCTCCGCCAACATCCTATCCAACAGACTGTCATCTAAATCACTGTCGTCCTCATCGACTCTTGTTATCTTCCCATTTTGTATTAACAATGGGTACAACTTATCTCCGTCGATCGTATCCGCTCTCCACTTTTTCTCCAATGCATCCCACCTTGCATCTTGGAATGCCCTGACCGATTTCTTCACCCTTTCTTGACACCTTTCCTTCTTTCTATCATACGCTGCTCTTATCCACGCATGTAGTGCCTCAAACTGTGTCGGTCTAGGTAGTGGTCGTAATGAAGCCATTACACTCTTTAGCTGGTACAGCACCTCTAACCTGAAAGTACCATATCGAGGGAACGACAAATCTCCTTCTGTTTCTGTCATTTTATGCCAATTCTCGAGCCAAATTATAGTATGCAATCCTACATTCTTTGCCATATAATGTGCTGGTGTGTCCTCAGGAGGAGCTTCCTCTCCCTCCCGAACAACCACACGTCTATCACCTCTACAAAGTTCTCGTAAAGCTTTAAAACATTTCATGATGAATCAACTTTGTTATTCGTACTCAAAATGTCCGCTTTTACTTCCTGATTTCAATCCTCCAATCCCAGCGCGGCTCACACCAACCGGCCTATCGCAGCGCGGCTCTTGTCTGACGTCACGTTTCCTCCGCTCGCAGCAGTTCCCCTCCTTTCTAATTCACTTGTTCTCTCTCGCATCCGTCCCAATTATACTCTGAAATAATGTCCGTCCTACCGAACAATTACCTCTCTGACCGTCAGTCTTACCAATGACCGATCAGTCTCTTGAGCTTGTTGACCTCAATCTGGCAACCGTCTGTCCACGAACGACCGGACAATCGCCTCTAATACACTCGATAGGATTCAATCATTCGATGTTCTGCACACAATAACCTACGACCTGCGTTGGTTATTCACACACTCACACATGTGTCCCTATCTTCTGTGGGTCTGTCAATGACGTCTCGTGACCCCCACAACTCTGGTCAACGTTCTCAACTCTGGGTGTATTCTACACCACAATAAATCTCCCGGTCCCGCGCGCGCTCACGGTCCGTTTCTCAATCACTCAACTTTCGTTCCAACTCCGCAAGACATCACACAACAATATAACACCGCAATCTACCAAACATCACTCTTTTCATACTCACTCTACTACGAACTGCTACTTCCGCCGCACCGTCACTCTCCGTCAGTTTTCCACGACCTCCGACATCCGTCTCTCGCGGTTCTCTGGATCTGCGTCACTCGGGCTCTATGGGGCAACTTAATCTCCTATCTTGCTCTAGATCTCCCCTTACCATCAAAGGTAACCATCCTACTCTGCTACCAACTGATAACGCCGATTCTTATCTAATTATCTATAAGAACCTTCTGGCCGCCAAGATCTTTTTACCTGTTGAATAGTGTAAAGGAGAGAATCTCATCAGGTTAGATATCCACATTCATTTTGTCTGAAAGGACCACGGACTCCGAATTCAAGTTTGAGAATTTATTATCGCCAAAAATAACTGAACGTGCAAGCACCTCAACACGAGGTTAAAGAAATAGATGGGCACTAATACAAATAATAATCTACGCAGGAGTCTCATCCGACTCAGGATAAGAAGAATAGAAAGTTCTAGGAGGACCAATCAGACTATGATTGCTCCTATTTCTAAGTTGCTCTTCATGGGCCTAAACAAGCTTAAAATCAATTGCTGTCCCTACACTAACGCTAAGTGACATCCCTGCATAACGATTTTCCCAGGCAAGAAAGAATAAAAGGTGTCAGCTGTGAAGACTTCCTAAGAAGTGCAATCACCATATACCTAAGCTCAGCTCTGTCCTTCTCTCAGGTCTCCCCTACCGCTTCTCTGGCCTCCTCCCTCAGGGCACTATCCCTAATACAAAACCATACTACAAAGGTACACGCCTTGTTTACGCCCTCTTGGCCAGGTCTTCTTTCTTGTGCTTTTCCATTGAAACGGTGACTTCATCCTGGACGGTTTCGTTGACCTTGAGTCCCAGGCGCCTTCTCCGCTGAAAGTATCATCCCTAAATTCCATTGCACTCCCCGTACCATGCCTCCCATCTCTCTAACTTTTGAAAACAAAGAGTTAGTCTTTACTAACGAGACATGTGTCCTTGCACCTGCAACAAAAGATACGTTCAACAGAAACCTTCTACTGTGCTAATTAAATCTACCGTTTGTGCCCAGAGAGCCTTTCCAAGAGAAACCCTTTTCGGCCTACATTATAAGCTAACATAAGAATATACCAGGCCTTCCTTAAGCATATATGTAGTCAGGCCCTTACATATAACTTTTAACCACACATCTTACTTTTCCCTATAAGCATATTCATTACGATTCTTTATGCAAACAATGAATTACATGTGCAACTTTAATATGGTGCACGTTTAAACTACTGCAATTACATTACATCCACGAACTAATTTCTCTATGCATTATGTTCACACAATTCAATAAGCATTGCATTACATCATTATCCTAACACCATTATACTGCTGAGTTCACTTCGTCTCAGTGAACTATTCATTCTTTGCTAAACATGCATGAGTATACAATGGATATAAACGAATATATGTCTGAATACATGTGGGTGCGGCCTATCAGTGATTATGATGCACCCCTACAATTCACAAGAACATTTCGCTCTATCACTATTACTGTGCCATCTGTAGGCGACAATGCACAACCTATAGACATGTTGGATTCGAGTTGGGGTTTCTCTCTCAACCTTATAGCTTTCAAAAATTGATAACATGGATATAACAGAGTTAAGGGAAGCACACGTCATTTACAGTGATGTAAAACTGGAGCAGGACAAAGGCTGATTTGCATATCGCTGGTTCATTTATTCCTGGCTGAGGCCGCATGATGGGCAGAAAAAAAATTGTGGGATGGAATGTGCGATTCCGAGCAAATATTAGTAGCTGAGTTTGATTCAGGCATTCCGCCCATCACTTTTTTGCTTTCTCAGTGCAATACCTAAATAGCGACAGGTATGGCCAGTCCTAGGTTCTGTGTTCATTGTGCTATAATGCTCAGGCTGAACCCTATTAATGAAGCCCAAATATATTGAAACTGGTTTAGGGTTGCTTATGCTCCCAATCATAGGGTTCCAGGCCTGGTATTTTGGGCCGGTCTATTCCTACTTGAGCAAAACCAAGGCTGATTTGCTTGTGACAACTCAGCCTTTTACATGTTTTGCATTTATTCCGTTCCTCACACACAGTGAGAAACTTGTGCTCATTGCAGAACACTTATCATCTGCTATTGTCTGGATGATCTAGCTCCTACCTCGTCTTGTTTCTTTCTCTGAATTCTGCAGCCTTCATGCTCGGACTGTCTTTATAAAATAGTCTATCTACCACCTGACAGTCTTCCTTTGTTTTCATCTTTTCCGATTTCCCACCTCACCTGTCCTTTGGTGAGGAGAGATCGCCGAACCATCCTGGTTACTTGATTACTTTCAACTGCTTAATTTATAATTATAACGAGATGGTTAATAATATCTTTCCTTGTGATTTATACAACATTTCATCTGCCTTTTCCTTTTTTTAGGACTTGCATCGGCAGCGCATGCGCTGCATGCGCTGTCTCGAAGAGCCATGTAGTATCTAGGATCGGTGCAAAAAAAAATGCCCATCTTCTTCATTGGTTCTTTTTACTGTCCTTTAGAAATGCTGGCCTTTCATTGGTGTATACACTGAGCAGTCCCTCCTTTTGTTCCACCCTGGATACTGCCCCTTCTACATGAATCCTTTCACTATTGGCCATATGTTTTCCTTCAGTGCACTACTTTATCTTTGCTCTCTCCTGGCCACTGCTCCCAGTTCACTTGATCACCCTTGCCTTCCCAGAACAACTCCTTCCACCCCTCGCAGCTGTTCTTCGCTCCTCTCATGGGCTGCAGCTGCCTCCTCCTACCTATGCCCTACCAAGGTTAAAGACGTGAGGAGGAAGCTGGAATTGATTTAATCAAAAACTGCTGTGTAGTATTAAGTGTTAGAGTAGTTCACCTACCCTCCCATCATCCGGCGTGTACACTATAACATCACTGCCTCTTTAAAACAGTGCAGCGCTGGTAAAGCGAGTGCCCTTATGATAAAAGAAAGGCGCGGCCACTTCATTCTCCTCTTTTAGCGGTTTACTGTATTTGCTTTCACTTTAAAAGATTGCCTTCTTTTATAGACTGCTTTTTAAAAAATCGCACTATCTTTAATCTAGGGCAGTGCATAACCTGAATGATATGTAACACGCACATGTTGTATATGTGTTGCTGGTCCTGTAAGTTTGCAAGCCGCGGTGGAATGATATTTACTCCTGTGAAGGCTATCTGTGCCATCCATGCCCCCGGCGGTTGTTAGTGTGGGCATCACTGCTCCTTGCAGGTCAAGATTGAACAAAATCACGACAAGCATGTGACAGTTGTGGCTTACACGTGTGTTGTAACAATCGAGAAAAAGTTACCCCTAATGATACTTTAAGGTCCAAGAGTAAGGGGAAGAGAACAATAACAACTATAAAGATACTCTTGCTAGACCTGAATTATTTTCAAAGTGGCCAAAGAAAACTCTTTACCTGGGCATTACACAACATCGAATCTTACCAGCACAGGTGATTCAAAATTCATAACTTTTTATTAAAAGATTTTTTCATGTGCAAATAAAAGTTTTGGGGAAATATATTTGCTGTTCCAGCTGATCAGGAGCAAGCCGCGTGGACATGCCACTTTAGGAAGCACCCTTGAAACAATAAACTGCTACCTGGGGCCACCGCCATACAAAGTCCATTGCATAGTGACGATATAGTCTTGCCAACAAAAGAGTCTACTAACTAAATAAGAGGAGCTGAACTCAGCTGTACCTTTACCACCATCAAGGTAGTAAGGAATTTCTTACCCCAAATATGTATGACACGTATCAATAGTATCACCCTGGTCGCCTGTGATCGGCAATATATTGCTATGCATTGTAGATATTGGAGACTCTGCTACCAGAAATAAGATAACCCTGTTTCACCTCTTTTGACTTGAAATTGACTATTTGTGGTCCTGATGAAGGTTGTTGAAATTCTACTCCACCGAAAGTAAGTTGACCGACCATAAGGGGGAAATCTTCTAATGACAACACATCAGTGGACATTTCTGTGATTAAAACAATCCCCGCAATCTCTTGTGTATGTGAGTAGGTGGATGGTGAGAGAGAGTGATGGATGTTTGTGTGGGGTTATATATGTGAAGTTTCACTGTCGATTTTGTATGTCATCTGTTATGTCTGTTGAAAACAAAACCTCTGATTTGTAAATAATAGCACTTTGTACTTGCTAATTCTGATATGTGTCTCTAAATCATCCAATCATTGAAATTAATTGTATGTGTTTGCACAGATGAAATGTTTTAAAAAAGTAACAAAATATATTTCCCAAAAAATGTTATTTGCACATGAAAAAATCTTTTAATAAAAAGTTATGAATTTTGAATCACCTGTGCTGGTAAGATTCAATGTTGTGAAAATGCCCAGGTAAAGAGTCTTCTTTGGCCACTTTACAAATAATTCAGACCTAGCAAGAGTATCTTTATAGTTGTTACACGTGTGTTGTTCCATGTGGCAGGCTGGACGGGAATGGCTGCAGGGTTTCCAGGAAATGTTGCAATGTAGCTCTTTGGCCAACCGATTGTTTGCTTGTGGTGTCACATTGATTTTTAATGTGTGTGCACCATGGGTCTTTGTGTTTGTTATCCCCTGACAGGTGTGTCCTAGAGGTGTATTTTTCTGCTTCTCTTACCAGTGTTGTCATGTGTGTTACAGCAAAGGTCTTCACAATGAGACGTGTTTCATTGGCTCAGGTGCACCGTTATGTCACCCCGTTCTACAATGAAAGGCTGGTCTTCCAGAACTTGTAGGTCAACCCTGAACAGCGCATGCACTGCTGCGAGGCATTCAGTAGTGGAGTATGGCTTCGAAGCCCCACCCACTCTCGGCCCATATTTTTTATTGGCTTGTGTCATTGTCCTGCGTAAACGCTGGCTTCCGAGTCGTTTTTAGTCTTGTAAGTCCCTCCTTGGTACCTCCTTGTCTGCATTTGTTACCTCCCATAACGAGTGGACCATTTACTGGTGTTGTTACATGTTGTGCTTTATCTAGTGGGTGAGCACTATTTTATTTAATGCTCTTCCCCTATTCCACCCACTACCTTGCAGCACACCACCCACTTTTATTTTTACTAATGGTGGTCCGCTTTAACTATAGCAGCCGCGTCTTTTTATATATTTATTTTAGCAGCACGGTCCGCATTCAGCGGCCACGCTAACTTATTTATTTATTTTGTTTACTAGCGCCCATGCGGCACTTTCACGTTTATAGAGGCCACGCCCCTTTCTTTACACGAAGCGCGTCTAGAGAAAGGTACACGGCCGACATTAAAGTGAAAGCGCGGCATGGGCGCTTTTACCAAAAAAAAACATCTGTTTGTCAACTTCAAAAACAGATGCTTTTTTTTGTCAAAGCCCCCATGCCACGGTTTCACTTTAATGTCGGGCACGCCCCTTTCTTTAGACGCAGCTTGTCTAAAGAAAGGGGCTTAGCCTTCATGAATGTGAAAGCGCCGCATGGGCGCTAGTAAAACAAATATTGGCAATGCAATAGGTCTCGTATTTGCGAGCGTTTAAGCTATTGCATTGCCAATAGCTCAAACTCTCGTTAATGCGAGACCTATTGCATTACAAATGCTTGTTGTTATGGGAATATAATTTGACTCAAAAACATGTTCCGCAGCACATTTCTAGTTTGCCGACTTTTGGCTCTCTTTTACAGGTTTCTTCAGTGGATAAACCAAGCAGTAGTCTGCCTCACGACTTGATCAACATGCATTTGAAATGGCAGTGTGAGTTGCCTGTATTCTCTCCACATGCAGAAAACCACTGCGACAGCGCAGAGAAATGACTTTTTCACAGCCAATATAAATTGTGCAAAGCGGTTTCTCTTTTTTTTCTTCTGAAAGTTTTTCACAAACAACCACAGCGATAGGTCACGGGAAATGGAAAAAATTGTGGGAAGGGGTTAACAAATAAGTAAACACAGCTGATACGTTCCCGATGCTTCTACACAGCACACATACCGCTTTCCCCTGAAACCTTTTCTGAAATGCTTTCAGTTTCATCCGATAATCAAGCCACAGTAAAACATAGGGGCATATTCTCAAGGACTTATCGCCGAGTTATCGTCACTTTAGCACAGCAAAAGTGGCGAAAGAATTATCGCCCCATTCTCAAGCTGGTGCAAACTGCCGATATCACCAGTTTTCCAGCGATAGCTTCCGCAAAAATCATCGCCAAGGATGAGAGCGACAACTAACGCTAATGATATGCAGAATAGGCGTTCCCGTGCAAAAACACGAAGACACCACTTCCCGATATTCTCAACAATCAGCCAGATCGGCGAAGCGATCCAAAAACCGGCGATGAGGCGCCTTAGCAGCAGGAATGAACACCTGCCTTTTACTGGTGTTAAGCAGGACGACAACCTGCAGTATAAAAGGGAGCCCAGCCCAGAGCCACATCGGCAGACCAACACATGTCATGGAGCTACTGATCATGCAGCTCGGAGACCCAAGAGGCCCACACACCCACCACCCCCAGGCTCCCGCCCCAGACCACCCACCCAGGACCACTCCCCCTGGACTACACTG